>OX463227.1:170883509-172083509 GCA_949820135.1 Sylvilagus floridanus
TGGAAGTGGAGCAGCTTGGAATGAATCAGTACCCATTTAGGATGCCACCATTGCTGACAGTGGTTTTACCTGTTACACCACAGCACAGACCCCACAGTTTGTCATTTTTGCACTCACGTTATATGCTGTAACCAATACATCACCCATCTTAAATAATCCACAATTGCTTGAAATTCTAAGAAACCCATTTTAAAGTAGTTCCCAGACACTAATCTAAGTTTATAGAACACTCAGCTGTTAATTTGAGGGACTCATATCTAAATTTAGCAAGCTGCAAAAGAGCAGTTACAACTGGTTCCAATGATGAGCTAGTCCAGAACCAGCTATCTGTCTAAGGTGATATGCCAAATCCTGTTTTCACTCCTTGCTTTAGGGGATTCTTGTTATGGTTTGAGGAGGCTTTGCTGTGCTTAAAAACCTCCTTTCAGCCAGTGCAAAGCAGTGATATCCCACTAATTTTGGATGTGGCAGAAGCAGCTTAGCTGATTTGCAAAGTTCTTCTATATATATTATCTCATTCATTCCTGGAAACATGATATCATTATTATCCATGTTTCACAGATGTGGAATGAGAGCTTTAAGAGGCTAAATTACTTGTTACAAAGCTGGATGAATACAGAATTCGACTTCACACCCATGTCTACTAACTCCAAGGTCAAATCTTTCAAGGACCACAAGATGATGAGAGTTCAGACATCTCTGAGAGGTTGAAGCAGGCTGAATAGGTAAGCAGCACAGATCTTCAGAGCAGTCTGGTGTAAAAGCTGCCGGAATGTCTGCAAAGTCAGGACATACAATGCATTTGAATATAGAGAGAAAGACAAGGAACACACAATGGCAGTGTGACAGTGAGATAAGCAGCCACTGAATCCCATATCTGAGTGACGGTTCTGAGTCCTGGATGGTCCACTTCCGATTCAACTTCCTGCTATTGTGCCTGGGAAGGCAGTGGAAGATGACCAGAGTATGTGGACCCTTGCCACCCACAAGAGAGACCAGAAAGGCATTCCTGGCTCTTGGCTTCAGCCTGACTTTGCCCTGGCTGTTACAGGCATTAGGGTAGTAAAGCAGTGGATGAAAGATTCTCTCTCTCTCTCTTGTAAATGATTGAATAAATAAATAAATATGTTTAAAATAGAAACAAGGATCATAACTATATAAATATTAGGAAATGCAGTAAAGCAGAAGACTCAAAACATAGTGAGGAATTCTCAGAAGTTGGGAGGAGGAACAAAGTTGGTGAACAGTCCTAATAAAGAGGCAGCAATCAGAAACTGAGAAGAATTGAGGGGACAATGGAAAACATGGTTCTCTATTTATTCATGAAGTCTTCATGGACTAATTATTTATTCAAGGCATTCTGTTAGAGTGAGAATGTGTTAAAGAGACATTCTCCTGGCTTTCCACAATTTCATAATATTGTAGGAAAGACAGAAAGATAACTAAGTATCTACTTATTACCACTAAACTACACACTTAAAAAGAGATTAAGAAGGTAAATTTTATGGTGTGTACCTTATCAAGCTTAAAAATAATTTTGAGGACCCAGCATTGTGACATGGAGGGTAAAAGTTGCTGCTTGCAATGCTGACATCACATATGATGCCGATTTGAGTCCAGCGGCTCCACTTCTGATCCAGCTCCCTGCTAGTGCTCCTAAGAAAGCAGTGTCCCCTGCCATCCGCGTGGGACACCCAGAGGAAACTCCTGGCTCTTGGCTCCTGGTTGCTGACTTTGGCCTGTCCCAGCCCTGGCTGTTGCAGTCATTTGAGGAGTAACCAGCAGATGGAAGATCTCTCTGTCTGTCTTTTCCTCTCTGTCTCCCCCCTCCTCATATAGCTCTGCCTTTCAAATAAATAAAATAAATCTTTAAAAATAAATAAATAATTTTGAAAAAAATATTTCTCAGCAGGAGAAAATTAGATACAGGTATGCAACTACCATACAGCATGAGAACGCCTGAGGGAATGCAATATCTACAATTCTTGTAGGAGCACTGAAAAGAAATCCCAATCACGACAGATGATCTTAGTGATAGTTTCATAACTAAAAAGGTTCACATTATCCTGTGAGGGTGAGGGCAGTGGCAGAACCAGATTTTTCAGCATGGAAAGGTTGGTTGGAAAGTCTTGGCTGATTTGTGGATAACAAAGATCAAGAGGAAAATCACTGTAACAGCACTGAAGACTAACAAGTTAGTAACCAGCTGAGACAGAAAAATGAGAAAAGTGCTGAATTTAAGAGGCCCAAGGGGCAGCACCGGCGCACCGGGTTCTAGTCCTGGTCGGGGCGCCGGATTCTATCCCGGTTGCCCCTCTTCCAGGCCAGCTCTCTGCTGTGGCCCGGGAGTGCAGTGGAGGATGGCCCAAGTGCTTGGGCCCTGCACCCCATGGGAGACCAGGAAAAGCACCTGGCTCCTGGCTCCTGCCATCGGATGAGCGCGGTGCGCTGGCCGCTGCGCGCCAGCCGCGGCGGCCATTGGAGGGTGAACCAATGGCAAAGGAAGACCTTTCTCTCTGTCTCTCTCTCTCACTGTCCACTCTGCCTGTCAAAAAAAAAAAAGAAAAAAAAAAGAGGCCCAAGGGATAGAAAAGTATGTCTCTAGGAGGAAGGAATGGGGTGTGGCATGATACATGGTGCAAGAAAAGTCCACTTGCCAATGTTGCTTCAGATCATTGTGTCTACTATATTTATTAATTGTGTTCTAATTAATTGTGTTGACTATACAATATATCGACAAAGCCAAGTTTTGATAGTAAAATATGAATCTATTAGTGATTACCCCAGGCAATTTGGATGAATGGTGGTCTTATATATGATTTGACTACGGCCATAGGAATTGGCCCAATTCTCTTTTCTGAGTTTCCATTTCATTGGGAGCAATGATACCTACTCCATATAAGTGAACTTCTCTTTTGTTGAAATGAAATTCCTCATTTATTGTAGACAACTCTACAAATACTATTGATTTATAACTAATTAGAGTAATCAAAGATCTATCCCAAACCCAACATTGGCTTTATGCCATCAATATCCATTCATTAACTGAAAGCAAAGAGATGAAGGTAATCATGATGTTCAGAAGCTGAATGAAAGAAATAGGCTGGCTGAGAACATTATTCATTCATTCCTACCTTGTTGGGGTGAGGCTGTGGAAAGGAGTGCTGAAGCATGTGCAAGTATTTCAAAAAGTTCATGGAGAAGGAAATTGAAAGATAGTTTATTCTGGTGCAAAATATTTTAACATTCAAAAACGTCAGAAGTTCACATAGCATGCATATTATGAAAAAAACAATGTATGGATTTCAATATTTTTGAGCCAGCTTATCTTTTAATTCCATCTTCCATGAACTTTTGAAGTACTCTCATAGCATAGGCTTCCATAGCAGCCATCTTGAGGCTACAGGGATTTCCATTTCACACAGAGGTAATCTGGCAGAGCCAGACAGAGCAGATGGATCAGGGAACAGCCCTATGATCAAATGAAACCCCAAACACTGTGTAAGTTCTTAGGCCTGAATGTCACAAGTGATATCATTACCCCACAATCATTTCATTCATATATGCGTCTGTTTATCACGTTGGGAGAACAACTGTTGCAAAGGGGCAGATCTTATGTTTGCTTCTCTCTTGTTTTATCAGAGTTGCCAAGTCAAGGCTGCAAAAGTTGAGCAATTAGCAGGCAGGCAGTTCAGAAAATATTGGGAACCATACCACCTTCATTGTTGCAGGGGGTGAGCAGGTCCTTGGGAGTCCTTGCTATAGACAAAGCAGGAAGTATGAACTGCACCTCTATTTTGATGTCATATAGGGTTTGCATAGTTGCATTTATAAGATAGTTCTAGATGATTACAACAAGGATGAATTGTCTCAGTCTGTAGTAACACTAAAACTCCACATGCACAGCTCACATGCACCTGCAATGATTCACAGGTAGGCGTCTATCTTTGTATGTCTATTACTATCACTGGTTTTGCCACTGGCTCTCTATTGAGCTTGATTTTAAACCTCTTGACATTTCAAGGTCTCTACTTTGTTTCTGTCTAAGGGTAGCAATTTTTTCCCTATGTTCTAAGTAGTATAAAAAGAATTTACTTTTTTAAAAACACATGAATGCAAAATAGTAGTGAGGAGACCAGAACTAAGTTTCAAGTCTTATGTCTTCCATTAAATAATACAAGCTTAGTCAAACCACCTTATTTCTCTGCATCTTGTATTTCTCATTTTTAAATGAAGATTCAGGGTGAATTCTATACCCTTCTGGTTGTAAAGTCCTGGGATTCCTTGATTCTAAAGCCAAGAACCAAGACAATCAGAATGCAGTGCAGAGGTCTGTATTTCTTAAACTCTGCAGAGATTTTTAAGCAGAAAATAAAAGGGATGTCTGTCTTTATTCCTAAAATTACTATTGGGCCTTTGGGAAGGCAAGGTGAGGGAGATTTCCTGTCTTATGGAACATTTTCTTCTTTTTTCATTTGTTTGTTAGTTTTTTCTTGGAAAGGGTGCCATGTTCCTCCCTTGGGTAGGCACTTCATTTCCAGAATTAGAACTGATCCCATTGAAATGAAACATTCATCACAAGTGATAAAGCACACATGTATTTGTCACAGCTTTAATAATGTATGGCCATGTTTAAAGCAACTTTATTGAACATGGCAATGACAGGGTGGCGTTCTGAATAACTACGTTGCCAAAGCAACAGGCAAACATTTTACTTTAGACTCCAAGAGGTCCATTAATGTCAACACACACACACACACACACACACACACACTCTAAAACACACACACGGGAGAAACAAAGACACTAGGTAATTTTGAAAAAATTCAAAGAAAAATGTAAACATTTTATGCCTTACAGATTGTGAAGAAATATGAATATAATTTCCATTTTGACTCAATAAAGACAATTTCAAGTTTTCCAAAGGAAATATCTGTTTTTAGGTCTGAATATGTAGAGTAGAAAGAAGCCTCTAGAATTCTTTAGCTGGATCTCTTACTTCTGAAAACAACCCAGCAATATGCTACACAAAAACCCTTGGAACTGGACACCTGAAGGGAGGTCAGACTTAGTGTTTTGTTCAGTGTTTTTTTTTTTTTCATTTTTTAAAAATCTTATTTATTTATTTATTTGAGGGGCAGAGTTACAGACAGAAGAGGGAAAGGCAGAGAGAGGATTAGCCTAGCTAATCCAAAGCCAGGAGCCAGGAGCTTCTTCTGGGTCTTCCATGTGGGTGCAGGGGCCCAAGGATTTAGGCCATCTTCTGTTGCTTTCCCAGGCCATAGCAGAGAGCTGGATTGGAAGTGGAGCAGCCAGAACTCAAATTGGTGCCCTTTTGGGCAACACAGGAAGAGGCTTAACCTACTTTATTTATTGTTTTTTTTTTTTTATGTGTGTGTGTATGCGTGTGTGTGTGTGTTTTAGAAAACTTTCATTTAATAAATATAAATTTTCAAAGTACAACATCTGGATTATAGTGGTTTTTCTTCCATAACCAACCTCCTACCCACAAACCATCCTATCTCCTACTCCCTTTTCCATTCTTCATTAAGATTCATTGTTAATTATCTTTAAATACAAAAGATCAACTTAGTATATACTAAGTGAAGATTTCAACAATTTGCACCTACACAGACACACAAAGTATAAAGTACTGTTTGAATACTAGTTTTACCATTAGTTCTCATAGTAAAACACATTAAGGACAGAGATCCTATAAGGGGTGTAAGTGCACAGTGACTCCTGTTATTGATTTAACAATTGACACTCTTATTTATGATGTCAGTAATCTCCTGAGACACTTGTCATGAGCTGCAAGGCTATGGAAGCCTCTTGAGTTCACCAACTCCGACTCATTTAGACAAGGCCATAATGAAGGTGGAAATTCTCTCCTCCCTTCAGAGAAAGTTACCTCCTTCTTTTATGGCCCATACTTCCTGCTGGGATCTCACTCAAACAGATTTTCCACTTAAGTCATTTTTTGCTACAGTGTCTTGGCTTTCCATGCCTGAGAAACTGTCATGTGCTTTTTAGCCAAATCTGAATGCCTTAAGGGCTGATTCTGAGGCCAGAGTGCTGTTTAGGGTTTTTGCCATTCTGTGAGTCTGCTCTGTATCCCACTTCCCATGTTGGATTGTTCTCTCCTTTTTAATTCTATCAATTATCATTAGCAGACACTGTTCTTTTTTTTTTTTTATGTGATCCCTTTGGCACTTAATCATATCTTTATGATCAACTATGAACTTAAACTGATCACTTTACCTAGTAAGATGGCATTGGTACCTGCCAACTTAATGAGATTTGGAATCCCATGGCACGTTTCTACCTCTACTATTAGAGGTAAGTCCGAATGAGCATGCGCCAAACTATATGTTCCCTCCCTCTATTCCCACTCTTATTTTTAACAAGGATTTTCAGTTAAATTTAAACACTTGAGAATAATTCTGTGTTAATTAAGAGTTCAACCAATGGTATTAAGTAGAAAAAGAAAATACTGAAAAGAATAAAATAGTAAGCTGTCCCTGAACACTCAGGACACGGGCTGATCAAATCACTATTTCTCATCCTGTCCCTTTCACTTCTACAGGTCTCATTTTAGGTGCTCAGTTAGTTGTCACAGATCAGGGAGGACATATGATATTTGTCCCTTTGGGACTGGTTTATTTCACTCAGTATGATGTTTTCCAGATTCCTCCATTTTATTGCAAACGACAGGATTTCATTTTTTTTTACCACTATGTAGTATTCTATAGAGTACATATCCCATAATTTCTTTATCCAGTCTTCTGTTGACGGGCATTTAGGCTGATTCCAGGTCTTAGCTATCGTGAATTGAGCTGCAGTAAACATTGAGGTGTAGATAGATCTTTTACTTGCCAATTTAATTTCCCTTAGGTAGATGCTGAGGAGTAGGATGGCTAGGTTGTGTGGTAGGGCGATATTCAGGTTTCTGAGGAATCTCCAAACTGACTTCCATAGTGGCTTAACCAGTTTGCATTCCCACCAGTAGTGGATTAGTGTGCCTTTTTCCCCACATCCTTTCCAGCATCTGTTGTTGGTGGATTTCTGAATGTGAGCCATTCTAACTGGGGTGAGATGAAACCTCATTTTGGTTTTGGTTTGCATTTCCTTGATGGCTAGTAATCTTGAACATTTTTTCATGTGTCTGTTAGCCCTTTGGATTTCCTCTTTTGAAAAATGTCTATTGAGGTCCTTGGCCCATCTCTTAAGTGGGTTGTTTGTTTTGTTGTTGTGGAGTTTCTTGATCTCTTTGTAGATTCTGGTTATTAATCCTTTATCGGTTGCATAGTTTGAAAATGTTTTTCCCATTCTGTTGGTTGCCTCTTCACTTTCCTGGCTGTTTCTTTTGCAGTGCAGAAACTTCTGATTTTGATGTAATCCCAGTTGTTAATTTTGGCTTTGGCTGTCTGTGCCTCTGGCGTCTTTTCCAAGAAATCTTTGCCTGTGCCAATATCTTGCAAGGTTTCTCCAATGTTCTCTAATAATTTGATGGTTACGTGTCATAGATTTAGATCTTTAATCCATGTTGAATAGATTTTTGTGTAAGGTGTAAGGTACAGGTCTTGCTTCATACTTCTGCATGTGGAAATCCAGTTTTCCCGGCACCATTGTTTAATAAATGTCCTTGCTCCAGGAATTGGTTTTAGATCATTGATCAATTATAAGTTGGTTCTAGATGTTTGGATTGATTTCTGGTGTTTCTATTCTGTTCCATTGGTCTATCCATCTGTTTCTATACCAGTACAATTCTGTTTTCTTTCTTTTTTTTTTCTTTGACAGACAGAGTTAGACAGTGAGAGAGAGAGGCAGAAAGGTCTTCCTTCCATTGGTTCACCCCCAAGATGGCCGCCACGGCCAGCCTGCTATGCCAATCCAAAGCCAGGAGCCAGGTGCTTCCTCCTGGTCTCCCATGTGGGTGCAGGGCCCAAGGACTTGGGCCATCCTCCACTGCCTGCCTATGCCATAGCAGAGCTGGACTGGAAGAGGAGCAACTGGGATAGAATCTGGTGCCCCAACCAGGACTAGAACCCAGGCTACCGGCACCGTAGACAGAGGATTAGCCTAGTGAGCCATGGTGCTGGCCAACAATGCTCTTTTGATTATAACTGCCCTGTAGTATGTCCTGAAATCTGGTATTGTGATGCCTACTGCTCTGTTTTTGTTGTACAGTATTGCTTTAACTATTCAAGGTCTCCTGTGCCTCCATATGAATTCCAGCATCATTTTTTCTAGATCTGAGAAGAATATCTGAGTGGTATCGCATTGAATCTATAAATTGCTTTTGGAAAAACGGACATTTTGATGATATTGATGCTTCCAATCCATAAGCATGGAAGATTTGTCTATTTTCTGGTATCCTCTTCTATTTCTTTCTTTAAGGTTTTGTAATTCTCATTGTAGAAATCTTTGACATCTCGGATAAGTTTATTCCAAGGTATTTGATTTTTTCTGTAGCTATTTTGAATGGGATTGATCTTACCAGTTCTTTCTCAGCCATGGCATTGTCTGTGTATTCAAAGGCTATTGATTTTTGTGCATTGATTTTATATCCTGCTACTTTGTCAAACTCTTCTACGAGTTCTAATAGTCTCTTAGTAGAGTTCTTTGGATCCCCTAAATAAAAAATCATGTCATCTGCAAAGGGGGATAGTTTGTCTTCTTCCTTCCCAACTTATATTCCTTTAATTTCTTTGTCTTGCCTAATGGCTCTGGCTAAAACTTCCAGAACTATATTGAATAGCAGTGGTGAGAGTGGGCATCCCTTCCTGATATCAGATTTCAGTGGAAATGCTTCCAACTTTTCCCCATTCAATAGGATGCTGGCCATGGGTTTTTCATAAATTGCCTTGATTATATTGAGGAATGTGCCTTCTATACCCAATTTTCTCAGAGTTTTCATCATGAAAGAGTGTTGAATTTTATCAAATGCTTTCTCTGCATCTGTTGAGATAATCATATGGTTTTTCTTCTGCAGTTTGTTAATGTGGTGTATCACATTGATTGCTTTGCAAACGTTGAACCATCCCTGCTTACCAGGGATAAATCCCTCTTGGTCTGGGTGGATGATCTTTCTGATGTGTTGTTGCATTCTATTGGTCAGAATTTTATTGAGGATTTTTGCGTCTATGTTCATCAGGGAAATTGGTCTGTAATTCTCTTTGCTGCATCTTTTTCAGATTTAAGAATTAAGGTGATGCTGGCTTCACAGAAAGAATTTGGGAGGATTCCCTCTTTTTTGATTGTTCTGAATTGTTTGAGAAAAATTGGAGTTAGTTCTTCTTTAAATGTCTGGTAGAATTCAGCAGTGAATCCATCTGGTCCTGGGCTTTTCTTTGTTGTGAGGGCCTTTATTACTGATTCAATTTCTGACTCAGTTATGGGTCTGTTTAAGTTTTCTATGTATTCCTGGTTCAAATTAGGTAGGTTGCATGTGTCCAGGAATCTATCCATTTCTGATAGATTTCCCAGTTTGTTGGCATACAACTCTTTTTAGTAATTTCTGATGATTCTTTTTACTTTTGTGGTGTCTGTTGTTACATTCCCTTTTTCATCACTGATTTTACTGATTTGGGTCTTCTCTCTCCTTTTTTTTTTTTTTTTTTTTTGGTTGGGCCAATGGTGTATCAATTTTGTTTATTTTTTCAAAAAGCCAGCTCTTCATTTTGCTTATCTTTTGTAATTTTTTGATTAAATTTTGTTAATTTCTTCTCTAATTTTAATTATTTCTCTTCTCCTACTAGTTTTGGGTCTGGTTTTCTGTAGTTTTTCTAGATCCTTGAGATGCACTGATAGCTCATTTATTTAGCACCTTTCCAATTTCTTGATGTAGGCACCTATTGCTATAAATTTTCCTCTTAACACTGCTTTTGCTGTATCCCATAAGTTTTGGTATGCTGTGTTGTTATCTTCATTTGTTTCCAGAAAGTTTTTGATTTTTCTTTTGATTTCTTCTGTGACCCACTGTTCATTCAGGAGCATGTTGTTTAGACTCCATATGTTTGCATATGCTCTAGGGATGCCTGAGTTGCTAATTTCCAGCTTCATTCCATTGTGGTCTGAGAAGATGCATGGTATGATTTTGATTCTTTTGAATTTGCTGAGACTTGCTTTATGGCCTAGTATGTGGTCAATCCTGGAGAAAGTTTCATGCACTGCTGAGAAGAATGTGTATTCTGCAACTGTGTAATGAAACATTCTGTAGATATCTGTTAGGTCCATATGGTCTATAGTGTCAATTAAATCTGCTGTTTTCTTATTGATTTTCTGTCTGGTTGATCTGTCCATTGCTGAAAGTGGAGTATTGAAGTCCTCCAGTACTATTTTAACCTACTTACTTTAAGTCATTTCAGATAAATGAACATTTGTCTTCTGCTGAAGCAACAATAATCACAACACTGATGACAGCAAAAGGAATAGGTTTCCAAAGAAAGGAGTTCTAGAAAACACAGCATTGGTAGTAGACTGCCTCAGAGAGAAAAGACTTTCTTAAATCTAATTCTAATCCTTCAATTTAGTTGAAGTGCACTTCTGCACCAAGTGAAGATATCATTGCTTATCGTATGCCAGGTTTTCCATATGCATAAATGCCATGATTAGTTATGCCTTAACTTTCCCTTATTTTCTTCCAGTGTCAAATAAAAAGATTCTTTTTAAATAGTCACACTTCCCTGCCCTGGGGGGTGAAAAAAAGGGAACTACAATTTCTAGAAATATCTCCTATGTCTCCAAAAGAACATTCTTAGAAATGCCTAAATTGTTATATTTAAGAAGCATACTTATATCCTAGTGAAATCAAGCATTATGCAACCAATCCGGTAGCATCATTTTTAGATAGAAAAATTCTTATTTTAGACCCTTTGTTTCCCTGAGTGTTTTGCATAGTTCATGTTTGGTTCTTTGCATTGTGCTATCCTGTAGTCTTTGCAAACCTCTCTCTATACATCCTTGTCCTTTCCTGCTCTGGCCGTTTGGGCATCAGTCTAAGGAAAAGTACCTACCTTTGCTAGAAGCTAATAGAAGGTATTGATGTTGTTAGCTACTGTAACCCTTCTCTCTTATTTTCAAATGTTCCTCTGTCACTGCGATTTCTAAGATGTTGAGGAGATTGACATTTGTTCCACAAAAGGAAGAGTGTAGTAGTGGAAAACCATGTAGAAAGAAATCTCCAACGTGTCTGCCTCATCCCATTCCATATACAAACCCATGGCCTCTCACAGACTAGATGAGGGAAAGGAAACATAAAGTACACATTAAAAAATACAGAAAATTGGGGTTGGTGCTGTGGTTCAGCTGGTTAAGCTACTACTTGCTGTGCCGGCAGCCTATAAAGGTGCTGATTTGAGTCCTGGCTGCTCCATTTCCATTCTAGCTTCCTGCTAATGTGCCTTGGAAAGCAGTGAAAGATGGCCCAATTTATAGGGTCCCTGCCACCCACATGGGAGATCCAGAAGAAGCTCCTGGCTTCAACCTGGCCCAAGCCAGGTCATTGTGGCCATTTGGGGAGTGAGCCAGTGGATGGAATCTCTCTCTCTCTTTTTCTGTATTTCTGTCTTCAAATAAATTAATAAATCTTTTTTTAAAATACAGAAAATTGACCCAAAGTTGACCAACAAGAAGTGAGCTACACCTTTTTATTAAGAGCAAGAGAAGCCGGTGCCGTGGCTCAATAGGCTAATCCTCCGCCTTGTGGCACTGGCACACTGGGTTCTGGTCCCAGTCGGGGCTCTGGATTCTGTCCCGGTTGCCCTCTTCCAGGCCAGCTCTCTGCTGTGGCCCGGGAGTGCAGTGGAGGATGGCCCAAGTCCTTGGGCCCTGCACCCTCATGGGAGACCAGGAGAAGCACCTGGCTCCTGGCCGGCCGCGGCAGCGATTGGAGGGTGAACCAACGGCAAAAGGAAGACCTTTCTCTCTGTCTCTCTCTCTCTCACTGTCCACTCTGCCTGTCAAAAATAAATAAATAAATAAATAAATAAATAAGAGCAAGAGAACCTACCTAACTAGGCTTTCCTACAAAGCTTCAGAGAGAATTCCAACCAAAGAATTTCTGTAGGGTCTACAAATTTTCCTAAGCCCCCAAATTGCTGATATTTTTGGATGCTGGAAGTGTGTGTTTACTGGGGAACCCAAACGAATGCCATATAAAGGTTTTGAGACTACTGGAAGAGAATATTGTGCAAGGTCTATAATTTTAAGATATTTTAAACTATTTTTACAGTGTATCTAATAATATCATCAGAAACCATAAGCCGACATGAATACAAAGCAGATCCAACATTTTTACCCCATGCACATATGCTTGACATCTCACTAATTCGGAGAGCAGGAGAATATAGCCTTTGTGTTAACAACAAAAGGATCAGATTTCTTTCCTACTACACCTATTTTTGTATAGCCAGACCCTCCACCTCTGCAGTTTTTAATAAGCTACTTGCCCACAAATTAAAATGGATTCTGCAATGCCATCACTAGCAAAGAATGTGATTTTGGCATCACATGAGTAAATAAAATAGTAACCCCGTGTTATAAATTATGCATCTTTCATCTCAGAGGACAATAAACAGAGAATCTTTCATCCCTATGAATCCCCACGCAGTTAACAATTTATAAACTAACACACGGGAATTACTTGATTCATCATTGAAGGCCATCTTGCTCTGGGATCCTATGCTCTTTTGTTCCTGGCACACACAAATCTTGCTGAAAGATGAGAAGCAGGGAAACAGTGCACCGATGGCCTACATTGGAGAGATCTGAGTGGAGGTGATAGGAATCTAATTGAAAGTCACTCAGCATAGGAGGTCTCTGTCATCCGAGCTCGAGAGGCTGCAAGTTTCAAAATTGCCCACACACAGAGATATAACCCTTTAAAGTTCATTGCTAGTGTCCCCTTCTCGTCTCATCTGGATTATTATAATATACTATTTTGAAGTAAACTCTTAGTCACATTATTCACCTACTAAAAAACATTGTAATTTGCCTAGCATGAAGCACAAACTTCTCAGAATGGCACGAAAGTCCCCATACTGTCTTGCCATTGACTGTGAAAGATCCTGCACATTTAGCTAAATCATCTGGTTCTAAGAGAAAAATAGAAATCAAAATTTTCAGTTGGTGTGACTAAAAATGTGTTAACATTTGGGAGGAAGTAGGGAATGTATATACATAAAACTCCAACTTGTAAACGATCATACTGAACCACACAAAGATTAGAGAACTTGTTCAAATTCATAATGATGTATTGAGACAAAATCCAGATGACTCTGGAGGAATGATTCTCAACTAGGTGGAGATTAAGGCAGATTCAAGATAAGGAGACTAGATACTTAATCATTCAAACTGAGACTCATACAAAAATGAAAGGGAAACATAACAGTAATATTTATACCTGTACAGCAAGAGTAAATTGGCATTGTTGAAAAGAAACTGAACTACAGGTCCCCTAGTTAAGGGGACCTTAAAATTCCCAGTTTTGTGTGGGAGTCATGGGCTGTTTAATAAAACATTTCTGTAACATGCCCAGATCCTTTGAAACTGAGTTTAGAGCTGGACAATACATTTTTGGCTCTTGAGTTCTCCAGAAGATGGAATGAGAAAGCCACATAGAAGTTTTAGGGCTTGAAAGGTTGGGTAAGAACGCTTTGTAAAAATTCTTCCTGGTAGGGCCGGCGCCGCTGCTCACTAGGCTAATCCTCCGCCTACAGTGCTCGCACCCTGGGTTCTAGTCCCAGTTGGGGCACCGGTTCTGTCCTGGTTGCTCCTCTTCCAGTCCAGCTCTCTGCTGTGGCCTGGGAAGGCAGTGGAGGATGGTCCAAGTGCTTGGGCTCTACACCCGCATGGGAGACCAGGAGGAAGCACCTGGCTCCTGGCTTCGGATCAGCGCAGCGCGCTGGCCATAGTGGCCACTTGGGGGTTGAACCAACGGAAAATGGAAAACCTTTCTCTCTCTCTCTCTCTCTCTCTCTCTCTCTCTCTCTCTCTCTCACTGTCTAACTCTGCCTGTCATTTTTTTTTTCCCTGGGAGCCCACCAAGTCTGTGAGCCACACTTAAAGCCACATGTCCTCACTTACTGGGACAGGGGACCTCCTCAAGAAAGCTCCCACGTTCAGAGAGCTCTCTACCAAGCTCTCATCTGGGACATTACACAAACTCTGGATGGGTGCCAGAGTTTCAGAAAGGTTCTATTTTTTTCCTTCGCACATTTGAGATATAACATCTTTGGTGATGACTAGCACCCTAGGGCCACATTTTCACCTTCCATGCCAAACGTGGCATGTCCTTAATGAACTAGGCATCTATACTCATGTTTTATTTAGAGCCTAGGGTTGGTGATGATAAAATAGGAAAAATTCCATCTACTGAACTTTTAACATCCCCGTGCAGTATTTACAGCTTTCTTAACAAAGTATCTTTTCAAATACATATTTGATGCTAAGACTCTGAAGTGCTAGAATCCAGGGAAGCTGGTTGGACCAGCTTATAAGAAGTGCCTTGAATCCTTCTTTCCCCCGTCTTGAGCTCTGCCTGTGTGACTGGTTTGCTTGTTTGGTTGGTTTGGGCTTTTTTAAAAAAATATTTTAATGTAAACTTAACAGGACTGAGCCCTCATACAAAGTATGTGAAAGTACCCACCCATAGAAAATAGCTACCTCGCAGTCCCCAGGTCTTAGACTTTACAAATATTGGCAGTGTCAGCTCTGGAAAGGCCTTTTCACAAGCAGGCATCCAATCAATACTTGGAAGATTCTTGGGATGTGATGTGACTTGGAGGCAGTTATAAAGAGAAGCATTCAAGAACAGTGAGCAGAATGCCTTGTGTGCAGCTCTGGCTCCCAAATACACTGCAGAGCTCAGAATAGAGTAGGTGTGCAAGAAATATGTGTTGAATAAGTGTTGAAAGAATGCCTATAAATCTTTCTCCTCTCACAATGACTCAAATATATGCAGTAGAATGATAGCCCCTGGGCAAAGAAACTTGGCCGGTGTGATCTCCCCATTTGCCTGCCTGGTTCCAGGTGGAAATAAAGCAACTTGGCTGTCTCCACTGCACCCTTGAGCTCTCAGTCTTCCCATAGCCTTATCAGACAACTCATCTTTTCTTCTCCCGAAACTGAATCAGGAATACATGCCTGCCTCAAGATGACAAAGGGAGATGCTGTGCATAGGAAAGCATTAGCTGTGAACACAGCCAGGGAGCAGGAGAGGTCAGCTGGTGACCATACTCAACTAACTGACCCACTGATGCCAACTCTGGAAGATGCTGGCTCCTGAACATTGGGCCTAGCTTTGAGAACTGATTCTATTCCATGACCTGTTCTGCTGAACACAGTGGCAAGGTCCCTATCCATTCACTTGAAATTTTTTTGATTGAGTGGAATGAAACATAGATTTCCTAAACCATGCATCATTGGCCAGTAAAGTACCACCACCCACAAACAACAAATCAACATTAGCTTAAGACAGAGCACAACCTTATCCACCTGATATATTTTGGAACAAGCTGTCTTGGATTTATGCCAGGGACTACATCGTAACTCATGATCTGAATGACATGGATACAAAAAGTAGGGGAGCACAGAGGTTAAGGAAAGCAAACCTCCAAGAATTCCTAAAGACACTGAAGGAATGGCTTGGTTTCTGGGGATGAATGGGAATGTGTGGATTCCATGTGAATTTCAGATTATGGGGTGATTCTCTGCTTAACATTAGGGATAAAGAAAGTTGTAAATTGGAGACTGAAATTCAGGTGTTTTTGACCACCCAGGGGCTGTTTCCAAACTATAGCACCCTATGAACTCACCCTAGTTTGGAAGAAATTTCTAGAATACATCTTGATGAAGTGAAAACGCTGTTTTATATTCATATGCATGTACATGTGTATATATGCATGTATGCATACACCTCAAAGGCACACACTTTCACTCCGTCCTTTCTGCATCTGTAAGAGTCTCACGAATCTAAAGGGAGCCCTCTCTCAGCACAGGCTGGGAAGGAAGAAACCATGCAGGGCCAAAGGCTGCTTGTCTCTACTTGTCTCAGAGGTCAGAAGAGCAGCACCGCCAGCTGCCCTGAGAGTGACTCCGTTTGCTCTGCCTTCCGCAATCGCCCCAGGCCTTGCCCACACTTCTCCTCATCCAACTGCAGGGCTTCTAAAAGCACCCTGAGGCCCACGGTTACCTGGCAACGGCGCACCTGTGGGTTAGGTCAGCCAGGCAGTGCTAACCTGTGTGTTGGGGCTTGCAGCCTCCCCAGCATTCGTGCGCTCCCTTGTTGCAGCTCACTCGCCCTGCCCGGAGAACACAAGGCTGGATGTTTTTCTTCTGGTTTCCTAGAGACAACAGATCCACTGATTAGCCTTCCATTGAGTGGCCAAAAAAACCTAGGCATACACCATAGTATTCTCCTTGAAAATGTAGCTCTTAAGAAAGTAACTAGTTTTATTTTGGGAAAATATCTCTGTCAGTAAACCGTGTCTATAACTTGGGAACTTAGTAACAGAGCTCTGAACAATTCATAGTAAATTGTAATATACTTGTTTACAATGTATTACTCTCTGCTCTTCCCAAACCTTTCTCTTCCCAGAATATGTTCATGATGTCAAAATTTCGAGAGAGTAAATGAGATGGCCCTGAACCCAGTGTCCTCAGACCACTTCAATGCAGAGTCTTAGGGCCTGAGCAGCTGCAACCTTGCAGTGTAGCCTGTTCCTGGCAGGAGCCAACATTGACCTCACTTCCTGTCTGCTGACCTCCATTGTCTTGGATGTCATTTTCTAGAGCAGATGAACATCTGTAAGGATAGAGGAAGCTGCTGTGCCTCCTCCTTCCACTGCCCCACGGGGAGTAACTTTGGACAGGGAAGGACCCAGCCACATGTGCTTGTCTGCATGCTGCTGGGGCAACCCCAATAAATATTTTGTAAACGTTTCTTCAGACCTCCTTAGTGCATTGGAAAAAAAAAATCTGTTCTCATTTTTTGTATGTACCCTATCACTAGCTTTGCAATCCTAGGCATGGCTTAGGTTAGAGTAAATATATGATTCCGCTTGCTACTCTAGTTTTCTCCTTGTCACTGCCTTTTTCCACTGATTTTTTTCTCTCCTCTTTCTCCTCGTATACAACTTCGTTTCTTATCTGATTTATCTTTATTGTACGTTGCCCTCCAGTTCATCCATCCTTATCCCAATCTTCAACTAGGGACTGTAGACCTGAAAAGTTAGATGTTTATGCCTCTGTAACAGGTGTTTTCTGGACCATTCTACTTGTTCAACATTCATGAATATAATGGAAGTCAAGCAGTAAAGAAAGTTAGGAACCTACTGACTTTTATCTATTTGTTTGTTTGTTTGTTGGAATAGACAGTCCTTACTGGAAAGATGTGAATACCGTTGCTTTGGTTCTAATCATTTGTTCTTTTTGGAAGCAATTTCTGAATCATCTTGTTTCTTTAAATCTTTTGCTGTTAAATCTTTGCTCCTCACAGGATTTGTTTTTCGTTACCTGCAGGTAAAATCTTCATAGGGTTTTCAGCTTTCAGATGTTAGCGTGAGAGGCTCCTCTGAGTTCAGTGATACGGGACTCAAGGTGACTTTGAGATCCCTCCACCTTTTCTTCTTTACTGCTTTCTCACAGAAACTCAGCCATTTGCTTGTAGTCAAGAAAACAGTTATGGTGCTGTTGCTGACTTTTCAAATGTGTTACTTTTTTTTTTATTTCAAGTACAGGAATGGAATACCAAATTAGCTGCTTTTTAAGAAGACAAAATATCTCCATTTAGGGATCTTTTATAATTTACTTTGTTTTCCTGCAGTGGGATTTTACAAACCCTTTTCTCTCTTACAATCTCACTTGCAGGGAAAAAAAAAATCTCCAGCTCTCTATTTTCCCTTTTGCTGATAGGGTTGATTGTGTTTTGAGCTTTCTTGTTTTAATAAGAAACATTTACATGTTTTATGTGCTGTGTACATATATAAAAGAAATCATTAGCAGTGCCCAAAGTTAATAGCCTAAGAATGTATAGCATAATATACTGCAGTGTCGCTGATAGAGTGAAAAAGATTTAACAAAGGACTCAGGGGGAGAAAGTATAAACAGTATGAAACTATTACTACTCTGACTAGTTCTGAAAGAGCAATGTGAAACCAACCAGAAAATGATCATCCCACAACTATAAATATAAAGCACTAAAAAAGACAAAACTCTCCCAGCATTGTGAAATATCCATAAATAAAAAGCACCCCCAAAAGTATTTGTTGGCAAAAGTATTTAGTGTGGCAATAAAAAGGAGTATTTGTTTTCTTTGTATTAAGTGATTTTTATGGAATCTGTACGATTAAACATTACACAATAACATAAGAACTAGAGTTTGTATTTGCACCTAATTCAATCTAGAATCAGGAAGATGCAAAATCCGAAGAGGTTTTGGAATTTTACCTTGTAGAGTCAAGGTTACTTACAATGTCTTATTAAATAAAAAATGTCCCATATTGGTAAAAAAAAAATCACTTTTAATGCACACATATTCATATATGCACAGGGAAAATTAGATTCTCTTTGCTTTAATATCTAAATAAAAACAAAGTAGCATATTGAGGTAGATAGCTCTCCTACAAAAGGTGACTATCAGGCCAGTCTTCATAGCAGATATATTCTATCCCATTGCAGGTCATTGATATTTAATAGGTTACATAAGAAAGAGTGATTTTTTTAAAGATTGGGCTATCTGTTGTCAACTGAAAGAAGGTCACAAGCATCAAATACTAAGGTAGCAGCGAATTAAGAATAAATTTAGGGCCAGCGCTGTGGCACAGCAGGTTAATCCTCTGTCTGTGGCACCAGTTCCCATAGGGACCCCGGTTCTAGTCCTTGCTGCTCCACTTCTGTTCCAGCTCTATGCTATGGCCTGAGAAAGCAGTAGAAGATGGCCCAAGCACTTGGGCCTCTGCACCCACATGGGAAACCCCAGACTCTTGGCTTCAGATTGGCCCAACTCTGGCCATTGTGGCCATATAAAGAGTGAACCAGCGGATGAAAGACCTTTCTCTCTGTCTCTCCCTCTCATTGTCTATAACTCTCTCTCTCAAATAAATAAATAAAATCTTTAAAAAAGAGAATAAACTTAATAAATCATACACAATGGCATCTTCATTTATCACATCAAAGACTTCCAAGTCTTAACCAAACATCAAGGAACATGATAGTGGTAATGAACCTAATCATGATAATAGCCATAGTATTACTTTATACATGTTTTAAGTACTTTGATGAGTCCAAGTGAATAAAAGTGGATGGGTCAGTTTCTTCATTCCTCTCATTCATTTCATGGGAGATAGTCATGACAAGGGTATATCAATGGACAAGGGAACTGCTAAGAAAGACATAGTAATAGAGCCTGACTAACCTTTGCCCTCACTTCAATATCACTAGCAAAGGACTGCTAATGCAATGTCAAGTGTAACCATGTGCTCTTCCAACGTCTCTAGACGCCCAGGGAAATGTGAAATGGAAGCATTACAACTCTGTTTGGATCATTTGCAGTTTCCAATAATTACCCTTCTTAGGAGAGACCCACAGAATAGTAGTTTTATATGGGATCAAATAGTTCAGAATTGTTCCATTGATGGCAGTATGTCTGTTGCAAATGAGAGGTTCAGAACTGTTCCAGTCTACTTGTTTTTATAAGCCTTTTCTCTCTGAGCATGAGAATTGTTTGGAAAATGTATACTTTGTTATACCAAAGATTAAATCAAATCACATCACTTTAGAATTTTTTTTAAAGATTTATTTTATTTATTTGAAAGGCAGAGTTACAGAGAGAGAGAGAGAGAGAGAGAGAGAGAGAGAGAGAGAGGTCTTTCATCCACTGGTTCACTCCCCAAATGACCACAATGGCAAAAGCTGAGCTGATCCAAAGCCAGAAGCCAGGAGCTTCTTCCAGGTCTCCCACATAGGTGCAAGGGCCCAACAACTTGGGCCATCTTCTACTGCTTTCCCAAGCCATAGCAGAGGACTGGATCAGAAGTGGAGCAGCCAGAACTTGAACCGGCACCCATATAGGAAGCCAGCGCTGCAGGCAGTGGCTTTAACCTGCTGTGCCACAGCGCCAGCCCCCACTTTATGATTTACAGAGAATGTCTGTGCATATTATCTTCTGTAACCTCACAACAATTTTTTGATAAAACTATTGTTCTCATTTTCCATAGATTGGAAATTGAGTAAAGAGAAGTCCAGTGACTTGCCAGTCACAAAGGCACTGAATGAGAAAGCCTGGATTCAAATTCAAGCCTTCTATTTCCAAATCTAGTGTTGTCCCACTCTATCCCGATGACCATTTCAGAAACTATAAATGTCCCTTACCTACCTACAATGTGAAAGATCCCACAGTGTGTAAAATTTACACATGGAGGGAACTGGATCAAAGAAAGTGCAGATTTAAAAAGTTGGGGGGCCGGAGCTGTGGCTTAGTGGGTAAAGCCACCACCTGCAGTACCAGCATCCCATATGGGTGCTGGTTCAAGTCTCTACTGCTCCACTTCCAATCCAGCTTTCTGTTATAGCCTAGGAAAGCAGTGGAAGATGGCTCAAGTCCTTGGGCCCCTGCACCTCCATGGGGGACCCAGAACAAGCTCCTGGATTCGGACCAGCGCAGCTCCAGCCATTGCGGCCATTTGGGGAGTGAGCCAGCAGATAGAAGACCTCTCTCTCTGCTTCTCCTTCTCTCTCTGTGTAACTCTGACTTTAAATAAATAAATAAATCTTAAAAAAAAAAAGTTAGTTGGTTTCAAATCTACATGGTTGGGAAGATTTTCCTTTGTAGCAAAAGAAAAAAAGTCAGGCATTCTTGGGGTGAGATGGAGTTCAGAGAGAAAGATAGAAAGTGTGTGTTTAAACTCAACATTGTAACTTTTATAAATTATCTGGCTGGCGCTGGCTAATAGAGCTCAGGAAAGAGTTTGAGAATTAGGATTAGATTACCATAGGAAGCTGAATAAGGTCATTGAAGAAAAGAATGCAAATGATGGAAGGCTGTGAAAAGACTATCATGGGAACAGAGAGCAGGGAGGAATACAGATATTCAGAAATGTGGAGTAAGCAAAGTCTCATTCAAAGAGTGGAAAATTTTGTCTCAAAATTAGCAAAAGTCACCACTTCCTCAACATGGAAAAAGAAAAAGACAACAGAGTATAAGAAAGTCATGAAGAATTCACGAAGTGGAAGGAACAAGAGATGGGGAGGTGCCTATTGGGATAATCCCAATTCCTCACTAAAGACAAGGAAAAGAGATGGGCTGCGTTCTTAAAGAGTAAAATTTCAGAAGAGCTCCAATAGGGAAACTAGAAGAACCAGACGTGAATAAAAGCAATGCTGCTTAGTAAGGAAGATCTAACTGTTGTCAGATAAATTGAATACATGGTAAAAAAAAAAAAAAATCATCATGGTTACCAGAAATTCTCCCAAAGGCAAAGAAATAAAAAAAAAATTAGGCAGGTTTAAGAATTAACAAGAAACAAAAATTCTAAGATCAGAAGAAGGAAAGTGATTTTAGCATGACATGAAGAGTTAACTAAAAAGATGAAACATAAGAGAGAAAGATTATAATAAATGTGCACAGCAGGGATGGGTGTTGTGGCACAGAGGGTTAAGTCATTGCTTGGGACACCCCTATGTGACAGCCTGGAATAAAATCCAACCCAGCTTCCTAATAATGTGCCTTGGAAGCAGCAGATAATCATCCAAGTATGAGTTCCTGCCACCAAAATGGAAGACCAGGATGGAGTTCCTGGATCCTGGCTTCAACTTGGTCCTGCTATGGCTGTTGTGGGCATTTGGGAAGTGAATTAGCTGATTCAAGATCTTTCTCCCTGTGTCTCTGTCTCTCTCTCTCTCTTTCTCTCTCTCTCTCTCTCCCTCTCTCTCTGTCACTCTGCCTTTCAAACAAATAAACAAATAAATCTGTTTTTAAAATATTAAATAGGGGCTGGTGCTGTGGCATATTAGGTTAAGCCTTTGCCAGTTCCCATATGAGTACCAGCTCGAATCCTGGCTGCTTCTTTTCCAATCGGCTCCCTTGCTATGGCCTAGGAAAGCAGTAGAAGATGGCCCAAGTGCTTGGGCCCTTGCACCACCGTGGGAGACCCAGAAGAAGCTCCTGTCTCCTGGCTTCAGATCAGCTCAGCTCTGGCTGATGAGGCCATTTATGGAGTGAACCAACAGATGGAAGACCTTTCTTTCTGTCTCGCCCTCTCTCTGTCTATAACTCTACCTTGCAAATAAATAAATAAAATCTTTAAAATATTAAATACACAGCAGATTCAGTAAATGTGAGGAGTAGGGGGTGGATGGTGCTGGGTAGCCATCTGTGTGTTGATTGGTAGGTGTGCATGTTACCTTAAATTCACCAGTTTCTTTTCCTTCTCCTACTTTCATCTTCCTCCATTTACTTTATAAGTCACCCTTCAAGGACATTTGAGTTTGGAACTATTTTTCAAATCTTTCTGTCTCCATTCTTAATTTCCCATTGTCTCTTGAATGTCTTTTTTATTAGTTACCTATGATGGCTTTAATAAATTAATTTGCAGGCTGGGCAGCATAAAACAATAGAGCTTTATTTTCCCATAGTTCTGGAGACCAGAGGTCTGAAATCAAAGTATACAAAGGGCAGTGCTCCTTCTTGAAGCTCCAGGGGGAAAATCTGGTCCTTGACTCTTGAGTTGTTACCTCCTGGTGTTTGTCACAGGGACATCTTCTCGAGGCCACTATGCAGTCCACTACATACTTCAACATATCTTTTATCTACACCCACTCCAGTACACACAACTCCATTTACCCAACCTTCTCTGATAGCACTAATATCCTCCTAATTTTTAGTTTAAAAGTCAATTTTCAGTGTAAGTGAGGTTTTCTCCAATATTGGGCATCATTACCAGCTGTGGACTTCTTCACTCTCCTGTAGGACTTCAAGGATTCTTTGGTCTTGGCTTTCCATTCTTCTCACCATTCCTCTCACATTCCATCCTCCCCAGCCCAACTCAAATAGAGTACATGCCCTAGGGCTTCTTCTCTCACTTTTTAATCTCCTTGGGTGATGCCATAGCTCACAGCCACATATAACTCCAACCCTGATTTCTTGTTTTCTATACCAGCACTGCCCATTGAAACTTTCTGTTATAGTGGATGTATTTCATATCTTCACTGGCTAATATAGTTGTTACTGATTACACAAGGCTAATGAACACTTGAAACATAGCACTATTGAGGAACTGAGTGTTTGATGTTTTTGCCTTTCAATAAGTTTTAATTGAAATAGCCTCTTATGGGACTGGCTACCTTACTGGGTGGTGCCACTTTAGAGTTTCCTCCATCCTCCATGCCAATCCTCATAAATCTCTTGCCGTCCACACAAAATGATTAACCTTCAAAATTCAACTGTTACTTCCTCTACAAAGCTTTCTCATCAAGACAGGTTGAATTAGTTGACTCTGTTTTTGTCTTTCCACAATTCATTTTGATAACTTACTCATATGTAGACATGTAATTTTATACATGTTATCTATGTAATTTTATACATGGTATCTATAGTTCCTCATTACACACAATTTCATTGAAGACATAAATTGTTGTTAAATGCATTCTACAGTTAATGCAAGACAACACAGGATCTGGTTCTGTTCACTGAATCAATGAAAAAAACAAGTAACTGCTTTGTACCTGGAGGTTAATCTTTAGTATCTGGAGGTTTATCTTTAGATAAAACTTATGAAGGCACAGACTCTACATGGCAAGGAGCTTCCACCTTTTCACAATCTCTTCTTGATTATGATTATATGATTAAGCCCAAATAATTCAGAATGGTTTTGAATCCATGTATTGGGTGATAGAGGATCTTGATTTTTATTTGTTTGACTTAGTCTGGTCTTGGTTTGGGTTTTTAGTGAGTTGTACTTTGAGGATCCTTAAAACCTAGTCAAGCATTTTCAGCCCTGCTGTTAAAACACCTGAATCTCATAGGAGAGTACCAGATCCAATGTCCGGCTTCAGCTTCTGACTCCAGCTTCCTGGTGAGGCAGACCCAGAGAACCACTGGTGATGGCTCTATTGGTTGGGCTCCTGTCACTCATGTGGGAGACTTGGATTAAATTCCCAGCTCCCTGCTTCAACCTGATCCAGCCCCAGCTGTTGTGGGCATTTGAGAATTGAACTATCACATGAGAGCTCTTTCTTTCTGTTTCTTGCTCTGCATATCTCTCTGTCTCTCAAATAAATAATAAACAAACAAACAAAAAACCTAGACATCAACAGGGTTAACAAAATACTCAAGCCGTTTGGCTCTTGCTTTTCACGCTTATGGTGCAAACCATTCTAAAAATCACTCTTTTTTGAAATCTGAAATATGGTGATCTGGAGAATTCCATAGTGGTCTATAATTTTTTGAAACCATGAATTTAAAAAGTGAGCACTGAGACTTCGCTAAAGGAGGAAGGCAGTAAAAAGGCGACATTCTGTTCTCGTTTTGGCTATAAAAGGCACATCTCTGAATGGTGAAGGGCAGCATTAATAAAGGCTTAGGCAGGCGTACAGAGTACAGAGAAGGCAACCATGGAGGATTTTTCTGGATCTGTGCACTTAGCCCAGCCTTCACTGCCCATGGTAACTCTTTTTATGAGAATTGGCGCATATATAACTTCTATAGCTTTTGGCTTCTAGGCTTAATTTTAACCACAGAAGAGGCATTCATTCACATTTTAGCTATCACTTCCAATGAAACACCCAAGCACAAATGGCACCGACTCTAACTGGATAAGGCACAACCACATAAATATATCCCTGAGTGCAGTAAATGTGGGGGGCCTAGAATTAGAGCAGTGATACTTATTGGAAATGAGTACATTAACTGGAAATTTAAACTTTCCCTTCTTAAGAATGTGGAAATAGACAAATAATCTGTGTGCAAAAGGCAGAGAGTAACAGCAAGTCCATTAAGATATTATATGAAAAAAAAGCTCGAGTCCCAGTTTGTCTATTTCAAGCTCCATTTTACTCCTATTGCAACTAAGAGAATTATTCAGAGAAATGGCGTGGAGAAAGAATATGAACTACATTTTGCAGGAACTTCAGTTACATTTTTCTTTCCTGTTTTATCTGTGCATGCAGGCGACATCTTCTTAATGAGGGTTTTCAAACTTCTCTGCCTTTTAAGAGAGTCAATGCTGCGCCCTGGGACAGGAGTAGCTGATTTTAGCTTTTAAATATGCTCCTGATATTGAGTAATTTTTTTTCTTAGCACTATTCATTGTTTTACCTGCCTTAATGGGAATTATGGGTTTGATTAATGGGCTGAGAGATTTGGTCCATTTTAGTTTCCTTATCTCTATTCCTTTCTGATGCATGATGTTTCCAACAGTTTCTGAATACTTGAGAATAACACCTGCATGGGAAGTTTAAAGTAAGAGTAAAAATAAAAGTGGGATAGTCTGCTCATGGTCAAGGCACTTGTTGTGACCATTTATATTATACATATTCATACATACATGTACACTACTCAGCCACATATTCATTCAGCAAACTATTTTATACAGGCATTGCGATTGGCTCTGGGAGGATACTGAAGTGATTTCAGGACCTATTACATCAAAATGAGATGGTGACCAAACATTTTAGCCTCAATTTAAACAGTTCTTGCAGATAAGATAATGGAAATGGTGGAGAAGGAGGAAGTAGCTATAGCAGGGCTGATTTGTCTCATTTACATTTTTCACTATGTATACACCAAATAGATCGTCTGAAAACACCCGTGCTCAGTGAGTTAATAAAAATGTATGACACAAGTTCCTGATGAAACAAACCACCAGTCTTGGAACTCATAGCTCCTACAAAAATAACCACAAATAGCTTAGCAACTAAGCTCACCATCACTGGAAGTGCGAGCTGAGTCAAATATGCATATTTATCACCCAAGCAACTTTAAAAGGTGAAATAATGGTGTAGGTTTATTAAGGGCTCAAGGAAGAAGGATCACCTAAAAGCACTAAGTATTCAGATGTAGGGATTAAATTAGAACACAAGATTTCAGTGAGAGCTTTGCCTTGATTTATCCACCTAACACAAATGTGCTATTTTTGGGCACATGCACACATTCAATGTACATGAACAAACCCAGAGTGTGAGCTGCTTTTTTTCTTTGGGGTTATCAAGTGAATAAAAGTCTATCACAAGAATGGCACCAATACTAACTCTTTGAAAAACATATTTATTTTTTTCCTCCACTGAGGCAAAGTATGAGTAAATTCAGTAAAATAAGCTGGAAAATAATCCTGACCCATTGGAATGCAATCTGTGAACTTCAAAAATAAAGAGTGCTCCTGAGAAGTCTAGAACACAATGTGATGCACAGCAGTGCTAACAGATTAAGTGCTCTGATGCTGCCAAACATCTGAACCAGCCTGTTCCACCTGATTGACCTAAAAAGGAGACGGAAGTAACTTTTCTTACAGGTCCTCAGATTAGAAAGTTTGGAGAGGTATTTGATGAAATTTAAGTAGTGATCATATTGCTGTGTGCATGTGTGTGGGTGTGTGTTCACCCTAAAATATAGTGAATTAGTGTTTCATACTTATGGACATTGGATGCACTGAACAGCGCTTCTATTACAGAAATAGGTAATTATGCTTAATAACAAAATAAATAAGTTCTACTTAATCATACATATGAGGATATGTGTTTTAAATGGAATTAAAAGATAAAATTATTGTGGTGCAGTAGCTGGTGCTGTGGCACACAGTAGGCTAAACCTCTGCCTGCAGCACTATATGTGCGTCAGTTTGTGTCCTACCTGCTCCTCTTCAATCCAGCTCTCTGCTGTGGCTTGGGAAAGCAGTGGAGGATGTCTCAAGTGCTTAGGCCCCTGCACCCATGTGGGAGACCCAGAAGAAGCTCCTGGCTCCTGGCTTTGGATTGGCTCAGCTCCTGTCATTTGCGAGTGAACCAGCAGATTCAAGACTTCTCTCTCTCTCTCTCTCTCTCGCTCTTGCTCTCGCTCTCTGTCTTTATGTAACTATCTCTTAAATAAATAAATAAATCTTAAAGAAAAATATTATTGTGGTGCAAAAAATTTGAAGTCTATGCATATAAGGGGTCTTCAAAAAGTTAGTGAATATTTTTATGATGAAAAAAACTGCATGGATTTCTATTTTTTGCACCAAAATAAACATTCCTTTGAAATCCATTTTCCCATGAACTTTTTGAAGTGCCCTCATACACACAGGCACATATATGCAAGAACATAGGGTCAACCTCCTTCCCACCCCCACAACATCTTTTCTGATGCTTCACAAATGGGAACCTGCGACCACATGGGTGGTGGCAAAGCCTCCAGGTGTGGCAGCCAAGGAAGAGGTACATGTTCACAGGAGTTAGGATCGGATTCTTAAATCTACCCAAAGCAGTAGTCAGTTTCAGCTCAACCTCAATTAGGAAGTTATTTTTCATGCTAAAAGGACATACTTTGTACACCACTGGGTAGAACAACAATTCAGACTCTGGAGAGTAAAAGGGGTTCTTCAGGTTCTGAAGAGAGAGATAAGCACCACCTCTGAGAAGCTAATTTCCTCCTGGAAAGGATTTTAAGATGGTCCTAAAAGAAGTGCTGTTAACCATGGACTTTGAGTCCATGCAAAAGCTGTGTACTGGAATTTTGTGGGAATGGTAATAAGTGGTTGGATATGAAGGTATAACCATCCTAGCACATCATTGCATAACGGGAGAATAGCATGGGACATGCAGTCAGGAATGGTCAGGCACTGCTTTGATGGTCCCAATTCTTCACCCTTCCTTCATCATCACTCTTTGACATTTGACCTACATTTTTTCTACCCCCTCAATCAAGAGAGTCAGAGAATAATTCCTCAATTTGTGTTTGAACATGAGACTTGCTCTGACTAACAAAATGTTAGCTAAAGTGTCACAACCAAAGGTTTGATAAAAGGTTTGAGTGATTCGGCCCCTCCTTTTGCACGTACTGTATCGTTGCTAAAAGTACCTGCTCAAGATAACCACTAACTCTCACTGCAGGGCAAGCAATCATCATAGCATACATTAGCTTAGCCTCAATCAGCCAAATATCAACCCACCTACACCCATGTGGGAGTGCCGGCAAAAGCTCCTGGTTCCTGGCTTCAGTCCAGCTCAGTCCTGCCTGTGGTCATTTGGGGAGGGAACCAGTGGATAGATGATTCTCTCTCTCTCTCTCTCTCTCTCTCTCCCTTTCAAATAAATAAATAAATATTTTTTTATAAAAAGATTAGTTTGTTAGCAACTTTTTCTTTTTTTTTTTAAGATTTATTTATTTGAATAGCAGCACGACAGAGAGAGAAATAAAGAGGTCTCTCATCTGCTGCTTCATTTTATGCTTAAGTGACCACAACAGCCAGGGCTGGCCAGGTTGAAAACAGGGGCCATGAACTCCATTCTGGTATCCTACATGAGTGGCACAGGCCTAACAACCTGAGACATTCACCACTACTCTCCCAGATACATTTGCAGGGAGCTGGATTAGAAGAGGAATAGCTACGCCTATGCTATATAGATATAGGATACCTGTGTTACAAGATGCTACTTAACCCACTGTGCCAGGGTGTCAGCACCACATTAACATCTTTTTCTGAGAGTTTCAAGAATGGGAGAGAGAGGCTTGCATTGTGGTGTGGTGGCTAAAGCCGCCTCCTAAAACACTGGCATTCTATATGGCTCTGGTTCATGTCCCGGATGCTCCACTTCCAATCCAGCTCTCTGCAAATGGCCTGGGAAAAGCAGAAGAGGATGTCCCAAGTGTGTGGGCCCCTGCCACCCATGTGGGAGAACTGGAACAAGCTCCTGGCTCCTGTCTTCAGCCTGGCCCAGCAGTGGCCATTGCAAGCATCTGGGGAGTGAACCAGTAGGTAGAAGATCTCTCTCTCTCTCTCTCTCGCTCTCGCTCTCTCTCTCTCTCCCCTAGCTCTCTCACTCTGACTTTCAAATAAAGAAATAAATCTTAAAAAAAAAAAAAAACAGAATGGGAATGATAAGTCATGGAGTCTGTGTTAGCCTCTAGAATAAAACAAACTAAATGATTTTTCTTCTTTCATACATTAAATTCAGACATAAAACTATAGGTAAATCCATTAAAAACAGAAATGCTTTTTGGTTAAAAATAAATTCTTTGTCAGCTTCTTCTAACAGATAAAAATGCTTTCTCTATGATAACTACTCTACCCAGATATAGAGAGTCAATCTGGTACTTTCGTCCTCATTACTTTAATATCTCAGAACAAACATTCTCTTAAGAAATAAAATAATACAGAAATAGTTTTCAAAACTTTTAAATGAGTTAATTTGAAAAGTTTGGTTTCATTAAATTGTAAGTTGATGATAGCCAAGAATTTCCGAAGACTCTTTGGCTGAGAATTTGCTTATATTTATTAATATATGGTATATCTCTTAAGGCTTTTTCTGAGTCAGACAGTTACAGGTTCAAATCCAAGTCCTCACACATATTAGCTATGAGACCTTTAGTAGAAAGTTAAGTAGCAAAGTACATATATTGTGTTTAACAATAGGGACCACTGTCACTATCATCAAAACCACCACCATCATCATCTTCAAAAGTTCTGAGGAAGAGAAATGTAACCCAGACTGTGCCTTAGGAGATGGAGTATGCAGAATGCATTGTACAGGGCACACAAACTAGAATACCAGGAGTTCTATGTATAATGTATCTATCCTTTTCATCACCCTCTTGTGATATCCCACACACATCAGAGCTGGAGTAGAAAATCTAACACTAAAACACAAATAATGCATTGCTGGAACATCTGCTTGAAATAAGCACTAGCCAATGATGTACACGGAAATATTCTCTATGTTCATTTTGCTCGGGAGCTCAGGACTAACCAAGGGACAGAGATTCCTGGCTTATGCCTGAAGCTCTCACCCTCAGCACTCACTGTGACACTCCTACATGGTTTCTTTGCTGCCTACGCTCCTGCCATCTGTTACAATGGCTCTGTGCCAGCTTACAGGATCACTTGCTGGCTTGCAAAAAGCCCAGGGGCCAAGATGAGGCTGCTGACAAGAAGCCCTTGCAAAACTCACACGGGTGCCTGAAGAGAGCTCTGGGTTGCCTCTCTCTTTCCACACATGGCAACACTGAGAGAGATCTCTTGCTTCAGGGAGATTTTTTATTCTACCTGTTGATTTAACTAATTGAGACCAAATCTAAATCTTGAAATCTGGAGCAGAGAAAAGCATGAGCCATGTGTAGATACCTGTGGCAGCCAATCAGACAGGTGGTGTTATTGCCTGTTTCTTGGCAGAGCTAATGAGAAACAGCAGGGTTTCCTTCAATACTCTGCTGGTGCTTCCTTTAATTCTCCAATGTTCTCCTTTCCCCCACGATTACTCCCACTTTTCCCTAGTCCTTACACTACCTGTAGAATCTGGCGAAGATTTCTTTATTTGTCATCCACCTGTGTTCACACTAATTTAAATGGAAAACATTATTTACCTCCATATATGCTTCTCTTATAAAACACAAGAGAAGACATTCATATGTAACTAATGTTCTGAACTAATGCTTCACTGAGACTAGAATTTATAATGACATTAAAGCCATATAACTTTGTAGTGTAAAGAAGTAGAAGAGTGAAAGTCAGTTGGAGGTTAACCAAACAAATATCTTCAATGAGCATTTCCACTTTATATTCAATTCAATATTAACTTTTTTCCTAACTATAGACTATTCAAGAATCCACAGTTTGTGGCAATAATAAGCACAACAAAAATAATTTGGATAATCATAATAATAGATAGATGTACCTCTTGGGAGGAAAGTGCATAGCTTAGAGTTTTAGTGTTATCTGATGACATGTTGATTTTTCCCGGCCAATATTCACTCATTCATTCAACAACCATGGACCAGGCATCAACCAGATGCTGGGCATAGAACTAAAGGTGGGTTCGGGGCTGCGGCTAGCAGGTAAAGCTGCCACTTGCAGTGCCGGTATCCCACATGGGTTTCAGTTCAAGACCCGGCTGCTCCACTTCCGATCCAGCTCTCTGCTCTGGCCTTGGAAAGCAGTGGAGGATGGCCCAACCCCTTGGGCCCCTGCACTCACATGGGAGACCCAGAGGAAGCTCCTGGCTCCTGGCTTCGGATCAGCACAGCTCCAGGCATTGTAGCCACTTGGGGAGTGAACCAGTGGATTGAGGACCTCTCTCTTGTGCTCTCTCTCTCTCTCTCTCTGCCTCTCCTTCTCTCTCTGTGTAACTCTGACTTTCAAAGTTAATAAATAAATCTTTAAAAAAAAAACCTAAAGATTAATGATAGGAAAGCAAATCACCCAAACCATCTTATATCAAGAATTTTACAATCTAGTGTCAAATGTGACTGAGTGACCAGACAAGCATGAAACAAATAGACATGCAAGTGACCAGACAAGCATGAAACAAATAGACATGCAGTGACTGGGATAGACACAGGTATCAGGAGATTACTTTCTTCAGTTTGGAGAGATATAAGGAAGACTTCCTGGAGGAGAACAAACACACTTTTCCTATAAATTTTGAATACACAAGATACAAGAATAACTAGCTATCACTTGTCCTTTTTTTTTAACCAGGTTGGGTGATCCTGCACAGCTATCTGCTATTTAAACCTTATGAAGGTTAGATTATAAGGAATCTCTGGAAAGGAGATAACATTTTTGTACACACCAAATGGTATATACAAAAATCAACCGAGATAAAGGATGTGAAAATACTTAGGAAAACACATAGCAGTATAAATTAAAGTTATGATTATTATCTCTGATATCCCCACCCCTCAAAAAAGCAAATAAAAATCCAAGGAATAGGAAGACTGCTCTTAGTTTGTCCATTTCAGGTATGTCTTTTTTTTTTCTAATGATCAGGAATCACAGCAGCACTTGAAGCTTTGTAGAGAGGTGAGGTTTGTCTGTTCATCTCTGGCTTCAGAGGAGGGAAGAAGCTGCAAACAGTGGCAAAACTCATCCATTCCTCCCAACACTGGTAAGGCTGTTTCATCCACTTTAGGATTTCTCACTTTGCATTGTAGGGGAGATGTTCAAGGTAGGAAAGCAGTATATGCTGACCATCGCACCATCTCCTTGAAAACAAATACAACCAAGTTTCTAGTTCTGCGATATGGATGATTACAATTGCTATGCTCTTCTCTAGATAACTCAAGTTCTTGCTGACACTCAGTTTAAAGTTAAAGAGGAGCTCTTTTGAAAATATGCCTAGTCCTTCTGTGAACAGAGATCACTCAAAAGTGTAGAATGAACAACTGAGAGGAAATAGACACAACAGAAAACAGCTAGAATACTTTACAGTCTACTCACAAGAATTGCTGCTGGCCAGAAGGGCCAAAGACCTAAATCCCATCAGTACTTCCCTGTGAGAAAATCTACAGGGCATTCAATAAGATCTTTAAGTCTTATCTTGACATAAAGAGAGAACAAGCTATGTCCAGGCTTCCTTCCAGTTCCCGATGATTCAAAATCTTGAATTAAGAAGTTCCATCCATTGTCTCCATTTGTAGGACCAGTGGCTCCTTGTCCACTCTCCTGCTCCCATGGCATTTTATTAATGCCTACAAGAGCCTGGCATGCATGGTGAACCTCCACGAATAAAATGATGGCTTTTCAGTTTCCATTATTTACCTATCACTTTTGACTAATTCCTTGTTGGTAAGGCTCATCTTTAAAAAAATTTCCTCTTATTTAAGGATGCAAAACCATAAGTTGTCCCACAAGTTCTGATGGTTTTTCTTCCTTATATTACTGCATAGTAACATATGTATTGAAATTTGAGAAGGAAAACAAATACAAAATTTTTCCTTTTAAGCAGTGTCCAAGAAGAGCTAAGTCCTTGGGATCGGAGCCAACATTTAGGATGAGCTTTCTCCCAGCAGGTGAGAGGGCAGTGGAAGAGGTGGCATTTCAACATCTAAACATTGAAAGGCAAAATGTACATGCCAGTTCACATATATCAATGTATCATCCACAAATACGCACGTATATTTTCCCTGATGTACGATCTCAGTAAAATATCACAGAGAAAAAATGTCAGACATACATAGCATAGCAATCAAGGGCTAATGAAGATCCAGGTATTAAATCAATTAAGAAGTATCAAAAGCTACCTAATCATCAAGGAACAAAATTGGCACCACAATATGTAGTGAGTATGGGAAAGCCTAATTTACTAAACATACCCTGCAGTCACATAATTGCATGTAATTTTACCAGCATAATTAACTAATTTAATTACCACTTCTCAAGTGCATCAATTATTGACATTACAGAGTTTTCAGACAGCAGAATTACTGTGTGGTACATCCAGAGAATGCAAAATGCTGGATGCCTATTTTCCTAGCCACAGTCAAGTACTGAAGAACATAAGCTTGCAGGTGGGAAAATGTCCTGTTGTGGGCAGGCTTCAGGGATGAAGGGTATTTGCTGAGAGGCAGCCAAGAAGAAGCAGCCCCAAGGCTGCACTGTTCAAGGCACATCTCTACCAGGGTGCAGAACAAATGTGCACAGGAAAGAGAGAGAAGGCTCTATTTTTTTAACTATGCAATAGCAGTTCAAGATGTGCTTAAGAATACTTTCAGGAAGAAAAGGAGATAACAGGAGGAGAAGATTGATGAAACATTTTATTAAAGAACAGAACCTTGCTTTTAAAGAGAAGCTTTTTCTACTTTATACCTTTCATTTTGGTCTTTAATTCTTGCTATTCAATATATGGGACCTTCCTGGAAAACCATTTGAGCTTGATAAGTCAGAGAGAGGTTGCAGAAATGGCTTAAAGCCCTTGAAGCTCTGGCTTGGTTCTGTGTCTCTTCTCACCTTGCCCTCCTGCACCTGCCCTGTGTATGGCTGCTTCATAGTGTGTGGAGGTGACTGAGCTGTGAAATGGAGCCCGCATCAGCAGGGGGTTTAATGACACGATTTAATGTGGAGTAAGGACTACGAAACTAGCATGCCTTTCTCACCTGCTGCACCCTTGGATATCCACATCATCATTAGATTTAAACAGAAGCATGTTATAAGTTATAAAGCATATTATTGATTCCTGAAGAAGGAACAGTCTTTTTTACTATCACGTTTAGCAGGCTACCTATTCCGTCATTTTTGAATGACATAGCCAAGCAATTAAGCAAGTAAAGAAAAGAAATTATTTTTTCAAATTTTTAAACCCAATCCTGATATTGAGGAAAGTTTTTCAGAGACTGTAATTAGGTAGGCTGGGTTTTATAAACAGTTTATGTGAACTGTAGTTATTGGCATTTGGTAATAAATATTTTGGAACCACAAATTAGAGAAAAGTTATTCCCTTAGCCCTTGTGTGTGCCTTAAAGCGGGGTAAAATTTCCCAGTGTCCCCCAGCCCATTCCTGTCTTTCCTTTGCAACACTCCTTAACCCCCCTCCTCTTTCCACAGTCACAGAGCTCCTTTTTGTCATCTCCTGTCCCCTACCCTAAAATTGGCTTAAATTCAAGTCAATGTATTCCTCTCCCAGCAACATTTAATGCAGATTTTCTCCCTAATTTTTAAAAAAGATTCATTTATTTACTTTGAAGAGCTAAATAGAGGCAAAGAGAGAAAAAGAGAGAGAGAGAGAATCTTCTTTCCTCTGGGTCACTCCCCAGATGGTCGCAACTTCTAAGGCTGAGCCAAGCCAAGGCCAGAAGCCAAAGCTTCATTCAGATCTCCCATGTGAGTTCAGCCTAGGTACTTGGACCATCTTCCACTGCCTTCCCAGGCCACCAGCAGGGAGCTGGATCAGAAGTGGAAGTCAGGACACTAAGCAGTGCCCATATGGGATGCCAGTCTCCCGGGTGGTCAAGGTGATGGCCCAACACACCATGCCACAACACTGGTCCCTCTCTACAATTTTATATGTAAAGTTTAGACTTTGAGAAACTATCATGACTTGTCAATATTGTTTATGGTGTTAATCAGCTGAAAAAAAGCTCTGAGGGGGTCAGGAGGGGTTGGTGGGGAAGAGATCTTTACTGTATACTTTAAACCTCGTCAGGAGTAGGTATTTGGCACAGCAGTTAGGCCATTGCTTGGGATGTCCATATTATTGGAATTTGAGTGGTGGCTCTGCTCCCAATTTTTCATCTGCTGGCTCACTCCCAAATGCCCACAGCAGCCAGGGCTGGGCAAGGCAGAAGCCAGAAGCCTGGAGTTCTATCTGTGTTGCCCACCTGGATGGCAAGCACTTGAGTCACCATCTGCTGCCTCCCAGGGGATGCATCAGCAAGAAGCCGGATTGGAAGTGAAGCCAGGATTCTAATCAGGCACTCTGGTATGGGCTTTCCAAATGGTGACTAAACCTCTGTGCCTAACACTCACCTTGGCTTATTTCTTTTGAATGGCATTCTTAATCTAGTCAGGCATTCACACTAGGGTATCAGTAAGAAGAAGAAGAATGTAATGAACTCTAAGGGCTCAAGGGAGAGAGAACTTTGAGGAAGAGCTTACAGTTATAGAGGATGTCACATTTTAAATAATTCTCAGAGGAAGGAGAGCATTTAATACAGAGAGGAAAGAGAAGAGAGAGGAACAAGCACAAGAAACACTGTGATCAGAAGCAAGGAAGGAGAGCTTGAGAGAGGGTGTCAGTACTCATGTGTCTGTGTGCAGCGTCAGGACAGCAGTTGGAAAGAAGGGAGAAAGAGATTAGGGTTGTGAGGTCCCAGGGCTCTGGCCTCAGCCCAACTACTCATGAGACCTAGAAAAGCTACTTCACTTTTCTGAACATAAACTGAACAGGTTCCATTAATCTCTCTGGTTCTCTCCAAGTCTACAGAACTCTCACAAGTTGGAATTAAATCTTGCCACAATTAAACTTAAAAGTATTTCATCTTCTTTTCATCTTTGACATACATTGGTGGTCTTCTCCATTCTTACTACAATCTCTAATTGTAGTCTATTTCCCCCATGTTCAGTAAATTCATCTGATAGCATACAAGATATCCCCTCCTAATCATATATGGAGGAGAAGTTTCAGGGTATCCAAACACCAGCCAGCTGAGTCACAGATGTGTATGGATTTTTTTGATCATCTAGGCCTTTTATTTTCTGTTAACATTTCTTTATATATATATATATCATTTCTTTATATATATATATATATATAAAGCTTTTATTTAAAGAATATAAATTTAATTAAAGAATATAAATTTCCAAAGTACAGCTTATGGATTACAATGGCTCCCCCCCCCCACAACTTCCCTCCCTCCCACTACCCTCCCCTTTCCCGCTCCCTCTCCCCTTCCATTCACATCAAGATTCATTTTCAATTCTCTTTATACACAGAAGATCAGTTTAGTGTATATTATGTAAAGATTTCAACAGTTTGCCCTCACATAGAGACACAAAGTGAAAATACTGTTGGAGTACTAGTTATAGTATTAATTCACAATGTATAGCACATTAAGGACAGAGATCCTACATGATTTTTTTTTAAAGAATTGATTAATTATCTATGCAATTTCCAATTTAACACCAAGATTTTTTAATCATTTGCAATTATCTTTATATACAGAAGATCGATTCAGTATATACTATGTAAAGATTTCATCAGTTTGCACTCACACAGAAACACAATGTGTAAAAATACTGTTTCAGTACCAGTAATAGCATTATTTCACATTGGATAACACATTAAGGACAGATCCCTCATGAGATGTAAGTACACAGTGACTCCTGATGTTGATTTAACAATTTGACACTCTTGTTTATGGCATCAGTAATCTCCCTAGGCTCTAGTCATGAGTTGCCAAGGCTATGGAAGCCTTTAGGGTTCACCGACTTCGATCTTATTCCAACAGGGTCATAGTCAAAGTGGAAGTTCTTTCCTCCCTTCAGAGAAAGGTACCTCCTTCTTTGATGGCCCCGTTCTTTCCACTGGAATCTCACTCGCAGAGATCTTTCATTTAGGTCTTCTTTTTTTTTTTTTTTTGTTTTTCAGAGTGTCTTAGCTTTCCATGCCTAAAATACTCTCATGGGCTCTTGAGCCAGATCCGAATGCCTTAAGGGCTGATTCTGAGGCCAGAGTGCTATTTAGGACATCTGCCATTCTATGAGTCTGCTGTGTATCCCGCTTCCCATGTTGGATCATTCTCTCCCTTTTTCATTCTATCAGTTAGTATTAGCAGACACTAGTCTTGTTTGTGTCATCCCTTTGACTCTTAGACCTATCAGTGTGATCAATTGTGAGCTGAAATTGATCACTTGGACTAATGAGATGGCCTTGGTACATGCCCCCTTGATGGGATTGTATTGGAATCCCCTGGCACAATTCTAACTCCATCATTTGGGGCAGGTCCGATTGCTCAATCGGACCTGTTAACATTTCTAAAACAAGTGGTCTATATACTTGACATCTTTATCCACTTGTGCTCCTGTAGCAAAGTATCACAGACTGGGCAACCTATCAACAATTAGACATAATTTTCCATGGTTCTGGAGAATAGAAAATACAAAATCAAGGTGTCCTGATGACTGTTGATCTCTGCTGCCAAGTTGTGCCTTATGGCTGCATCACTGAGGGGACGAATGCTGTGTCTTCACATGTTAGAAGGAAGAAGGGCAACCAAACCCAGCCAGTTCCCTTCAGCCCTTTTGTAAATCCACTAATCCCATTTGTAAGGGCTCTGCCCTCATGATTTAGTCACCCACCTCTTCATCCTATCACATCACTCATTAAGTTTCAAACTACAATTTTTTTGAGGTGGGGGAGTATAGGGGACACGTTCAGACCATAGCACCTGATTTCTGTATCCTCAAACTGTAGTTGCATTCTTGTACTCAGAGTGATGGCTTCTGATAGCACACATTTTTATTTTCAGAAATTATTGGCAGTTTCTTAGTTATCATTCTATGTGGATTCTCTGCAGCATTATTTATTGTTGACTCCTACCTACAGGTAAGTGACCTTCAAGACCCAGAACTAGATCAACACTTCCATATTTGAGGACATTGATACAGGAAAGAGCACTAAAAATGGTGAATTTCCAAAAACTCGAACACTATGGACCACTCAGCACCCTTCAGCACCACTGAGATATTGTCCCCACACCCCATCCATAGACAAAATGCACAGTCTTTTCCAATATCAATCAATTCTCCAGTCTCCCAACACTATATGAGTGGCCAATAATTCAAAACAATTCTGACACTCACTCCCAGGATTAACGTCAGACCCTGCAGTTCAAGAACTCATTCTTGGAAGACTGTCCTCACTTCAGACATCAGCCACAATGGGATGCCCTGGTTAACCAAACTCCACAGCTGTGATACTAAGGAAACCAAAATCAGAAAACTCAGATTCAAGTGCAACCTCAGCCACCAGTGGGTTTTTGAAAATTCATTTCTCCCTGACAGTTTATTTTTAATCAAATATGGGAATAATATTTTCATCTTAAAATTGTGTTCCTGATAAAAATGAAATTAAATAGCAAATAAAAATAAGAATTTATAAACTCTGTACTATACAAATTAAAGAATACATTTATTTTTACTGAACCAGGAAACAGGAACTGTATTTGTACCTAGCTTCAGGCATAGTGCCTAATATATAAACCCTCGATAAATATTAGCAGAGTAAGTGGATAAATGAATATTAGAGTTGTCTTTGCTATGTCTTATGATTCACGAAGAACTTTTCTGACATCATAACCTCATTCCACTCATTCTTATGTAGGTATGGGTATAAGATTTTAGCTACATTTCCTTGTGTATCTTCCTTGTATTCTCTCCTAGGTCATAGCTGAATTGAAGACAAGAATTTCATGGTGACTTTTTGCATTCCTGCATAATGCCTACCATCTTAACAATAACTTTACATCTCTTAGCAATAATGTATAAACAAGGCCCTTCATCAAAGAAGGAGGTACCTTTCTCTGAAGGGAGAAGAGAACTTCCACTTTATGACCTTGTTTAAATAAGATTGGAGTTGGTGAACTCAAGAGGTTCCCATAGTCACGGCAACTCATGATAAGAGCCTCAGGTGACTACTGACACCATAAATAAGAGTGTCAATTGTTAAGTCAACAACAGGAGTCATTGTGCACCTACTCCCCATGTAGGACCTCTGTCTTTAATGTGTTGTACTACGCAAATTAATGGTGTAACTAGTACTCAAACAGTACTTTATACTTTGTGTATCTGTGTGCGTGCAAACTGTTGAAATCTTTACTTAGTATATACTCGATTTTCTGAATACAAAGATGATTGAAAATGAATTTTGATGAAGAATGGGATAGGAGAGGGAGTGGGAGATAGGAGGGTTTCGGGTGGGAGGGAGGTTATGGGGGGAAAAGCCGCTATAATCCAAAAGTTGTACTTTAGAAATTTATATTTATTGAATAAAAGTTGAAAAAAAAACATGGCCCTTGTTCCTAATACAGTTATTTAAGTTATCAGGGAAGGATATGTGTTTGTGTGTGCAAGTGTGTGTGTGTGTGAGAGAAAGTGTGTCTGATTTTATGCATCAGATCTAACCAAGCTGCAGAGCTAAGATGAATTCAGAATTAATTGGACTCAGACAGCAAACATCTCACCCTTATTAGCAAGTATTTCCAGATGTGGTGTGCTACTAATTTGGGAAAACTATCTTCCACCAACAAATCTTTATTCTATCAATCAAAGTGATATCTAAGATGCCATCCTTCAACAAATATGTTCTTCATTACAATTTTCTACTTGATGTGTGTTTCATTTATTTCCTTTTATTCCTAAATATCTGAAATATTTGATTATATACAAACATGATCACTTCTTATGTATAGAATCATAGACTTTTTCCATAACAACAAATCCCTTTGGAATGGATAATTGACAATGGAGCTTTACAGCAATGCTAAGAAAATTTTTCTGGTCTTGAAAAGTTAGATTAACAATCATCAGTTGCACTTCTCCCAAACTAAAAATTTCATCCATGCATCTGACTTTTTCACTTTTGCTTTTTGCCATAAAAATAACAATGTTCCAGTAGAATCTGAACAATTTATGTCTTTGTCATTGTAGCAGCTCTTCATTTTGTTGCAGTTGAGACTGGAGGAAGCCTAAGAGTTAATTTTAATAAGACTAATCAGCCCATCTTGACAATAGAGGGGAAGGAACAGAGACAGGTAGATGACTACGTGTTTTGACATTAGACCATTAACATGCAAATCATATGCAAAATCATATGCTAACAAATGTGAGCCTTTGTTGGTAGTTGGACACTTTTTTCCCCAAATGGACTGCAGCCCTGACTCAATTCTACTCTAGAGGGCACTTAGCAAAGCATTTGATCTGCACAAGAAAAAATATAAAATGATCTTTGAACACTTGTTTTGACCTCTTCGGGAGAGTGGATTCCTTTAAAGTTGACTTTATGGCCTGCTCATCAGAAGAGAGCACCAAACCATAGCAGGAAACAGAAGCCCATGTAATGCCCATGCTCACCACACACAGTAAATAACAGTGGAGAGAACACAAGGCAGCCAACACCGACAGCGTCCTTCACATCACCCAGAGGCCACCGCAGAGCTCCCAGGGACAAGCAGCATTAATTATAGACTAATGATGCCATTTGCATGCACATTTTTTAAAACAGTGGTGAACATCATCCTAATAATTGAGGATGAGTGAGATGAGGCTGCATTAAAATGCTCTATTGAGTCTCTTATCTCATTTTTTAAAAAGACCTCTGTCACCTTGGTGCTCATCGTACACATTAATGTTGGGTAACCATGCGGTATGGAACATTATGCTGGCTCTTTATAGATTTAATCACGGCATCCACCTGCCTTGGAAGTGTTACCTCTCTCCACAACCTCTATGATCATGCACTAAGATCAATGGGAGGTACAAATAAAACATAGTAACTTTTAACGTAAGTGTGAAGATGAAGCAAGATAGAAAAACACTTAACATGGGTGGAAAACTCAGTAGCACAAAATTAGATAATAAACCACTGTGTGTGTGTTGGAAATATGTTGCTGTACAATCAAGGCCCCGTTTAGGTGGTTCAGAAAATCACAGAATAGGAGAACAGGTGAGTCTTGCTACCATTACAGGCTCAAGAGAGGAGAGTACCTATCAAACTGAGAGCTGAGACTTGCAGCTTAGGGGCCAGCGGACAGATTCTCTCGGCCAGATCTTGTTTCCCCTGAGTTCCTCCAGCCCCTTAAGGGAGAGCTGGTGGTCATCCAGGAAGCCCTGCATTCAGAGTGATATCTTCTGAGTCGCAAGGTATCAGGCAGAGAGCAATTCAAGCAAAAGTTTTTAGCTTTCTCCTTTTTAAAAACTGACTTTACAAGACTCATTATACACCCTCTTTGCTGTTGTTGTCTCATTTTGTTCATATTTTGGTACAGAAGCATTTGAAACAAACTGCAATGTTGGTTCTAAGCCCGTGTGGGCAGCATCTCTCACTCTCACTCCTTTCTTCTCATAGTTTCTTCATAATACAGTGTCCATGAAATTTTTCACCCATAGAATAAAATTAAACTTCTTTGAAAAAGATAAAATGATAACCTTTCATTCTCATGATCACTGTCAATATTTAAATGTCCTCACAATATTCACAAAACTGAGAGTGGGACAATGGCACCTTCAATATTTACAATCTACCGTTTCACTGAGACATCTTAATACAAATAAAGGTCATGGCAAAGAAGAAGAAGACCTGAGATGCACTGGGGTTGCTATAGGAGGAGCAGGTGCTTCCAGACCACATCCATCGTCCATGTCCATGGTTAAAATGGGGCTCAGGAACTAAACCATCCAAGGTGCTTATAGACAGGCAGTAAGAAAGTAATTATGTTCATGGACCTGAGAAAACCCATCAGGTCTATCTCTTCCCATGTCCACACTTGAAAGACAGAGAAACTGGGAGCCAAAGGTTGCTAAGTGCAAATAATCACTGAGCTTGTTAAGGACAGAACTAGAGCTATTCTGCATTCCACAGTTCAGTGTCATTTGTTAACTTCATTTGAGATGGATTATAGCAAGTGTTTTCATAGAGAAATGGAGCTGCGGAAGACTACCTCTTCACTGTTGCACAGTACATAGTGTGGGCAAAACTCACAAACCTTTCTAGCAAAATTCTGCCTTTAAAAGGAGATAAGCATTAGACCCACACCTAAGAAGAATCTTTTAGGAAAATCAATTATAGCAATAGTAACGCTTTCTATTGCTATAGGCTTTTGCTTTTTTTTTTTTTTTTGACAGGCAGAGTTAGACAGTGAAGAAAGGGACAGAGAAAAAGGTCTTCCTTCCGTTGGTTCACCCCCCAAATGACCGCTACAGCCAGCGTGCTGCACCCATCCGAAGCCAGAAGCCAGGTGCTTCCTCCTGGTCTTCCATGTGGGTACAGGTACCCAAGCACTTGGGCCATCCTCCACTACCTTCCCGGGCCACAGCAGAGAGCTGGACTGGAAGAGGAGGAGCCAGGGCAGAACCGGCACCCAAACTGGGACTAGAACCCGCAGTGCAGGCACCACAGGTGGAGGATTAGCCTAGTGAGCCATGGCGCCAGCCAGGCTTTTGCTTTTCATCAAGGTACTTCATAAACGTCATTCCTTCAACTACTATTTCTTAAGTATTACACATTCAACTAAGTCTTACCTAAGTAGATAATACATGATTTTATTGAAGTCTTATATCAACTCCATGAGGGAAATGTTATTAGTTTGTTTGATGGGTAAGAAACAGGCTAAGAGAAGTAGAGGAATCTGCTTCAGGCTACAGGTACCTGTCAGCAGCAGAACCAAGTACCAAACATTGGTCTCTCTCACTTCAAAGCCAACTTCTTGTCACATTGCTAGGTGATCACTGAATGATATATGAGTGCGCCTGCCTGTATTAGTTGCCTCCTCACCAAATGCATGTGTTATATAACAATCCTACAGATCATTCATTCATTCACTTATTCAACAAGTGCCAGCTAAGCCAGTAAGCCTACCATTGCCAAGCACCCTCTGGTCATGGGGGTACAGGGATGAAAAGATACAGAAAGTCCCTGTCCTCCCGCACCTACTTAAAGGAGGGGAAGTTCAGGCTGCAGGCAAGCAGGTTTATGCATAAAAATGATTTCAAGGATATGCCAAGAAGGAAATATGGAAGAATGAAGGAAAGAGGAGTATATTTTAAGTTGGGAGCTCAGGGAAGGCCATTCTCAGCAAATGAGATTTAAGCAGAACCTCCAAGAAGAGAAAGCCTTGGGAAGCCAAGAAATGAAGCCTTGGAAAACCATAATAAAAACCATAATGAAACTGAACCATAGAAGCAAAAAAAGTCACCTGTTTTAAAAAAAATCACTTGCCAAAGGTCACACACCAACGGCAGAGCCAGGAGTCAAAACTAAGTTGCCTAGTCCTGCTTTCTTTCTACTACATCACTTATTCATCCCTTGGACCAATCAATCCACTCATTTTTCCCTTTTATTCTCTGTTTAAGGGCTTTAAAAGGAGGGAAAGATGTGCTTTCTTTTTTGCCAGCTAATTAACCAAAATGGATTTACTAAACACCTCTGTAAGTAGCAGTTCTCAGAAGATGTCAGACATCAGAATTTTCCATCTTTACTAAAGACAGAGAGGGAAGAAGACACTCTCATATTTGGCATGCCTCCTTGAATTATATTTCTTTCTACTGTTATGCCTATGGTTGGCTTATGTGATATTGTCAGTGTACTCTTTATTCACTTTTGAAATTGTACTAAATCTTGTCTGTTTCCCACCAGCATAATAAAAGGACCGTGCTGTGATTATCTGAGATCTGGAAGCTGACACAGTCCAAGACCCTGGAGAGGGGCCTCTGGATTTATGTCCTTGATAGCCTCCTGAGAGATGCTCATTGTCGAAGCTCACATGGCACTCAAACAGTTGGATGGCTCTAGTCATGGTGTCTGTACTTTCTAAGCCAAAGTCTGCAGTCAGAACCCTCACTGCCCCTCTGAAATATACACTGTGGCTAGCTGTAGAGGTTCTACTGCCTGCAGGGCCATTGCATGAATGTGGGTGCCATTTGTCATCTACTAAGCCCATTACCCTCCCCCTTTCAGGACCTGGGGAATCCCATTACCACCACTGCCCTCCCATTGGCCCTTGCCTGTTTCTTGTTATCTTCTGTCTGGAACAGTCCAGCAAAATACACTTGAATTGAATTCAAAACTCTCCTCCACCCCACTGCTCAAATGCATAGTTCTTAAAACTCAGACAATGTGTCAAAATGCAAATTGTTATTCCAGGAGGCCTGAGGTAGGGTGGAAGAACTGACTTTTCTAACAAGCTGCTACCTGATGCTAACATGCTGGCCTGTGGACAGCCTTTGCATGTGTTAGTTGTGCTTAAAGGAGGGAAAAATGGTCTTTTCATTCTTTTTGTAAAAGAGTACAGATTAGCAAAAAGAACAGGACCCCAATTAAGTTTCCAGTAATTCACAAGGGTACAGTAGCAAAGACAGATGATACGGACAATGACAAAGGAAATTGTACTTCCTGAAACACAGGTGTGAGATGCTCTTTGCTCTTCCGAGGGGGCTTCTCTGGCAGGACCTCCTAAACACACCGCCTCCCCACACCAGACCTTGGCTCCCAAACCCACTCTCAGGTCGACCAGCTGCAAGAGGAACAGTTGGGCAACTTCTCAGAGGCAAGTCTAGACATTTGCTTTTCGGTACCAATTAACCAGCCACAAGCAGCAGGCTCTGCCTCCTTGCCCAGAACGCAATCCACACAAATACTGATTGTGTGGCAGACCGAGTCTCTGGCAGCATCAAGAATTTCATTTTAAATGTACAGGGAAGCAAGCTGGAGAAAAGAAAAACAAAACAGATATTTATATAACACATTTCAAGAACAAGAGCTTTGTCCTTGCCATCATGCTTTTGTTACACTGTTTTCTACATTGCACTATAATCTTGTGTGTGTTAGTCCTCTGCCTTCTACTACAGTACCCTACAGAGTCTATATATTTTTTTCTCCTAGGAGATTGGCTAGCTTTTGGTAAAGGAGAAGCCTGGACTCAGAATAAATATTTGTATCTGATGTCTTCTTTCATAGCCTGCACATTGACTCAATGTTAGATTTTTTAAGATTTATTTATTTGTTTGGTTGGTTGGTTATTGATTTTTATTTGAAAAACAGAATGAAGGAGAGAGAGAAAGAGCATGCAGAGGCAAGAGAATCTTTCTTTCTTTTTTTTTTTTTTTTAACAGGCAGAGGGGAGAGTGAGAGAGAGAGACAGAAAGAGAGAATCTTTCAACCACTGGTTCACCCCCTAAATGCCAGCAACAACTGAGGCTGGGCCTGGCCAAAGCCAGGAGCCCAGAAGTCCATCTTGGTCTCCCACCTTGGTGGAAGGAGTCCCTTGAGCCACCATCTGCTGCATTCTCAGGAAGCTGGATTAGAAGCAAAGGAACTGGGACTTAAAGTGACATTCCTATAAGAATTTAACTGTGCCACCCCTGTACCACAACAGCCACCACAAACCTCATTTTTAAAAATGGGCATTGGTGGGCTGGTGCTGTGGCATGTAAAGCCGCTGCCTGCAGTGCCGGAATCTCATATGGGCGCTGGTTCAAGTCCCGGCTGCCCCACTTCCTATCCAGCTCTCTGCTATGGCCTGGGAAAAGCGGTAGAAGATGGCCCAAGTCCTTGGGCCCCTGCACATTTGTGGGAGACCCAGAAGAAGCTTCTGGCTCCTGGCTCTGGATCAGCTTAGCTCTGGTCATTGCCACAACTCAGGAGTAAATCAGTGAATGGAAGATTTTCTCTCTCTCTCTGCCTCTCCCTCTCTCTCTGTGTAACTCTGCCTTTCAAATAAATAAATAAATAAATGTTTTTAAAAAATGGTCATGGAAGCACACCATTAGTGCAAAGAATAGAAGAATTTGGGCAGAGTCCATGGTACAATGTTTGCAAAGTTTTGCTTCCACATAATATATCTGTGCTTTCATAATAAATGAGGCGGCTGGCACTGCATCTCACTAGGCTAATCCTCCACCTGTGGCATCGGCACCCCGGGTTCTAGTCCCAGTCAGGGCACCAGATTCTGTCCCGGTTGATCTTCTTCCAGTCCAGCTCTCTGCTGTGGCACAGGAGTGCAGTGGAGGATGGCCCAAGTGCTTGGGCCCTGCACCCGCATGGGAGACCAGGAGGAAGCACCTGGCTCCTGGCTTCAGATAGGTGCAGCTCCACAGTTGCAGCCACTTGGGGAGTGAACCAACGGAAGGAAGACCTTTCTCTCTCTCTCTCTCTCTCTCTCTCTCTCTTCCTCTCTCTCTCTCTCTCTCTCACTGTAACTCTGCCTGTCCAAATAATAATAATAATAATAATAATAAACGAGGCAAAGCAGGATGAAGAATGCATTCTGGGGGTATTTAAAAGAAGCAACCTTTAAATGAACTCTAACTCAAGTAGCTGCTTTCTCTAATGCCAAATGAGCTTGAGCTGCTTGTAGGACCCTAAGCTGTCCTTGGCAGATTCAATTAAACAACCTGACCAGAACTACCCCTGGCTTGGGGGAAGGTTTGAAGAAGTGTCTTTGATATTGCCTCAAAGCCTTTAATGGGCAGAAGGAAGCTGGAGGATTTCCTACCAACACCAACACCATTCACATAGAGCAAACTGGATGTGGCTATGGCAGTGCCATTCTGAAATTCAGTCTTATCATGGACACAGCCAGGAAAGAGAAGGAAGGAACTGCTTGCATTTTTCCTACCCCGAGGCTATGCTCAATTTACATATCCTGACAGGCGTATTCTGCACTTTTCCGCTCTTTGGCAGCCTGTAATATAAGAGCACCAGTTATCACAATGTGCCATTCGTTCATTCATTATCTGACCTTTCTCCCCCACTCTCGCCCCTTATGTCAGGAGCCATTGTGGTGACAGTGAAATACTTGATAGACAGGATTTGCTGAGAGGCCCCAGGTCGCTCCATTTCCCACAACAACCTGGAGGAGGCAGAGTGATGATGTAGTCAAGAGAAAACAGAATATTTTGTGTGTTTAAGGTCAATAAAATAACCTCCACAAATGTTAAAGTAAACATGGGAAAATATAGCTTGAAAAAATGAACAACTGGAAGCGTTTCCTTGCACACATCAATGTAATTGTATCCTCACAGCGACAGTCAACATTGCATATTCTTCCTATATGTGAGAAAGGGAGCTACGCATTCTGCAACCTGTTTCCTAATTAATATTCTAACAAAAAAATGCTGTGCCATAGATATTGCAAACCTGGTTTCCCACGGGACTGCCACATTGTGTTTAACCCAATGCGATGATGCTTCAGCTTATAACTGAAGATTTTGCGACTGTCTGCTGTGTCTTCATTCTCTTTTGGAACTACTCCAATTTCCCCAGAAACACAGGTGGTCTTTTGAATAAACAGAACTAACATATTGAGCTCCATAAGCTCTGTGATGATATGCATTTCTCTCGTTCACAGCTGTTGCTTGCACAGTTGGAATAATGTGCAACTATGAGGTGGCTACTTAGTGAACTGGTGGTTCCTATTCAGAGTACAAATTCTTAGAAATGCATCTTCAGGTAAAGGAGGTGCAGAGAATAACAAGTGCTGCTCCATGGGGGTCTGTAGACTTTTCATTATCTATGTGAGGGAAATCAAAACATGTGTTTAGGAACCTGTTGAAAGATTTTATGGTATTCATCCTACTTCAGAGGAATCTTGCATTGAGAGGATTTCATTCTATCATGAAATAATGGGAAGCGAAAGCCTTGACCAAGCACACTCTATTCTTCTGGTATTAAATATAACCCAAATGTTAGCTGTAATAAAATTTACCACCTCTCATTCATCAAAGACTAAAAGAATTTGAAGAATTTATAGAATTATATAAAGTACATTTTACAGTGGTGCAGGTGTCAATGCTCAAGAGTTTAAATAACATAAGCAGAATTAACAACCAAGCAAGGACAGGTATGTTTATTCCTCAAAATAATGACATGTCATTCAGTGCAGCACTCTTATATTCTTAGCTATAATTCCGCTCTGAATGGAAACATAATGATGAAAACTTTCAATAGCTTTACTTACTGAACTGTATCTTATTATGTGCAACAACCCTAGGAAACGCTTTAGCAAATGACACAATGTCACTATGTGCCAAAAGAAACCTATTGATACATGACATATAAATGCAAACTAGATTTCCCATTACCGATGACATTTTAAGCATGAAAGAAAAATCTCTCCCATTTTTACCAAACTCATAGATATGATAGAAAAGATATGAATTAGGCTAAACAAGGCATATCTATGCTTCAAAATCAAAGAGGAGTATGTCCATAGATGAGAAAGATACATCTCAAAATAGCAAACCACAGTGGCAAAAGACACCAATGGTTTAGAAAGACTATACTGCTTGTCTCAGTTCAATTTTGTTGCTATGACAGACTACCTGACGCTAGGTAATTGATAAAGGAAAGAGGTTTGTTTTGGCTCATGGTTCTGGAGGCTGGAAGTCTACTATTACATAAAGGCACATGCTGCTCTAGCTTGTGGAGAAAAGCAGAGGGTAGGTAGACACAAGCAGAAAACAGAAAAGGGGGCTGGACTCCCACAATAACAAACCCATTCCCACAAGAAAGTCCATTCATTGCCACATGAGGGTTCTGCTCCTGTGACCCAAGCACATCCCACTAAGTTCCCCCTCCCAACACAGCTGCACTGAAGAAGGTTCTAACACACACACTTTTGGGGGATGCACTCAAACCATAGCACTGCTATATATGTGTTTGTATATACACAAAGATGTGTAGTGTGGGTGTGTTTGCTGGGTCTGTTTTATCAAACATACTGGTTATACGCTAAGGGTCATTTAAAACTTAAGTTCTCAAGTTGTGGATTGATGCTACCATGAGGAGGTCTCCTAAAGAAGATCACAAAAAATAATCCATGATGAGTCAGGAAGAATTCTTTCTCAGAAAATTAAAACAGAGCTACAAGAAACCAAGCATCTGGAAATGTGACGTAGGAAGAAGGAAAAACAGGATCGACTTATAGGAGAATTTAAGATGTTTAGTATCTGGAAGGTAATAAGGAAAGATGGAAATAATACGTTTTATTGAAGGTGAAAAATATTACAACTGAGTAATGCTTTAAGCACTCTCTGAATGTTATTATTTTATTTCACTATATTTACTCCATGAAGGCAGGGAATTGTGTGTGTGTGTGTGTGTGTGTGTGTGTGTGTGTTTCTTAGATTTATTTATTTTTAATCTGAAGGCAAAGCAACAGAGAAAGAGGGAGACAGTGATCTTCCTTCTGCTGGATCATTTGTCAAATGGCCACAAGAGTCAGGTTTGCACCAGGCTAAAGCCAGGAGCCAAGGGCACCATCTGGACTTCGCTTGTGTGTGGCAGGAGTCCAAGCACTTCGGCCACTTTCCACTGTCTTCCCAGGAGCATCCACAGGAAGCTAGATCAAAAGCAAAACAGACATGACTCAAACTAGCACTTCAATAAAGGATGCCAGGGTCCCAAGCAGTGGCTTAACCCACTGAACCACAGTGTTGGGCCATTTCTGCTTCATTCACTGCTGTAATCTCCAGCAGTAAAGAGAATTTCTTCTCCAAGGTAAAAATTGAAGTTAATTTTTAGATAAAAGAATAAAAGGGCATTGCATTGTGGTGCAGCTGCTTAAGTTGCTGCTGGTGACACCAGCACTGGATATGAGCATTGGTTTGACTTCTGGTGGCTCCACTTCTGATACACCTCCCAGCTAATGCCTGGGAAAGCAGTGGAAAAAGGCTCAAGTACTTGAACCCCTGCCACCCACGTGGCAGACCTGGATGGATTTCCAGGCTCCTGGGTTCAGCCTGGCCTAGCCCTAGTTGTTGCAGTTATTTGGAGAGTGAACCAGAGAATGAAAGATCAAAGATTTCTCTCTCTCTCTCACTTCCTATTCTATTTCTCTCTCTCTTGCTTTTGTTTTTTGATTTTTTTAAACTTTTATTTAGTAAATATTATTTTCCAAAGTACAGTTTATGGATTACAATGGCTCCCCCCCCATAACTTCCCTCCCACCCGCACCCCTCCCATCTCCCACTCCCTCTCCCATTCCATTCACATCAAGATTCATTTTCAATTATCTTTATATACAGAAGATCGATTTAGTATATATTAAGTAAAGATTTTATCAGTACGCACCCACACAGAACATAAAGTGTAAAATACTGTTTGAGTACTAGCTATAGCATTACTTCACATTGGACAACACATTAAGGACAGAGATCTCTCTGCCTGTGTGTATGTGCACGCATGCATGTGTAATTCTGCCTTTCCAATAAATAAATTAATTAAAAAATAGTTAAAATCTTTTATGAAATCTAACAACAGTTTATTAAATGGGAGTAGTGGTTGTAAACAAGAACAATTATTAAAAATCTAATTAGATAACTTAAGTAGAAGAATAATTATTGGAATAAAGAATAAAGGTTTGCAACTGAATATATCATAAATGGTCATTGCTGCCTTCTCAAAATAATTAGACATTGGAAGAAAGCTAACTCTTGATGGCACTCTTGGTCACACAAAAGGCAGGAAGCCCTCAAAGGAGTAAATATGAGTGCCGACTGAGCACAGGGGCTGAGTCTAAGGCTAACTCCAAAAGTCGGAAATTCTGGGCCCAGCACTGTGGCGTAGCCAGTAAAACTGCCGCCTGCCGTGCTGGCATCCCATATGGGTGCCAGTTTGAGTCCCGGCTGCTCCATTTCTGATCCAGTTCTCTGCTATTGCCTGAGAAAGCAGTGGAAGGTGGCCCAAAGACTTGGGTCCCTGCACTTGCGTGGGAGACATGGAAGAAGCTCCTGGCTCCTGGCTACGGATAGGCCCAGCTCTGGCTGTTGTGGCCAACTGGGGAGTGGCCAGCAGATGGAAGACCTCTCTCTCTCTCTCTCTCTATCTCTCTCTCTGTGTCTCTGTCTCTGTCTCCTCCTCTACTTCTCTATTACTTTGCCTTTCAAATAAATAAATAAATCTTTTTTAAAAAGTCAGAAATTCCCAAGAAATTGGGCAAAGGAAGCAGAGAGCTGAGCCAGGGTGCAATAGACTTGCAGCATTGGGGAACCCGAGAAGGAACTAACAGAAATGAAATGTGTACATCCGCAGGAAGACACCAGAGGCAAAATGTGCTGAAGTTGACTTACTGTTTGAGACATAGATAAAGGTATTGTTTAACTTAGATATTTCTTTAGTATGCATGGTTCAGTGGGAATCATTAAAAAATTAAAAGGAAAGTGCAAAAAGTTAGTAAGAGAAAGAAATGAGTAAGTAAAATACAAAAAAAAAAAAAAAGACACCTTCATTTCAAAAGTAGTAAGAGAAAAGAAACCTGAGACAAATAGGACTTAATAGAAAAAGTCCATATAGCAATTATGAGAATATCTGAATGGACTAAGCTCAGAGACTTAAGAAAAGACAGTCACACTGGGTTTAACAAATATCTTATTCCTGAAGTACTCGCTATGATTAAGATTAAGTAATCAACTCACAAACAAAATTAGCAAAATTACTGCTATTAGCATCAGTGTGCATAAATAAGAAATAACAGATTGAGACTCACAAAAAGTGCAGATGTTTAACTTGTTGGATGTATGTCATAGCTATATGAAGTATTTTCAAAAGTAAATATACAGTAAAAAGCATTCACCAAGAAATCATTGAAAATATAGAGGGAATTTTAGTTGAAATGGCATTCTGAAACTAGCAATATTTGGTAAAATGAAAAATTCTGTGAATAGGTTAAGTGTTAGTTTAACACAATAAGGAGGAAACTGGTAAACTGAGAGACATAGCGAAAAGTTATCCACAATACAGCAAAAAGGAGATGAAAAAATATCAAAAAGAGGTCAACAAACAATGAAAGAATGGTAAGTACCAACATAAGTCTACTTGCAGGCTTGTGTAGGGAGCATAGAGGATACATGGAAAGGCAACATCTCACTTCTCAGAAAGAATAAAAAACACAAATATGCAGATCACGTCATTACAATGTATTCCAATAAGATAAATCAAATTCCTTAAGACATGTCTTAATAAAACTGAAATGCCAAAAACAACATATACCTTTTTAAAAAAAAGATTTATTTTATTTATTTGAAATACAGAGCTACAGAGAGAGGTAGAGACAGAGAGAGAGGTCTTCCATCTGCTGGTTCACTTCCCAGATGGCCGCAACAGCCAGAGTTGTGTCGATCCAAAGCCAGGAGCCAGGAGCTTCTTCCAGGTTTCCCACGTGGGTACAGGGGCCCAAGGACCCGGGCCATCATCCACTGCTATCCCAGCCAACAGCTGAGAGCTGGATCGGAAGAGGAGCAGCCAGTACTAGAACCGGAGCCCATATGGGATGCTGGCACTTCTGGCCAGGGCTTTAACCCACTACACCACAGCACACATATATCTTAAATTTAGCCAGAGAGAAATAATAAGACAATGCCTTGTTTAAAATAAAGATATTAACTTTATATTTCATTATGTTATATATACATGATAAAAATCCAAGAATAACTGATATACAGGCAGCAACGTGGTGGTGAAGCAGGTTAAACCACTGTTTACAAAGCTGGTTTCCTATATTGGAGTGCTGGTTCAAATCCCGGCTGTTCTGCTTTCAATCCAGTTCCTGCTAATGCTCTCAGGAAAGTATCAGAGGACAGCCCAAAGTACTTGGATCCCAGCCATGCATGTGGGAGATCAGATAGAGTTCCAGGTATTTGGCTTAAGCCTTGCCCAGCTCTCAGCCTTTGCAGCTATTTGGGGAGTAGACCATTGGATGGACAATCTCTCTCTCTCTCTCTCTCTCTCTCTCTCTCTCTCTCCCTTTCTCTTTCTCTCTGCCTTTGTCTCTCTGTAACTCTGCCTTTCAAATAAATAAATCTTTTTTTTAAAAAAGAAAGAAAGAAAATAAATTTATTCCAAAACATTTTTTGACAGGCAGAGTGGACAGTGAGAGAGAGAGAGACAGAGAGAAAGGTCTTCCTTTTTCCGTTGGTTCACCCTCCAATGGCCGCTGCGGCCAGCGCGCTGCTCCAGTCCAATGCCAGGAGCCAGATGCTTATCCTGGTCTCCCATGTGGGTGCAGGGACCACGCACTTGGGCCACCCTCCACTGCACTCCCGGGTCACAGCAGAGAGCTGGACTGGAAGAGGGGCAACCAGGACAGAATCTGGCACCCCAACTGGGACTAGAATCCGGTGTGCCAGCGCCACAGGAGGAGGATTAGCCTAGTGAGCCGAGGTGCCAGCCAAGACACAGTTTTAATCCACTCTATATTCACAGGCTTAATTCACCACTAATCCTAATATTCAACAAGGAAAAGTAGGAGGACAACACCTCCCCAGGAGTATAAACAAGGGCTAAAAACAACAATCTTATTCCAAAATATCCATTTCATTCCTATACATTTTTTTATAACGCTTTTATTTAAAGAATATAAATTTCCAAAATACAGCTTATAGATTACAATGGCTCCCCCCCCCATAACTTCCCCCCCACCCGCAACCCTCCCCTTTCCCACTCCCTCTCCCCTTGCTTCACATCAAGATTCATTTTCAATTCTCTTTAAACAGAAGGTCAGTTTACTATATATTAAGTAAAGATTTCATTTTCAATTCTCTTCAACAGAAGGTCAGTTTACTATATATTAAGTAAAGATTTCAACAGTTTGCCCTCACATAGCAACACAAAGTGAAAAATACTGTTGGAGTACTAGTTATAGTATTAATTCACAATGTATTCCTATACATTTTGTGTATTCTATATTTACTGACACATTTCAGAGAAAGCAGATGATAGTTGTTTCTTTGAGATTGGTTTAGTTCACTAAGCGTAAAGGAAACCATTTTTTCTTCTTCCATTAATAATTTTAAAAGACTGTATTTTTTTTTTTTGACAGGCAGAGTGGACAGTGAGAGAGAGAGACAGAGAGAAAGGTCTTCCTTTGCCATTGGTTCACCCTCCAATGGCTGCCGCGGATGGCGCGCTGCGGCCGGCGCACCGCGCTCATCCGATGGCAGGAGCCAGGTGCTAGGTACTTTTTCCTGGTCTCCCATGGGGTGCAGGGCCCAAGCACTTGGGCCATCCTCCACTGCACTCCTGGGCCACAGCAGAGGGCTGGCCTGGAAGAGGGGCAACCGGGACAGAATCCGGCGCCCCAACCGGGACTAGAACCCGGTGTGCCGGCGCCACAAGGCGGAGGATTAGCCTGTTGAGCCACGGCGCCGGCCTAGAAAGACTGTATTGACACAGATAAATTCCCAGGACCCTCTGTCCTTTAAGGATGGACTAAATGGCTAGTATCATCACTTACAAAGTGCCCTGAGCTTGATGAAGTTTATGTTGGGAAATATAGCTTACAATTTTTATTTTTATCTTTTAACTTCATTTTCCCATGAACTCTTTGCAGTATATGTATATATGTATGTGTGTGTATGTATATGTATGTATATTCATTTATGAGTGTATAGCTATAGAAATGAGGAGCTAGCTCCTGTAGTTACTTACAGAAGCTGACAAGTCCCAAGATCTGCAGCTGACATAATGGAAATCCAGGAGAGCTGACAATGTAGCCTGGTTTGAGACCTAGGAAGAAGCAGTATTTCAATTTGAGCTCAAGGCAGGAAAAAATTGATATTCTTGCTCAGTATAGAAGAAAATATCTCCTTATTTGGAGGGATATTTGTTTGTTGTTCTTTTCAGGCTTTCAACTGATTGTATGAGCCTCACCCACATTAGGGAAGACACTATACTCTTCTCAGTCTGTTGGTTTAATTAACCCTATAGAATAACACCTTACAGAAATACTCATATGAATGCTTACCAAACATCCGGGCATTCAGGGCCCAGTCCTGTTGACACATAATATTAACCATCACACCATCACGTAAAAACTCAAAATGCCAAAATTGCAAAATAACTCAGAGTAAAACAGAAAATTTCCCATATTCCAGTGTGCACTCTCTCATACTCCCTCCCTACTCCTCCCAGCAACAAGACCTTGTAGTAAACAAAGGCAGATGAAGAAATTTAAAAAAAAAAGTGTTAAACAGATCATTTCAAGGAAGAAACAGAGAAAATTATGAAGTCAGAAAGAAAAGAGGAGAGAGGGAATGAAGGAGGAAAGGAGCAAGGTAGGAGAAGAGAAAAAAGAAAGGAATTTTATTTTAAAAATTGACAGCCCTGTATACAAAAGGTTTCCCAATAATTTACAAAAATTTGTCTTAAGAAAAAACTACATATGGATTTAAAACTTTTTTGCACTAAACTTATTGCTTAATTCCATTTTCCATAAACTTTTGAGATCCCCTCATACAACAAACAATAAACAGACATATGGAAAAGAGAACATCATTTAACACGCAACAAGGGAAATGGAATACTTAGGATTAAATTGAACGAGTAATATGCAAAACTTACATGGGAAAAGCTTGAAATCCTCTTGAAAGACACAATTGGTTTGTGTATAGATGTGTATAGATGCCTCTTTTCCCTGGATCTGATAATTCAACATTGTACAGAATCAGTTCTCCCTAAATCAAGTTGCAAATCCAATGTAATCTGAATAAAAAATAGCAAAGAACAAATTAGAGGAGCTAGACAAATTCATACTAAAATTTATTTAGAAAAATATACAATAATATCCTGTAAAACAATAAAAGAAATACAAGGAAGAATTAGCCCTTTACCAGAAATTAAAACATACGATAAAGATTCTCTAATTAAAACATTATAGTATTGGCTCATAAATAGGCAAACAAATCAGCAGAACAGACAAGGAAACCCAGAAACAACCCAATGGATCCCTGGGAATTTGGTGTAAGACCCAGATGGTGTCTCATATCAAGGAAAGTAAAGACAAACTTTGAAATGGTTCTTTGATAAACAAGTAACCTTTTGGACAAAAAATAAAATTAGATACATATCTCAACAATATACAAGAATAAACTATAATTGGATTAGTTATATAAATACAAAAATGAAACCACACAAATATTGAGAAAGGAAGCATGAATCAATTACTTTTTTTTTTTGACAGGCAGAGTTATAGACAGTGAGAGAGAGAGAAAGAGAGAAAGGTCTTCCTTCCGTTGGTTCACCCCCCAAATGGCCACCATGGCCAGTGCGCTGCGCCGATCCGAACCCAAGAGCCAGGTGCTTCCTCCTGGTCTCCCGTGAGAGTGCAAGACCCAAGCAATTGTGCCATCCTCCACTGCCTTTCCGGGCCACAGCAGAGAGCTGGACTGGAAGACAAGCAACTGGGAAAGAATCCAGTGCCCCAACGGGGACTAGAACCCGGTGTGCTGGCGCCGCAGGCAGAGGATTAGCCTAGTGAGCCATGGCACGGGCTCAATTACTCTTTAATCTCGTATGTGGAAAGACTTGCAGACCATGACTCAAAATTCAAAGACAGTAAAAAAGAACATGAAGGATTTAATGTATAAAAATCTTTTTTTCGGTTCTAGAAGACAGAAAATACTGTAAAAGTAAAAGACAACTAACAAACAGGGAAAGTATATTCACAATATATGCCACAGAGAGAGGGTCAACATCCCCAAGATAGAAAGAACTTTTAAAAATGAAATGAACAAAAGACTACACAGAATGAAAATGGGAATGCAGTATGCTCATATTTCCTCTGAATGCTTTTACTATTGTTTTTTATCTCATCTTAATTTTCAGTTTTCTAACTTGTCCTTTATCCCAGTTGGAGTTTGCTGAGAATGGAAATTTTCATTCAATATTTTCAGATTCCTCTTTTTCTGGGACTGCATTTGTATCAATTTTAGATTTTTCTGTGTTTTTTCACAGACTATTGAGCTGCTTTCAAGACTTAAAAAAAAAAAAAAAAACCTCTGTTGTTCAATTACAATCATTTCTATGTGTCTCATTTCAACCAACCGGTTCCTTTATTTGGCAATGTTTCATGTGCTTTTGATCTCATCTAGTGAGTTACTGTTCCTGATACTGTGTTTTCAATTCTGGAATTTCCTCTTTGTTCTTATTGGATATTCTGTATCTCTCTAAGAGAAAATCACCAACTTCTTGCCTAGTATATTTGTCTTTTCCTGTATGTTTTTAACATGTATATGGCATGGTTATTTTAAAGTCCTTGTCAGCTGATTTCAGTTGTCAGCCTGTATCTACTGACCTTTTTTCTTCTCCCTCCCCTCCCCTCATCCCCTCTTCTCCCCTCCCTTCCCCACTCCTCTCTCCTCCCCTCCCCTACATTCCCTCCCCCCTCAGATCCCTTCCCTCTTGTCCCCTCTCTTGTGCCCTCCCCTCCCCCCTCCCCTCTCCTTCCCTCTCCTCTCCTTCCTTTCCCTACCCTGCCCTTCCTTTCATTTTTTCCCCTTCCTTTCTCTTTCTCATGTTGAGTAACTTTTTATTGTATAAGAAGCGTTCAAATCAATCATAGAAAATGTGTATTACAAAAAAAACTGCCTGGATTTCATATTTTTGTTCCAAAATTAAAATTATCTTTTAATTCCATATATTCAAGAACATTTTAATGCATTCTCATATTCACATCTTACAGCCTAGCATTTCTATCCACTTATGTTCAAGAGAAACTCTTAAACATGTTGCAATACATTTTCTATTATCAACTTAGCAATATTCCCACGCTCTTCTATACTTTTTTGTACAAAGTAGAACAGCATAGGAACTATATTCCCCAGACGTCTTGCCAACAGAATTACAGATTAGATTATACAATGAGAAACACTTCTGTGAAATTTGAAAGCAAAAAAGATGAAGCCATCAGTCTCCAGCAGCAACTATAAGAAAACAAGAAACACTGATAGAGAATAGAAGAGGATTTTGCCAAGGAAACTGGATAATTCTGAAAATAGCCCACTCCACTACCACAAGCAGCTGAGATTAAGGACAGTAGCTTCCACTGCTTCCTGCACTTCAGGATTTCCAGCAGACCATCAGCAGTCTCCCGCACCTTCCCTTCTCAACCCCTTCAATCGTGTAAGCCCCTAGTGCTCTATATTAAATCATTTTAAAATTTAAAAAAAGTAAAATAAAATCAACTTGCATGCCATCAACCTGAAAATAGGTAACTGAATTGTGGTAAACACATACAATAAAATATTACATAGCAGAAAAATAGATCAATGATAGATCAACAATACAGATAAATATCAAAATGTTAATAAAGAGTGGAAAAGAAAAACACAGAAGATTACTTATATAAATACTCTTCAAGGGGGTGGGCATTCAGCCTAGCAGTTAAGGTGCTGCTTGGGATGCCCATGTCCCATATACAAGTGCCTGGGTTTGAGTCCCAGCTCTGCTCCGGGTAAGAGACCTGTACTGAGTTCTCGCCTCTAGGCTCAGCCTGGCATAGATCCAGCCACTGTATGCATTTTGAGAGTGAACTACTGCATGGGGTTCTCTATCTCTCCTCTCTTCTATAAATAAATAAACATATACTTTCCTTTTTAATAAGTATAGAAATAAGCAAATCATTTATTTTAGGTGTGTATCGTTGTGTGTAATCAAATATTTTAAAAAGAATATGAAAAACTCAAAATTTAGAATAGTTGGTTTAGAGAAATAAAGAGACAAGATAAAAAGAGAACATATATATATATATACATATATGTAAGTTATTATGTATATTTCACCTAATGAAACCATTTACATTATTCAAGGATGTTCATTGTATTATGAAAAGAAATTTTAAAAATTGGCTGGAATGATGCTGTTGATGTGTTATAAACTCAGATTACAATTAGCCCAATTTTGTGTGACCAAATCTCTAAAATGAAATCTCAGTAAATGGCTTAATAGCTAAAGAGTTAAGCTGTCACTTAGAAGACTAATGGATTGTTTTAAATGCAGCACAAAAAAGATAAAATCTTTAAAAGCCAAAAGGAAAATTTTTTAAAATTTGGAATAATGATGTTCCTCTAATAATATTTCTAGAAGCAAATAACATAAGGAATTAAAAAGATAATACTAGGAAAAAAAAGTGACTGGAATGTTTCCAGAACTAAAAGAAGGGGAGGGGGGAAGGTGTTTAGATTGGCAGTGCTCACCAAGTGCTAACAAGGAAAATAAATATAAAACCTCACTCAAAATAGCATATGCCTAAACATAGGCATACAGAGAAAACTGTAAAGCTAACCAGAGAGATAAATAATAGATCAACTTCAAAAATAAGAATCAGAATGACATGAGACTCCTTATAAGAGCCACAAAATGCAAGAAAGCAATGAAAAAACCATTTCCAATTATCTCAGAGAAAAATGATTTGAATTTTGAACTCAAACACAATACAAACTCAGAAGTTCAGTTCAAGAGTAAAAGTGAAGTGAGGGCATTTTAGTATATGAAAACACTCAGAGATCTTACTGCCCATAGATTCTCACAAAAGTAAACTTCTAAAGGAAATACTTTAAGAAGAAAAATAAACCCAAAAGGAAAAATTTTGACAACTAATTTAATGGCAAGTAATACATAACAAGAAATAACCTACTGTTGATACCTGAATAAATACTGATGACAAAAAATATTGTAATTATCAATTAGATTACAATTCCAGATGATAGATTTTTTGGAGGGGGGAAAAGACATTTGTAAATGGAATCCCAGAATCAAAAATATCCTAGCACTCTTATCTTCTTCAAAGGTATGTGAAAATAAGCGCCAGATTTTCTTAGAAAACTCTTAAACTTAAAAATGTGTGGGGGTTGGCACTATGGCTTGGCAGGTAAAGCCATCACCTGCAGTACCGGCATCCCATAGGGGGGCCAGTTCAAATCCCAGCTGCTCCACTTCTCATCCAGCTCTCTGTTATGACCTAGGAAAGCAGTGGAAGATGGCCCAAGTCCTTGGGACCCTGCACTCATGTGGGAGGCCTGGAAGAAGCTCCTGGCTCCTGACTCCTTTCTCCTGGCTTCAGATCAGTACAGCTCCAGGCGTTGCAGCCAACTGGGGAGGGAACCAGTAGATGAAGGACCTCTCTCTTTCTTTCTCTTTCTCTTTCTCTCTCTCTCTCGCTTTCTGCCTCTCCTTCTCTGTATAACTCTGACTTTCAAATAAATAAAATACATCTTTAACAAAAAACAACATATGGTAAAAATGCAAGGCTAACAATAGAAAAACAGAAATTGACCTTTTAAACAAATAAGAGAAGGGGGTGGAATGGAGTAAAGAATCTTTTTATTTTTATTTATTTATTTTTTTATTTTTGACAGGCAGAGTGGACAGTGAGAGAGAGAGAGAGAAAGGTCTTCCTTTGCCATTGGTTCACCCTCCAATGGCCGCCGCGGCCGGGGCTCTGCGGCCGGCACACGGAGCTGATCCGATGGCAGGAGCCAGGTGCTTCTCCTGGTCTCCCATGCGGGTGCAGGGCCCAAGCACTTGGGCCATCCTCCACTGCATTCCCGGGCCACAGCAGAGAGCTGGCCTGGAAGAGGGGCAACCGGGACAGAATCCGGTGCCCCGAACAGGACTAGAACCCGGTGTGCTGGCGCCACAAGGTGGGGGACTAGCCTGTTGAGCCACAGCGCCGGCCGGAGCAAAGAATTTTTGACCAAGTCAACAGAAGGCAAGAAGAAAAAAATTAAACCATGAGAAAACAAAGTAAATAGACAACACTTCAAAAAAAGAAATTAAATGTATATCTAAAGATCTTAAACATTATATAAGAAATGTGAATACCTTATTAAAAGACAGAGAACTCAGAATGGACAGAACAATGTATAAATAGAGGCTGTTTATAAAATACATATAAAACAAAGATAATCAGAGCGGTTGAAAATAAGGGAATGAAAAATTACAAATCAGCCACACTACAAAAATAGAAAGTTGTATGACAATACTAAACACAATAAAACATCAGACTAACCAGAGAAGGGCTGGAGTTGGGGCACAGTGAGTTAAGCTTCCCTTGGGATGCCTACTAACACATCCCAGGAGGCAGTAGATAAAGTCTCAAGTACTTGAGCCCCTACCACCCACGTGAGAGACTCAGATGGATTTCCTGGTTCTTGGCTTTGGCCTGCCCAGCTCTGTCTTTTGTGGGAAATTAGGGACTGAGCCAACAAAATAATGTACCCCACTCTCAAAAAAAAAAAAAAAAAACAACAACAACAACAAACTGCACTCTAATTCCTAGAACTAGTGTGTATGTTCCCCGATATGGCATAAAAGATAGAATTAAGGTGAAGAACTTTAATATAGAGAGATTATCCCCGATTACCTGAGTGGACTCAAATCTATTTACATGAGCCTTTCAAAGTAGAGAACTTTTTCTGGCTAAAATCAGAGAGGAAGCACAAAAGAAGATCAGAGAGATTTCAAGTCTGAGGAAGTTTTAACTTACCATCCACTGCTGGCTCTGAGATGCAGGGGCTACACGCAAAGATAGCAGAAGACTTCTTGGAGCCAAGGCTGCCCCTGGCTGACAGCCAGCAAGGAGTAGGGACCACAGCGTATAACCACAGGATCCAAATTCTGCCAACAACCTAACGGAGCTTGGACACAGACTCATCCTTTGTTTCTTTCATCCAGAAAAGAATGCAGCCCTGCAGTCACCCTGATTTTAGTCTTATGAATCCCCAGGAAGAAACTAGTTGAGCCACATTGCATCCAGACTGACAGAAACCATGAGCTAAAAAGCAGGTGTTGTTTCAAGCCACTAAATTTGTGGTTATCCAGCAACAACAGAATTCAACCACCTACTGAAATAACAAATACAAAGAAACAATGACCTTACTCTACACACCACCAAAAAATATCTTCAAATCTTTCTGAGGCTCTCCCCACAATTTGGAGTAAGCATTCCCCAGTATTGAACTCACCAACATGAAGACATTTCCCATAATGTCAGGTTTGTCATTACTTCCATGTGTCAACACATTATGATGAAATGAAACCACTGCCTCATTCCACTGGCGTCTCACCATGGGGTAATGAATCTGTGTTTGCTGTTATGTGCCATATGGCACTGGGACACCAACCGCTCATGGTGTCATCTGAAACACAGAGCCAAACAACAATTGAGGAATCCCTGCTGTAAAAATTGGAGACAAGAAGTTCCATGACCATATTAAGATCCATGGCTTTAAAAGATTTGAACTATGAGCCTGTTTTAGAACTTCTGTCCAATTGTGCATCTGTCCCCTAAATTATACAACACAGTGCTGAAATCTTGTTATCTGTGACACCTTTACCAGTCAGTAAAAGCAATTTAAAATTCTGAGGCTTTCAGTCATCTGTCATTAGAAACACTCAATTATATTATACAACTTCCTTGGAAAGCCTCCATGGTATAAGATCTCTCTAGCTCACAACTACAGGTTGATCCAAAAAACAAACAAACAAAAAAAGTGTATTTTACCATGTTCACACTGCTTTGTATCTGAAATTAGATATAGGATTTGAAGGTCAGAAACACTTCTTAAGAAATTCAAACTATTGTCTAGATGGATGTGAAAGTCAGTTACAGGGTTGGTGCTGTGGCATAGCAGGAATTCCTGCAGTGCTGGAATCCCATATGGGTGCCAGTTCAAGTCCCAGCTGCTCCACTTCCCATCCAGCTCTCTGCTATGTCCTGGGAAAGCAGCAGAAAATGGCCCAAGTTCTTGCGCTCTTGCACCTATGTGGGAAGACCTGGAGGAAGCTCCTGGCTCCTGGCTTTGGATCAGCCCAGCTTCATCCATTGTGGCCATTTGGGGAACGAACCAGCAGATGGAAGATCTCTCCTTCTCTGTAACTCTTTCAAATAAACAAATAAGTCTTAAAAAAAGAAGAAGAAAAAAGTCAGTTATAGAGAGCTAGCTTCCAACAGCTGATTCACTCCTCAAAATGGCCACACCAGCCAGGACTGGGTCAAGCCAAAGTCAAGAGCCAGGAACTCCATCCCTTTCCTATATGAGTAGCAGGGGCCCAAGTATCTGAGCCATCTTCAACTGCTTTCCCAGGCATGTTAGCAGGGAGCAAGATTGGAAGAGGATCAGTTGGGACTTGAATAAGCACTCAGGCATGAGATGCTGGCTTAATCCACAATGCCACAACACCAGTCCCAATATGACTATTTTGAAAGGTAACATATTATAGATTTTTGTCATCACATGTGCTAGTGATAGCATATACAAGCCATCCAAGTATATGTTCTAGCTAGATATGAAGTGCCTTGTTCTGGAACTTAAGGTCAGGCTGCAGGTATGGTATACACAAATAGGTTCCTAACGTGACACTGTTTGAGGTTGCCAAAAATCCATATGCTATTCAATAATCAATAATGGCAAGAGTCAATCCTGCTGAACTGATTTCAAGTCTTGGCAGTTTCAACTAATAGAGATATTGTCATTAGGTTAAAAAAAAGGCTTTCACCTCAGTACTTGAGGGGCCTAAAGCCATCATTTTGGTTTAGAACACTAAACACTAAATTATCTGTAGAGCCATTCTTCTGTATTTCAAGAATGAGACACATTTTTTGTAATCATCTCGGATTAAAATTTCTTCAGCAGTACCTGTTGAAGACTAATAAGAACCCAACATGGAGGCAATGCACTTTAAGTTAAAAAGCAGAGTCACTTGGAATCCTCCCACCACAGAGACAACCTAGTAACAAAGTACAAATTAACTGATCATCACTTGATAGTCCCTTGGAGAAAAAGGTGGTACATATGCTAAGGGAAGCTGTTGGGTCAACGTTTGTGTGATTTCCTTTGAGTCCCTGCAGTGTGTTGGCTAGCCAAGAGCAATTTGAAGCAGGAAAGTGCTGACATGTCAGAGAACTTATTTCCTTCGGAATGAAGACTTCTGGAACAGCCTTCTGTTCCTCAGTGGATTTTGACAGGTACTTCGTATGAGTGCTGGCACCTATATCATACCACAACACAGTGCTGAAATCTTGTTATCTGTGATACCTTTGCCAGTCAGTAAAAGCAATTTAAAATCCCGAGGCTCCCAGTCATCTGTCATTAGAAATGCCCAATTATACAACTTCCTTGGAAAGCCTCTGTGCTATAAGATCTCCTTAGCTCACAACTACAAGTTGATAATCTCTAATCATTCCTTACAAAAAAGAGAAAAAGAAAAGATATTTTTGGGTACTCGCTGTGTGCTAGATGATGTAAGAACAATAGAAGACAGAGTTTCTTCTGACAAATAGGCTCTCACAGCTTCTAGAGAGACTCTGCACAAACCTAGAAATGAATAGAGTATCTACGACAAATATCATCCCTGTATTTGAACAAGTCCAACATACAGTGTCATCCAATGGAACTTTCTGTGATAAAGAAAATATTCTGGGGCCGGCACTGTGGCACAGTAGGTTAATCCTCCGCCTGTGGCGCCAGCATCCATATGGGTGCCAGTTCTAGTCTCGGCTATTCCTATTCCCATCCAGCTCTCTGCTATGTCCTGGGAGAGCAGTGGAAGATGGCCCAAGTCCTTGGGCCCCTGTACCCGTGTGGGAGACAGGGAGGAAGCTCCTGGCTCCTGGCTTCGGATCAGCGCAGCTCCAGCCATTGCGGCCATCTGGAGAGTGAGCCAGCGGAGGGAAGACCTTTCTCTCTGTCTCTCCCTCTCACTGTCTATAACTCTAACTCTCAAAAACAAATAAATAAAAACCTTAAAAAAAAAAAGATTCTGTGCTCGTTGTTTATGGAATACTCAACTTTTTCATATTTCATGTTTTTTTTTTTTTCAAAAAACTACCTCACATGTTCATCACAAACTCAGCACCATCAACATTTCCATGCATTTGCAAATCATCTCACAATTCCAGGTCTTCGAATTATTTTTTATAGCACATATTTTAACAAGGCTTATAATTAAAGAGAGAAACACATACTTTAATCAGAACACTAACTCACATCATACTATATGACATATACCTTCCATGGAAGTATTCCACAGAATTCTCCTGTTCAGCACTGTAGCAACTAATCATACTGGTATTATTATGGATATTTACATTTCAATTATTTAAAATAAAATTAAAAATTTAGTTTGTCAATTCAACTTACTCACCATTTCAAGTGCTCAGTAACCACTGATTACCACATTGGACAACATAGAATATTTTCTTTATCATGAAAAGTTCCATTGAATAGCACATTTAGAATTGTCACTTATAATTAGCCTTATCCATAAAGGACAGCATTTTCTTGACTCAGTGTCTTAGCCTTTTTGTATACTTGTAGACTGCAATAAATGTCTAAGAACAGACAGATCCACACTTATTGTGACAGAGGGAATGGATGCTGAGAACGTCAGAGGTGACAGAAAGATCACTCTTGGAGTTTTTTTGGATTCTGAGGACCATCATGCATTGAATCTTTAGCCTTCTGTTCCCTGAGAGGAGTATGGTGACTGAAATCTAGGGATCAAATGATCAGACTTTATTTACTATGACAGTGCTGACTGGTTTGTAATAGCTGCTTGATTCTCACTCTTGAGCTCAGAGAGAAAAGTAGATTGAGGTATTAATGATGTCTTGTAGGTCAAGAGCTGATGCTGTGCTTACCAACATTGCCAGCATTTTCTAGGGCTGCAGGAATGAGCCAGAAACCAAAAGAGTTAGCAGCTAATCAGCACACACACACACAGGAGCAAGATGCACACAATTTTGAAGCAGACAGTGGTATAAGTCATCCTATGGACCACTTGAAAATTATCCTTCAGTTTGGTCTCTAACATGAGAGGGATGGCAAAAGAACTCTGGTGACAAAACAAAAACTTTAAATTACTCTGTTACTCATTCCCCAGCCCCTGATTAGCCCATACTATCTTCTCTCCATATTTTATAAGAAATATGACTCTTGCCTAGACTAAGAAAAACCTCTTTGAAATGGGTCTAGAGGGTAACTACAAAATAAACTTTCCAAGAGAACCTTTTATGGACAATGTAAAATTTCACATCTATTTCAGTAGTTTAGAAATATGTTTTTTGGGGGCCAGAGTTGTGGCACAGTGGATTAATCCACTGCTTACAACACCAACATTCCATATAAAAGCATAAACTGGAGTCCTGATAGTTCTGCTCCCAATCTTAGTTCCCTGTTAATATGCCTGGGTAGGCAGAAAATGATGCCCCAAGGTACATGGGCTCCTGCCTCCCATGTGGGAGACCTGTTGGAGTTTCAGACTCCTGGCTTCAGCCTGGCCCATCCCCTAGTGTTTCAACCATTTGTGGGATGATCCAGCATATGAAAGATCTCTGTTTCTCACTCTGTCATCCTGCCTTTCAAATAAATAAAGAAATCTTTTTTTAAAAGTATGAAATGTCAAAATACCACTTATAGAGGACTTGTTACTTGTTTAAAAAGAAATAGATGTCTCTCTCCCTCCCCCACCTCTGTGCTTTACATTTCAAATAAATAAATGCATACATTTCTTTAAAAAAAAATACACAGGCTGGCGCTGTAGCATATTAGGCTAAGCGTCTGCCTGTGATGCATGCATCCCATATGGGCACTGGTTCAAGACCAGCTGCTCTTCTTCCAATCCAGCTTTCTGCAATGGCCTGGGAAAACAGTAGAGTATGGCCTAAGTGCCTGGGCCCCTGGACCCCTATGGGAGACCCAGAAGAAGCTCCTGGCTCCTGGTTTCGCAGTGACCCACCTCCAGCCATTGTGGCCATTTGGGGAGTGAACCAGCTAATGGAATACATCCCCCCCCATAACTCTACCTCCCAAATAAATAAATAGAATCATTAAAAAATACATTTTCCAGTGGCCAGAGCCATGGCTCACTTGGTTAATCCTGCTCCTGCAGTGCCGGCATACCATATGGGCACTGGGTTCTAGTCCTGGTTGCTCCTCTTCTGGTCCAGCTCTCTGCTGTGGCCTGGGAAGGCAGTGGAAGATGGCCCAAGTGCTTGGGCCCCTGCACATGGCTCCTGGCTCCTGGCTTCGGATAGGCGTAGTTTCGGCCATAGTGGCCATTTGGGGGTTGAACCAATGGAAGGAAGACCTTTCTCTCTGTCTCTCTCTCACTGTCTAACTCTAACTGTCAAATAAATAAAGAAAAAATTCATTTTCCTTGGGCCAGCACCGTGGCATAGCGGATTATGTCACCGCCTGCAACTCCAGCATCCCATGTGGGCACAGGTTGGAGAACTGGCTGCTCCACTTCCATTCCAGTTTCCTGCTGATGCACCTGGGAAAGCAGTAGGAAATGGCCCAGGTGCTTCAGTCCCTGCACCTATGTGGAAGACCCAGAGAAGTTCCTATCTTCTGGCTCCTGGCTCATGGTCAAACCAGTCCATTGAAACCATTTCTCTCTCTCTTTGTCTCTCCCTCTCTCTGTGTAAATCTTTCAGATAAAATAAATAAATCTTTAAAAAAAGTTTTTCTAAAATTCAGAAGACATATAGAAGGGCTTCTATGGACCACAAAATTCTGCAATTCTCCCTAGAGAGATTTTAAAAAATACAATTCTGCATTATGAGATTTTGTCAATTGCATAAATTTCTAGTGTACTCTGTCCCTAGAAAAATAACATATTATTTTACTCACAGAAAATGTAGTCATATAATCAATGAAACTCTCATGTTCTGTTTTGGAAGGCTGGATTTTATCAAGCAGATCTTCAGTTTCATCCATGTAAGTGCCCTTGTTGAGAGTTCAGGTTCACTCACTCTGAAGCAACAAAAAGATTGAGACCAATTTGAGTGCCGTCTGGGAGCTTTGCTTCCCCTTCACTGTTCTAGTGAATTTTGGACCTTTTTACTGTTAGACACAGAAAAGAAAATGTCAATCGACTTTGTCCTCTCTCTTGTCCTTAACTCTTAGAATAGTCAAAACAGGGCAGGAGCGGCAAGATGGCGGAATAGGAAGGGAGCACACCGATAGTCTGGGGAGAGACAGTTTAATAAAAGTGGAGATACTGCAGGTTCAAGGAAGAGTAGGGGAAGATACAGCAGAGAAAACCCTTCCGGAACTGGAGATTCACAGTGGACCTGCGTGGAGAGCATGGGAGCCCGCAGTTTGGGACACCAGCAGCGGATTCAACACACCAGCGCTGGAACGCGAGGTGAGCAGAACATCAATAGCCCGAATTACCAGCAGGGAAGTGGAAAAGGGAGCCTAGAGCGAACAAGGCTTGAACCCTGCGGGGAAAAGTTCACCAGGCTAACTAGAAGAGAGAGAGAGAGGGGGAAAAAAAAAAGTGACCCATACGGACACGAGCTTCTCTCACTCCGCTCACCTCTCAAAGGTGAGCAAGACAAAGAGCAGGCACCATTTTGGAATACGTCATAAGCAGGGCGACCTCGGGTCAGCACCGGCCCCAAGCCTAGCAGGAAAACCTGACTCTGGGTGGGAGGGGTGAAATAACAGGAGATTAGAACCTAATGAATGTGTGGTGCTAATGAACTGAGACTGTGAAAAAAGAGACGGTGGGGGAGAGAACTCACGGAAATCACGAATTCATGTGAGTACTCTCCAGAGACGCTACAGTTCAGTAGCCTTGGCAGCCCAGTGGGAGACTACAGGAGAATCTCAGCCCACACAAAGGGCCGCAAAGATTTCCTCTCTGGTCCTTGGGAAAGAGCTTCCGATCTCTGGCTCCTGTGGGTATATCATTCGCCTGCTAACCACCCCCAATTCCATTCAGCTGTGTGGAATTACTTCCCTTTTGAACCAAAAAAAAAAAAAAAAAAGTAACAGAGAGAGATTTACCACGCCTAACCTGGGAGTGTCTCCTTTGACACACCCTCAACCCTGAGGAACCAAACAGAGCTCTCAGGCCACACTCATCTCAAGCCTCTAAGGCTCCATCAAAAGCAGACAGTCCACTTAATCTAGAGTCATAGTATAACAAGAAAAAAACACCACAGTGAAGAAACCAATATGCCAAACAACAAACGCAAAAACCGAGGTAATAAGAAAAAGGAAGACACTATGGCATCCCCAAATGAAAAAGACACCCCAATTCAAGATTACAAAGATGATGAGATAGAAGAGATGCAAGAAGCAGATCTCAAAAAATTGATAAGAACACTAAGAAATACTCAAAAACAAATTCTTGAACTACAGAAATCCTTAATGGACAAGGTAGAAAATCTCTCTCGTGAAAATGAAATATTAAGGAGAAATCAAGCTGAAATGAAACAACTAGTAGAACATGAAACTGTGATAGTGACGAGAAATCATAATGAAGTGAAGAATTCAATAGATCAAATGAAAAACACATTAGAGAGCCTTACAAACAGAATGGGTGAGGCAGAAGAGAGAATATCGGACTTAGAGCACAGGAAACTATACAGTCAAACCAAAGAAAAGAAGAGGAAATTAGAAATCTAAAAAATATTGTTGGGAATCTACAGGATACTATTAAAAAACCCAACATTCGAGTTCTAGGAGTTCCTGAAGGCATGGAGAGGGAGAAAGGTTTAGAATGCCTTTTTAGTGAGATAATAGCAGAAAATTTCCCAGTTTTGGAGAAGGACAGAGACATCCTAGTACAGGAAGCTCATAGAACCCCTAGTAAACATGACCAAAAGAGGTCCTCACCACGACACGTTGTAATTAAACTCACCACAGTGAAACAGAAAGAAAAGATCCTAAAATGCGCAAGAGAGAAACGTCAAATTACACTCAGAGGATCTCCAATTAGACTCACAGCAGACTTCTCATCAGAAACCCTACAAGCTAGAAGGGAATGGCGAGATATAGCCCAGGTACTTAGAGAGAAAAACTGCCAGCCCAGAATATTGTATCCTGCCAAGCTCTCATTTGTGAATGAAGGTGAAATAAAGACCTTTCATAACAAACAAAAATTGAAAGAATTTGTTGCCAATCGTCTAGCCCTGCAAAAGATACTTAAAGATGTGTTACACACAGAAACACAGAAACACGGCCATCAACATGAAAGAAGGTAAACGAAGGGAACCTCACAGCAAAAGATCACAGGGAATTCAAAGCATACATTTGGATAAAGAAATTATGGGACATGTACTCTATAGAATACTATACAGCAGTCAAAAACAATGAAATCCAGTCATTTGCAATAAGATGGAGGAATCTGGAAAACATCATTCTGAGTGAATTAAGCCAGTCCCAAAGGGACAAATATCATATGTTCTCCCTGATCGGGGACAACTAATTGAGCACCAAAGGTGAAACCTATTGAAGTGAAATGGACACTATGAGAAACAGTAACTTGATCAGCTCTTGTGCTGACTGTTGTTGTACAATGTAATACTTTATCCATTTTAGTAATTTTTTTATTCTAGTACTATTGGTTGAACTCTGTAATTAACAAACAATTATTCTTAGGTGTTTAAATTTTAACTGAAAAGTGATCCCTGTGAAATATAAGAGTGGGAATAAGAGAGGGAGGAGATGTACAATTTGGGACATGCTCAATCAGTTGTGCCCCTAATGATGGAGTTAGAATTGTGCCAGGGAATTCCAATACAATCCCATCAAGGTGGCATGTACCAAGGCCATCTCACTAGCCCAAGTGATCAATTTCAGTTCACAGTTGATCACACTGATAGGTCTAAGAGTCAAAGGGATCACACAAACAAGACTAGTGTCTGCTAATACTAACTGATAGAATCAAAAAGGGAGAGAATGATCCAACATGGGAAGCGAGATACACAGCAGACTCATAGAATGGCAGATGTCCTAAATAGCACTCTGGCCTCAGAATCAGCCCTTAAGGCATTCAGATCTAGCTCAAGAGCCCATGAGAATATTCTAGGCATGGAAAGCCAAGACACTCTGGAAAAAAAAGAAGACCTAAATGAAAGATCTCTGCGAGTGAGATCCCAGTGGAACGAATGGGGCCATCAAAGAAGGAGGTACCTTTCTCTGAAGGGAGGAGAGAACCTCCACTTTGACTATGACCCTGTCGGAATAAGATTGAAGTCAGCGAACCCTAAAGGCTTCCATAGCCTTGGCAACTCATGACTAGAGCCTAGGGAGATTACTGATGCCATAAACAAGAGTGTCAAATTGTTAAATCAACATCAGGAGTCACTGTGTACTTACGTCTCATGTGGGATCTGTCCTTAATGTGTTGTCCAATATGAAGTAATGCTATAACTAGCACTGAAACAGTATTTTACACTTTGTGTTTCTGTGTGGGTGCAAACTGATGAAATCTTTACTTAGTATATACTGAATCTATCTTCTGTATATAGATAATTAAAAATGAAAAAAAAACCTTGGTGTTAAATTGGAAATTGCCTAGAAAATTAATCAATTTTTTAAAAAAATCATGTAGGATCTCTGTCCTTAATGTGCTGTACATTGTGATTGAATGCTATAACTAGTACTCCAACAGTATTTTTCACTTTGTGTTGCTATGTGAGGGCAAACGGTTGAAATCTTTACTTAATATATACTAAACTGATCTTCTGTATATAAAGAGAATTGAAAATGAATCTAGATGTGAAGCAAGGGGAGAGGGAGTGGGAAAGGGGAGGGTTGCGGGTGGGGGGGAAGTTATGGGGGGGAAACCATTGTAATCTATAAGCTGTATTTTGGAAATTTATATTCTTTAAATAAAAGCGTTTTTAAAAAAAAAAAAAAAGAATAGTCAAAACAGAAGTTCTTTGAGAAGCTGTGATTTTCCAGTAATCTGTGTGAAGTCACTCCTATTCTAGGGGATACCAATAATTTACAGTATGGAAACAGAAGTGGTGTCTGAAGTAGATATTTTAAAGAAGAAATTCTTCAAAAGTCTCAATACATAATGGAGACTCTGCTTCCTATTATGATCCAGAGGATGCATACACAAATCCACATAGAAGAGAAACTGGGAATTTAAGTAGAAAATAATTGAAGTAAAAAGACTCAATTTGGTTTTTGTTGAAATATTTACATTTTTAAGATGCTTTTCTTCTTCATGATTTCACACCAGAGCTCAAATTGGCTTCATCCTAGAAATCTTGTCTCAGCAAATTTAAAACCATTCACCCATCCTGTGATAAGAATTATCTTTGATGGCCTAAATCAAACTAGCAGTTATTAATCCACAGTAATGTGGCTGCTAGATAAAGGACCTCTTCACATGTCTTAAAATACACACCATTGTGAACCAAGAACAAGAAAGACAGAAAATAATGAACAGTCTCCTATCATACATTTCAGCATACACGTAAATAAATATCTGATCATCTAGCTACTTATTTTATTTATTGAAGGGACAGAGAGAGAGAGAGACTTGACAAACAGATAAAAAAAGATCTGCTATGTACTGGTTCATTCTCTAAATGCCTGCAACAGTGAGGGCTGGGTCAGCTGAAACCAAGAGCAAGTACTCAGTAGTGGTTTCCCATGGAAAGGGCAGAGACCCAACTACCAGCCATTCCAGCCACCGTGCAGGGTGTCCATCGTGGAAAGCTGGATTGAAGGCAGAGTCAAGGCTCCAACCCAGGCACTCCAATATGGAATGCAAGTGTCCAGTGTGGTGTGTTAACTGCTGCACCAACTATCCATTCCCATAGGTACATAATTATAAAAAAAGAAAAATAGGAAAGAACAAGGTAGAAATTCATATTTGAGTTATTTATGAAATTCTTGAATGGCTGGAAAAGAATTTACTGCCCTGGCAGCTTGATCTTTTAAGAAGATAAAAAAAGGGGGCATGATGGATCAATCCATATCTGGAGTCCCTTCTCCATCAACGATTTAACATGAATATCTCTCATACTGTAAAATACCAATTAAATTAAGGATAATCAAAGAGTACTTTATTTTATAGATTTGTCCAATAAATTCTAAGGAGTTGAAAATTATATAAAACTTATTAAAGCATGCAATGCTATTTTGAATGTTTAAATATAAAATTAGAGCATATTAAAATATTTTATTAATGATTTGAGGAATATTTAAGATTAAAATTAGTTCTTCTCATGGATAATACACATGTTTTTCAAAATTAAAATCACAATCTCCTTGCCAATGATGTAATAGTACTACGAATTCGATATCTTTTCAAGAAATTTTTAATTAAAATTATATTATATTTTTACTAAAAAACAGTGAGTTAACCTTAAGGAATTTTTTGTTAAACTTTTTGTTATCTACTTAAGGGATTGTTTTACACAGCACTTACAAACACACTGGCATATGACCAAGAGGAAAAGGGCACGATAATACTCAGTTCCTGGTACATTCTATGCCCACTGTCTTTTGTTGATGGGTAGACCATGGGACTAACTCTGTCCCCCTCCATTCTTCCTAACTCACTGTTGCCATAGGCGAGAGTCCTGCAATGATGAAAGGAGAGAGGCCAACAGTGCTGGACAGGAATGGCTTAGGGAAGCCCCTTGGAGATCAGCTAAGCCTCTTAACAGAGGCATCACTGCAGATTCTTTTCTGTCCATAATGTGGAGGATTTCAGAACAATTCTTTAACTTGTGTTTTGGATTTAAGTTTTAAACTAACAAGGAATTAATAGGGCTATAAGAATTAAAAATAGACTTTTTGAGATAGATCTTTGTCCTGACAGGTAAGATACTGGTTAAGATGCATGCATCCCTCATTGGAGTACTTGTGTTCAACAGCTGGCTCCAAGCCCCGACCTCAGCTTCCTTGCTAATGCAGAACCTAGAAGGCTGGTGATGGTTCAGGTGCTTGGGTCATTGCCAACCACATGGCAGACCTAGAATGAGTTTCTGGCTCCTGACCTGGCTCTGAGCCGGTCCTGAGCATCAAAGTCATTTGGGGAATGAATCAGTAGATGGGAGATCTCTCTCACTTTCATTCGCTCTCTCTCCTTCACTCTCTCTTTCTGTCTCTCAAATAAAACAAAATTTAAAAAGCAGCCTTTCCATGAACTAGTTTTATATGTAAAATACAAAGGCAAACTTGATCATCTTTATGGACCAGCTCTTAAATTTTTGAGCTGTTAATGCTCAGGAATTAGGTAAAATACTTGTGTGTCCATATCTTCCCACAGTATTTCTCCTCTTTCTGCAGGAACCAGGTGATTCTAAACATTTTAATTTCTCTCATTTTCCTAAAAAATTAGATGAAAAGATTACTAACATGGCAGAAAATTTAGAAGATCATTGTGCGGAGTTCTTTAACTTCCTGAAGCTCTAATAAAGTATTAGCAATTGAATAAAACAAGATATTAGTTAAATACATTATCAAACAAACTAGAGTGTATTTGTGAATTGTTACAAAAACACAAGATGTTCTGTCTTCCTACTGTTCCCCCTATAAATAGGCAGATATAGGTACATAAATACATTTATATATACCAATTATGTACATTGCAAAAAAAGATGGGAAGCAAATGAAACAAGCCATCAGGAGTAGCTACCCTAAAATGCTGGAACTAGAAACAATTGCTATTTTGTTCTCTATACTTTTTCTGCACTCTCTAAATTTCCTGCTATTTATAATCAGAAAAAGATATTTCGATAGCATCAATTTGTTTCTAGTAATAGCCCCCTGGATGTGGTCTGATTGAAATTTTTGGAAAGAAATAATTTTAAATAATTTTAGCATACAAGCGCATCTGTGGCCTAAGTGCCTATGAGCAAGAAATATGAGAAGTTTGGTTTAAATATAGAAAAGCTAAATTCACATGCCACAGATGGGCACCTAGAACAAAAAGAAAAAATTACATTCTGGTCAAAAGTGATGGTTCAAAAAAAAAAAGTGATGGTTGGAGGGCAGTTTACATTTCATGGTTTATAGAAAGCAATTCTGTTTTGTCAATTTTGTAAGACCTATTCATTGCAAGATGTAATCAACAAAGAGATAAAAACTATAAATTATCCACTGACAATTTACAGTATATGTAGAAAAAGTTGAAGCAGAATGTGATCATTTGTTTTATTTTCATAAATTCAGATAACAATGTAGAAATTTATTAACCAAATGTACTAAACTCTTCCCTCAGATGAAGATATATTTTATACTCAGGATTCTCAGACACCAGTTTTCTTGAATTCCTACTATTGTTTTTTAAAACTTGATACTGATTGATGTGACAAAGCATCTAAACACAATGAAACAATTGCAGAGCATAGAAACAAATGATCATAATCAAGTTTCATGAGAAATTGTTCCAACTCAATATGGGCACCTGGCTTGACCATGTATCCACTCCTCCCTTCTCTCATTGTCACAGTTTTCTCAGAACGGTTGCAGAGATATGTTATGGAAATCTATTTAACAATTGCAAGTTACAGAAGAAAAGAAAAAAGTTAACTCATCCTCCAGTGCTTGATTGGAGGAGGAGGCCAGAGAAATCAGAAGATGGAGAAAGGGACTCCACAAAGAAGTAGCTCCAGGAAGGCAAATGATACCCCCTTGTCTGGACAACCACATGTACCCCAAATTAGCATATTATGGATGCATTCTGTGAGGATATGAATGACAAGGAAGAGTCAACCTTCTGTTGTGGTTCATGTCATGGAAGCATATTGAGGAAGTACTTATGGAAGAATCATGTGGAAGAATCTTGAGGAAGTACTTGTGCTACTTGGTTATTTGAAAGAAATTTTGAAGATTTATTAACTTCAACTAAGTGTATTCATATATTTCCTGGGGCTTTTTTTCCATTCTAATATGGGCAGGTTAATTCCCAGAATAAGTGACATATTTTTAAAAGCAATCATTTATGAAAATCCAGAGTATGTTACATGCATTACATCTGTTTTACATTAAGTTAACCCTCCTAAGGCAGCCATTATAACTTTCATTTCTCAATTGAAATGTCTGAAATCCAAGAAACTGAGGTGGCATGCCACTGTCTCACAGACCTTCCAAATCAATGAGCTGAACCACAAGCCTATGATTTCTGGCTATATCGTTTTCAGGCTACACTTATACTATCAGGATCTTAATCTATCCATTCATAAATCACATAATGATGTATTCATTATGCCTATCTTATGAAGAGCTCTTCATGAAGAATGGATAAAAAATGTTAAATGTTTTGAATTGGATGCAGAACATATATGATGCTTATCCTCTAGTTTAAAATGTGAGAATTATTTCAAGACAGCTGTTAATATTGAACTGTTCTTAATTTACTGGCATGAATGCCACATGGTCAAGTGTTTGATTTTTCTCTTATTGTGTTGCTGGATTCAATTCATTTATATACTATCTAGGATGTCTGCATTTATTCATAAATAAAATTGGCCTACAGTTTTATTATATTAGGCTATTTATGCAAAGTTGTGTTTCCAATTGTTCATTTACATACATATTTATCCATGCTTAACAACACTTCAAATAGCTTTGGAATCATGCACAAATGGTCCCTGACTTAAGATGTTTCCACCTATGATTTTTCAACTTTATAATTGTGTGATGGCAAATATACATTCAGTAGAAATTATACTTTGAATTTTTGATTTCAATCTTTTCCTAGGCTAGCAAGATGCAGCAGGATTCTGTCTTTGACGCTGGGCAGTGAGCCAGAGCTCCCAGTCATTGCTGTCCTGGGGGAAACAACTCACTGTACTGTGTGCTGTGTTGCTGAGCTTGGATGTTCAGTAGGTTTGATGTATTAAATGCATTTTCAACTTACAATATTCCAACAGAACAAAACTCCATCATAATAAGTCAAAGAGCACCTGTATGGCTTAAATTTGTGGGAAAAAAATTATGCAAAAGGAAAAAAAGTCCAAGTTCCCATATCTGAAGACTATAAATCTTGTTTTTAGCTGTCATACCTCTAATATGCCATTCACCATGTTAGCAAGAAATTGAGCAGTCTTGAGGGTCACAAGCTGTGTGGCCAAATCCAGAGAAGTAGGAAGATGTTTCTTCCCATACATCTGTTTTGTTAGGTAAAAGCTTCCCCCCAGAGCCCTAGCAGGCGCCTGCTCCAATCCCTTTCAACAGACTGGCTCTCTTGCCCATTGCCTGGGTACAAAGGAGATGAGAATTCAAACACAAGGGTCTTCTACATTTTTCCTGGTAGTATGCTCTCCCAGTGAGCAAGACAAGCAGTAATAGCTATTTAGAGGCAACCAAGAGTTTTGTCTACCTAGTGAGCACAGATAAAAGAGTAACAGTAAAGGAAGTTCTGTGGTGCAAGAGACAAGCCCTCTTCTCTTCCAAAGGTTAATTAAGGATTATCCAGGAGAGAGATAAGAAGGAGTTATCTTTTAGTATGTTCCATATAGTAGGCTTTGACTAAGTTCTGAAGTTTTTTATTGAATATATTGAATATTGAATATATTGAAACTAAGGTCAATAAGGGCTTGATATCTTAGGATTGTATTTGGATGTACATCTTATTTTTTATGTTGAAACCAAGACTACAACAATTTTCCTTTACAACCATCCTGGTATCCATCATAGACCGAGTCCAGATCTGAACCTTGAAGTGGTTTAATCACTGCTACACCCAAGTCTGTGAGCATTTCACAAGGCAGCCTGGGATCCTTAAGGGGCTATTACTTTCCTACATTCCTCTTGACTTTATCAATTCATTAATATTATTTTTCATCACAGAAAGAGAATGACTGACATATGGGAACAAAGACTAATTTTCATTGTGGAAAGAAAATGCCTTGCCTCCATTATAGCAATAAAGAACACACATACTGAGTCCTTATCCTTCTCTGTGCTGAGTGTGTGTTGTTAGGCTTACCTCATCTGTGTTTAATCGGCTTCCTTCGTACTCTCTCCATGAAGCCAGCAATGTACATATTAAACACAGAAGTTTCTGACAGCTTCTCCTTCCCTTGGGCAAGATTGCTCCACTAATAATAACTAAGATATCTTTTGACAAGTTCAGCTAAGAGCTGGTAAAGCTGAGTCAATCTACATCAGCCTTGTTGGCACTTTCTTTCCATTTCAGACCTGCATTTCCTTGAATGACAAACCTGAAGAATGACTGTAGAACCTGCAAAATCCAGGGGAGGCAGTGGATGAGACTGGGCAGGGAAGGTTAGTGGGGAATGAATGCAAAACCAAACTCGTATTGATCAGGGGAGGGAAAATACTTTTTGCAACTACAATTGCAGCTGAAGCCCATAAATTAGATGATTGAAGTAATAAGACACGTGAAATGGCTTTTAAGTCCACTACCCGCTCTGTGTAATAAATTTCAAATGACATCGAGGCTTTTAGTGGAGAGAATGATTTATTGCCATCTGCAAGAGGGAAGCTTTCAGGGATTATCTCTAAAGTGGCAAAACACTATTCCAAATTTCACAAAATTAGCGAAGCTTAGTGTAGCCCGGTGACTGAACTGACAAGCAAGCTCAGAAAAAAAAATTTAATGGAACAAAAATACTGAAAATGTGCACTCTCACATAGCAACACTCAGAAGTGCATTACTCTCTCAGAAATAATCAAAATTAAACATCAAATGAAAACTTTGATTTTTAGAAAAAACTCCTGAGACTATTTGTTTTTTTATTACTTTTAATGTGTGTGTATGTTTGTGTGTGTTCCCAAAAAGATACACAGAAAAGTATAAACCTATTCCAATTCACTTTCAGCATGGAGTGAAGCCTAAATCAATTTCACTTTTCCTGCCTCAAGCAGCAGTCTCTGCTTATTCCTCATTTAGAAGAAGCCCAGCCAGTCCAAGTTTAGAGTACCTGAACAGTAACAGAAAAAGCAATCAAGGAGCTAACTTTGCATTCTGGTCTTAAATTTGTCATCAGTCAACTCGGGCAAAATGTGAGTAGTTCTTATAAAAGCACACCCTTGCCAAGCTCTGAAAGAAAGTCCTTAGCAATCTGAGGACTGTGACAAGAAGTGACAAGGATGAGTGCATCATCTGAGACCTGGGAAGAGTTGGTGGACCTGCTGCTTCCCTCCTGGCCAGCAAACGCAAAGAAAGCAGAAGTGGGAAGTCAAGAGGTGTGCATTTCTAAGCAGACTGAAGGCTTTCACGGTTGCAATCCCAGGAGATTCCAAATGTGTAAGGTGCCCAGGAGTGTTTGGGAGTTTTGTCACTGTGCAGGCCTGGAAGCCCCTGGTTATCAAGAGGAGACAGCAATAGGCTAACCCACATGATGTCCCTTTGGGCTCCAAGTGCACCTCTTCTAACTAGTACTCTTTCATAGGACATTCATAAGCTCTTACAGAGATATAATTAGCATTCATTAATTAACCATATATTGCAACTGCTTGTTTTCCTTCCTTGTCACCATTTTACTACCACACACACTGAGATTAATTGTCTCATCTGTCAAGACTTCAGTCTAAAAGAGGAAATGTTTTGGGTATTAGCACAATCTCTTTTTTTCCTCCTCTAAATTAAATGAAACTGTATTCCAATTTTTAATGATTTCTCAATTACTGTAAGATAGAAAAACAGCAAAAAAAGATGCCTTTTTCAATTCACATAATTAAAATGGATATCTTCCCTAGATAATTTCCAAGTTGCCAATCTTGGAACTGTATGCAGTTTAATTGTTAGTAAGTGGTGGAACTAATGACTAAAATGGAAGTGAACTTTACAGGTTAATATCATATTTTTCTCCACATCCTCTTCATATAAACCAATACTTCCTATAAATTATCATTCAAGATAAAAGTCATAAGACACCTTATATTTGAGGTAGTATTTCCAAATATACCAAGCCATATTCTTCCACTAATCACTTACAAAAATGTGATGTCTCACAGATTTATGATATGCATATCAAATAAATCATTTTCCCTAACATTTCCATTTGCAGTAAATCTGAAGATGAAGAGAAGTCGTCCTTATCAGAAAAAGATGAAATATTCCTCAAGCAAGTAGACCCATGATTTTACACATGATAGAAAAATATTTTAGTCAGCGATAGGGTCCCAAAACTCTGTGACTTGAATTCAGAAATCAATTAAGGTACAAATATTTTATTCTTATTTTTTTTTCTTTCTGTCTCTGAGTTAATTGAAAGACTTGCCTGCACCCAGGAATACTGAAGCTTCATATTTTAGACACTACTCAAGAACAACATAACTCATTTTAAAGTGGTTCTCCTTTGGACCCTGCTGTTCTAAGTATCTACTGCTGTATAAGGATCCACTCCAAACTTAGTGATATGAAATAGCAAGCACTTGGTTGCGCCACAGTGTCTCTGGGTCAGGATTTTGAGCAGAGTGAGGATGGCTGGTTTCCACTCCAGGGCATCTGGGGCCTCAGCTCAGAAGGCTCAAGTGGGTGGAGGGTGTCGCAACCAGACAGGGGCTGACATCTTCTGGAAGCTCCTTCACTCACGTGTCTGTGGCCAAGCTAGCATGACTCAAAGGCTGAGCCCTGCTAGGACTGTCAGCCAGCAGCCTGCAATAGTCTCTGCATGTGGCTTGGACGTGTCACGGTGTGGCAGCTGCGTTCCAGAAAAAGCCTTCTGAGATGGTGCATCTGGAAAATGAGTATTCCAGGAGACCCAGGCTGACACTGCTTGGGTTTTCCAGAACCAGGAGTTGTACAGACTCATATCCACCAAATTCCATCAGATAAAAGCGAGTCCTGAAAGCCATTCGTATTTTGAAGGGAGGGGACTGAAATTCCTCCACTTGATAGTGGAGTTGCAAGGTGACATTGTCAAAGGGCACTGGTTGGAAGATATTGCTGGTGTCACCTTTGGAATATACAATTACCTACACCACTGAGGGAGGAGGGTGGGATATGAAAGGCATTTCGCATCTTTTCTCTGCCATTCAATAGTTGGTAATTTACACATAATATTATTGAGTTACCAACAACCAGCCACATTATATTAGAAACATCTGTTTTTAATCTGCCACTAGTTGGTAAATTCCTACAGAACAAAAAGCCCATCTTTGTATGTTCCCATTGCTGTGTGTATATGTAATAGATGCTCAAGTATTTGTGAAAGAAAAATCATCTCAAAACTAGAATTTCACAATGGTAGTAATTGTTGGTTTATACACATTTTCTCTGTGTGACTTGCTTCTCTTTTTTCTTTCAGACTTGGATTTTGTCTTGGTTGTCTCCAAAAGTTAACACGATGTCTGGCACCCAGTAAGTTCCCAATAAATATTCATCAAACTGAACTGGATCTTTTTAAGAAGACAGACCCCCATTTGGAACTCAGTAACAGAACTGGAGTGAGGTTAACGAATATAAATAACTACACCATAATCCTATGGTAATACAGATCCAAAGAATATATTTTGGGGCAGGCATTGTGGTGCAGCGGGTTAAGCTGCCCTTGCAATGCCTGCATCCTTGTCAGAGTGCAAGTTCAGGTTTTGGCTACCCTGCTTCTGGCTACCCCAGGTTCCTGCTAATGCACCTGGGAGGTGGTAAATGTTGGTCCAACAACTTTGGTGACTGGCACTCACATAGAAGACTCAGATGGGGTTCCTAGCTACTGGCTTCCACCTGGCCCAAGCCTTGGCTGTTGTGGGCTTTTGAGGAATAAACAAATGAATGAGGCCCAGCGCCGTGGCTCACTTGGCTAATCCTCCGCCTGCAGCACCAGCATCCCATATGGGTGCCAGGTTCTAGTCCCAGTTGCTCCTCTTCCAGTCTAGCTCTCTACTGTGGCCCGGGAAGGCAGTGGAGGATGGCCCAAGTGCTTGGGCACTTGCACCCACGTGGGAGACCAGGAGGAAGTACCTGGCTCCTGGCTTTGGATGGGCGTAACTCTGGCCGTGGCAGCCATTTGGGGGGGTGAACCAACAGAAGGAAGACCTTTCTCTCTGTCTCTCTCTCTCACTGTCTAACTCTGCCTGTCAAAAAAAAAAAAAATATGAATGAGACATCTCTCTCTCTCTTTCCTCCTTTCAAATAAATAAACATTTTTAAAAGAATGTATTTCCCTTATTGTATTGCTTCATAATTAACTAGCCCAAAAGCTATCGTCTTAAAGCAACAAATGTCTTATTATCACTGAAAGTTCTGCACGATGACTACGTAGCTCTCATAATGGCTGGCACTACAGTTATCTGAGGAGCCACGTGATCTGAAACCAGCAAGATGACTCACTCCCATGGATTGTAGTTGATGCTGGCTCTTGTCTGAAAGAACAGATGGACAGATCCCTAGATGGGCCTGCAGAACACTTCTAGGGTCATTGAGCAACTGAGGGCATGTGGGCTTTGTTCTACGAAGGAGCACCGACAGCAAGCATTCCTAGAGAGAAGAAATCAGACCTGCTGTCTTTGTAAAAAGCCGCAGTATCGCTTAGTCCACACTCTATTGGTGAAGACATCACAGCTTTAATGTGATCAGAGGTAGAGATGGCAAGTTCCACTCTCAAGGGGGAGCTGACAAGAACAGACAGTCACCATTAACCCACCACAGAATGAGGATAATAGAAAAGTGAAAGCAAATGGAGACTGCATTGGTACAATTTCTTGCATTAAATGACTGGCCTAATCAGACACAACATAGTTGATTAAGCAAAGTTCATGGCAAGTGTTCTAAACTGTTTCTTGCAGAATTCAGGAACAGAAAATTTGGCCTTTTCCCAATTGTCCAATAGGCTGGGGTGCTCTCCAGAAGGTATTTGTGTTATTTCTTTATGAAACATTTGAGATAACCTAAGTGAAGAACCCAAGTCAGTTGGACATATAACTGCTAACACCTTCGACATCAGCCCAGTTGTTTGAACCAATGCAAATGGATAAAAATTTTTCCTAAGAAATTAGTCAAGATGTTGTTTATAAAAAAGAAAAGGAAAAAGAAATTTAAAAAGTTTGTATTTATAGTATCTTCTCAATTATATTGTTAATTACCTGGAATAAGTTGAGGTGTGTTGAACAAATTATGGGAGTCCATTGCTTTGGACTGAGCTCCTGCACTGTGCCCAAACAGACCAGACCAAACCAAAAAGCAGTCACTCATGTCAAATGTCACATCATAAAACTGAAACTTCAAGCAACCAGACAGGTCCCTCAAAAGACTATTTCTTCCCAAAACAGGAAATTCACAGCAACCAATTGGACAGGACCAATCCACATGAGTCAGCATAATAAGGAAGTCTCTTCTGTTTTAACCCTGGAGAGAAAAGCAAACTAGTGTAACCTGATGTTAACCAATTTGCTTTTCTCTATTGTTCTGGTTCCTTTTCTCACCTTACAGAAGCTCTTATAGAATGAAATGCTGCCCAATCTTAAAATTCCAAATAAAAGACTATTTGGTCTTCAATCTAAGCTTGTAATCTTGTCTTTTGAGGCTGGACATGTGTATGAAGACTTTAGCGTGTTATCTTCACTGCTTTCCGAGAAGCCTCTTAAGCATCCTTGGAGGATAGGTTCCAGTATTTCCTGTAGTGATCAGAAACTTCTTAGCTCTTAGAAAGTTAAATGACCTGTCCTGGGTCCAAGGGTACTGTGATACAAATGGATGGGAGAAAAGTATTTCTGAGAACTGTGGGAGAACATGGCCTTATTTAGGGATAGACAAGGCTGCATTCAGAAGAGGAGAGGGATTCCTCATGACTAGAGATCAGATGGCAAGCTTAAGTGTGCTTCAAGAGCAAGTCGGATGGTGGAAGGACTTCTAAAGAGGAGTGAGTAGGGAGGCCCTCAGGGTTGACAGCACTTAGCTCTCTGGCTTCGGACAAGAGCAGTGGGTGCTGGAAGACAGTCTCCAAAAACCTGAAGAGCAGAAACATCCTAATTTCTAGAAATGTGACCATGCTGCTCAAGCCTAAGAAAGGAGGAAGAAGGCACTAAAAACAATGGAGATTCAGTGTCTATGTGAAAGGACGAGAACACAGTCGGGGGACCATTGACTGCACTCACTGTTTAGAAAAGTGGGATTGGCCGGCATCATGGCTCAATAGGCTAATCCTCTGCCTGTGGCGCCAGCACACCGGGTTCTAGTCCTGGTCGGGGCGGCAGATTCTGTCCTGGTTGCTCCTCTTCCAGGCCAGCTCTCTGCTGTGGTCCGAGAGTGCAGTGGAGGATGGCCCAAGTGCTTGGGCCCTGCACCCACATGGGAGACCAGGAGGAAGCACCTGGCTTATTTTATTTTACAATGCTACTATTGTAATAAATTCAATTCCATTGAATTTTTTTCAAAACTTTGCTTACACAGAGAAGAGGAATAAGAAATATATTATTCTAAGGTGTTGCATAATCCAATGAGTAACAAATGTTTATAGGTTCAGGATCATAAAATGTTATTTTCCATACAAATATTTATTGAGCTTCAATAAATATCTATAATTTTACATATTACATATTGTTCTATATTCCATATATTTTGTGTTGAGATGTTTTATATAAAAAATGCTCATATACCAAGAACTAGGTGAGGCTCTGGAGATAAAAATGAGAGATACAATCACAATCTAGTAGAAAAGATAAAAAAGGAAAACTTAACATATTTAAATGAATATGAGCAAAGTACTTAGAAACCATCTATTCTTGCTCACTTTCCTTAAAGCTAAATAGACTGATGTCAGGAAGAAGAGGCAACTTTAGGTAGTAGAAACCAAGATTGGACCCCAAGTAGCTTATTGGTTGCTTCTGCTTACGTAAAATCCACAGAGAATAAACTACCTTAAAGAAAAAGAATAGTAAATCAGCACAGCTCTGAATTTCACCTGAAAAATATCTCACTGAGCTCCCAGGCCAGGATCTTTTTTTTTTTTCTACTTGTAAAGAAATGGCCGAGCCTGGAAGCAGTAGAGCATTAATCTCGCCATTAAGGCTCTGACATTGCTGAGATCTTTACCACCAGTGAGTAGCAATTATTTTTGTAGTATAGGTCCATGTACAGAGGATTGATTCTCCAGTGCATATGGATATCCCCTATTAGCCCCACTTGATAAGTGGGAGCTGTGCTTAGGCCTGCAGTGGAGGCTACAATTGCCCAATCGAACAGTCGCTCTTCATGCATAAACATCACTCCTGCTATCACTAATGGGAAAAGGTTCCACAGTGCTGTGGAAAATAGAGCCCAGAGTCTGGTGATAAATCTGTCAAATGTGACATGCTCTATGTGAAGAGCAGCGCCACGGCTGATTAAATGAGCAACCCGGTGTACAGTACAATAATGTGTCAAAGCACTTCAGTGCAGACAGCTGGTTCCCAGCTCCGAGAGACAAATCAGGACCTAAAGTAAGAGTCATTAGAAGGAACCCAGGTAAAAATGTCCACAGCACAAACATGAATCTCTCTCAATCACATGCCCTTTACTTCCTTCGCCTTGATTTGGTCACACTCCCAGAACCAAATCTGTAAGTGTGGACGAAGCATTTGACATTCCTCTGTGTGGAGATGCGTGCCTACAACCTACCTCTGGCTGTCCTCCATATTATAACCACAGGAAGAACTCACCCTGCTGGCAAAATCCTCAGGGACCAGAGCTTTCCAGTGAGATTTCCTGTCTCCCCTCTGCACCTGTGGGCCTGGGCCCCTCACCCCCATCTACAAGTCCCACTCCGCATTTACCAGGTTCCCAGAGGAGCTCCTGTCTGGCATCTGCCTCAATTCTTCATTCGGACCTTGCTTGATCTTTTATCACCTCTCTCTTTGCTCCATCTTCACTTTCCCTTAGAGTCTCGCTTACATGATATAAAAGGAGATGCCTCCATCATCAAAAAAGATAAACATCCTGCAGCCATGGCCACCTGCAAAAAAAAAACCTTCAAGTAAACATGCAGAAACTAAGAATGGTGTGAACATGAATGGAAGAGCAAGTGGAGGGTGAAAGATTGATTTAGGTGCAAGGGACGTCTCGGATCTGCTTCAGCTTGAGGCTGGCAAATCCTACACACTTTAGGAAAGTTCCTCCACTGATGATTCCTAACAACAAATTACAAAGGAAATAAAAGAAGACAAGTTTTGAAGCTCTTTCCTAATGTTCCTTTGTTAACACATTCATTTACTTCATAAGCTATTTGTAATTCACCATGTAGATTTTGTCTAATGCCTGTTGAAGACTTTTTTTTTGTCTTCCATTTTCCCTCTACAAGACAACTCAACACAGTTTTCTGTAAAAGAACAGACAGTAAATATTTTCATTTTAGTGAGCTATCAGTTCTCTGCTGCAATTCAACTTCCACTGCAGCACCAAAACAGCCATAAACAGTATGCAAATGAGTGAAGGGAGGTATATATAAATGATTGTGCCAATAAAACTTTATTTTTGGACACTGAAATTTGAAATTCATATATAGTCATGTGTAGATCACCAACAGGGATACATTCTGAGAAATTCATCCGTAGGCGATTCCACTGTTGGGAGAATATGACAGGGTACATACACTCAAACCTAGGGCTAGACTATTCCAGATGGCCTCTGGATGCAATCAAAAGACTTGAAAGCCATAGGATGCATGAGACTGCTGCTGTGGAAATGTGGCAGCTTGGTTTAAGCAAACTTTCTTCTTCCATAAGTAAAAGCAGTGCACTCTAAAAGAAAGATTAACAATATAGTATGGTCAATACATAAATCACTAACAGTTATTTATGATCATTATCAAGGATATGTATTGTACATCAATGTATATGCTGTACTTTCACAAGACAGGTGGCACAGTAGGTGAGCTTACACTAGCATTCCACAAACACATGAGGAATGCATTGCACTACAACATTACTTTGGCTGCAATGACACTAGGCAATAGGACTTTTCCAGCTCTCTTATAGTCTCACAGGACCACCATCCATTGTATATGCTGTCATGGACTAAAATGTCATTATTCAGCATGAGTGTAATTACGGCATATCAAGTATCACACACTATCATCTTTCTTTTGACTTTTCTTCAACCACTTAAAAATGTGAGAACCATTCTTAGCTCACAGGCCACACACCAACAGGAGGGAGCTTGCATGTGGTTGGTGAACTCTGGTTTGCCAACCTGTGGTCAACACGGAGTGTTGTGAATGGAATGGGAGAGGGAGCAGGAGAGGGGAGAGTTGTGGGTGGGAGGGAAGTTATAAGGAGGAAGCCACTGTAATCCAAAAGCTGTACTTTGGAAATTCATATTTATTAAATAAAAATTTTTTAAAGCTTTTATTTAAAGAATATAAATTTCCAAAGTACAGCTTATGGATTACAATGGCTTCCCCCCCCCCATTAACTTGCCTCCCACCAGCAACCCTCCTTTTTCCCTCTCCCTCTCCCCTTCCATTCACATCAAGATTCATTTTCAATTCTCTTTATACACAGAAGATCAGTTTAGTATATATTATGTAAAGATTTCAACAGTTTGCCCTCACATAGCAACACAAAGTGAAAAATACTGTTGGAGTACTAGTTATAGTATTAATTCACAATGTACAGCACATTAAGAACAGAGATCCTACATGATTTATTTTTTAAAAATTGAATAATTTTCTATGCAATTTCCAATTTAACACTAAGGTTTTTTTTCATTTTCAATTATCTTTATATACAGAAGATTGATTCAGTATATACTAAGTAAAGATTTCATCAGTTTGCACTCACACAGAAACACCAAGTGTAAAAATACTGTTTCAGTGCTAGTTATAGCATTACTTCACATTGGACAACACAATAAGGACAGATCCCTCATGAGACGTAAGTACTCAGTGACTCCTGATGTTGATTTAACAATTTGACACTAAAGGCTTATATTGCTCATGGTCCTGCAGACTGGGCAGTGCAAGAGCACAGTGTTAGCATCTGTTTGGCACCTGATGAGGGCCTCCTTCCTGCACTGGAACGTGGTGGAGAGAGTATGAAAAAGTGAGACAGAGCAAGTGTGTGAGCCCAGGCCTCCCACCCTCTTATATGCCATCATGGGGTGTCCACACTCATGATCTCATCTAATCTTAATTATATTCCCAAAATTCCATCTCCAAATACCATTAACAAATAAATTTAGATATTGTTTCCAATATGTGAACTTTTGAGGGGCACAATCAAACCATGGCAATACTGAAATTCATCACAGCTCCGCTTTTTGAATCAAAGGAACAAGTGGAAACTCTCTCCGTGAATTAAGTTGGGCTAGCCAAAAACAATAGCATCAACTCTAATGCCTAGACTTTAGAAAAATGCCTTCTCTGAGCTACAATTCCATGTTAAAACTTCAGCATTCACAGTCTAGATAGATAGATAGACAAATAGTACTTTCTATTTGTGGAAGAATCTGTGTATCTTTTACCAAATAACTGAACACATTGTTTATCATGTTACCCAATATGCCTTACATAGAGATCCAAATGATAAATTCCTTCCAAAATTTATTGCAATTGCCTTTCCAAAATAACTTGTAGCCTCCCTAATTACATTCAATAAATACCATCCAACCCACTGGGTTTCCTATATTGTTTCTGTGCCAAGAGTTTATTGTGCTTTGTGCTTTGTGAAACATAGAACACAATTTTGTCTCCACTGTAGCAACCAATTCCTCACATATTCCTGTTAAATTCCCCATTTCTCTAAAGGATCTTTGATATATTTACTTTTTCTCATTTTAAGATTTATCTTTACAATCTAAATGTATTTATACTTTATATTCATAAAGTATTGCTTATATTACATGCATAAGGCCAATAGGTAACCAGAAGTTAGATGGGTGGATAGCTATACACATTTACATAACATGCACAAATGGATATATACAAACATGGGAAGTACAATGGAAAAATGAGGTCAAAGATGGAGATTTGATTCATTAGTAAGCAATTATAGTCACAGGAGAAAACTTTTCTTCTTCCTTGTAATGTGCTGTTTGCTTTAACATTGGTCAGCAATTTACCAAAAATAAGACAGAAGTGTTTGCCTGATTTTGTCCAAAATATCAATTCATTGGCAAAAATAACTTAAAATGTATATCATGCCAATTAGAGCTCAAAGGAAGGTAGTAAATGGAGAACCAAGAACTTTTCCATTCAACTGAAAACACCATAGATGTCTAATAAACAGAAGGTGATGATGGCATTATTAATTCTACATGTAGCTCTTTGAAAATGAGACTAAATTGTATCCATACATCGTCTTGCATAGATGATTTGTCAGTGCTCAGGTCACATCTGTGAACCCTTTTCTCCTTATATCATTGTGACATTAGGGTCATGTCTTCAAAATGAAATTTTAAAGAAACAAGTTCTAAATCAGGATTATACCTTTGTCACTGATAAAGAACTGAGTTTTAAAATGTGACCTTCCTATAAATCAGGTTACTTATACAGATGAACAGTGGTGCCTATTTAAGAGAGTAAATTTTTTTTAATTTTATTTTTTGACAGGCAGAGTGGACAGTGAGAGAGGGAGAGACAGAGAGAAAGGTCTTCCTTTGACATTGGTTCACCCTCCAACGGCCACCGCAGCTGGCGCAAGGCGGCCGGCACACCGCACTGATCCAAAGGCAGGAGCCAGGTGCTTCTCCTGGTCTCCCATGTGGGTGCAGGGCCCAAGCACCTGGGCCATCCTCCACTGCACTCCCTGGCCACAGCAGAGAGCTGGCCTGAAAGAGGGGCAACCGGGATAGAATCCGGCACCCTGACCGGGACTAGAACCTGGTGTGCCGGCGCCGCAAGGCGGAGGATTAGCCTAGTGAGCCACGGCGCCGGCCTAAGAGAGTAAAATTTAACTAATAGATTTCATCCAGTGGCAGATAATTTTAAGAATAAAAGGCTAAAAAAGATTCTCTAGCCAAATATATTTATTTAAAATAAAATATGACATTTGAGGTAATATGAAAATAGCAACATATTTAGTCAATTCTACATGATATGGACTAATACATTTGGTAGCAAGATCTAAAGGCTATATATTATGACATCTAAGTACGATGGGCGATGGGATCTTGCCTACACCTGATTGCTTCCACTTATTCAATCAAGGAAATTTAGTTTCTGCTGTATATAAGACACTCTTCTGGACATAAATGATAACATGAAAATAAAGTAAATAGACTCTGCTTTCAAATAATTTTCTTAAGGAACATCCATAAGACACACTGTGGGTACAAACATATTCCAATTCTAGGGTTAGAAGCCACTGAACAAGTACCTGGCTCTGTTCATCATTTCTTAGTTGTGTGCTGCTACCTTATCACAACTTGACCATTCTTTTTCCATCCTACTTCTCGAAGGTTTAAAAAGATGGTACTCATGTCTAAGCAACAAGATTTATGCTTCTTTCTCCATTTCTATACCTCCTGCCTTCATGGCCTGTTGAAAAAAGACATGAAGGGCAGCAAGATGGTAGAATAGGGAAGGAATTACAGCTGTAGTCTAAGGGAAGGTAGTTAAAAAAGTGGAGAGAGAGTGCAATCTCATGAAAGAATTAGGGAGAAAATGGCAGAGGAAATGCCAAGCAAATTAGAGGGACACTGTGGACATACAGGGAGGGTATGGACATGCACAATTCAGGACCACAGCAGCCAAGGGCCTCAGCACCAGCTCTGGAGTCAGGTGAGACCAGACTGCAGCAAGTCACATTATCAAACTGAAGAACATATTAACAAACTAATGAACAAAAACCATATAATTATCTCATAGATGCTGAGAAAACATTTGATGAAATACAACACCCTTTCATGATGAAAACTTTAAGCAAATTGGGTATAAAAGGAACATTTCTCAACACAATAAAAACTCTTTTTATGACAAACCCATGGCCAGCTTCCTATTGAACGGGGAAAAGTTGAAAGCATTCTCACTTAGATCCAGAACCACAAAAAGAATGCCTACTTTCATCATTGCTATTCAGTATAGTCCTAGAAGTTTTAGCCAGAGCCATTAGGCAAGAAAAACAAATCAAAGGGATACAAATTGCAAAGGAGGAAGTCAAACTATCCCTATTTGTAGATGACATGATTTTATATATAGGGAACCAAAAAGACTCTGCTAAGAGACTATTGGAACTCATAGGAGAGTTTGGTAAAGTAGCAAGATATAAAATCAACACATAAAAATCAATAGCCTATGTATACAGAAAATACTATGACTGAGAAAGAACTTCTAAAATCCCATTCATAATAGTTAAAAAAAATTTCAAATGCCTTGGAATAAATATAATGAAGGACATCAAAGATCTCTGATGAGAATTACAAAAATTAATGAAAGAAATAGAAGATGGCACAAAAAAAGTGGAAAATCTTTCATGTTCATTGATTGGAAGAATCCATATCATCAAAATGTCCATACAACTAAAAGCAATTAACAGATTCAATGTGATATCAATCAAATTATCAAGGACATTCTTCTGAGATATAGAAAAAAGGATGTAAAATTCACATGGAAACACAAGAGACCCTGAATAGCTAAAGTGATCCTATACAACAAAAACAAAGCTGGAGGCATCCCAATACATGATTTCAAAACATACTACAGTTATAATCAAAACAGCCTGGAACCGGGACAAAAAAGAATAGATCAATGGAACAGAATAGAAAGATCTGGAATCAATCCATGCATCTACAATCTTATTTTTGACAAAGCAGCTAAAATCAATCCCTGGAGCAAGGAGTCTCTTCAACAAATGGTGCTGGGAAAACTGGATCTCCACATGCACCCCTACCTTACACCTTACACAAAAATCCACTCAAAATTGATTAAAGACCTAAATCTACAACTTGATACCATCAAATTATTAGAGAATATTTAGGAAACCCTGCAAGACATTGGCATAGGCAAAGACTTCTTGGAAAAGACCCCAGAGGCACAGGCAATCAAAGCCAAAATTGACAAATAGGATTACATCCAACTGAGAAGTTTCTGCACTGCAAAAGAAACACTCAGCAAAGTGAAGAAGAAACTGACAGAATGGGAGAAAATAGTTGCAAACTATGCAACAGATAAAGGATTAACATCCAGAATCTGTAAACAGCTCAAGAAACTCAACAACAAATCAAACAATTCAGTTAAAGAATGGGCAAAGTACTTGAACAGGAATTTTTCAAGAGAGGAAATTCAAATTGAAAAAAATGCTCAGGATCACTAGCCATCAGGGAGATTCAAATCAAAACCACCAGGATGTTCTCCCTCACCCCAGTTAGAATGGCTTTCATATAGAAATCAACAAACAATAGCTGCTGGCAAGGATGTGGGGAAAAAGGTATCCTAATCCACTGTTGCTAGGAATGTAATCTGGTAGAGTCACTATGGAAGACAGTAGGGAGATACCGCAGAAATTTGAATATAGATCTACCATATGACCCAGCTATCCCTCCCCTGGGAATTTACCCAAGGGAAACAAAATCAACATATAAAAGAGTTATCTGTACCCCCATGTTTATTGCAGCTCAATTCAAAATAGCTAAGATATGGAATCAACTCCAATGCCATCAACTGAATACTGAATAAAGAAATTATGGTATGGGGCCAGCGCTGTGGCATAGCAGGTAAAGTCGCTGCCTGCAGTTCTGGCATTCCAAATGAGTGCCAATTTGAGTCCTGGCTGCTCCATTTCCAATCCAGCTCTCTGCTATGGCCTGGGAAGGCAGCGGAAGATGGCCCATATCCTTAGGCCCCTGCACCCGAGTGGGAGACCCAGAAGATGCTCCTGGCTCCTGGCTTTGGATCAGTGCAGCTCTGGCCATTGTGGTAATCTGAGGACTGAACCAGAGGAAGACCAATCTCTCTCTCTCTCTCTCTCTCTCTCTCTCTCTCTCTCTCTGCCCTTGCCTCTCTGTAACTCTGACTTTCAAGTAAACAAATAAAATATTAAAAAAAAAAAGAAATTATGTGATATGTACACCACAGAATTCTACACAGTGGTAAAAAAAAAAGAAAGAAATCCTGTCATTTGCAACAAAATGTATGAAACTGCAAAACATCATGCTTAGTGAAATAAGCCAGTCCCCAAAAGACAAACACCATATGCTCTCTCTGTTCTCTGAAACTAATAGAGCATGTAAAAAGTAATCTATACAACTGAAATTAACACTTCGAGATGCAATGACTTTGACCAGCCCTTGCCTTTACTGTTGAGGAACAGTTTTTTTTTTTTTTAATACAATTTGTTGAACTCTGTACTTGTATAGAGTTAATCACATGTGTATAAAGTTAATTGAAAATAGATCACAGTAAAAAATAAGAATAGGAATAGGAGAGGGAGGAGGAGGAGTTGTGTTTATGAAATACATGAAGTTTGTATTCCTTAAATAAAGGGTTTCTGGTTAAAAAAGAAATAAATTATATGGTAATAGAAGAAATAAAACAAAACAAAACAAACTCTAAGAAAACCTTCCTGCCCATAAATGGCCTTTACTTCTACAGGCAAGTGGAATGACCACCAGTTTCTCAGGGGTGATTGCTCTATAAAAGTCTTTTTGAAGGTCAGTTATGTTATCCTGCAATAACCAATGCTAGCATTTTAATGTATTAGCAGTTTAGCAGTTTGAATTGCTTCCCAGTCTTCACAGAGGATTTTTCAGGCATTTTAGGAACTGTTTTAAAATAAATTTATACAGTGGCTATTCTGCATTATGCAATGGGAAACCTTGGACTTTTTTTTTTTTTTTTTGTAGTTTCAGACAAGTAAACACACACCAGAGACCATTACTGAATCATAGGTGTCAAAGTTAACATCATGGATAGAAAATACAGGATTTCAGAGTTTGAATCAGACAAGTTCTTACTTTTTTTTCTGACCAGATTAAATCCTATTTAAATCATTGTCAACCACACGTCACTTTATCTCAAAAAGAGGATACTCGAGGGAAAAATAAAAAAAAAAAAGAAGACAAGAATTCTGAAAACTCTGGGCCAGCTAAAAACTATAGTTTAAAATGTGATGGATCCTTTTTGTTTGTTATGACACTGAATTACCAACAATACTCTTGGACACAGTGAGAAGTGCACCAATATTTTCTGTTTGGTCCACTTAATGTCACAAGTCTGTATAATGTGACAGCATTGCATAATGTATATACAAAAAATATATGTTCTGTTCAGTTTATTCCCATGACACTCTATTTCAAGTCTTAGAGTACAGGAAAATTGTACACCAGGCACTGTCTCTGGGCTGTTATTTGAGCCTCTGCAACGTTGGGCATGTAATGTATTACTATTCACTAATAAGACCATTTAGTCTATAGGTCATAAGTGTTCCCAAAAATCTGTCTCAAAAGAAGTATCACAGAATTTCCATGTCCAGCAATATAGCAGACTAAATCTGAAGACTCTGTCAATAAAAAACCTTTGGAAATAGTGGTTAATAGACAGCCTGAATTAGCTACTGAATGCTTAGCTGAGCTTTCAGGAAGTAGAAGGTAATCGCTAGAAGCCAGCATTAAAAAAAAGGATGTGAAAACCAGAATAGTAGGACATGGGCATCTCTGTGGCTATCTTCATGTTTAGGGAAATGGCAAGCTTCTATCCTGGTTACTTAAGGACTGGATTTTAGTGTCCAGGTGATAATCCAAGGTAAGGTTGTTCTTTTTATTTAAAAAGGGGGAGGAGGTCAGGGAAAGGGACTTAGGAAAGAGACGGGGTCATAAAAGTTAGATTTTTGGAAAGTATACAAGGTAGAGAAGACAAGGCAAAGAAGTCACCAATACACACAGGAAGAGAGTTGAAAAGTCAGAGGGAGGTTATCTTCTCCGAGCTCTATTGTTAAAGTAAAACAGAAAAGAGCCTCCTTGAAAATATAAACCCAGGGCCAGTGCTGTGGCCCAATAGGCTAATCCTCTGCCTGCGGTGCCGGCACACCGGTTCTAGTCCCGGTTGGGGAGCTGGATTCTGTCCTGGTTGCTCCTCTTCCTGTCCAGCTCTGTGCTGTGGCCCAGGAAGGCAGTGGAGGATGGCTCAAGTCCTTGGGCCCTGCACCCGTATGGGAGACCAGGAGAAGCACCTGGCTCCTGGCTTCGGATCGGCACGGTGTGCTGGCTATAACAGCCATTAGGGGGTGAACCAACAGAAAAGAAGACCTTTCTCTCTGTCTCTCTCACTGTCCACTCTGTCTGTCAAAAAAAATGAAGAAAAAAAAAAGAAATAAAAATATAAACCCAGGTGTACTCCCTTCATGGACAGGCAATGCCATACTGTCTGGGAAAATCAAAGCTGAGGATGAATAACAAGCTTAGTGATGAACCACTGGTAGTCCTGGGATACCTGTGTACTTTCCAAATTCAGACCAATTGGAAGGGACAGCATCACCTGAAAGGCATGGTCACAGGAAAAATTGTCACACTAGAAGCAACCAATCCAACAAGGTCAACACTAAACAGGCTTAAAACTGGAAGAATGTAGGAAGATAAAGCAATCACAAAGGAAAGAATTTTTTAAAAAATGGAAAGTACAAAATCCAGTTGCCAAATTGCTTAGGCTTAAATAAGACACAGGAAAAATTGGAAATAAACCAGTTAGAACTCATACAAATGAAAAATCATGGCCACTAAAGTTTAAAATTCAATGAATAAGTCAAAGAATAGATTAGAAACATTTGAGAGAATTTGTGAGCTGAAATGTGAGTCCGAGGAGATTACAGAGAATAAGACACTGAAAATGATAGAGATAGAAGATACAACAAAGTGGCAGATAAATGATAATAATGTGAGGTATTTCAAGACATGATTGAGGTCTGTTCCAAAACAAAAAAGAATAGAGAGAGACATTTTGCAAGGAGACAACGGAAAAAAATGTTCCAGAAATGATCAGAAACATAAGCCCTCATATTGGAGATGTATATTCCGTAACTCTGGAGTAACACAAATAAAAGCAAAGCCATACCCAGACACATTATTGCAAAACCAACGACCACTAGAAAAAGAAAGCCAGCAAGAAAAAAAGTAAATTAACTGCAAAAGATAAAAATCAGGTGAGACACCAGATGAGAACCACCCCATGACAGTGGAATAGCACACTGAAAATGTCTAGAAAATAATTCTTGAGCATGAAATTGAATAAACTAACATTTTTTTAAGAGTGAGAGAAACATTATTTTGCCAAAAAGGTAGGGGGGAAGAGCTAAGAAAACTTACTACTTACTAAAGTTCGCTGGAAGAGGTACTAAGAGACATACTTAATGAACAAGGAAACAGCTCATTATCGAATCAGTGGGATTCAAGAAACATGCTGAACAAATAAAGTGATAAGCAAGCACTGACTGTATGCAATTATACTAACTAAACATGGGGATACAAAAACAACATGTAAAGTCAAGTCACACCAGGACAGGCTTTGACCTAGTGGTTAACACACCAATTAAGAGAGCTGCATCCCACACTGGAGTACCTGGGTTCAGCTCCCATATCTGGCTCCTGATTTCAGTTTTCAACGAATGCACCCCCTGGGATGTGGTGGTGCTGGCCACCACTGGGTTCCCGCCACCCAGTGAGGGAGACCAGATCTCATTTCCCACTCCCAGCTTCATCCTAAGCCCAGCCCCAGCCATTGAGGGCATCTGAGAAGTAAACCAGTACAGGGGAGTGTTCTGCCTACCTCTGTTTCTCTGCCTCTCTAATAAAAATGTTTTTAATATATTTTCACGAAATAATTCTATGTCTATGGCAAAAGTCTAGGTTTTTTGTCCTGAAAAAAATTAAAGATAACAAATATTCAACTTCAGGTTAATTTAAATAAATACAAATTGAACTGTTATTTCAAATTAGTAGAAGGGGAGAAATGAGCATAAACAATATTTAATCCATTTAATTGATACAAGAAAGGATAAACAAAGAGCCAAGAAAACATAATAAATAAATTGCACAGTTCTGAGTATTTGGCATAGCACTTAAAATGCCACTTGGAATATTTGCATTCCCTATCAAAATGCCTGGGTTCAAGTTCAAGCTCCACTTTTGATTCCAGCTTCCTGCCAATGCACACCCAGGGAGGCAGATGCTGGTTCAAGCACTTGTGTTCCTGTTAGCCTAGAGAGACCCAGATTGAGTCCTGTGTTCCTGGCTTCAGCCTCACCCAGTTCCAGCTGTTGTAGCCATTTGGAGAGTAAGCCAATAAATGGAAGAGCTCTCTCTGTTTCTCTGTCTCTTTGCCTATCAAATATAAATAAATAAATAAGATTTTATTTGAGAAAATAATAAACAACACAAAAGTAGGTACTGAGAACAAAAATCCAAATAACAAAAATGGACAAAAACCAAGAGCTAAAAAATAGATATTCCCAGACTGGATTTAAAATATTAACAGATCCCAGACACACTAATATGGAATACAAGCATTCCAAGTGGCAACTTAACCCATTGTGGCAAACTGCAAGGATTCAACTTGTGCTGCTAGGGCCCTGGTTTCCGGGTTCTTTGGTTCCACTTAAACAACTGTGTTTGACTGACATCCTCATCCCAAATTCCAGGGTCCTGCTGGTGGGCTCAAGGCACTCACAGGAGGCATGGGGAGACCCGAAGACAGCCATCTCCCCTTGTGCTCTGCCGGAAGGTGGGGTGGAGGTCCAGTGGCACATTTCCCCAACCACAGCCCAGCGGGAGGACATTGCTCAAGGGCTAAGCCTGGACACCTGGCTGAGAACCCTACCTCTCTTTCTTAAAATAAGACAATAATGAGATTTATCACATCGATTGTCTCTGTCTCTTGTGTTTGAGGATTACACAGAGGATCAATCAGGATGTGTAAAGGCACTAACACCCCAAAGTAACCCTCAGTATTTCTCAGAGACATTGTAGGTTTAGTTCCAGACCACTACCTTAAAGTGAATATTGTAACAAACAAAGTCACAGGAATTTTTGGGTTTCCCCATGCACATAAAAGTTATTTTTGCACTATGCTAAAACAGTAGTGAAAAATGGCATTAGGTATTTTTTAAAGTAAACAATTAATTAAAAATGCTTTCTTGCTAAAAGTACTAATGATGATTTGAGCCTTCAAGGCATAATCTTTTTTCTTTATTTTTTTAAAGTTTATTTTTTATTTTCAAGGCAGAGTGACAGAGAGAGAGAGAGAGAGAGAGAATCTTCATCGGTTCATTCCTCAAGTGCCTACAGGGCTAGACCAACCTGAAGCCATGAGTGAGAAAAATCCATCCAGCTGTCCCACATCGGTGGCAGGGACATAAATACTTGAGCCATCATCTGTTGCCACCACCACCACCACCACCAGGGTAAGCATTAGAAGGAATCAGAAATGGAGGTGGGACTTGATCCCAGACACTCTGACAAGGGATGTCAACATTCCAGTGGCAGCCTAACCGACTGTGCTACAATGCTCACCCAAGTCACAATCTTTTTTGCTGGTGGAAAGTCTTGCCTCGACATTGACAGTTGCTGACTGATCATGGTGAAAGGGCTAAAGTTTTGGGTGACTGTAGCAAATTTTTCAAATACAATCACAATGAAGTTTACTGCATTGAGAGTCTTCCTTTCACAAAAGTTTTCTGTAGCATTTGGTACTGTTTGATAACATTTTACCCAAAATAGAACTTTCAAGATTGATATCAATCCTGCCAAATCCTGCTGCTGGCTTATCAATTCAGTGTATGTAATAGTCTCTTTTGCAGTCATTTCAACAATGTTCACAATATCTTCATCAGAAGTAGATTCCAATATGGGTGAAATGGTCATTTTTCCATTCATTTATTGTTTATAGCTGTTATCAATATTCCCACTAGAGTCTATTTGCTTTTCACTTGTTAAATTTCTTATTCGACAAGGTAAGTCTTTTTATTTAATGTAAATTTAAAATATGTTATCTCAAAAAACAAAAAAGGGGGGATGGTGGGAGGAAAAGAGGGGGAGGAAGGGAAGGAGGGAAGAAGGGACTATCATTATGTTTTTTTTTATTTTTGGAAAGGCAGAGTGGAGAGTGAGAGAGAGAGAGAGAGAAAGGTCTTCCTTTGCCGTTGGTTCACCCTCCAATGGCCGCTGCGGCTGGCGCGTGGTGGCCAGCACACCGCGCTGATCCGAAGGCAGGAGCCAGGTGCTTCTCCTGGTCTCCCATGGGGTGCAGGACCCAAGCACTTGGGCCATCCTCCACTGCACTCCCGGGCCACAGCAGAGAGCTGGCCTGGAAGGAGGGCAACCGGGACAGACTCTGGCTCCCCAACCAGGACTAGAACCCAGTATGCCAGCACCATAGGTAGAGGATTAGCTTATTGAGCCGCAGCGCCAGCCTATCATTATGTTTTGAATCATATCTGCAAAACACATTGAAGGGACTATCAATATGTTTATGAATCGTATCTACAAAACACATTGAATCTGTTAAAAACTAATTAAAAGTAAAATTTTAAAATTAAACAAAAAAGTTGATTCCATGTTAGCAAGCCACCTTATTTGTTTACCCATATGAAACAACTTTTTGTCTTAAGATTGCAATAGTTCAGTCACATCTTCAGGCTCCACTTTAATTCTAATTCTCCTATTGTTTCCACTACATCTATAGTTACGTCTTCCATTAAGGTCTTGGACCTCTACAAGTCGTCTATGAAAATTTGAATCAACTTCTTCCAAACTCCTACTAATGTTGATATTTTGACCTCCTGCCATCAATTACAAATGCTTTTAATGGCATCTAGAAAAACAAGGCCTTTACAGAAAATTTTCAATTTACTTTGTCGGATCAATGAAAGGAATCATCATTTATGGTAGTTATAGCCTTATGAAATGCACTTCTTAAATGGTAAGTCTTAGAAGTAGAAATGACTCCTTGCTTCATAGGCTGCTGAACAGACACGAGTTAGCAGGTATGAAACATTAATATTATTGTACATCTCATCAGAGTTCTTACGTGGCCAACTACATTATGAGTATATAGTGATATTTTGAGAAGAATTTTGTTTTCTGAGCAGTAGATCTCAACAGTGGGTTTAAAATATTCCGTAAATAATGGTGTAAACATTCAGATTTGTTGTCTCATTCATGGAGCATAGGCAGAGTAGATTTAGTGAATTATTAAGTGTCCTAAGGTTTTCAAATGCTGCAAGAGTACTGGCTTCAAGCTAAAGTTACAAGCTACATTCACATCTAACAAGAATGTGCCTGTCATCCGAAACTTTGAAGCCAGTCACTGACTTCTCTCTAGCCATGAAAATCCTAGTTGGCACCTTCTTCCAATGAAGGCTATTTCATCTACATTAAAAATCTGTCGTTCAGTGTAAACACTTTCATAGTTATCTTTGCTAGATCTTTAGATGACTTGCAGCAGCATCTATGTCACATTTGCTTTACCTTGCATTTTTATGTCATGGTGATGGCTACTTTCCTTAAACTCCACAACCCAACCACTGTTGACTTTAAACTTTTCTTCTGAAACTTCTACATACATCTCTCTCAGGCTTCCCAGAACTGGAGAGCTGGGGCCTTGCTTTAGATTACTCTTTGACTTAAGGGCATGTTGGGGTTAGTTTGATCTTCTATCCAGACCATCAAGATTTCTCCCTATCAGCAGTAAGGGCTTTGCTTTCTTCTCATTCATGTGTTTAATACAGTAGCACTTTTAATCTCCTTTGAGAACTTTACCTTTGTATTCACAACTTGGCTAACTGGTGCGAAAGGCCTGGCTATTGTCCATCACAGCTTTTGGAATGCCCTCTTACCAAGAGTAATCATTCTAACTTCTGATTTAAGTAAGAGACACATAGTTCTTCCTTTCACTGGAACATTTAGAGGTTATTATAGGAATCTTAATTGGCCTAGTTTCAGTATTGCTGTGTCTCAGTGAATAGTAGGCTCAAGAAGGAGAGAGATCAGGGAACAACCAGTGAGTGGAGCAGTCAGAACACATTGCTTATCATCTTCAATGGGTATGGTTCATGGCACCACCAATTACCACTGATCACTGGTCACTATAACAGTTATAATAATAATGAACAAGTTTGAAATATTCTAAGATCTACCAAAATGTGACACAGAGACATGAGATGAGCACAGGCTATTGATAGACATGCTCGACACAGGGTTGCTGCAAATTGCCTTCAATTGTTAAACAATTAAATGTCTGTAACGAGCAATAAAGTAAAGCACAGTGAAATGAAATATGCTTGCGCACATCTCCCAACCTCCTCCAACCATTAGCGCAGACTTTGTTGGCTTGTCTCCCATTCCCCAACCTCTCCTGGCCACCATCCATGCTCAGTTGAGCTTCCTGGACTCTTCCTAAATTAACTTGCTGTTTGAAGGAAGGAGAGGTGAGAGAGAGACAGAGAGAACACGTCACTACAAAAGAATAAGAACAATTCTGAACTGCATACTCTAAAAAATAGTCTCAAATATATTATGTAAGATTCTTAAAATTACAAAGAAATAGACAAAATAACAATTATGGTAGAAGATTATAACAAGACATCTTTTACTAACTGACAAGCCAAAATGACTTGACATTAGTAAAGAAATAAAATAAATGTAGAGCTTCACTTTCTGAAGATAGATAGGCCACAAGTCAAGTCTCAACAAATATCCAAGAGTACTGATCATACCAGCAAACTTCTCTGTGATACAACAAAATAAAAATATTACTAGGATCTTTCTTGCATTTGGAAAATGAAAAAACACACTTAAGTTATTCCTGAGTCATAGAAGAGACAAAAATAAAATAAGAATAAAAATAAAACTGGATGACAATGAGATACATGTAAAGCAACATTGTGAAGAAAATTATAATTTTAAATTGACTGTAGCAACATAAAAGAAAACAGAAGAAAGGAAAAAAATGAAGATAAGGTATTTCAAAACAGTTACATAGGAAAAATGGAAAATTATTAGAACTCTTTAAAATTACAATTTTAAATTGTCCTGAATTCAGCAGTTTCATGTGTCTATTGGTCCCTTTCAATGTGGAACAGAATTTTTAATTTAATTTTAATTAATTTAAATGTAATTTTTTTTTGACAGGCAGAGTTAGACAGAGAGAGAGAGACAGAGAGAAAGGTCTTCCTTTTCCATGGGTTCATCCCCCAAATGGCCTCTACAGCCAGTGCGCTGCAGCCGGTGCACTGCGCCAATCTGAAGCCAGCAGCCAGGTGCTTCCTCCTGATCTCCCATGTGGGTGCAGGGCCCAAGCACTTGGGCCACAGCAGAGAGCTGGACTGAAAGAGGAGCAACCGAGACAGAACCAGTGCCCCAACCGAGACTAGAACCCGGGGTGCCGGCGCCACAGGTGGAAGATTAGCCTAGTGAGCCATGGCACCGACCTAAATGTAAATTTTTAAATCGAAGCAATATGAAGTGATTTTTCCTTAAATATTTCTGCTTTTGTAGGACTTCACTGTTTTAGCTGAACTACTTTTTACTTTAACAATCAAAAATTATTGTTCCAATTAGAGATCTTAAGTGCAAAATATATACCAGATTTTGGAAACATAGTATAAAAAAGGAATGAAATAAATCTTCAGTAATTTATATATTGATTACACATTAAAATGCTAACTCTTTGAATGTATTAAGCAAACCATATTATTTAGTTTATGGGTTTGGCAGCATTAATGGGAACAAGGTCAATATGTGAAATGTAGTAAAATTTTTACACAACAAGAAATAATTATGAATAAAATTTAATTATGAAACAATTTGCATTGCTACAAAATTCCAAAGAACTATGAGACAAAGTACTGAAAGGCAAAAAGTGTACCTAGACAAAAGAAAAAATATTCCACATTAATTAATTAAAACTTTAAACATCATAAAGATGATGGTTCATTCCAAATATATAAATTTAGTGCAATGCAGTTTCATTTCTACATTTGAACGTTTGCAAGAAGAAGCTAAAAACTAGTACATCTTACATGTAAATCTAACAAAAACACATAGAAGATCTGTATATTAAAAATTACAAATACTGGTAAAATTTTCAAAATCCTATGAAAATATCCTGTCTGTTTTTGTTTTATTTGAGAGAGAGAGAGAGACAATACACAAGAGACAGAGACAGAGAGAAACAGAGAGAGGGAAAGAACTCTGATCTGCTGTCTCACTCCCCAGATTCCTGCAAAAGCCAGGGCTGGGGCAGGCCAAGGCTAGCAGCTGGTAATGAAATCTAGGTGTCCCATGTGTGTGGCAGGACTAGAACCACTTGAGCCATTGCTACTATCTCCCAGAGTCAGCATTAGCAGGAAGCTGGAATTAGGAGCTGGAGCCGAGTATTGAACCAGTACTCCAGTATGGGATGTGGATGTGTTAACTGGCATCACTGGTTAACCACCACCCCTTCATGTATTTGAAGAGCCAATATCAGAATGAACACTTTTCACAGGTTGACCTATAGACCCAACATGAGCTCATTCAAACTCGTAGAAAAAGATGAAAAAACTTTCTAGCCAGAATTGAAGGAATTAGAAGTCAAAACAATTTGGACAATGAACAAAGTAAGTTAGAAGATGCACTATGTGATTTCATGGTCAACTATAAAACTTAAATATAAAAAAATCCAGATATGGTAAATTGATTTTGACAAAAGTCCAAAGGCAACTCATGGAAAATATACTCTTCTCAACAAATGTTGCTAGAATAATTGACTAACCCATAATTAAAAAAAAAAATCTGATCAATCCATACTCTTTTCCTGTCCATACTCTTTTCCTATCACAGTAATTGAATCAGAACAGATCATGGGCCTGATTATAAAGCTATAAAATTTTAGGAATAAAATAAACCTGGGTTTAAGCAGAGAATTCTTAAGCACAATACCACATGTTCAAAAAAAGGTATGAAAAAGAAAGGATAAAAGATACAAACGGATAAAGGGAAAAGACAGGGGGTAAAGTGTAATTTTGATTTTTAAAATAGGCGAAATTTCTTACTTTGTGGAATACACAGCTAGGAGAATGAAAGACAGACTCCCAGCTGAGAGAAAATGTCTGTCAATCACATTCTGACAAAGGATTTGGATCTAGACTATACCAAAAACTTCCAAATTCAACAACAAGAAACAAACGAACCAATAAGAACCTACAAAAATTTAAGCAGACACATAATCAGAAAAGATATACAGATGGTAAACAAACACATGAAGCACAACGAACTATGCCACAGCATACCTATTAGAACAGCTAATATTCAACACTGAAGAACTGGTAACTGACCACACTGAGTGCTGGCAGGGAAGTTGAGAAGATGGAACCATCATTTTGCCTGTAAGAATTGTACAGTCACCATATAAAGCTGTTTGATAGTCTCTGAGAAAGATAATATAGGTGTTATATTGCTAAGCAATCCCTCTCCTCTTGGCCAACTAGAAGATTATTGAATGTACATGAACTTAGTATATGATAGATGTGGCTGCCTTATAAATCCCTAGGGAAATGATGGGCCATTCAATTAAATGGTAAGGGAATAATTATTGATGAATAGTAAGAGACATAATAGATCCATAACTTGCATTGCATACACACACAAACACACGGATCACAACCTAAATGTGAATAGGTAACTTTGAAATATTTAGAATAACAAAAAAAGAATAGATCTATGATATCAGGGTAGAAGACATCCTTTTTTCTTTTTTTTTTTTTTTTTTGGACAGGCAGAATGGACAGTGAGAGAGAAACAGAGATAAAGGTCTTCCTTTATTCTGGTGGTTTACCCAGTGCACCGCACCGATCCGAAGCCAGGAGCCAGGTGCCTCTCCTGGTCTCCCATGCGGGTGCAGGGCCCAAACACCTGGGCCATCCTCCACTGCACTCCCGGGCCACAGCAGAGAGCTGGACTGGAAGAGGAGCAGCCGGGACAGAATCTGGCTCCCCAACCAGAACTAGAACCTGGTGTGCCAGTGCCGCAGGCGGAGGATTAGCCTATTAAGCCGCAGCGCCTGCCAGAAGACAACTTTCAAATACCAAACTAAACATATAAAGGAAATGATGCTTAATCTGAAAACATTAAAAACTTCAATGTGGAAAAAAAAAGAAAACTTCAAACAAAGAAGCAAGTGGCCAGCACAGCACTGTGGCTTAGCAAGTAAAACTGCCACCTGCAGTGCCAGCACCCCCCATGGGCACTGGTTTGAGTCCCAGCTGTTCCACTATCGAGCCAAGCTCTCGGTCCAGCTTGGGCCGTTGCAGCCATTTGGGGAGTAAACCAGTGATGGAAGATATTCTCTCTCTCTCTCTCTCTCTCTCTCTCTCTCTCTCTCTCTCTCTCATTTTGCCTCTCTATAACTCTGTCTTTCAAATAAATAAATATTTTTTTAAAAAAAGAAGCAAACAAAAAAGAACTACAAGATTTTTGTAGTACTTGTAACTGCCGACTTCTATCCAGAATATAAAAAAGAATTCCTTTTAAAAATCAAGAACTAAAACTTTGAACTAGAAAGTGGGCAAAGAGGGGCTAGTATGTGGCATAGTGTGTTAAGCCACCTGCATCTCTTGTCTGACTGCCAGCTGGATTTCTGACTCCTCTGGGGAAATGATGGGCCATTCAGCTTCCTAACAATGCTCCTGGGAAAGCAGCAGAAGATGCCCCAGTTACTCGGGCCCCTGACTCCCACATGTGAAACACGGGAGAGTGCCAGGCTCCTACCTTCAGCCTGGCATATCCCCAGCCTTTATGGCTATTTAAAGAGTGAACCAGGGGATGAACGATCTCAAACACTCTCTCTCTTTGTCTCTCTCTCCTTCTCAAGCTCTATCACTCTGCCTTTCAAATAAATAAATTATGTATTTTATAAAAACTGAACAAAGAGTATAAATAAAAGATTGTACAACCCCCTTTTTTTTACTTTGTAGGATACGTAAAGTATATATATGGATTCCATCTTATGGAATATATTCATATTTATATTTCATCCTTCAGGAGGTAAATTTAGGAAAGAAACTGGTTTACTAGTATAACAAAATAGTATATAATAGCTTAAGTAGATGAACATAAAGAACAATTCAAAAAGTTTGTGGAAAGCTAAATTAAATTAAAAGATAAGTTATTTTTGTGTTAAAAAAATTTGAGGGGGCTGGCACTCTGGCATAATAGGCTAAGCCTCTGCCTCCTGTGCCCACATCCCATATGGGTGCCAGTTCCAGTCCTGGCTGCTCCTCTTCCAATCCAGCTCTCTCCTATGGCCTAGGAAAGCAGTGGAAGATGGCCTGTGTGGGAGACCCAGAAGAAGCTCCTGGATCCTGGCTTTGGATTGGCCCAGCTCTGGCCTTTGTAGCCATGTGGAGAGTGAACCAGTAGGTGAAAGACATTTCCCTTAGTCTCTCCTTTTCTCAGTCTGTATGTAACTCTACTCAAATAAATTAATAAAATCTTTTTTTAAAAAAATTGAGGGACCAGTGCTGTGGCGTAGCAGATGAAGCATCCCATATGGGCACCAGTTCTAGTTCCAGCTGCTCCATTTACCATCCAGCTCTCTACTATGGCCTGGGAAAGCAGTAGAAGATGGTCCAAGTCCTTGGGCCCCTGCACCTGTGTGGTAGACCCAGAAGATGCTCCTGGCTCCTAGCTTCCAATTGGCACAGCTCAGGCCATTTTGGCCAATTGGAGAGTGAACCAGCAGATGGAAGACTTTCTCTCTCTCTCTCTCTCTCTCTCGCTCTCTCTCGCTCTCGCTCTCTCGCTCTCTCTCTCTCTTTCTCTCTCTCTGCCTCTCCTTCTCTCTGTGTGTAACTGTGACTTTCAAATAAATAAATAAATCTTAAAAAAATTGAAATCCGGGCATACTGGTATTTATAGCAACACAAACCATACAACATACTGTTGAGTGAAGAAAGCAAGTTTCAGAGGACACTTTTACAGGAGCACTAAAAATATAAACTTTTAAGTCACATTATAAATATGTAACATAGATGCACACATTCATAAGTATCAAAAATCACAACACCTACGGGAAGTGTTCACACTAGAATCTCTAAGCCGATTACTCTGAGTAGGGAGAGAGATAATAAATGGCTGTGAGAATTTAGATATATCAGTAGACAACCATTTGTATAAAATGGAGAGAGAGGAATGGGTTGAACTAAATGTGGCAAATGTTGACAACTACTTAAATTTAGTGTTGGCTGTATTTCCTGAGTGTTTGATTTTTTTCATAATTTTTAAACAATTTCTTTACAGAAACATAGCATTTTATAACTGTTTTAAACAATGTCAAGATTATGAGAACACACATTCATCCTCCCACATAGCTCCATTAAAGGGCAACATTCATTTAGTTATATGCTTCTGAAAAATAAGATTTACTGCTATTTCATATATAACCCTTGGAATAAAACACTGAGCTTTAAGCAGATCCTGAAGAATTTTCCATGAAGGGATGGGGTGATGATTTGGGATTAGAGTTATAGCAAGTAAAGATCTGTCTGTTCTGCATGGAAAGCCAAGACACTGTGGGGAAAAAAAAAAAAACCTAAATGAGAGATCTCTGTGAGTGAGATCCCAGTGGAAAGGACGGGCCATCGAGGAAGGAGGTACCTTTCTCTGAAGGGAGGAGAGAACTTCCACTTTGACTATGGCCTTGTCTAAATGAGTCGAAGTTGGTGAACTCAAGAGGCTTCCATAGCCTTGCAGCTCATGACAAGAGCCTGTGGTGATTACCGAAGCCATAAATAAGAGTGTTAATTGTTAAATCAACAACAGGAGTCACTGTGCACTTACTCCCCATGTAGGATCTCTGTCCTTAATGTGTTGTACTATTTGAATTAACGGTATAATTAGTCTTCAAACAGTACTTTATAATTTGTGTTTCTGTGTGGGTGCAAACTGTTGAAATCTACTTAGTATATACTAAATTGATCTTCTGTATATAAGGATAATTGAAAATGAATCTTGATGTGAATGGGATGGGAGAGGGAGTGGATGATGGGATGGCTGTGGGTGGGAGGGTGGCCATGGGGGGGAAAAGCAGCTATAATCCAAAAGTTGTACTTTGGAAATTTATATTTATTAAATAAAAGTTAAAAAAAATAGGAAATCAAAAAAAAGATCTGTCTATTCAGTGTTCTTATATCTCTTGAATTGTGCATTGTGCATTTTTTCAATAAATATCAGATTAAAATCCTAAAACCACTTCTCAATTTGCTTGCGGGGCAGAACCTCAGGTAAATAAATTAGATTAGTACCAGAAGACTCATCGTATACTCTGTCTAGTTACTCCCACTGATAGCCACCTTTTATAAACAATTGTCAAAGCTGCACCCAGGATTTAACATTCAGAAAGATCCTCTCAACTCTCAGCAGGATAGCATGAATTATTTAATTTCCAGAAAGTCCCAAAGCTTCTTTTCACACACACACAAAAAAAGTTCTTCTTTTCTCCTCTATTTTGACAGTTATATCACCTTTTTTTCTCCTTTCCGATGCCTTCATGAAGTTCTTGATATGAAAGCTAAGCCTTCCCAGACACCTGTTATTTGAAATGAAAAGCTGCAAGGTCTTGTCAGCCTCCATCTTACCCTATTTAATTCACTTCGGAGTTCACAAAATGGCCATTTCTATAATGCATTCCATGTTTCCGGATAGAGGAGATTGCTAGCACAGTAAATATCCATCTAAGCCTTCTTTCTCATCAACAAAACATGCTGTTTGTAGTACCCACACATCAACAGAACTTCCTCAAGCCCGCTACTATTGCTTTTTCATAATTATGTTTTATAATCCTCCTTTACACACGAGAGCTCAATTCACTTCCTCCTACAATGCATTAGCATCCTCTTCAAATCCATTAGTGGTATCACAAGCTGCACAGCACCATTCCCTCTTCAAAAATTTTTTATTATTAAGTTACTGTACTGCGAGCTGGGAGTCTATGAATATTTAAGCAAGGCATTGTATGTTTATGTACACTCTGCTGAGACAAAAAAATAAGCCTATTCACCCTAATATTTTGGCAGTGATTTAAAAGCGGCTATGTTCTTCAAGAAGTGTTTGCTCAAGTTGAAAATGATTGTTATAAATAAGTAAAGAATCCATTTTTAAAAACTCTTAATAATTCAATTCTCACCTATTTTTCAATCTACAAGAAAAGTGCCAGTGTTTATTAGAGGCAGGAACAGACCAACTGACCTTACCATTCAGAGAAGCCCGGACACTTCCCTACTGAAAGAATACTTATTCCAGTTTTGCTGGTTCCGCATGCACTCTATCATATTGCAACTGATTAGTCCTACATATTGTTGGTTATAGTGACATCTCTACTAATGTCTACAATTCTGTAAGTTACATTACTGTGAGTTATTTTAGTATACAGATGGATATCAATGATCCATTAATTGGACCCACAATAAAATTAATGGCATGATTTTATATGCACCACATAGTTGGAGATAAAATGACTTAAGAGGGAGAAAGAGACAGAGAGAAAGAGATTATAGGAGGAACCCAAATGTCCACTGACAGCTGAATGGGTAAACAAATATAGCACATGCATGAAATGGCATATTTTTCAGCAATGAAAAGGAGCAATGTATTGATTCATAGTGTGCAACATGGATGGAAAATTGAAAGCATTATCCTACATGAAAGAAAGCAGTACCAAAAAGCCATATGATACGACTCCATTTATATGAAATGTCCACAGTAAGCAAATCTATACAGACAAAAAAATAGATTAGAGGTTATTTAGGATGTGGAGATGGGGTGGGGAGAGGAGGAAAAGGACACATTATTTCTCTATGTGGTGATGAAAATATTCTAGATTGGCTGCGGGGATGGTTACACATGTCTTACCTACACTAAAACCCATTGATTTGTCCAGTGAATTACAACTCAATTTGTCTGTGAATTACAACTCAATAAATCTGTTCTGGAAAAATAAGTTGTCATAGCCAACTTCATTTCTTTAACAAAAAAGGCATATTAATTGATTATGTCACCTTGGACACTTGGTATCAGATGTGTGTGTGGAGGGGCAGGTATGGGGAAGGGCTAGGAGGAGGTAGCCCCTAGAAGAATCACTTTGCAGTCACTACCCCCATGTCACTGCACCATGTGGAAGCGGTGATGACTCTTATACCTAAAAAGGTGGTTGAAAATGTCTTCTCTCAGTGATATCAGTAGAGTGCTAACAACAACAAACCAGAGCAGTCAACATTTCATATAGATTTATTTAAGGAAATGTAAGTGCCACGCTTTTCATTTTATAAAAATAAACCATTCTTTGTTACTCCTTAGCAATGTTTGACTTTGTTCCATACAGGTAAATGTTTACAATAAAATGGGGGAATAATTTTTAAGCCAAATAATCAGATAGAGTTGGCAGTACTTGTTTTCTGTCAGGTCAGATCTGTAGCAAACATTTCCAGAAGAAAAATGGTGCAGGGCTGAAATCACTGTGCAAATTAAATAAATGCAAACGTTCTGAAACACTGTGTATAATGTTTCCTCCTTTGTTTGGACTGTAGTGTTTGACACTCTTCTTGAAACCATCTCCTTTTGTTTCTTTGACCCTGAATCTGGATACTTCTGCTTCTTTTTAAAATGACCTGGGCAGAGTACCTACTGTGTGTCAGTCACTGTTCCAAGAGTATTTTATGTATCCATGCCATCCTCTCAACAACTCAATGATGTAATTCTAGTAACTCCATCTTTAAAGATGAGGAAATTTAATTAGGGACATTTATGTAACCTTTCACTTGCACTCTTTCTGATGTATTTTGATTTCTACGCTTTCTGTCTTGTCCAGGGAACACAGGCCAGGAGAAGTGTAAGTTTTCATTCAGCTGATACTGAAAGGTCCTTTCTGGGTTCTGAGGAGACTCTCGTCACCGGGGGAGCTTTCACCAGGAGTTCCCAAGAAGCTAGCAATGCACTGGCTCTTTGGTTATCATTGCCTCTGTCCCTGCAATCAAGAAACTCGACAATTAAAAAAAAAAAAAAAAGAAACTCGACAAATGGAATGTGTTACCTCTTCCAGGAGGATCTGAACTCAGAATCTCAGATGCTTCCCAAATGATGTTCTTTCACTCATCCCAAACTGAATCCACAAGAAGCGCACTTGTCTTGGCAACACTTGATAATGCATGATCTTTAACACTACAGTCACTTCTTGGTCAACTTGTGTAATGGGATGCCACCAGTAAGTAGATCTCATGCTTGTTACATTTCTTGGGCGGGAATCAGACTGCTCACTGGGTCACACCACGATGGATAACATGCATTGGCTGTCAGGTGTACCCCGTGAGGACTTGTTTGTTAAGTTGAGGAACTGACCTCTTGTTGAACTGAAGTGGGAATGGAGAGCTCACGGAACACATGCTGGACTCCCCCAAGTTCTCTCTCTACATCCTTTCCTTCCTGCACCCTTTCATATACTTTATTTGAGAGAAAGATTCAGAAGTTTCCTAAGTGGCTTTTGCCACCAACTTTTCAAATGTTGGTTTGACACTACCTCATTTTGGAATTTGGTGTCTAAATAAATGGGTATATATGTATATGCCTAAGTGTATCTCTGTGTTGATTTCTGATTCCTCTATTCGTTCACTGATGGCATGAACAAGGTCTGATGTACTCACCATACACAAAATAGGCATTCACACACTGTTTCATGAACATGAACATGTGGTTTTTACTTATGTACAAAAATATAGAGAGGGATAGTTCGGCCACTATCTAGAGCTCTCCAGCTCAAAATATGAAGTTGTACAGTCTCAAAAGCAACTACCATTACCATTCTTTTCTATAAGAAATATGCTCCATGTTTAAACGATTCCTGTAAATGTAGCAGTTAAGTGATAAACATTGCTTTCAGAGGTCTATATAGTTCTGCCAAAGTGTCAGTCATGTCATGACACAAACAGGCACATTTTAAAATTCAGTCATTTACAGTACAATTGTACATTAAGTGCCATGAATTCTCAGTTAGTTCTACAAAATATCTGGTCTCCCTGCTAATGAAATGAAGGAAAAACATAATTGACAGTTATCATATGAGATTTCATTGTAATGCACATGATGTTATAATAAATCTGGTTACTGTAGATTCTGTGGTACGGTGTTTAAAGTATATTAATTGATTGCCTTGGAGTCAGCTTACTTTGAAATTCCTGGTGGTAAGCTTTGATATGAATATACTGTACATATGAAGTCTATTATAATAGGTCTTGTCCAAAGCCAACGCATATGATCAATGGGATGGGAGACTTATGAAAACTTCTGTTATCATCTATGGCCAATTTGTACCAGATGTTGTAACAATAAAAATACTAATTTGAAACAAGTAAAAATATCCTCCATAATAGCCCTTCCATAGTACCTTTTCTGAATTTGTAATTCCAGATCAAATGAAGGAAAAATTCCTCTCAACGAAACAGAAGTGCCCAAAAGTTTAAAACATACAAAAATGAACTTTGTATGTGAACTTAATTTGATAATTGCATCATGGGTGTGGATTTACTTAACTTTTTAAACTTTGGATTTTCTTGACTTGATTTAAAAAAATAAACATGAGGATAGGGGTGGGCCTTTTCCCTCACAGCTGAAATGCCCATTCCTACATTGGGGTTCCCGGGTTCAATTCCAGACCCCAGCTTCTGACTCTCGTGTCCTGTAAATGCAGACCCTGGAAGCTGGTAGTGATGGTTCAAGTGCTGGGTCCGCACCACCCACATGGGAGACCTGAACTGGGTTCCTAGCTCACAGCTTCAGCATTTTGGAAGTCAATCAGCAAATGGGATCAATCCCTCTGTCTTCCCTCTCTCTTTCTCTGTCCCTGTCTCAAGTGAATAAATAAAATCTTTAAAATTAGTACATGGGTTTTCCAACTGTTGGTGTACTTTTCAAAGTCAGAACAATATTCATTAACATGGCATCCAGCTGGAGATTACTGAAAGCTTAAGATAGCATCCTCAGAACTCATGACAATCAAGTAAGGGAAACACATTTTTAATCATTTGCAATCTAAAGTGCTCATATTATTCTTAAAGAGAAAATGCATAAATACATAAAGTGAAAATTGTATTCAAAGATACAGACTTCATTTGAAGAATATATAGAAAAAAGTTTAGATGTTTTAATACAGTTATGGTATTGCCCAGTCATGTCTTTGGCAATGTGTAGAGAGATTTTGGGTTCAGAAACCAGGCATCAGGAGACTCACAGAGCAGGCATTGAAGAGAAATGAAAACAGATGTGGATGAGCAGATGGGCAGAGTCTTCAAGGTGTCTCTAGGAAAGGATGGATGCTTTGATGTTCTCCAAAGTTCCCTCTTTAGCCTCTTACCTTCCTCACTGTGTTTCCTTCCCCTAGATGAACACGTCCACTTCCCTGCTAGAGCAAAGATCAGAGCTGCCTCCAGATTTTCATTCTTCTCCATCATTTTCAACAAAACTTCAATCAACTAGGTACATATACAACTATCTAAATTACTACATTACCCAGGGTTCCTTGAGCCTAACCTAATCCATGTGACTATATTCTAGCCAAGGCAATATAAGCAGAAGTGTGATACTTCCAAGAAACTTCTGCTATAGCCTTTTTACTTTCTTCCTTCTAACTGTGATAAACTGTGTAAACAATATATGAGGATCTGAACTATAGCTCTAGCAGAAGCTCATCACATGCAGACAGTTGAGAAGTGAGCCAAAGGAGACAGAATCTTTGTAGAGCTATCACTGTCTTTCTGAACTGGGTATCTCAAGAATTCTTTTTGATAAGACAGAAATACATTCTTGTCATCACTAAGTCACTGTTCTATATAGTACATGTGGGAACCTCTAAATGTAGCTATAGAAAGTAATTCCACAATCACAACCCTAGACCCTGCTTTCTCCCCAAGCTTGTCACCTAAACATCTAGCTACTCACTGTATAGCTTTAGTTGGATATATAAGGCCTCTCCAGACCAAAAAAACTTAACAATAATAAAAGCTGGTATTGCCTCCAAAACATGCTCTCTATTCTGCTTTTCCTTGCTCCTTTTGAAGGAACTCTAGCCATTTATTTACAAAGTGAAATGTCTGGAAAACAGAGTGAACTGTCCAGGAAATATTTTTCCTCCCATTCATTCATCACCTGCCAATAACCAGCATCTGTCCTCTAAAGCAGGCAGGGTGGAGTGGGGGGGGGGGGGGAGGAGGGAGGGGAGGGATGGCAGAGGTGGGGGGAGAGATGGCAGGGGTGGAGAGGGTGGTCTTCCTTCTGCAGCTATTATCGATTTCTCTCCACCCCATTGTTATTTTGACTTTGGCCATTACCAAGCCTTGCCCAAATTATAATAACAGCCTTTTCACTGGTATGCCTGACTCTAGTCTCATCTCTGCTAACTCCCTCCTACAATCTCGTATAAAAATCTTTTGCATCATTTCTCTGCTTAAAATCTTTTCATGGGAACCATGAAGGTGGATGAAACCAGCTTCCTTGAAATGACATGCCAGATTCTTCAGGATCTAGCAAGCACTAAGTCCCTAAAGGCATGTGTGAATGTATCTCCCTTCACTGTCTCTTTCCACTGCCCACTAAAGCACATTCAATCTTGGGAAAGTTATGTTCTTCCAGGCCTCTGTATCTTGTCTATGCACCTCTGTTCACCTGGAATGACCTTTCCTCTAGTTACATGCCTAGACAATTCACTTAAATATACAGCTCAGGTGAACACACAGCCGAGAAGCTGTCACTGGGCTCTGCCCAATAAAATTCCTGCATACTTTTACAATTGTGTCTCTCAAATTACATGGCAATTGTTTATCTGCATATGTGACTCCCATAATAAACTATGAAGTTGTTGAGTCTTTTTACCTTGGTGGCTTCACTGCCTGCACATAACAAGTATTAATAATAATATGTACTATTTCCTAAAATATAACTGCATTATTATAATTAATAGTAATAGCCAAGACCAGCTAAGAACATGATAGACATTGACACTGTTATACAGGTGGTCCTCTACAATGGTGATAACATCTTTAGCAAAAATTGTACTGCAAATTCTGGATTTTGGTCATTCCTGGGATAGCTCTCACGCACCACCAGGCAAGGAGCACAGCTTGCCGTCAACCCAGTGGTTACAAGGGGAAGCCACAGATGTGGCTCTGCATTCTGGTACTGAGCTAAATTACTCAGTAGATTAGGTTCATTCAATGCATTTATCACTTAACGAAGGGCTTTATTGAGATGTAACTCCACAATAAGCCAAGGGGCACCTGTACTGTGTTGGTATCTCAGTAAATTAATCATCAAAACAACCAATGAGGTGGCAATATTAGTATTTTACATGTAAAAAAATAACTAAAGCACAGTGAGGTAAAGTAACATGTAGAGACAGGCTTTGCCTGTGGAAAATCAGCCCCATGTACATGCACTTGACCTTGGAATCAGCATATTCTCCCAGGGAAAGAGCTTTGCTTTCTTCTCATTTTCCTGTCTTTGGTCAAAATCTTATGAGGTTCAAAAACAGATGTTAAATCTATGGGTTGGGGGTGAAGGTCGAAGAAAATTTATTTATATTATGAAAAGCAAATGGATTTCTCAGCACAGAGGTTTCCAGACATGGCAGATGATCAGAACATGCTGGTGGGAAGGGAGTGGTGCATCAAATACACATTCCTGGCCCTGGCCATGATCTACTGTATCAGCATCCCAAAAGCTAAAGTAGCATTAGTTTAAAATGTACACAAAACTTCTGGGGATTTTAATCAGACATTGTTATTTCTACTCAAGTCCAGAAACACATACATCAGGGTACTTCCAAAAGTTCATGGAAAATGGAATTAAAAGCTAAGCTTATTTTAATGCAAAGGAAATTTGAAGTCCGTCCACACAGAGGTCTTCAAAAAGTTCATAGAAAATGCACATGATGGAAAAATAATGCTGTCTTATTCTTCCAAAACTGATGATTTACTAATGCTATTTTATGTTGACTTGAGTACACTACTTATTCATATTTTATTTTTAAACACATTTCTTCATGTAAACCTCCTGAAGAATTAACAATTCAGACAAAAGTACCATCGGGGGAAGGAGTATTTCTCATGAGTGTGGAAAGGCATAGTCTATATGGTCAGTGCTTGACTTCCTTTAGACTATGTGATACCAATTTGATAAAATTGTTAGTTTAAAAAAAAAAAAAACTATTACAGGGCCAGTGCCGTGGTGTAGCGAATAAAGCCACCACCTGCGGTGCCAGCATCCCATATGGGGACTGGTTCGAGTCCTGGCTGCTCCACTTCCAACCCAGCTCTATGCTACGGCCTGGGGAAGCAGCAGAGGATGGCCCAGATCATTCGGCCCCGGCACCTATGTGAGAGACCCAGAGTAAGCTTCTGGCTTCTGGCTTCAGATCAGCACGGATCTGGCCACTGGGGCCAATGGATGGAAAACCTTTCTCTCTCTCTCTCTCTTTGCCTCTGCCTCTCTGTAACTCTGTCTTTCAAATAAATAACTAAATGTTTAAAAAGAGAGAGAGAAAGAAAGTATTCTATAGACACAGTGAGATCAGTGTCAGAATTAGAACACGAATCTTCTAATTCTTAGTCTGGCATCCTTCTCACTTTATCACATGGTCTAGAAGGCAAGAGGCAAACATAATGTAAATGTGAGCATTTCATAAATTAGTAAAACTGTGTCTAATGACGAAAGTCCAAAGCTGGAGAATATCCTCTACTCGTTGAGTGACTTTGGACAAGGACCCCTGTCCTCCCTAAAACTCCACAAGTCATACTTTCCCTATTTTTTTTTTTTTTTGTAGAATCAAGTTAATTACCACATATAGAGTTTAACCCAGAACTTGGTAGTATCATTACTGCTCAAATGATGTTCCATTAACATGACTAATAGTATCACAATGAGATAAATAACTCTTAGTATGATGATCTGGTGTAAAACAATAGGATGTGTTCTATTTACTGAGATCTTTCTTCCAAATGGATTTAAATGTAACCATTTCTCATATCTCACAGAAGTTTATGATACAATGCTATTATTTTACATTTTGAACTACTCAAAAGTAGGATGCTTAAGGATGCAACTGAAATCAACATTTAGTGGTGCCACTATCCCTGGGAGGGATGGCGTAAAAAGTTATGACTCTACTAAAGCACAATTCCTCTCAATGTTGATAATGCTTGAACTTCAGGTTTTAGAGCAATTTAGAAAACTTTTCAACACTTCCTCAAGCTACACCTCCTCCTAAGTAATTCATCTTGATCTCTCCAAAGCAAATTTTCATCCAACAACTTTCTCAGCAGCTCAGATTGAGTAGGACAAACAAGAAGAGCAACCTTCACCCCCTGCCAGTCACACACCAGAGTGCAGAACTGTATTCTCCCAAAAGAAGCAAGGAGGTTTACTTGGAATTAATTATCCCCAAGCCCTTTGATATGAGACACCTGTGTAGGACTCCACTTGTTACACAGTTGGTTAAGCTTTATTTCATTTAATTTATGTTAAATCCACCACTTAACTTTTTTTATGTAAATAGGATATATGACATATAATATGGTTGTCTGGGGGAGAGAGTAAATGAAGGGCATGCCACAGAAACACTGATGAAGTCATCACTTCAAAGAAATTTTTAAAACCAACCGAGAAACAAAGAACTACTGAAGTTCAGTAATTAATAGTGATAAAATAAGTCATCAGACATTTCTCTGCAGTAAATTTTGAATTTCCTTAAAAATCCCAGATCTTGGCCATTGTATCAGATCAGAAGAGAAGTTCAGGGGTATATATAACCTATTAAAGATAAAAACTGTCTGGCTTCAAATAAAAATTTTTTTATTCAAAAGAATTCAACAATAACCCTTCAATTATGATTGATCATTAAATCCATCAAAGTCACAGTACATGACTAAAATTTTTATCACTACATAGCAAAATTCACCTAAAGAAACTAAAATGAAAAGAAGAGATGATTAAAGTATTTCATTTCTCCTTGTGGGATATATAAATGTAGGTCAGTACATTCCAGTGGTCAGAAAGAGGTTAATGCCAGCTCTAGATTTAGTTAAAAGGTGCATTTGAGGTTATAATGATTTTGATAGTATGGTAATAATTTCCGGACATTGCCCTCCCTCCTCACCATTTTCCCAAACCTTGAGAAAGCCTTTTGAGTCTTTCCATATATGCCACTTTGACAAAGAAACAGAGCCTTTGAAAGAAAAACATTTTTGGCTCCGTTAATGCTAGTGTATTCTTCCAGCCCAGTATTCAGTGTTCAAGACTGGACAGGCAATTACATGCAAATTTGTTGGGAGCTAGGAGGTTCATTTACTACATTCAACCCCATAGAAGAAGATCAATAGAAGTGCAAAACCTAATCCCAGATGAAAGCAACGTGATCAGGTAATGGTTATAGAGTTAAGGCCCTCTGAAGAATGTTGGGAATCAAAAGGGCATGCTAGAGAAAAGCATTATGCATAGTGCTTTTTTGAACCATATGGGAAAGGCAAGAGACAAAGTGAACCAAAGAGTTAGAATACAAGAAGGTAGACATGCAGTTCAACACAAATTGTTAGGGTTTTTCTAAAGATATGAATGAGGATTGGACCAATTAAAAATGGCTGCCTCGAAAACCTTTTGTTAGCTGTTTAAAGAATAGTGGTTTGCAAACCATGGCTCAAACTTAAACCACAGAATCGATGCTTGTATTTAACTCCTAAGTAAAAGAGGAACACTTTGCTGCTAGTTTTCTTATCTTTTCGTCTTTGTGGATATTTTTTCTGATATTTTCCCCTACTCAAGGCCACATACATTGCTGATATCAAATAAAAGGTACTCAACATTTCCTAATAAAATAAAGAATATGTAAGGTAAGCATTATTGTTGATTTCATGAAAAAAAGAACATAGGAGAGAACTGAGTGGGAAATGGCTGATATTGTTCTGGTTGGATGTTAAAAAAATTTGAATATGACCACGGGCTGTGAAGAGGGAAGCAGCCTGCATTATGAAGGGAAAACAAAAGCCCATGGATCATAACTAGTCTCCATCAGTACTATCAATGTCTCCAGAAAATACTGTGGGCAAACTTGGCCTAGTGTCCAGCAGGTTTCCCAAGGACCCTAGGATGATTTCAAGAGTTTCCATGTATCCTGTTGACCTTCGCTGGAGAAAGAAGTCTTTAAAATAAGATTCTCAGAGTTTTCAAAAAAAAAATCTAAGAACTCCAATGAGAAAATTGGCCAGAAATTTCTTTTCAAGTTAATTTTGGTCCTCTAAGGAGCAGATGACAAGAATAAAATTAAACATGTTATCAGAGGAAATGCCCATGACAGAAAATGGCATAGGAGCTGGGGAAGATGGGGAGAACTGTCAGACCACGACATCAGTCTGAACTGCAGAGAAGGAGCCCCCTCGGCTGTCGTACATTCTAGAGAAGGTTGGGGAAGACTGAAGGCAAGTCTTGAGCCAACATGGTCATCAGGGAGTCCGGGATCTAGCAGGTACCTACCTGTCTTGTTATCTCTGCTACATTCTATCTTGGAGAAATTGATAGGAAGAGCAGCCTAGGCCCAAACATGGCAACAGAGTTCACAACCCAGCAGCCTTGTCTTTAGCTACTTCACTGCAGTTGGAGGTCATCAAGGCACCATGGCTACCACACTCTGAACCAAGGAATAGGTCAAATCCATTCTTCAACCCACTGCTATTCTGGTTCAGGACACCAGACAGAATTCTAGGCAACTTTGAGTTAGTCACTTAATCATATTTCATTGTCATGATCTATATTGTAATGCCAATTGGAAATTCATTTAGAGCTCTAATCCTCTGATACATTTTAGATACACTGCCAGGCTTGTGTCTTCAGTTTTATTATTCAAACTAAAAACAAAGGCTTTTTCTTTTTCCAAACTAATTGTCTCTGGATTATTCACAAACTAGGAGTTCATTATGGTAAGATTCTATTCTAGGTGCAGTTAGGATATGATGAAATAGGAGCCATTTATCTATGTGCAATCCCTGATTGAGTAACGTTCTACACTAGGTACAGTACATGATATGATGAAATGTAATCTATTTGTGTGCAATACCAGATTGAGAAAATGACACAGTATGATCCATACACAGGTAAAATTGTCTAAGGAAAGCTTAAGAGCCACAACCTAGAATGTAATATGTACCTAGAACATAATACCTTAGTGATTACTTGGTGAATCACAGTGTCATTACAGAAAGCTGCTGCTCTTTGAAAGTAATACATATTTTAGATAAAAATGTATTCTGGATTGAAGACTCTGGGTTAGTGACTTTGACCTAATTCTGATGTTGAAGATTATAATAGCAAATTCAATCTATTTTTATCAATGAAATTTATCAAAGACATTTCTTTCCATGAAAAAATAATCTAGAATCCTTGCTTAATTCTCTATATTAATTAAAGGAGAAAAGGAAAGGAAATAACTCTAAGAATAACTTAAATATAATTTAAAAGTAAGCAACAAATGGGGAAATATTTAGACTATGCATTGCAAATGCTTAATTTAGGAAACCCTTTCACAAGTCAATAATAAAAGTATGAATATACAGATTGAAAAAATGAGAAAAAGTGATGAATTAAAATATGCATTAGAAATGTTTATATATTAAAAAACAATTTCACTTAACATGAATGAAATACATTTTAAGCAAAAGGCTGCTATTTTCATTTATATAATTGGAAACATAAAAATAATAAAATTCACTATTGGCAAGGATTTTGGGAAGCAAGTCTATCTTGAAAATACTTTGAAATTTCTCTCAGAGTCAGTATAATACAATATACTAAAGGCCTCAAAAATGACTGGATTCTACTTTCAGAAATGTTATTAAAAATCATTTTAAAGCTTATTAACATATGAAATATAACAATATTTATCATAAGGTTCTAAGTAAAATCCTAGTTTCTATTTTTGTCTTTTGTGCCTCCATTTCTATTGACACTGCAGGACTAGTTGCAATATAAGAATCCTTGGATGGCCACATATTTCTCCTAATTTTGATTCAAAATTCTGCTGTAAAATCAGTATCCCCATGCTTATTCCTTGAAAAATATGACAACAGATGTTTTGAAAATGGTCCAGCATTTATTTCACCCAAGTTTAAGGAACACATGAGTAAGGATATTATTCAAATGCTTCATAACTTCAATATCCTCACAAATGGCCAATAGTGTGAAAAAGGCTATGGAGGATGACCTGAAGCAAACTATTAGAAAAGAGAAATCAAGGAGAGTTGACAAAGTACAAAGAGAGGGCCATCCTCACAGGCAGCAGACCCTGGTCAGATCCCAGCTCCCTCACCCTCCCTCTTCAGGCTTGATAAGATGAAGATTGCAGATGCTAGATGGTGTGTGTCAAAGTCTTTGCCCTCCCCTGTGTATAGAATGGGCATGTGTAAACCATCAGAGATTATTATCACCACCTTGAAAATCAGAAGTCAGGGACAGATGCTGTGGCACAGATAGTTAAGCCATAGCTTGGGATGCCTGTACCCTGTATCAGAGTACTATTTGGTGTCCTGGTTCCTTTACTTCCTATACAGCTCCCTGCTAAAGCCCCTGGGAAGGCAGTGGGTGACAGCCCAAGTGCCTGAGTTCCTACCTTCTCATACCAGAGACCCCAGTGGAGTTGCTGGCTCCTGGCTTCAGCCTGGCCCAGCCTCAGTTGTTGCTGGCACTTGGGGAAGACACCTGTGGATGGAAGATCTTTCTCATTCTGTCTCTCCCTCTGTCACTCTGCTTTTCAAATAAATAAATAAATCTTTTTTAAAAAATAAAAACAGGAGCTGGTCCTTCTGAGTTTCTAATGGAGATACAGCTGTGCCCAATCAGGCTTAAATGAGTATTCACAAGAAAAACAGATATAACAGATATTTCTTCCATTCCAAAAAAAACCTAACTTCAAGAGAAAAGCCCCACAATCCACTAGTGGTCCTATCAATTCAACTCAGATTTTTTGTTATCATCATTTACTTAGGGTTTGTTGGGAATGCTATATATTCTGTGAACCCCATCTAGATCTGTTTGTCTTCTTACTTTTTTAGAATAAAAAAATCCTCCAATATGCTCCCCCCACTATGGCCTAAAGAAAATAATAATTACCATGATTTATTAAGTAACTACTACAGGACAGGCCCACAGTTAGATCCAAGGAATTAGCAAGCTTGCCCATGGTTACTTGAGCAGGCATGGGTTCCTTGGCATGGCATTCAAAGCTCTTCACACTATACCTAACCATTGGTTTTCTTTATTGTTAAATGCAAAAAGGCCATAGCATATGAAGGGAGCTCAAGGAGTAGTAAGTAAAGATCACTTTGAGCTGACTTATTATGTGAAACTTGATGGAGGTAGAGAAATCAACTGGGTCCTTGTGTAGAGATTTAGAAAAGCAAAAAGAGTAAGAGATGCATCCTTGCAGGGAGAGAGCATTGGGGCAGGGAGTAGCTGGTTAACACATACCCAGGTGAACTTGCAGTGGGCCATCACCATCCAGACTGGAAAATATTCAATAAACAATGCTTGTAACTGTAGATAATGGTTCCAGGAAGGCTCAGAATTAAAACTCCAATTGTGATAACAAATATACAATGGTAGAAAAAAAATGTACCCAAACTGCTAATCCTCTTACCAACTTAACAATGAGATTAACAAGATTGCCAATAATGATAATTTGAGTAATACGTTGATAGACTCATGTAAGCACATATAGGGAGGTACATTAAAAAGTTCATGGAAATGGGACTTTAAAAATGTATTCAGGTGCAAAAACATTTGAAATCCATGCATAACTTTTCACAATATGCATTTTTCATGAACTTTTTGAAGATTCTTCTTCTGTGTGTGATAGATTCATATCTGTGGTAGATTCAAGAAAAATTTGTTTTAACTCCATTCCATGTTTCATTGATACAGACATGCCCTTCCTTTCATGTTAATGTCTTCGAAATTGAAGTGTATCTTTGAGTCAATGACACCTTAAAAATCACTGTAACCTGAAAACACTACTGACTTAGTGTCTACTTATGCTAGGCAAAGTTGGTTGATCTTCCTCGTGGCTTAATTAGGGAACTACAACTTAATTTTCAGCTAACAAAACAATTGAAAGTCATTAGAGAAAATATGAACTCTGAGTGCTGCTTAAAATCTTCCCGCCAACATTTTCTGAGAAGATAAAGTCCACATTAAAAACAATCAGAGGTTGTCAGTTTCCTAGAAAGTCATGCTGGAGACATCTGTGAAACAATCTTGGTGCTAACCCTATTCAACAGTCCTCTTCATGTACAGAGTAAAGCAGTTGGTGGGAAAGAATGAACATAAATGATTCAGTGTTGGAAAATAAGCCAGAAGAGTCAAATTCTGAATTTAAAGATATTTTAGAACAATCCTAATATTCTTCCCTTCTAGCTTCCTTTTTATGAATATTTGAGGAACAGGTGATTAATTCATGTATGATATCTAAATGTATTTTAAAGGGTTCTGTCAACACGTATGAAATAAAAATTCTTAAAGTGATAAGAACACATTGTGTTGAGGTTTAATTAGCAGTATTTTTTTCTGAATTGGTGCCTAACACAATGGTACGTCTTACAATGAATACGTTTTACAGTCAATGAAATAAGCACTAACAGAAAATACCTTTAAATGCTTTCAAAACCCCTTAATCCCTATCAAAACAGATGGAAAATCTGCTAAAACAGTAGCCCATCAGCTGGTAAACAGAATAATGCAGAAATTGTGCAGCGTAATTATCCATCATTACAGCAAACATGTGCCTTTAGCCCTGAGATGAGTAAACCCATAATGAATTTACTCCGAAGTACATAAGGTGAGTAAGCAAGTCTCTTGTAGCAAACTGCTTGCTGTTATGAGGTAAATTAACTCTTCCAGACACCATTTAATAAATCGCTTCTTACAGAGTACTAAATTGTACCCTGATGTTCTGGGAAGTTAATTTGCCACACAGAAGAACTTTTCTCCTACAGGGTATTTTATTCCTCCTACCTTACATCGATCATGTAGAGGCTAAGGAAGTCATCTTGATTACTGTGATGCTTTAGAGGTTGGCCATTTAAATGAAATACACCATGAAATCAACAACAAAAAATGAACCAAATTAAATGCCGTTAGGAAGCTTGGTAGACTGTTTTTCAGACAATGGTTTCAGGGTTGGGTTTTGTTCTGTTTTGTTTTCTAGGAAAAAGTTTGTGTAGTTTCAAAGTTTAAGGCTTTTTTGACTCTAGTATTCTACAAGTTTTCTGTTTTGATTTGTTTTGTTACCTGTCCTCCTTCTGTTGCTAAGCAGATGGGACACGTTGCTATGTGACATTTTATACAACCACTTCCATGCAGCCTCAACAGTAATGACCAGAGGTCATGAAAACATAAAACCATGCACTGAGTACTGAAGCACTTGACTATTTGTTCCACCTAAACTACCAAAAAATTTTGTGTGAATGTAACAATAACGATATTACTAATTATTAAATAAATTTTTCTGTGGATTACCCAATTGCATTATTCATTGGGTCTTTGTGAATATGGGGAGGGGAGTATTAGAGTCATCACCATCATCAGCACCACATTTCAGGAGAGAGAAATGAGATTATGAAATTCAGGCTAAAGGTAGATACATGGCAGTGATGGGAAATGTGTTTGATTCATTTGACTTCTTATCCAGAAAATATCAAAAGTAGATGTCTTAACACATGTAATAAAAGATAATTTAAAGGTATATTTTGGCTTACTGTAGCTCTATATGCTATATTTGCATATTTCTTACTTTTGAATAGTATTTAATAATAGTGTTGATAGCTATCAATTATCAGACACTGAGATCACTAGGTAGCCAGATAAATGCTTTTCTTTTTTTTTTTGACAGGCAGAGTTAGACAGTGAGAGAGAGAGAGACAGAGAGAAAGGTCTTTCTTCCGTTGGTTCACCCCACAAATGGCCACTGCGGCCGGTGCGCTGCGCTGATCAGAAGCCAGGAGCCAGGTGCCTCCTCCTGGTCTCCCATGCGGATGCAGGGCCCAAACACCTGGGCCATCCTCCACTGCCTTCCCGGGCCACAGCAGAGAGCTGGACTGGAAGAGGAGCAACTGGGACAGAATCTGGCACCCCAACCAGGACTAGAACCCAGGGTGCCAGCACCACAGGCAGAGGATTAGCCAAGTGAGCCATGGTGCCGGACAAAATGCTTTTCCTAAACCAGCCCATAAACTCCTCTCAACATCATAGGCATTATGAAAAATCTAAAGTTCTGAAATCTAAGATCAATATAATTTAGTACACATTAGAATGAAGATTAAAACTCCCATGTTCCCAGTTTCTAAATTTGCATCTGTAACCACTACAGCATACTGTCCCAAATGCCATCTCTCGGATTTTTTCAGATTTTCTTTCCATTGGTATTATGGGTTATTTTTTCATAACTCCACCTTTGATTGATGTTTTTCCTTCTCAGGGAACACAGTGAAAGTGAATTTGCAAAGCAATAAAAGGCTTGCCTTCAGAAGGCAAGGTAAGTAAAAGGATGACAGGGAACTTAGAGGCAGGTTTCCCACAGTGGCGTGGGCATATGTGTATGGGATTAGCTGCTGTAGCATACACAAAACAGAGAAAAGCCAGAGACCAAGTGCATGGTTCTCTGGAAAGAGAATTTTAACAAGGATCAGAAACTGGATTTTTAGTTGATTTTTAATGTTGGTATCAAGCATTGAATAGATGCAAAGAAACATCTATAAATACCAATAACAAAAAGAATCATAGTAAATTCCACAGCTGTCTAGGCATATCCAGTTAATAGAGCATTCTGTTGTTACTTGTGGAGCCCCAGCTTCTCTTACACTATTTTCCTGAATTTCAGGTTTCTCATTCCCTTTGTTTCTTCATAGTGCTACCACACAGTAAACTGTGTATTGCCCAGTTGTGCATATTGTAGGTCATGGGCTCTTCTGTATTCAGCTGCTTTCCTCCATGACCTGCATTTTTCCACTCAACATGAGAATTCTTAGATATAGTCATGAGTTGGATTCCTGTTGCTTATAATTGCAGTTCGTTCTTTTTTCCTTAATAATTATTTATTTATTCACCCCTTTTTCTTTAATGTTTTACTTATTTTATTTTCTTAAAGGGAGAGAGAGGCAGAGAGAGACCTTCCATCTGCTGTTTCATTTCTCGAATGCCCATAACATCTGTGGCTGGACCAGGCCAAAGCCAGGAATTGGAAACTCAGTCCAAGTCTCCCACATGAGTGGCAAGAACCCAAGTACTTGAGCCATCACCTACTGCCTCCTAAGAGTGTGTGTTAGCAGGAAGCTGGATTAGAAGCAGAGCCAGGACTTGAATCCAGACCCAGGCATTCCCATACATGATACAGGTGTCCCAAGAGGCATCTTAATCACTACATTATTTATTTTAATTTGACACATAGCATTGCATCTATTTATCTATACAATATTATGTTTTGAAATATATGTACATTGTATAATTACTTTTAGATTGCATTATGTATGTGGATACATTTATCTCATACCAAAATTTTTAACCATGCTAATTTTAATGAGTACCTGCATGATTCTAGTTTTTCAATAGCATAAAAGCTACCACTCTGAAGATTTTTCTACATTTCTTCCGGTGCAAGAATTTCTCTAGAGTACATATGTACAAGTAGACATCCTGGCTCATAGGATGTGCGTATAGTCAACTTTTCCAGATAGTGCCCATGATGTTCAAAAGGGCTTGTAAAAGTGTATCTGCCTCCTGCAATGTGTAAATAATTACCAACAATAATTTTAGCCTGTGAAAATTCTGTATTACTGTTGTTTAGATTTGATTTCCTTGAAAACCAATGAGATTGAACTTCTTTTCGTCTGACTATTGAACATTCAAGTTTATTGTTCTGTGAAGTACCTGTTCAAGTCTTTTGTCCATTTCTATGCTGGACTGTCTTTTTCATTCTGACTTGTATGCATTCTTATGTGTTCTGAATACAAACCTATTTTCAGCCCTGTGTGTTAAAAAGATCCTCAGAGGCTTATATTTTCACATTCTCTGTGAGGTCTTTGTATAAACAAAAGTTCTAAATTGTATTAAAATCAATTTTTTTTTGCTTATACATTGCATATTTGCCTCTTTTTAAATAAATCTATCCCTACACTGAGGTCATAAAGCCTGTCTCCCACATTGTCCAGCAAAAGTTTCACAGTTTGCCTTCATACCTAGGTCTTCAGTCAACTAGAAACAGGTATCTGTGTTGTGTAAAACATGAGGTCTAATTTCATTATTTTACTAGATGAATATGTCCCTAGTGTCATTTGTGGAAAAATCAGTTTTCCTTAGTTCTCGGCAATGCCATCTGAATCATAAATCAAATTTCCAGACATGTGAGAATCTGTCTGGGAGCCCTCGATGCAACTCCATTACTCTTTTCATTAGCCCATTTGCCAGCCTCATATTGTTTTAATTATTCTACACTTGTATTAATTATTGGGGTCTGGCTAGAAAGTTCCTTCACTTAAGTTTTTTGTTCTGAGCCAGTGCCTGGGCTCTACTTGGCTTTTGACTTTCCACATAAATATTAAGATTCACTTACAAAGCATCAGAAAGAAAATTATGTTATGATTGCTATTGAGATTATATTTAATCTTGTAATTTTGGCAAAGTTTAAACCTGCATGATCATTGACTCTTCTAGTCCACAAATACCACGGAGTCTTCCATTTATATGGGCTTTTCCAGTGTAGTTCTGCAAAGGTTTATTATTTTCTTTGTAAAACTCATGCTTATCTTTTGTAGATGCTTTCCCCTAAATGTTCTATACTTTCAAGTTCTTATAAATCATATTTTCTTACTAAATTCTGCATGGAAATATACTAATGTATTAATTTTATATCTAACCACCTTGCTAATTTCTCTTGTTAATTAAATTTGCATAATATGTTGTTTTCTATAGAAAAAATTTTATGCAAACAATCTCTTCTTTTAAGGTCCAGACACTTATGTAGTTTACTTTTCAATTTGTTTTTGGATCAATGTGTTGGTTAGAATCTCCAGCACAATGTAAACAAGCAATATTAATAGTATACAGATTTGTCATGTACCCCAGCTTAAAGGAAATCATCCCAATATTTTTCTGTTAACTGAATTATTCCACTAAAATGTTACACATTTCTTGAATATGAATATCATCTACTTTTAGCTTGCTAAAAATGTTTATAATAATTTAGACAGATCCTGAATTTTACCAAAAGCTTTTTTCTCCATCTGTTGAAATGATGATGTATATTTCTTTTTTTCTTTTATTAATATGATAAATTAGAAATTGGCTTTTGTTCCAAGTAAGGTCCTTGCATTCCTGGAAGAATGCCAATGTAGTCTGTTATTTTCTGTTTTATAAATTAAGTATTTCATCTTGTTAGTATCTTGCTTAGGAGATGCTCTTCTCTCCTTATGAGCAAGATGATACTTTCTAATTTCCAGACTAGTTTGTATGAAATTGGAATAAAAGATTCCTTGGCTGTTACATAATCTTCATTGGTTTAAGCAGCTGGCATTAACATTTTGGCTTGTCTGGTTTCTGTAGAAAGGGAAGTTTTTAACTACTGAATCAATTCATTTAATGGTTATAGGATTACTGTGATTATATATTCCTATTGTACTACTTTTGATAAATTATATTTTGAGAAACTTTTCTAGATCTAATAAGATTTCAGTTTTGGTGTAATGTGGTTCATTAATCTTTGAATGTATGCACACTCTGCAGTCAAGGCATTTTTCATGCCAAAATGATTATTTTTGTTTTCTTTTTCATTCATGATCAATTTGGCTAGTGAGTTGTTTTTTACAAACAATAAACTCTTGACCTTACGGATTTTATTACACGTTTTTTCTTCCATTTTATTATAATTTCCACTCAATCTACATTTTTGGGTTACAGTCTGTTGGGTTTTTCTTTAAATGTCATAAGGTAAAATTTTACCTAATTAATATTCTTTTTTCTTTTCTAATGTAAGCAGTTAAATCTACAAACTTCTCTAAGTTATAAAATGTAACATTTTTGTTCTCATAAATATTTTCTAGTTTTTATTATAATTTTTATTTGTCATATGATTTATTTATTAACATTTATTTTGAAAGTCAGAAGTTTAAATCATATAATTCCTCTATATCTTTAGCCATTTAACTTAATATCACTTTTGTCATATCAATGTAATTCAACTTTCTTTTGATGAGTATTTTTCTTTTTTTTTTTTTTTTTTTTCTTGTAAAATTATTATTTTTTTTTCTTTTATAACGCTTTTATTTAAAGAATATAAATTTCCAAAATACAGCTTATAGATTACAATGGCTTCCCCCCCATAACTTCCCCCCAACCCGCAACCCTCCCCTTTCCCACTCCCTCTCCCCTTGCTTCACATCAAGATTCATTTTCAATTCTCTTTATATACAGAAGATCAGTTTACTAAATATTAAGTAAAGATTTCAACAGTTTGCCCTCACATAGCAACACAAAGTGAAAAATACTGTTGGAGTACTAGTTATAGTATTAATTCACAATGTATAGCACATTAAGGACAGAGATCCTACATGATATATTTTTTTAAAAAATTGATTAATTTTCTAGGCAATTTCCAATTTAACACCAAGATTTTTTTTCATTTTTAATTATCTATATACAGAAGATTGATTCAGTATATACTAAGTAAAGATTTCATCAGTTTGCACCCACACAGAAACACAAAGTGTAAAATACTGTTTCAGTGCTAGTTATAGCATTACTTCACATTGGACAACACATTAAGGACAGATCCCACATGGGACGTAAGTACACAGTGACTCCTGATGTTGATTTAACAATTTGACACTCTTGTTTATGGCATCAGTAATCTCCCTAGGCTCTAGTCATGAGTTTCCAAGGCTATGGAAGCCTTTAGGGTTCGCTGACTTCAATCTTATTCCGACCGGGTCATAGTCAAAGTGGAGGTTCTCTCCTCCCTTCAGAGAAAGGTACCTCCTTCTTTGATGGCCCCATTCATTCCACTGGGATCTCACTCACAGAGATCTTTCATTTAGGTCTTCTTTTTTTTCCAGAGTGTCTTGGCTTTCCATGCCTAGAATATTCTCATGGGCTCTTGAGCCAGATCTGAATGCCTTAAGGGCTGATTCTGAGGCCAGAGTGCTATTTAGGACATCTGCCATTCTATGAGTCTGCTGTGTATCTCGCTTCCCATGTTGGATCATTCTCTCCCTTTTTGATTCTGTAAGTTAGCATTAGCAGACACTAGTCTTGTTTGTGTGATCCCTTTGACTCTTAGACCTATCAGTGTGATCAATTGTGAACTGAAATTGATCACTTGGACTAGTGAGATGGCCTTGGTACATGCCACCTTGATGGGATTGTATTGGAATCCCCGGCACGATTCTAACTCCATCATTTGGGTCATGACTGATTGAGCATGTCCCAGATTGTACATCTCCTCCCTCTCTTATTCCCACTCTTATATTTCACAGGGATCACTTTTCAGTTAAAATTTAAACACCTAAGAATAATTGTGTGTTAATTACAGAGTTCAACCAATAGTACTAGAATAAAAAAATTACTAAAATGGATAAAGTATTACATTGTACAACAACAGTCAGCACAAGAGCTGATCAAGTTACTGTTTCTCATAGTGTCCATTTCGCTTCAATAGGTTTCACCTTTGGTGCTCAATTAGTTGTCACCAATCAGGGAGAACATATGATATTTGTCCCTTTGGGACTGGCTTAATTCACTCAGAATGATGTTTTCCAGATTCCTCCATCTTATTGCAAATGACCGGATTTCATTGTTTTTGACTGCTGTATAGTATTCTATAGAGTACATGTCCCATAATTTCTTTATCCAAATGTATGCTTTGAATTCCCTGTGATCTTTTGCTGTGCGGTTCCCTTCGTTTATCTTCTTTCATGTTGATGGCTGTGTTTCTGTGTTTCTGTGTGTAATACATCTTTAAGTATTTTTTGCAGGGCTGGACGAGTGGCAACAAATTCTTTCAATTTTTGTTTGTTATGAAAGGTCTTTATTTCACCTTCATTCACAAATGAGAGCTTGGCAGGATATAATATTCTGGGCTGGCAGTTTTTCTCTCTAAGTACCTGGGCTATGTCTCGCCATTCCCTTCTAGCTTGTAGAGTTTCTGTTGAGAAGTCTGCCGTGAGTCTAATTGGAGATCCTCTGAGTGTAATTTGACGTTTCTCTCTTGCACATTTTAGGATATTTTCTTTCTGTTTCACTGTGGTGAGTTTAATTACAACGTGTCGTGGTGAGGACCTCTTTTGGTCATGTTTACTAGGGGTTCTATGAGCTTCCTGTACTAGGTTGTCTCTGTCCTTTTCCAAAACTGGGAAATTTTCTGCTATTATCTCACTAAAAAGGCCTTCTAATCCTTTCTCCCTCTCCATGCCTTCAGGAACTCCTAGAACTCGAATGTTGGAGGAGCGGCAAGATGGCGGAATAGGAAGGGAGCACACCGATAGTCTGGGGAGAGACAGTTTAATAAAAGTGGAGATACTGCAGGTTCAAGGAAGAGTAGGGGAAGAAACAGCAGAGAAAACCCTTCCGGAACTGGAGATTCACAGTGGACCTGCGTGGAGAGCTTGGGAGCCCACAGTTTGGGACACCAGCAGCAGATTCAACACACCAGCGCTGGAACGCAAGGTGAGCTGAAACTCAATAGCCCGAAATACCAGCAGCGAAGCGGAAAAGGGAGCCTAGAGCGAACAAGGCTTGAAACCCTGCGGGGAAAAGTTCACCAGGCTAACTAGAAGAGAGAGAGAGAGAGGGGAAAAAAAAAAAAAAAAAAAGTGACCCATACGGACACGAGCTTCTCTCTCTCCGCTCACCTCTCAAAGGTGAGCAAGACAAAGAGCAGGCACCATTTTGGAATACGTCATAAGCAGGGCGACCTCGGGTCGACACCGGCCCCAAGCCTAGCAGAAAAACCTGACTCTGGGTGGGAGGGGTGAAATAACAGGAGATTAGAACCTAATGAATGTGTGGTGCTAATGAACTGAGACTGTGAAAAAAGAGACGGTGGGGGAGAGAACTCACGGAAATCACGAATTCATGTGAGTACTCTCCAGAGACGCTACAGTTCAGTAGCCTTGGCAGCCCAGTGGGAGACTACAGGAGAATCTCAGCCCACACACAGGGCCGCAAAGATTCCTTCTCTGGTCCTTGGGAAAGAGCTTCCGATCTCTGGCTCCCGTGGGTATATCATTCGCCTGCTAAACACCCCCAATTCCATTCAGCTGTGTGGAATTACTTCCCTTTTGAACCAAAAAAAAAAAAAAAAGTAACAGAGAGAGATTTACCACTCCTAACCTGGGAGTGTCTCCTTTGACACACCCTCAACCCTGAGGAACCAAACAGAGCTCTCAGGCCACACCCATCTCAAGCCTCTAAGGCTCCATCAAAAGCAGACAGTCCACTTAATCTAGAGTCATAGTATAACAAGAAAAAACACCACAGTGAAGAAACCAATATGCCAAACAACAAACGCAAAAACCGAGGTAATAAGAAAAAGGAAGACACTATGGCATCCCCAAATGAAAAAGACACCCCAATTCAAGATTACAAAGATGATGAGATAGAAGAGATGCAAGAAGCAGATCTCAAAAAATTGATAAGAACACTAAGAAGTACTCAAAAACAAATTCTTGAACTACAGAAATCCTTAATGGACAAGGTAGAAAATCTCTCTCGAGTATTTTTCTGATTATTTTATTATTTAAGTGTGCATAGTGTATAAATATATGTACATATATATTTAAATGCTAAAATGTTTGAATTTATATGTATATATAAAATGTATCTATATAGTGTGAATATGTATTTGTATAAATGTCTTTATTTGTATATATATGAGATTTTTTTTATCCTGTCTACTTTTTATTTTAAAGAATTATTTATTTATTTGAAAGTCAGTTACACAGAGAGAGGAGATGCAGAGAAAGAGAGAGAGGTCTTCCACCCGATGGTTCACTCCCCACTGCGCCACAGCACCAGCCCCCATCCTGTCTACTTTTAATATCCTCTGTTTGTCTTTGGTGTCCTGAATTTGCACTCTAATATGTGTGAATTTCTTTTTAATCATCCTATGGCATCCGCAATGGTCAATGATTCTGAAAATTGGTTACCTTAAACATCTTTATATTAAAAAATATTTTTACTCAGAAGTACTCAGAATATTAGCAAAATAGCTACAACTTTATTAGCAATTATGGAGTGTTATTAAGAGAACAGCAACTATTTCCTATAAAGTGCCTCAAAGACAATTAACAGTGAAAAACTACTGTCCTGAAATATCACTAACCTGTGCTATGCACAACAAGAACTGCTGCAGAGGTCCTTGACAACTTATAACTCTCATTCTGTACCAGGCAAGATTATTGGCTGAAAATGTCACCAGGACAGGGCTATTTAAAGACACACTTAACAGTGCATTAATCATACCCAAAAAGAAGACACTGTACAGTGTAAAAACAAATTTTATACATTGTTACTATTATTTTCTTTAAAGGAGTGAGCTGGGATGGGCACTATGGTACAGCAGTTAAGAAACCTCTTGGGTTGCCAGCATCCTATATAAAAGTGCCTTGATTCAAGTCACACTTGGCTTCTGATCCAGCTTCCTGCTAATGGACACCCTGGGAGGAAACAGGTGTGAAGCAAGTATTCGGGTCCCTGCCACCCACTGTGGGATGCTTGGATAGAGTTCCTGGATCCTAGGAACCCCTCTCCCTCTCCCTCTCCCTCTCCCTCTCCCTCTCCCTCTCCCTCTCCCTCTCCCTCTCCCTCTCCCTCTCCCTCTCCCTCTCCCTCTCCCTCTCCCTCTCCCTCTCCTCTCTCTCTCTCTCTTTTGGCCTTTCAAATATAAATAACTAAATGTTCAAAATAATAAACTAGAAGTGATCTGTGAACAGGAGGTTCAATGTGTTACAGTCAAGAGAAAAGACTGCCCCAGAACCAATTTATTAATCATCTCTTTCTTCCTCCTCCTCCTCCTCCTCCTCCTCTTCCTTCTTCCTCTTGCTCTTTTCTGCCTCGCTGACTCCCATGCTTGCTGCAGAGGCTTTCCTTTCCATCAGTGTGCAGCCAACTCCTTTTCGTATTTGTCCTCCAGCTCAGCAGCCAGCTTTTACTGAAGCAGCTTGTTATCTGAAGCGCTGTCACTCCAAATCACTGTCAGTCTATTTAACATCACCCATGGACAGGCCAAGATAGTCTTGTTTGACTTTGGGGCAAAGCTCAGAGCAGAACAAGCCAAAGGCCAAAGGAGGCCTCTTGGGTGCATTGGGATCCTTGAGAACCTTTTGTGTTTCCCCTTTAGAAGGAATATAAATTTTTGTTTCAGTTTCATAACAACCCCTGTCTTGGCCCCATCTTCAAATTTCTTTTCTCTGTAGCAGACATGGTCCTCCAGCATCTTTGAGCACTTCCTACAGACTTCTTAGAAGATGGCAGAAGCACTGGGGCTGCTTCTTAGGCTCCCCTGGCTCCCCTGCACAGAGAATGCAAATGATGACCTTAGGCCACTTGGCGTCTTAGGATCTGCTGTGCCCATGTTTAGCCAGTTGTCAACAAGGCCCACAGCCACCTGATGTCTGCCCAGCTCTCAAGTGCCTAGCTCTGTCCCAAGCAGTGCTATGTATTGCAGTGTTGCCCACCTTAAACACTTGTGGAAGTTCTCAACTGCTGTTTATTTAAAGATCTGATCGCTTCTCCTTGGTTGTCTTTCTCCTTTTTTAAAGAGCCACAATTTCTTTTCATCTCTCTTATTTTTTATCTCCTTGCCCTCATTCTGTATTATAAATACTCTTTGAATATTCATTTACCATACTGGTAACTCTATACATACTGACATGTGTGTACCATTTGTTGCATATTTTATTTCAAATATTTTTTCATTTCTATAGTTATACTTGATTTTTTAAAAAAATCTACTTATTCACTATTAAGTCTCCAACTCATTTGCAATTCCTTTTTTATCTCTTTAAGCATATTGATAATATATATGTTATATTGCCTGTACAGAAATTGCAAGATCTGAAGTCTTTGGGACTCTATCAAACCTTGGTTACACCAAGTATCATCCACAGTGCCATATTTCCTTTTGGGTGGTTATATTTGTATGAGCACCAGAGTTGAGTACAGGTTACCCCAACATATGGCGTTTGAGAAAACAATAGAGGCAGAAGGAGTTCCTAGACCTTTACCCATGCTTCTCCTCTGCAGCAGACCATAAAAGAATCTCTCTGGGGGCTGGCATTTGTCCTAGTTGTTAAGATGCGACTTGGGATGTCTACATCTGTGTCATAGCACCTGGGTTCAAGTCTCAGCTCCAGCTCCTGATTCCAACTTCCTGTTAATGCACACCCTGGGAGGCAGCAGGTGATGGCTCAAGTATGTGGGTCCTTGCTACTTAGGTGGGATACCTGCACTGAGTTTCAGGCTCCTGGCTTTGACCACAGCCAGGGGCCATTCCAGGCATTTGGGGAGTGAAACAGCAGGTAGCAGTCTCTCTCTCTCTCTCTCTCTCTCTCTCTCTCTCTCTCTTTTTCTCTCTCCTCTCTCCTCTCTCCTTCCCTCTCTCCCTACCTATCTCTCTCTACCTCTCTCTCTGCCCTATGCCTGTCAAATAAATAATAAATAAAATATTTTTAAAAGAATGACTTGAACTCGCTCTAAAGTAGAACACAAGACCTCCTATCAGAAAGGTCCTCTGTTAAGAGAGAGAAATGCCTGGAAGAATCTGAATAAACAGGTCTTACTAACTTCCACCCAGTTTATTACCATTGGATCATACCCCTTTGCCCTCTGATCATACTTCTACTCAACAATCCACAAAAACTTACAGATTTTCCTGTTTCTTTGGGCTTTCATTTCTGAAGACTGCTATGTCAAGTACACTTACACAGGACACTATATTGAACGTATTAACTTATATTAAATTAATTCATATACTTTACTGTTGTCAATCTGCCTTTTGTTACAGCATCTCAATCACAAACCTTGTGATAGGTGAGAAATCTCTCCCCATCTCATGAGTTTATCTTTCTTGCATGTTTATATAGGGGAATTCTTTGGGAATTGAGTTGAATGTAGGATTTTCCCAAAGGATTTGTTTTTGCTTCTCCTTGGTGCCTAGTCCTAATGTTTTGTTTTGTTTTTAGTTGAAAGGCAGAGACCAAAAGAGAAAGAGAGAGAGGGAGGGAGGAAGAGAGGGAAAGAGAGAGAGAGAGAGAGAGAGAGAGAGAGAGAGAGAGAGAGAGAGATCTTAAGCCTGCTGGTTCACTCCCAAAATACCTGAAACAGCCAGGGTGAGGACAAAGCCTGGAGCCAGGAACTCCATTCAAGTCTCCCAACTGGGAAGCACCGAGGTTTGAGAGAGGAAATTGTTATTGATGCTAACAGTGTAGGAAAGGGGTCAGGACTAATTCTAGATACCTATTCAATGAAACTAGAGCCCACATCTAAAGATGTCCCAAAGCTCAGTGTCCACCTGCATCCAGAAAATGCCTTCACTCTGACAGCAGCTTTAGTGCCAGTTCCCACTCCAGAAGCCTGCTTTTACTAAGTTGTTTGCCTCTGTGTGGGTCGTCAGACTCTGCAGACAAAAATACAGAAAGTTCAATTACATTTGAATTTCAGCTAAGCAACAAACAATTTTACAGAAGCGTTCATATTCTGTGCACCATTGGGGGCATACTCATACTTTAAAAAATTATCCTAGGAAGCCAGCACTGTGGTTTAGTGGGTAAAACCGCCACTTGCAGTGCCAGCATTTCATGTGGTCACCGGTTCCAGTCTTGGCTGCTCCACTTCCAATCCAGGTCTCTCCTAAGGCCTGGGAAAGCAGTGGAAGATGGTCCAAGTTCTTGGGCCCCTGCAATCATGTGGGAGACCTGGAAGAAGCTTCTGGCTCCTGGTTTTGGATTGGCGCAACTCCAGCCATTGCAGCCAAGTGGGGAGTGAACCAGCAGATGGAAGACCTCTCTCTCCCTCCCTCCCTCCCTCCCTCTCTCTCTCTCTCTCTGTATGTGTGTGTATGTGTGTGTGTGTAACTCAAACTTTCAAATAAAAATATAAATAAATCTTTGTTTTAAAAAAGTATCATTGCCTGGAGCCGGCGCTGAGCATAGCGGGTAAAACTGCCACCTGCAGTGCCGGCATCCCATATGGGTGCTGATTCAAGTCCTGGCTGCTCTACTTCCGATTCAGCTCTCTGCTGTAGCCTGGGAAAGATGGCCCACATGCTTGGGCTCCTGCACTCTGTGGGAGACCTGGAAAGAAGCTCCTGGTTCCTGGCTTTGGATTGGCGCAGCTCCAGCCATTGCAGCCATCTGGGGAGTGAACCGGCAGATGGAAGACCCCTCTCTCTCTCTCTCTCTCTCTCTGTGCCTTGCCTCTCTGTAACTCTGCCTTTCAAATAAATAAATAAATAAATATTTTTAAAAAAAATTATCCTTTCCTTATCTTAAACTCAAATTTGATTTAATTTCCTGTAGTTTTTTTTTTTTCTATCAACACTGTGTCAAGGAATGTGTATGTAAGGATCCCCTTAAAAACCATATTAAAGAGCATTTCTAGTTGTTTTCTGCGGGGGGGGGGGGGCTGTCAGAAGATCAAGTTTGCAGGTTGCTGGATGCAGACACATGTGTGCCCTTCCCCTGTCCCTCACTCACCTTGTGAAACGGGGGACATCACTTCCCTCTGGAACATCAGTACCCACAATATTTTATCTCTATATCCTGGAATTTGGAAAGGATCTTATGTTAAAAATAAATTTAAAAACATCGAGGCTCAGATAAGTAAAATAATAAGGTCAATATTACACCCAGTCGTGTGGCCAAGAAATCCTGCCTCCTCACTCACTCACTCCTCATTTTGCACTCTACCATGATGTCTGTGAGGATCAAATAAAGCTAAACGAGATCACAGCAGGAGGCAGAACATAAAGCATCAAATGTACATGCACCAACAGAATAAAAGTAAAGCATAAAATTATTTTGATTACAGAGTTAACAAAAAATGGGCAGCTTATAACGTGAGATTCACTATGGAAACATATTTATGGAAGGAACTTGTAAGACTACAGTAACGTATTTACACATCCCTCCTTTCCAGGAATTTTAAGCATGACAATGAGAATTTTCTATGAATATTTAAAGGAAATAAATTAATGACTTTAAAATAAAATATCTGACCAGAAATACATGATATTAAGGATTTTTGATGTAGAACATAAAATATTCTCCATAGCAAATAAGACCAAAAAACAGAACTTAATTAGAAAAAGCCTTCTCTCCTTTTTTCCTTCCGCTTTTCTTAGAAAGAAATGCTTTCAGAATACTTAAGACTCTCACCATGCTACTTTCTTTGCTACAATCAGTGCATGATTGCCACTCAAATTGCTATACTGGTCCTTTTTCCTCTAGTTCTGCATAAAAAGAAGATGCAGATGAATGGATTTTCTGTGGGTTAATTTATTAGGAGTGCAAAGCAATTATCAGCAAGGTAAATCATGGAACATGAAGTACACTGTTACACGCTGGTTGCTGTATAATGCAGGTCCCTTGGCCACAAATGCAATTAAAGTGTTATATTTTATTCCTTTTAATTTCATCTCCCAGTCTACCCTTGGTTTAACCCAGACAAGTCTGACTGTATGTCAATATGTGATCAATGGATAGAAGTGTATTATAACTACTGCAAACAATTTCTTTATTTTGATGCTATGGGATAAATTTTCATATTAAACATCAATCTACAAAATGGGGGTTGGGGAATTTAACTGTAGACTCTGTTCCCAGGGCATCAGCTTGTCAGTTTCTCGCGCGGCTGTAATCGGCTGAAATTATATTACTGTCATGTGACCAGGGACTGGAGTGAGGTGAATTAAGCAGTGCTTGCAAATGCCTGTCACATTAAAAGTACCTAAATCTTCTGTCTTTAGTTTGAAAGGGCAGGTCCAACGAAAGTCATGTTTACTAGGCTTTCAAGTCTTCCAGAAGAAAGCTTTGACAACAAAAGCAAGCATCTCTCCATGTAGTCCAGTACAGGATGAATAAAATGATAGTGATGGGCAATGTTTCAAGAAAGACATGGGACAAAAATGCCTATTCTGTCATGTAAATTTTTATTTAAAATTCTTATGTTTATTTTTGTTTATTTGAAAGGGTAAGAGACAGACAGAGATCTTCCATCTGCTCATTCATTTCCCAAATGCCTGTTAACAGGTCTGGGGCAGGCTGAAGACAGCAGCCTGGAACTCCATTTATGTCTCCCACATGGGTGTCAGGCACCCAACTGCTTGCACCAACATCTGTTGTCTCTTAGGGTGTGCATTAGCAGGAAAGCGAAGCTAAAAGCAGAGCCAGGACTTGACCTCTGACATGGAGTGTGGGAGTCCCAGCATGGTTCCCTCACTGACTAGCTAAACTTGGTCAAGCTTCTGAACGTCTCTTGGCCTTAATTTCCTCATCTACAAAGTGGGAGGAATCCCTGCCTGGTGAGATGTTTAATAAAATGTGAATAATATCTACCATGTAGGTAAACAGAAGTGTGATGATGATGTTGTTTATTCTTTGTTCACCACGAGCAACAACCCAACAGTAATATTTAAAATAAATTGTACCTCTGAATCAACAGAGCAGGAAATGCCTAGCTAAAAGCCATTAAACTTAAAAAAATAATATTACTGTATAGAGAAGATGAGAAATCAAGGTAAGCAGGCTTAGAAAGAAAAGATGGTTAAGTGAACCATGGAGTAAGGCAATGATTTCACTATCATTCTGACACATATCAAAGAGGAAAAATATCTTTTCCTCACCCATCCTAGTCCTGGTTGAGCATATCCTAACCCAAGATTAAAGGCGGGGCTGGCGTTACAGAAGTTAAAGCTTCTGCCTCCAATGCTAGCATCCCCTATGGGCACTGGTGTATGTCCTGACTGTTCCACTCCCAGTCTAGCTCCCTGCTAATGGCCTAGGAAAGCAATGGAAGAGAGCCCAAGTGTTTGGGCCTCTGCACCCACATGGGAGACCTGGATGAAGCTTTGGCTTTCAGCCCAGAGTATTGTGGTCATCTGGGGAGTGAACCAGCATATGGAAGTCGGTCCTCTTTCTCTGTCTGTCCCTCTCTCTCTCTCTCTGTAGCTCTTTCAAGCAAATAAATAAATCTTTTCTTTAAAAAATATTAATAAGAGAAAGGCATATAAATTTATTTAAGCTTTGATGGCACAGGAATCTTCATAAGGAAATGAAGACCTTAAGAAATGGCTACACTGGCACTGTGGCTCACTAGGCTAATCCTCTGCCTTGCGGCGCCGGCACACCGGGTTCTAGTCCCGGTCAGGGCGCCAGATTCTGTCCTGGTTGCTCCTCTTCCAGTCCAGCTCTCTGCTGTGGCCCGGGAGTGCAGTGGAGGATGGCCTAAGTGCTTGGGCCCTGCACCAGCATGGGAGACCAGGAGGAAGCACCTGGCTCCTGGCTTCGGATTGGTGCAGCATGCCAGCCATAGTGGCCATTTGTGGGGTGAACCAATGGAAGGAAGACCTTTCTCTCTGTCTCTCTCATTGTCTAACTCTGCCTGTCAAAATAAATAAATAAATAAATAAATGGCTAAATCTGTGTACTGTATTCTGGATTTGATGAAGAATGGACAGTTGGGGAGAAATAGGATAGAGCAAAGGTGATATGATACAATGGTAATGCACTGGGAGAAACCTCATCAGATTCTTCTCTGTGATCTGAGTTTCAGAAACAAGGTTGCTCCTTTGCTCTGAGTGTAGGGAGAGCACCTCTCACTGGAGGGTCTTATGGCCTGCTCCAGGGGTAGGTTAGAGAGAAGGGGAGGAGAAGGCAAGAGTCCTTCCTGCTTTTGTGGTTTTCTCAAATTCTTCCAGTGTTAAACCTATGAGATTAGTGTGTCCTGAGCCCCAACACCTGCTTATATAGTGTGTTAGCTTTCCAGGTCCTATTATAGGAAAAGTCTTTTAAAAATAAAGAGCCCAACCACAAGGCTGTTGTCAAAAGACAGGGAAGAGGCCAGGTGGTGGTAGGTGCAGCAGGCCACTGTGTGCATTATGGGAGCTCAGGAGTGAAGGAGACACAACACCTGCTAGCTGGATGCCCACCTAGAACACAAGCCAATGCCCTGCCTGTGGCTGAAGTCTCTGTCCATAGCAATAATGGAAACGCCCCAAATAGTGTTAAACTTCTCACATGTTAGTACCTCAATGTAAGCACATTTGCTTGTTTATTAATCTTTTTTTTTTCTTTGGACAGGCAGGGTGGACAGTGAGAGAGAGAAACAGAGAGAAAGGTCTTCCTTTGCTGTTGGCTCACCCTCCAATGGCCGCCGCGGTCGGCGCGCTGTGGCCGGCGCACCACGCTCATCCAATGGCAGGAGCCAGGTGCTAGGTGCTTTTTCCTGGTCTCCCATGGGGTGCAGGGCCCAAGCATTTGGGCCATCCTCCACTGCACTCCTGGGCCACAGCAGAGGGCTGGCCTGGAAGAGGGGCAACTGGGACAGAATCCGGCGCCCCGACCGGGACTAGAACCCGGTGTGCCGGCGCCGCAAGGCGGAGGATTAGCCTGTTGAGCCACGGCGCCAGCCGCTTGTTTATTATTCTTAAGGCCAATGTCCAGGGGCAATGTCAGGTAGGTAGGAAGAGCTCTGAGGCCTAAGTGAGTGAAAACCATCTCTAAGGCAGAGAAAGGCATTGGCAGAGGACACTGATGTCCCTCACAGTTTGGCCTGAGTATGTCCTCATGATTGATAATAATGGTCATGCCAATAAGCTCCGAATAAGTAAATGTGGCACAAGGAGAGTATATTACTTACTCTGAGAAGTAGAAACTAATGTTTTGAAGTTTAGGTGATGGAAATAAATGGTGATGTTAAAACAATGTTTCTGGGGTGTGTATTGTAGCCCAGCAGATTAAGCTGTGCTTGCAATGCTGGCATCCCATATCTAAGGGCCAGTTTGAGTCCCATAGGTTCACTTCCTATTCAGTTTTCTGCTGATGTGCCTGGGAAGGCAGTGGAAAATGACCCAAATGCTTGGGCCCCTGCCACCCATGTGGAAGATCCAGATGGAGCTCCTGGCTCCTGGCTTCGGACTGGCCCCAACATGGCTATAGTGACCACCAAAGAAGGACTAATGGATGGAAGATTCTCTCTCTCTCTCTCTCTCTCTCTCTCCCCCCCGCATACACACACACACACACACACACACACACACACACAATCTCTCCCTGTCTCTCTGCATTTCAAATAAATAAATCTTTCAAAATCCAAACAAATAAAAAACAATGTTTTCCCAAACTCACTCTTTGCCCTTTGGAGGATTTTAATCATTGCGCATGCCACTGTCCCTTTGTGTGAACACACTTTAAAATCACCTTGACCCTGGACTTCTATTATACAAATGTCTCCTTAGCATCCTTAGTGTCATATGGTCTGCCCTCCTTCACTTGAGATAGCCCATCATGATGTCTCAGCTTATCCATGAAACATGCTTTATGTTAACTTATCTGAACAGGGTCATCAATATTACTATGACTGCTACTAAACTAGGTAGATTTTTTGATAATGCCTCAGTGTTGTAATCACCCTGATGTATCTTCAGCCATCCTCTGTCATGCTGAATCATGTTCTTTCAAATAATGTAATACCTATGTTATTTAGAATGTGAGATAGCTTTGCTCTCTGTCCTCAACTCCAGCAAAAACTCTTAGAAGCTTCATTGTCCTCTACCCCTCTACACCCAACAGGGGTCTCTTGACCGAGGACAAGACTCGTATTTTTGGGGCCTCCCTACACAAGTCATTGTGGGTGTAATTGCCCCCTCTTTTTAGGGACTGGTGATTTTACACTGCATGATACTTCAAGTAATTATGTTTATAATCAATCAATGAGATGATGAGGGACTCTCAAAACCACTTTTGAGAGCATAGCGAAACAAGATTCAATCAGATCCCACAACTCTGACATCTGTGTAAACTTGAATATGACACATGAGCTTCTGCTAACCAACTTGCAGTACAAAATAAGTTCCTGTATTCAAAGGGGATTAATTGGAATACTCAAACTTCCCTGTCATGCCCCCAGCTAAATTCCATTCTTTTTCAAAATGCAATGTTCTCAGTAGTTTAGGGGAACCTCAAGGAAGTCAGTCATCATTCCTAGCTCTGCCCTTTCCACAGCTTGCCCACTGTCCCCTATCACATTGTTTCCAGCACACCCCGCTCCTGTGGCTGCGTGGATCACTGAACCATGACAGCAGCCCATCCCACTCTTCACACCTCTGGGGTCTAGGCTGGGACCATCTCTTTCAGCTCTCCCACCTGCTTCATACTGTATGCATTTTCACAAATCTGCCATGGCATTCACACTATCTTCTCTTCACATATGCTGTTCCCTCTGCTAGAATGTCCTTCCTGCTCTGAATACCCCTTGGCCACCATTTAAACCTCTGCTGAATTGCTCTCTCCTCCCTAACAATAGCCCTATCTCCAGTCCTACTGTTTACCTCCAATACAGCACACATCATACGGGGTGGTAGCTGATTCCCGCCATGTCTTTCTGAAGAGCAGTCTTCTGAGAGTCTGAGAGACAGACTGTTGTATGCATTTTAGCAGCTCACCAATAATCAACAAACCAACAACAAAAAATGTACTTATGTCTGTTAATTAAAATGAGCTTTATATTATGATTTAGAATTTGACCTTGAGTTAGTCCAAACCATATTCTGAGGAAATTTGCTTAAAGTGAAGCATTATGTGGCTATTAAATTAGCATATTTGGGAAATGGCAGAGAGGATATGGCCATGAATATTTAAGGTAAATTGTATGAAGGATGCCAGAGGTGGGTGAAATTAACTTACCTATTTAAATGTTCCAGAAAAATGTGGAAAACTGAGCTGTCAAAAAAAAAGAACCCACACATTACTACTCAGCATAATTTTGCTTAGAAAATAGCATTATTTCTGCTTGATTTGATTTCATGTGGTTAAGTATGGAGGAAATGTTATTTATTATATACACAGCTAAGCTTATGTAATTATCCCCAAATGTTCTAGTGTAGCACATATAGCCAACACCATGGATGCTTGTTGCATCAATTTGGAAAAGAAGGGAAAGAATTAGCCATGCAATAGTTAATTCAATTTATAAAATTAAATGTGTATTAAAATATGCCTGGTAAATATTATGCCATCTGCACATGCTCAAACAGCGAGCCTGGTTAATATTTTATAGTTTATCTGATAAAGTTAACAAAAGAATTTAGTCAGAGTAGAGGCATACACTGAATATTTCATCACCTTCTTAATTGCAGAATACAGACAAGACATTTTTTCCCTTTGGGAAAAATAAATGTTAAAAGTTATTACAGATGGAATCAGTTTGGCAATTAGATTGAAATCCAACTGAAACCAAGCAGAAATTGACAGCTACAAACATCACAATACCAACGTATTTTCAGCCAACTCCATCAATTTACATGATGAAGCAGAAATGTTGATGGCAGTGCTGTGCAACTCTGCTAGCAGAGGTTATATTAACACAGAAGAGAAACTGGCTTTGTGCCTTTTTTCCCAGTAGTTAATTCACAACCATCAAGAGCTGTCATTCTTATGCACAGCAGACAATATGATATACCTAAGTCCTTTCATTCTGACTTCTGATTTAAAGGTCTTCAGCTTGTGCTATGGACCTTAACCTTGAAGCCAAGTGCAAATTAGCTTTAAATCAATGAAGCTGATTAAAGCTCCATTGTGGTTGAGCCCTTAATAGAAGAAGGGAGGGGAAGGAGCCACTTGAAAACAGCAAACGATTGGCCTCTCTTAACTTGGAACATATGTAATGCTTTTCATCTCTCCTCCACCCTGACAAAACCATGAATGGTTTTAAGGCTATTTACCTGCTAAGAGAATGGAACCAAATTTTCCAATTCAGTGGAACAGGCCAAGTGAGAATCAAAGGTATTTTTTACAAGCACCAGAATATAAAAGGTTATTTTTAAAAAGAAGTAAAGAGGGGAACATCAAAACATCTCCCCAGTAGAGGCCAAGACAACAAGTTTCTATTGGGTGAAAAAAAATTCTCATTTTTAAAGGCACCTCAGTGTCTGGTTATTTTGCTTTGTATTTTATGTCACATCTCTAAAACAGAAGGTTGTTGTAACTTCTGACCATCTCAAGAAATGATTTTCTTCCTCACAAATGATTCTACCTACAAAATACATGCAAAAAGAGAAGTAGCTTGCTTTGAAAGTGGCCAAAATAAGCCAGCCAAGGGCAGAGCTATTTGATTATCTATATCCTACCTCCAGCACCCCCATTAAGAAAGCTCCAGAATGACTTACCAATTCTTCCTACTTTCTCTGGGGCTATCAGAGCTTAGACAAATTCAGTTTTTTTTTTCCAAAAAAAAAAAAATATTCTTTTTACAACTTCAGAAATACAGAGACAATCAACTAACTACAAAAAAACTTTGAATAGAGAAAAGCTTGTTTTTATTTCTGAATTTAATTGGTTCCTGCTGCAGTTAAGCTGCCCTTCCCAAGCTGATAATCACACTGCCCTGAGTGACTGCCTCCATCCCACCACAGGTGAGGATGAGGCAACATCATCCTTATATTTCTGGTGAGATGAGTTAAAAATTATGGAAAAGAGGAGCCATCCCTGTGGCGTAGTGAATAAAGCCACAAACTGCAGCGCCAGCATCCCATAAGGGTGCCGGTTCGAGTCCCAGGGGCTCCAGTTCCGATCAAGCTCTCTGCTATGGCCTAGGAAATGAATGGAAGATGACCCAAGTCCTTGGGCCCCTGCACCTGGGTGGGAAGACCCTGAAGAAGCTCCTGGCTCCTGCCTTCGGATCGGTGCAGCTCCAGCCTTTGTGGCCAATTGGGGAGTGAACCACTGGACGGAAGACCTCTCTCTGTCTCTCTGCCTCTCCTCTCTGTGTGTAACTCTAACTTTCAAATAAATAAATCTTTGAAAAAATTATGGAAAAGAAATTCTTAGCATGAACCCAGGAGAAAATCAAACAAACACAAGAAAGTGGGATCTAAGGAGTTGATACAGGTAATTTAATCACACAGTATGTGGAAGGAGCTTACTACGATGCTTGGCACATAGCATGTGCTCAGCAAATATGAGAAATGTATCGGCTGCTGTTCTTTTGGCTTTGATTCACCTGACCCTCACTCCATACCACCCACTCGAGTGCCTGCACCCCAGAAACTCTGCTTTGAAGCCCTCACAATCTCCTCTCACTCCAATTTCTTTGGGATCTTAATGGAAAGAGAACAAGGGAACTAAAATATGAAAGAAATCAGTTATTTCCATGCACAGAATGACTAATCACATGCCAATGGTCACTGAAGACACAGAGCCACAGCATAAAAAAGTACATGCACTAGAAACCCAGCAGATGCTCCTTCTTCCGCTTTTTGATAAAGAGCATGTTTTCCTACATGTACACTGATACCTCAGAATTCCTTTTTGGAAGAATGGAATTCAAAGATAAGTTTAGGGGCTGGCATTGTGTCACAGTGGATTAAGCCATTGCTTGCAACACTGGCATCTTATATCACAGCGCCAGTTTGAGTCCTGGCTACTCCACTTCTGATCCAACTTTCTGCTAAGGTGCCTGAGAAAGCAGTGGGAGATGGCCCAAGTTCTTGGGCTCCTTCTACTCCAGTGAAAGACCCAATTCTTGCTTTGACCTGGTCCAGACTCAGCTGTTGCCAATGTCGGGAGAATGTCCACCTCTCCCCCCCCCCCCCCCCGCATCACTCTGCCTTTCAAGTAAATAAATAAATATTTTAAAAATATTTTGGTGAAAAAAAATGAAATCTGTTATAGTTTTTCCATAATGTGTATTCTCCATGAACTTTTTGAAGACTTTTATAGGTATGGATTTCATGCGTTTCTTTTTTTACACCATAATCAACTTAATTCCAATTTCCTTTTCATTTTATTTGAGAGAGAGAGAGACAGGTGGCTCTCATCTTCTGGTTCACACCACAAAAGCTTCGGGATTTAGCTGGGACAGAGGCTGACATCAGGAACTAGGGATAGATATCATACCCAGGCACTGTAATATGGATGCATCTGTCAGCCTAGTGTCTTAACCACTAGGCTGAACACCTGCCCCTAATTCCATGTTCCAAGAACTCCCTGAAGCACATGCATATCTCTAGGTCCCCAGGGTTATCTTGTACAAACTGACAAGACAAACTAAGTAACAGTGGAGATCAGAACTGGCCCATGAGCATAGAAAGAAAATAGAAAATGGGGCCGGCACCAAGGCTCAATAGGCTAATCCTCCGCCTTGCGGCGCCGGCACACCAGGTTCTAGTCCCGGTCCGGGCACCGATTCTGTCCCGGTTGCCCTTTCCAGGCCAGCTCTCTGCTGTGTCTCAGGAGTGCAGTGGAGGATGGCCCAAGTGCTTGGGCCCTGCACCCCACGGGAGACCAGGAGAAGCACCTGGCTCCTGCCATCAGATCAGTGCAGTGCGCCGGCTGCAGCAGGAGGGTGAACCAACGGCAAAAGGAAGACCTTTCTCTCTGTCTTTCTCTCTCTCACTGTCCACTCTGCCTGTCAAAAAAAAAAAAAAAAAGAAAGAAAATAGAAAATGGAGATGGGTAGGCAGTAGAATGCTAGAAAAGAGAAAGAGAAAAAGAATTCCTGAGGCAGCAGACGGGCCCAGTGAGCTGAAATCAAGCGGAATGTTCCCTAGATGAGCGGGAGTGGCAGCTGAGGGAGGACATGCAGTTCCGCTCACCAACCACTCAGGAAACACGGTCCTTCCCCTTCACTGAACTGCCGCTACCCTGCTCCAGTGGACAGAGAAGTCACAGAGGGAGAACCAGAATCTACAGTGTTGATCATCATGCTTTCTTAACCCACAACCACCCTCTGTCATCAAAGGTATTGTGAGAGCAGACAAATGATCTGCCAGACGCTGACAGCTCTGGAAAGAGTTACCATTAAACCTCAAACTGCTATTACCCAGGGTGCTGGTGGTAAGGCAGATGATGGTGCAGAAAGTCCTTAGCTAGAACAGTCTGCCTCACTGAGGTCCAAGCACTTTCCAACCCTCATTAACCTGTGTTTTAATTAATCATCATTTTGAGTAACTCTGGAAAGCACTTTGGAGGCTGCTGATAAAATGAAAAGTACAATTAAATGATTAAGAGTAACTTTCATCTTACCAAGGAAAAATCGCAGACATGTTCAATACCCTCATTTTGAGATATCCCATCCCCGACTACAACTAATCTTATAAGTAGATAACGGCAGTGTGCCAGAGTGGTGTAATTCCAGAAGCTTTCCTTGCCCCCAAATATCTCCCTTGCCCAGACATAAAAATATCCAACAATCTGTCATTGAAAGTCTATTCCTCTAGATTTCTCAGCAACCACAGCTCCATTTTTGAAATACAGATGCCTCTGGATTTTATCAAGAAATTCAGCTATTTTTACATACTAAAAATATCTATGGTTTTGTTATCTGATACTTTCAACCTCTCAAAGGAGTGATCCCTGGCTATATAGAATGATTAGTGATACAGAAAATTGCTGTGGCACCAAGTAGAGTAAAAGGCATCTTAAAAATTAAAACATAAAAGGGAGCAGCCAGCTCCAAAAACAAAAGTCATTCATTTTAAGATTTTGCTTAAAACTGATTAACCCTGGGTTGTTCTACAGATCCAGTGCTTGAATATTCAGGACTGGAAATAAAGCACCTTCTACAGCCTCATGTAAAACACCATCCAAGGAGCCCCAGTAGGCATGCTCAACTTTCTCCTGCTAGTCTTAAAAGTAGGGGAAAGAGTGGGACCACTCCCATTTTTCTGAATCTTAGTTTTGCAGCCACAGAACAAGAGAAAAAAGACATTCTGGAAATGCTAGCAGGGAGACCAGGCATGTGACAGAGGGATCAAGACATATAATCTCCATCCAATCATTGACACCCACATTGCCAAAGCTCCCTTTTGTGCCAAACTGCCCCTCTGCTGAGCCAGGTCTCTCCCCTTCACAGAGAACATGAGGAGAGAGAAAGCATCTTCCTAAAAACCTGCTACGTCTCCTTCCAGATGAAGGTGCCAATAAGCTCTCAGAATTGCTTTATATTTTTAATGCCTTTATGCATCATAGAAAGCAAAAGAAAACTTGTCTGAGCCTTGAATGCTGGAGGGCATATGGGCTGGCCTTCTGAAGACTTGGATGGAATTCAACACCTGGTTAGAAGACAATTGCTTCTTAGCAACACAGGCTGGGATGGTCAACCCCCGCCTCTCCTCAAAAAGACCATGCAAAGTGCATCCAGGAGTAGAGCAGCCCCAGCACCTACCACGGACAAATAGGAAGTAGAATGTATTTTCTGCCCATTTGTCTTTAGCATCTTGAACATCTCTGTATGATTTGTGAGTGTGAGTGTATTTGTGTCTGTGGTGGATCTATGAAAATGCACTAGAGGACAGAAACAGGACTGTTCCTAACAGCAGTATGGACTTCTCCCACCAGCACTGCAAAGTGGTGTGTCTTCCTGTGCAGCATTCCTGTCATCCACACCAGTGCCTACAGAAGCCAGACTGAAGCAAGCCACAGGAGGCATCATGGCAAAGACCTTTAAGCTCCCAGTAAGAAAGCTGATGTTAGCAGGGTGAGAAGATGATTCTCTCCCTACGTCCCTCTAACTTCGCACTCTGCCCAACATATCACTTCACATCACCATTGTCTGGTGTTCATTCAGCCTAGGACTAGGTTTTGTATACATTTGAGATATGCTTCAATTGATAATAAAATGCACATGGATTCTCTCTGATCTTGTTCCTCCTCTTGTGGTCCAAATTTTACCCTCCTTGTTTCTGCTGAGACTATTTTGAATACATCATTCAGCATGTAGCTTCTGACTTCAAAAAGTCTTGATGAAGCCAGGATGAACTCCAACCTGATGTTAGTGGCAGGTCACCTTTCCCCTCTCCCCAGTAAGCTGTATTTACAGATGACAAAGACTGCAACAAAAAGGGAGTCACTTTTTGAGGGCAGCAAGAGGAGCACAGGAAGCTGGTTTCTTCAGCTTTGTCTCATCCTCTACCAGATGGCAACAGAGTGGATTGCCCCTGGCAACCCCTGGCTGGTTGGATGATATTTTATTTTGCCTCCCCAATGACCAGGGAGGATATGAATACTTCTTCTTGCTTTCTGAATAAGAGGCTCTACATATCCCAGTGAGACAGCTTCCAATGATATCAATGCACCTTCAATCTGCTCCTAAGAAGTCAGTATGTGCTCACATCCATAAGACTCTTTAGAAACATGGGGTCATTTTTCAATGCAAAGTGACTCATAGAATCTCTTCCCAAGTGACATATGAAAGCAAGAGAATCAACTAAGGGAATATTCCCTTTTAGCTTTAGGAAAACAAGACCAAGCACATTCATTCTCAAAAATAAAGTTTCTCCTCAAATAAACTCACTACATAGATATTGAAATGACACATTTTGTGGTGTGCTTCTTAAATGATATGACTAATACAGACAAACATTACACAGGAAGCCTTCCTTTATGAATGCTGTTTAAGAACTTGGAATCCCAGAGTTAAAATGCTGATGCCTTTTACGTTTCCTTCTGCCCTAATCCAATCTTCAAAAAAGACAAAAGATACCATTTACCATAAAAAAGTCTAAATTGACTCTAAGAGATATACAATGTATCTTCAAAAAGTTCATGGAGGGACTGGCACTGTGACACAGCTGGTTAAGTGGCCGCCCTTCAATGGAGATATCCAACTTGAACAACAGTTTGAGTCCAGCTGCTCCACTTCTGATCCAGCTCTCTGCTGACACACCTGTGAATGTAGTTGAAGTAGGCCCAAGTGCTTGGTCTCTGACACCCACAAGGGAGAACCAGATGGACTTCCAGTCTCCTGGCTTCAGCGCAGCCCAGTTCTGATTTCTGCAGCCATATGGGGAGTGAACCTGGGGATGGAAGACTGCACTCTGTCTCTGTCTCTCTGTCTGTGTGTGTGTATGTGCGTGTAACTCTGTTTTCAAATACATAAAATAAATAATAAAAAGTTCATGGAAATGTGTATTTTGAAAAAACTATGCATATATTTCAAAATTTCTTGCACTAAATAAACTTGTGTTTTTAAAATTTTTATTTATTTCAAGAGGAGAGAGAGAGAGAAAGAGAGAGACACTCTCATTCACTGATTACTTCCCAAATGCCTGCAATGGTGGGGACGGGGCAGGACCAGACTGAAACCTTGTTTTGGGAACTCAACCCAGCTTTCCCACCTGAGCCTTCATTGCTGCCTCTCAGCTTCTATACCAACAGGAAACTGGAGTCAGGAACTGGAGCCAGACGTTGATCCAAGATGCTCTGATGTGGAAAGCAGGTGTTTCAACTGCTAGGCTAAATGCTCATCCTTAAATTTATCTTTTAATTCAATTTTTCATGAATGCTTTGATGCACCTTTGTTTTATTATTGATTAAGTAGATTAGGTAAAAGATTTCTGATTTATATTTATGTGTTGGTATTCATTATTATTGAGTAGAAGCTTCCAGTACTCTCTAAATATCTTCCAAATATTTAAAATTTGTTCAAGTACAAAAATTGTATATGTGATCAAAAACAGTACATATGATGAAAATAGAATTACTTATATCCTAGGCTCCATATAAAGACCAGAACATAAGGAGTGTTATCATAACATAAAGGGCAGTACAATAACATAGAGTGGTATAATTACTTGCCCCTGATTTGAGAGACTATCTCCTTTCCCAAACCCCTGTCCTGCCCCAACTCAAAACAGTGCACAATCAAGTAACCATGCTGGGAACACAGGAGAAAGTGAAAAGCAGGTTCAGATCCTCACTTTCCTCAGAGATTCTAAACGTGTAGATAGGTTTTGATCACTGGTTTTGTTTTTGTAACTAATGAAATTTTGACAAGAACCCCGATCTAGTCTGCTGGCAGTTTCAACGAGAAAAACTGCCGTCCTCATGTACAAGGCAACACAGAGGAAACATTTGTCAGGCAGAAAAACCAAGACTGAAGGAAGATCTATATATAGAAAATGTATAACCAATAAATCCTAAAGCTGAGAAAATAATTCCCCAAGGAATTAGTGAACAGCTTCTCTACAAAGTACACACCAGTTTTCTTTACTGTCTAGAACAGACATTCTTGGGATTCAAACAGAATCAATCAAGAAATTCTTGGTTGACAATGTAAGAAATGTGAAAAAACTAACCTTTCTGTTGGTAGAAAATTCCATCCCCGTGAAAGAAAAAGAAAGGTGCTAGGTGAGGGGTAAGGAAGAAAAGCACTTCGAGTTGAGGAAGTGCCATTATTGCTGAGAAATCTAAAAGGGTGATAATATGAATCACAAGAGAAGTGCAACAGGGCAGCTATTTGAAATTTGTTTTTCACACATTTAGTGCAAAAACAACAGCTCCTGCAAGAAAGGTCAGTCTACCCACACGTTAAAATCCAATCAAGCAGCACTTTGAGAATCCAAATGTGATTGCAAGATCTCTCACATGCCAAGATGAAGGGGTGTTTCATTTCAATCTATTACTATCAGCATTTTGTGTTCATTATGGTCAAGGGTTGAAGGCTCCACTGGGTACTTGGCTGGTGCTGAATTCCAGCACTTCCCTCATTACATGAGAATGGAATTAACATATGAACGTGTGTGTGCCCTCCCCACACACACACACAAAGCTATGCTATAGTAACACGGAGTGTCTGACTTAACCTCACCCAAGTAATGAGATTCAGATGTGCAGCTTCCACTCCAACCCTATTTCATGCCCTGAAACTGTGGCAGGGGCACTCTGCTTGCTACAGCTCGCCTCTTGTGCCCCAGAAACAAGGTGCAGCAGGATGAGTGAGGAGCAGAATGCAATTAGCAGAGGCTGTCCTCGCTTTTGCAAATTTAAGTCAGACCTTGAAACTCCCTTAAGTCAACACCTGGGATTGTCTTAATTTCCTCTGTAAAAATAGTCCAAGTGCTTTATTTTAAATTACGAAATACAATGCACAGAGAAAACAGCATGAAACAAAGACGCCTTAATGAACTATTGACCTGAACAGAAGCATAGCCTGCACTTGTGGCAAGACATAATATAACACAACCCCAGACTTGCCACTTCTTGAAAAGAAATGCCTCCCTTCCTGCAGCTGTGCACAGTGTCCATGAAGCACATTATACCTTTCTAAGGTTTTATTATACAATTATGTACACCTACAATGTGGTTGAATGATGTCTTTTAATGATGTAATTCAATCCACGTGGAGTATATTCCATCATGTCTGGCATGATGATTTTAAGATTAATCCATATTCTTTTGTGCACTTGCAGTTGGCTCATTTTATTGTTGCATATTATTCCAATACATGAGTATGAAAAACCGACTTATTTACTTTATTGTCGATGGGTATCTGAACCAATTTTTCATGCACACACATTATATTCTATTGCAATGATGCTTAGACAAGTTTTAGATACGCTCTGGTATACTTCAGTAGGGATTTATAGTGGACATATACAGAAGAATTACTGGACCATACAAAAAGTATGTTTAGGGGGCAATGTTGTGGTGTGGCCTATTAAGCCACATCTTGCAACACTAGCATCCCACATTGGAATGCAGGTTCAAGGCCCGGCTGCTTAGTTTCCAGTCCAGCTTCCTGCCAATGTGGCTTCAAAGGCAGCAGAGGATAGTGCATGTACTTGGGCCCCTGCCACCCAAGTGGAAGACCAGGATGAAGTTCTAGGCTCCTGACATTGTCCTGGCCCAGACCCGGTTGTTGTAGCCATTTAGGGAGTAAACCAGCAGATGAAAGATCTCTCTCTCTCTTTCTTTCTCTCTCTCTCTCTCTCTCTCTCTCTCTCTCTCTCTCCCTGCCACTTCCTTTCTCTGTGTCTCCACTCTGTCTTTCAAATAATTCAATAAATAAATCTTTTTTAAAGGGAAACATGTTTAGCTTTACAAGACGCTGGTAAAGTTGTCCCTATTTCCAACCCACAAGTGATGCCTGGGAATGCTTGTTACTTCACCCTCCCAACAACATTTAGAGTTGTGTTTTTTTTTCTTGGTGTGTTTCGTCCTTTCCAAGTTTTCTGCGGACCTGGCTGGTGCCTTGTTCCTTTTTGAGCAGAACAGACTGAGGGGAAGCCGTCCTTGGGCCTTCTGAACCTTTTATAATCCACAATCACTGACCCAACCCATCCTAAAGGCCATCTAGATGTCTCATATCTTGATAAGTGTGCACTTATCATACATTATGTTAATTCCAAAGAAATTATTATAATTTATCAAATATGGGGAAGGGGTTAGCAGTATGGCACAATGGCTAAGACCAACATATGTGATGCAGCAGCTCACATCAGAGTGCTGGCTGGAACCCCAGCTCCTTGGCTTCCAATTCAGGCCCCTGCTAATAAATCTGAGAAGGCAGTGGAAGATGCTCCAAGTACTTAGGCCAGTCAACCATGTTGGGAGATCCAGATGGAGCTCCTGGCTCCTGGCTTTGGCCTGGTGCAGCCTTGTATGTTGAAATCATTTGAGGAGTGAACCAGCCTAAAGAAGATTTCTCTCTGTCTCTCCCTCTCTCTTAACTATGCTTTTCAAATAAAATAAATAGGGGCCTGGTGCTGTGACATAGTAAATTAAGCCTCCTCCTATGGTGCCAGCATCCTATATGGGTGCCAACTTGAGCCTCTACTGCTCTACTTCCTATCCAGCTCCCTGCTAATGGCCTGGGAAAGCAGTAGAAGATGGCCCAAGTGCTTGGGCCCCTGAACTCACGTGGGAGACTCAGAAGAAGCCTCTGGCTCCTGGCTTCAGATTGGTCCAGCTCCAGCTACTGTGGTCATTTGGGGAGTAAATCAATAGATGGAAGACTTCTCTCTCTATCTCTCCCTCTCTGTCTGAAACTCTACCTCTCAAATAAATAAATAAATCTTTAATAAATAAATAAATTTTTTAAAAAACTATAGCTAATTTTGGAGAAAAAAATCCAGAGAAAAGAGACTAAATTTATCAACAATCCAGGAGATCTATCACTAAGATAAGAAAAGAGCAAAGCAATTGTGTTATCTATAAATCAAATGAATATGCAATTATACAAAAATATTATTGTGTCTCATAAAGTTAATTACAAAGAAAAATAAATTACAAAGAAAAGTGTGAGAATGTGAGAATTGAAAGAAGTGTACTCTTCCCCAATTTCCATCTTCAACACACACACACACACACACACACTCAGCACCTCCAGCACTATTTAGTGAGTGACTTCTTTCTCTTAAAACCCTGACAAGTTCCAGCTGAATATACTACAAAAGAAAACTGAAAATTATTTGAATGTGAGTATTTTTCCAAGAACATGCTTCTCACGTGACTGAATTCCATATAAAGAAAACTGTACCCCAAATGGGCATTTTCATCCCAAAGTTTTGTTGAACAGGGCTCCACATGCATTCCAAACACATTTCCTAAACACTTCCCTTGTTTCTGGTTAGAAAACTGAAAGGAACAGTTTTCATGAAGAGGCATAGAAACTTGATATCACCAATGGATACCACTGTAATCCTAGATGAAGTATTTGAATTACAGGCTTTCCAAAGCAGAACCATGTCTTTCCTTACCTAAGTCTATTAGCCATCAGAAGAAATAAAAAAATTATTTATTCTTTTGGTAATTGCTTATGATTGTATATTTCATTTCTTTCACAGGATTCTACAATGCATATGTTGCATCAATAGTTAAGTGGGAGAGAAAATATTTTGAATATATTGCTTTTCTCACAGGAACTTATTTGCAAATACAATGAAAAGATATTAGATGGCAATAATAGGAGATGGGCCAGTGGTTTGTAATTATTATATTCACCTAATGGAATTTTTTAAATGAGGATATGCTAAAAATTTTGGTCCAATAATACTGGAGTAAATTGTATATTTTTAAAAACTATCCTAGTAATTCAAATCCCTAGTCAGTGTTAACAATTAATGAAATAAGGAGGAAGAAGAAACAAAAAAATCAAATGCCAACATGACCAATCTCACACTTGAGATATTTTTGAAGGTGATTCATATTGGACTATTTCAAATTCCTGGTATGGTACAACCGGGGTTCTCCTGTCGCCTCTCTTCCCCTCTCAACCAGTATAATAAGAAAATATGTGGCCGGTGCTGTGGCTCACTTGGTTAATCCTCCACCTTCGGTGCCAGCATCCCACATTGGCACCAGGTTCTAGTCCCGGTTGCTCCTCTTCCAGTCCAGCTCTCTGCTGTGGCCCGGGAGGGCAGTGGAGGATGGCTCAAGTGCTTGGACCCCTGCACTAGCGTGGGAGACCAGGAAGAAGCACCTGGTTCCTGGCTTGGGATTGGCGCAGCTCCGGCCGTGGTGGCCACTTGGGGCGTGAACCAACAGAAGGAAGACCTTTCTCTCTGTCTCTCTCTCTCACTGTCTGCAATTCTACCAGGCAAATAAATAATAAAAAAGAAAGAAAAAGAAAATATGATCATGATTTTGTCTCTCTGAATCCTATTTCTGTTCACAAAGACTGCATTTCAGTTGAGCTCACCGTGCCCTTTCCTAGAATGTGTGGGACCTTATTTGTGAGGGAATATTAACTGTACCCCACATACTTTGTTACAATTTTATTCTGTTTTCCCCATTATATACAAGCATCTGTGCACTCAAAAAGGTGAAAGAACTGAGGAACGAAATTGGTCAAATGTTAGTTTTTCCAAAACCACAATAAATTTTGACATACTTCTTTAAGAAAAATATTACTGTATGCTCTACTAAAACTGGAATAGTGCATGAAAGAAATTTAAATAAAAGTCTGCATATTTTAGCAGCCATGAAAATTATCAAAATTTGGCTAGGAGAGACAATCAATATTTGTTACCAAGCGAAATAAAATTGGAATCCAAGTTACACACTTTATTCAAAACAACTGAGACTCAGTGACTTCCAGACATACTGGCAAGACTAACCCAGGTCATAACAATGATCCTCTTTCTTGTCCATCTCAATCCCAGCCTAAGCACTCGAAGATGGGCTAAGATATTTCCAGTGCTAAAGATGTAGTAATGAGAAAAACAAACTTCTAGATTCGAGCTATAACTTTGCCTTTTACTTTTCAAATAATAACTATAAATATTTCCTACTAGACCAAATGGCAGTTTTTATTAAATTAGCATGAGCTAAAAAATGGCCATTCTAAAAGACTATAAAAAACCAAGCATCAAATAATTGCCATATAACCAAACTAGAACTATATGATCAATTCTACAATAATGATAATAATTAATCTTCTGAATGCTAAATGACAGATACTATGCAGAATAAGAACATGAGAAATTCATTGATAATAGATCATTAAGAGGCAATGTGCTTTTCTTGAATAATAACAAAATGTTTCCTTCCCACTGAAAACAACAAAACTATTAACTAGAGCTCTATTTGAATGGCCTATTAAAGCCAAGGAACTATTAAAAAAAAAAAAACAGGTTATTACCCTCAATGATTAAAAATCGCCACCCACTGTACATATATCCAGTAGTCTAAAATTGCTTGAAAGGAAACCAGATCTACACATTTCCCCAGGATAAAATCTGACTTCTTTATTATCAAAGCCCTTTATCACAATAGAGAAATAAATAGAAACACTTGGAAATATGCACAAACAAGTGCACTGATACACACGCTTTGTAGTAAATAACATCAGTTTTAAAGAAACAACCCATTTAAGTTTACAGGAAGTCAGTTTCATGCCCTTTCCCTGTTGCATGTGTTAAATATACTAAATCCAAGCCATTTTAAGGGGTCAAAAAAACTCAAGCTAAAACAAATTGATTCTCAGAATGAGAACACGGACTTGATTTTCTCTAGCCAATTTAGAACACTAAGTACATGGTCTACCTTGTTGTCAGCAAACTGGAAAAACTTTGTTTCCAGCTATATTTGGGATTCTTAAGGGTTTTCTTTAAAATACTTGAAAACAATTTGTCATACTTCTTTATACTTCTAAATGGAAATAATAGCAGTGTTTATAAAATAGTCTTCATCTTACAATAAAATGTTTTTGTCTTTGTATGATTGTGTAACTAGTAGGTGGGAGCCAGTAAATTTCTCTGAATAATATAACACAAGCAAATACAAGCCTTAACACTGTATTTTTTCTTTTCATTTTGTGGCCATTGCATTAAAAAGCAAAACAAGGGGTGAGATTTTGGGACAGCGGGTTATGCTGCTGCTTGGAACACACAAATCCCATATCACAGTTCCTGGCTGCTGCACTTATGATCCAGTCCCGTGATAATGGGTTGGGAAGCAGCAGATGATGGCTCGAGTACTTGAGTCCCTTTCCAAGGAGACTTGGATGGAGTTTCAGGCTCCTGGCTTCAACCTGGCATAGCCCTGGCTGTTGTGGGCACTTGGAGAGTGAACCAGTGGGTGGAGGAACTCTCTCTCTCACTCTCTCACTCTCTCGCTCTTGATCTTACTCTCACTATTACTCTCTGTCACTCTGCCTTTCAAGAAATCTTTAAAGAAAAAAAAAAGGAAACTTTGTGTGAAAGTATGGTAGAATTAAATGTCATGAAAAACACTGTCGATGCTGAAGAACTGTGATACATTTCTACGTATTTGAATATATAACTGAGCTTCCAAATCACGTCTGTCCGTGTGTGTGTGTGTGTGTGTGTGTGTAGTAGATATTGCCAAGAGCTGTAAGCATTTACACATCTTGAAATCAGCAGTGACCTTGAGAATACCTGCCAAACCATGACATCACACAGTGTCAGTACTAATGGCCCATTTTCTCGTGGTAGTTAAGGAGACCCAGCCTAGAGTTGGTCCCAGAATAGAAGCCAAATTGACTTCTCTTGTGAATAGGAGAAAAAAGTGTGAAACAGGGAAACACACACAAGCATAAAGAGGGAGATGTAGAAATTTGCCCACTTCTTCCTTCACTTGGGATAGAACGGGAGAGTCTCCATTAGGATTTCATAATCCTAAACCAGTGTTCATATAATGTTGGCACTAGAGATCATTTGTATGCTCCTAGAAATTCTGAGGTGAGAATGATTTTTAATTGGCCCCTCACTGGTAGTGACTCCAGGAATCTGGCAAAAACGAAAGTGAATTTGCATTTAGAGGAACAACTTTCAGACCAGGTCTTCAAGAACACCCACAATCAAAAATTGAATGTCTATGGTTAAAAGAAAAATGAACATTGTATTCACCATTCACTGCAGCTAGGAGAGAAAAGAATGGCAAATCAGGTCCACAAAAAAACTACAGATATTGAGTGAAGGAGGAAGTGCGGGCACCATGGGAAGTATCATTATGCTCTTAAGACTGTATATGTAAAATACATGAAATTTGTTCACTTTATACAAATAAAAAATGTTTTAAAAATCTATTCTGAAAAGATAAAAAAAAACTATAGACTTTGGAACTTTAAGACAGGTAATAGAATAAATTAATTCATCTAATACATTTAAATAATAGAAGGGTATTGAAACTGTTTCAAAAGAGTGGGTGTATGGGCCACAGCAGGTTAACTCCCTGGCCTGAAATGCAGGCATCCCATATGGGCTCCAGTTCAAGTCGCAGCTACTCCAATTCCAATCCAGCTCTCTGCTATAGCTTGGGAAAGCAGTAGAGGATGGGCCCCTGCACTTGGGCCCCTGCAACCACGTGGAAGACCTGGAAGAAGCTCCTGGCTCCTGGCTCCTGGCTCCTGGCTCCTGGCTTCGGATTAGCACAGCTCCAGCCGTTGCGGCCAATTGTGGAGTGAACCAACGGATGGAGGACCTCTCTCTTTCTCTCTCTCTCTCTCTCTCTCTCTCTCTCTCCCCTCTCTGTGTAACTCTGACTTTCAAAAAGAAAAAAAGAGTTGGAGTCTATCAAAATGAAGTATATTTTTAAAATAATCATATGATTATGTTACAAATAAAATATCTAGTAATTAAATATAAGACTAAATAAGCTTATTAAATAGCCAGAAAGACAAAGCTGAAAACAAAAACAATCAATAGGAATAGGAATACAGGACACAATTGATATCCTTATGATTATATACAATTATTACTAATAACAGGAAAATATTTTCTTAAATCACATGTAGGTCATTTGCAAAAATATAAAATATCATTTCATGGAAATGGAATGATTGCAAAAGTCAATAGTAATAGGAACCCTGTTAAAATGTTCAGTCACCTGGAAATTTAAAATATGATCCTAGGTAACTGAGGAATGCTGATAAAATTATATTTAGACAGAAAATTATGTAGTACATGTTTATATGACACATAAGGAAAGACTGAAAATACTGAACTAGGCAGACAAGATGTTAAGAAAAAAGGAGAATGGACCTAATTAAAGTAAAGTAAATTAAAGATTGAAATAATACAAACAAGAACAGAAATTAATGAAATGTGGGGGAACTCAACTCTTTCAAATATGGGCATTAGAAGTAACACTGATCTTTGCACTGGGGTGGAAAATAGTAAACATGATTTTTCTCCTCATGTCCCCTCCACAGAATCAGACCCAAATAAAATCCATAAATAGATCTGAGGGCTAGAAGATGGACTACGCAGGCTGATAACCTTGTTGGTAGATTTTGGTCCCTTCCATCTTTAGAGGGATGGGATGAAGTAGGCAATTATAACTGTCATGTTCTTTTTACTTTTCTCTTTTAATTATTTTCAAATGTTTATTTTTCATTGGCAAAACTTGTTTATGTTTATTATATGTGTTTTGGAGTGGCTCCTCATTTTTTCCCATAATGGCTGTACTGACAGTCTCGTCAAGAGTGCACAAGGATTCTTTTTTTCCCCATCTTGACCAGCACTTGTGATCTTTCATCTTTTTCACCAAAGACAATCTAGAGATGTGAGATGGTTTCTCCCTGTGGCTTTAATTTGCATTTTTTAATGTTCAGTGATAAAAAAAAAATCAACCCATGCACACAAGGGGCCTTCAAAACGTTCACAAAAAATATGCATTATAAAAAAATTACCCATGGATTTCAAAAATATTTTTGTCTCAAAATAAGCTTATCTTTTAATTTCATTTTTTTTTACATAAACTCTTTCAAATACTCCCTAATGTTTCAGAAAGTTTAAAGGAAAAACATTCTCAGCTCATTCTATGAAGCCGGTATAATCTTGATACAAAACCTGGAAAGGACAGGGCCAGTGTGTGGCATAGCAGGTAAAGCTTCCACCTGCAGTGTGACATCCCAAATGGATGTCGGTTCCAGTCCTGGCTGCTCCACTCAGTGAAATAAGCCAATCCCTAAAGGGAAAATACCATATGTTCTCCCAACTAATCCAGCACCTAAAAGGTAATCTACAGAAATGAAATTAACACTTCAAGATGCAATGATTTTCAAAAGCCCTTATCTTGACTGTTTGAAAACATTTCCCCCATACAATTTGCTGAACTCTTTACTTAGTATAGAGTTAATTGTATGTGTAAAAACGTAATTGAAAATAGATCTTGATAAAAAACAAGAATGGGAATAGGAGAAGGAGGAGGAAGAGGGGTGGGAGTGTGTATTGGAAGCTAGGAACAGTGGGAAGAATCACTATACTCCTAAAGTTGTATTTATGAAAAGCATGAAGTTTGTATTCCTTAAAGAAAAGGCTTCTGGGGAAAAAGACATATACATAATATTCCTTAACAAGACAATGACATTTTAAAAACACCAATTTTACAGTAAGACTACATGTATTAAAAAGCAAAAATAGGCAAATGGGACTATGTCATAATTTAAAACTTATCTGCATCAGAAGCATAATTAACAGAATAAAAAGACAAATTATAAATGGGAGAAAATATTTAAAATCATTTATTTGAAATAAACAAAATATTTATATGAAATAAATTAATATCCAGAATATATAAAGAGCTCCTACAAGTCAACAATAAGACAAATAACCTAATTTAGCAAATGAAAAAACAACTTGAATAGATTTTTCATAAAACGAATATACAAATGGCCAATAAGCATATGAAAATGCTACATGATGGATCTTTAGAGAAATACAAAGCAAAGCCAAAATGAGACATCACCTCATACCTATTAGGATGGCTACTATCAAAGAAACAGAAAGTAGAAAATTAGTAAGTGTGTGAAAAAAATAGGACCCCTTGAGCATTCTCAAAAGGAATGTGAAACAGTACAGCCACTGTGGAAAACAGTATAGAGATTCTCAAATAATTAAAGTTAGAATTTCCATGTGATCAAGTGATTAGATACATACTTGAGTGTACGTCTAAAAGAATGGAAGATGGGATTTCAAAGAGATTTTGCACATTCATGTTCATAGCAACACTATTCACAACAAAGAGGAGGTGCAAGCAATCCAAATGCCCATTGATGGAAACTAGATAAATAAAACATACAATGGAATTGTATTCAGCCTTATAAAAGAAGGGAATTTCAACACATACTACAACCTAGATGAACCTTGACAACGTTATGCTAAAGGATTAAAGCAGTCACAAAAGATAAATACTGTTGATTGTGCTCAAATGAACTACCTAGAGTAGACAAATTTATAAAAACAAAAAGTGGAGTGCTGGTTACAGGGGTTGGGGCAGGAGGAATAGGGAGAACAGGGAATTGTTGTTTAACAGGTACAGAGGTGCAGTTTTGCAAGATGATCAAGCTTTTGGAAATTGGTTGCACAAAAAAGTGAATACACACACACACAAAAAAAAGCCAAACATTTTTTTTTCATTTTTTTAGAGGCAGAAAGATAGATAAAAGAATGAGAAGAAACAGAGAGAAAGTCGCCATCCTCTGGTTCACTCCCTAAATGCCAGCAAAGGTCGGGCAAAACCAGGAGCTTGATACTCAGTCCAGGTGTCCCCCACAGGTGATAGGAACTCAACTACTTATGCCAGTTCCGCTGCCTCCCAGCGTCTGCTTTAGCAGGAGGCCAGAACTGGAGTCTAGACAGGACTATAACTCAGGTACTCTTAAGTGGGACCTGGAAGTCTTAACTACTAGGTCAAATATCCACCCCAAAAATAAGTTTATTTAACACTACTGAGCTGTATACTTAGAAGCCATTTAGATGTTATGTTTTTCATCATCACACAAGTTTATAAATATCAATTTTAAGCTAGCCCAGAAATAAACAAGTTTCTGCAATTTCAAAATATAAATTAATGTAACTCACCACCTTAAAAAGTAAACAGGATTATTTATTTAAAGATAGAAAACATTAATAAAAGATCCATTCCTGATTTTTTAAAGGCCATTGTGTGTATGTGTGTATTCACTGTATCAATTTAAATATTTATACACACACACACACACACACACACACTACACACAACTTAACAAGCATGATACTTAATGGCAAGATACTAAGAAGACTCCTTTCAAAATTGCAAATAAGGTATTGCCTTCTATCACCTCTTCTTTTATTTTTTTTCAATTTTTAAAATTTATATAAGGAAAAAAGTCATGATTTCATTTATACAGATTTAGGAGTACAGTTGTACTTCTCACCCTTCTGTTTTCCTTAAAGATTTATTTTATTTATCAGAAATTTTATTTATTTATTTTATTTATGGCTGCAATGGCTGGAGCTGGGCTAGGCCAAAGCCAAGAATCTGGGTGGCAGGGGCCTGAGCACTTGGGCAATCTTCCACTGTTTTCCCAGGTGCATTAGCAGGAAGCTGGATAGGAAGTGGAGCAGCCAGATCTTGAACCAATGCTCAAATGGGATGTCAGAGGTGGTGCTTAACCTGCTACACCACCATACCAGCCCCTATCGCCACTTCTATTTTAACAGTATTCTGAAGGTCCTAACTAGTACAGAAAGATGATGTCAGAGCAAGATGAGAAGGAGATGGGAAAAAGAGCCAAAGGAGGAAGAAAACAGTATGGGGAGTGAGGGTGAGAAACAGAAAGACGAAAAAGGAAAGAAAAATTAAAGGCATAAAGAAAAGAAAAAATAAAACTACTATTTTTTGACTTCATGTGATGCATTTTGAAAAGTAAGCTAAATTAATACATTGATAAATTATGAAATGGAATGACAATTCAGCCAAGTTAGTAGATATGGTTTATATACATTTGCATTTCTGTACAACAGTAACAAATAGAGCATTGAACAGATTTGAAACATGCTATTCATAATATTATCAGTATGTAAGTATCCAGAGCAAAAACCATATGAAATCTTTATGAATAAAATTATCAATTAAAGAAATTCAAGAAGGTAAAAATTTATCAACAAATTTATCACATTCATGTATTCAAAAATTCAAAATTGAGGGGCCGGCGCCACTCACTTGGTTAATTCTCCACCTGTAGTGCCAGCATCCCATATAGGTGCCAGGTTCTAGTCCCTGTTGCTCCTCTTCCAGTCCAGCTCTCTGCTGTGGCCCGGGAAGGCAGTGTATGGGAGACCAGGAGAAGCACCTGGCTCCTGGCTTCAGATCAGAGCGGTGCACCAGCCGTAACGGCCATTTGTGGGGTGAACCAATGGAAGGAAGTCCTTTCTCTCTGTCTCTCTCTCTCTCTCACTGTCTAACTCTATCTGTCAAATAAAAAAAATTCAAAATTGAAACATTGACAAATATATCAACTTTCCCCAAATTGAGTTTTAGACCCAGGGCAATTGGAACCAAGATACAGAAAGGACTTCACATGGAATCTGTACAGCTGATTCTAAAATATATTTGAAAGAGCAAAGGGACCAAGAATAACCCACCCTCTGCTGGATACAAAGACAAAAAGCCTATTTTTAATTGATGTTTTAAAATTCGGGACTATCCAGTCAGTTGAATGGAGCGCAAGTGAGATCCACAAGACAGTTTGAGTGTATCAGTGCCCACTTAATAATTCATGCTGGGATAACTGGTCAACCTATCAAAAAAAAAGAAAAGTAGCATTTGATCTCTTGTTCACATCTTATAGAAAAAGCAATTTCAGATTCTTTTAGAAAAAGAATGTGAAAATGTCTTTTTGACACAACGAAGGGTTCCTTAAGGCAGAAAAAGTACAACCATAAAGAAAATGACATATGTAATTAATTGCTAAAAAGTTCTGTTTCCTGGAGCTTATCTAAAAGAGAATGAAAATTCCAGCCATAGAAGATGACCTGCAAAGCATTTAGTCATCAGAGGATTAGTATGAGAATATTCCTAATAATTAGGGGGGAACAAAGACAACTTGATAGAGCAGGAAGTTGTAGAAAAACATGAAGTTTCAGTAAATATGAAAAGGGATCGATCTCATTAAAAATCAAGGAAAAGAAAAATAAAAACCAAAATGATATAATATTTTCCTACTGTCGATTGGGCAAAACTTAAAACTCTGACAACACAATATAAGAGGAAGGAGACAGAGCATTAAGAATTCTGAAACCCTGCAGTAGAAGTCTCTGCTTTTTAGAAAAGAATTTGGATATTATCTTACAAAGCCGAAACCTGCAAACTTAACCATTCCATGGTGAGAACACATGAAATCAGTTTAAGGGTTATATTTTTGTTAATTATAATTATAGACTAGACAAAATAGAAATTAATAAAACATCACAAAGGATACATGCCCTGAAATAATCTGGCTACTGTGCACCAGGAAGTAGGCGTAATAATGATGGGAGTAGCACTATTTATAATAGCAAAGAGAGGTGAAAACAACCCAAATGGCCACCAGCAAGAGAACTGGTAAATGAAACAAGGATACAGAATAAATCCAAGTCTTACTGCTCTTCCCTGATGGGACACCTCTGTTCCAGAAGCTTCTGCTCTTGTTAACTCTCTCTTTCCCTCTGGAGAATAGTCTTATTTCTGGATATCTGCTCTCTACACTGTGTATTTATACTTAACTGACCTATTGAATTCAAACTATGGTTTTATTTCAGGACTTGAAAATACCATACAGCCCTGTTTACTCTATCATTTTCTATTTGCTCCCATCTGATTACCACTTTCAGCTCCACACCACACACACACACCACACATACATACACATAAACATATTTCTGTATACACTCTTCACTTGACCTCCAAGAAACCTGACATTCCCACAACCTCTTTGTGGGGGTAGCTTCCTGCCATTGCACCTTAACTCATAACTCTATATTTAGGACCAAGAAAACAAATTTTCAACACCTGAACAAGAGCAGAGGATGATTAAGATACAAATTTTATATACTAGCTTATTTCACTTCTAATTGTATTCTTAGTAAATGATCTAATATTTAATAGGAACGACTTTGCTACTCACTGATTTGTCCAGCAAAACCAGAGCTCTTTGCATTTTATTGGCACTAAAGCAGTCAGCTGTGACCTAGGATAACGGCAAGGGTGAAGATCTGCTCTATTCCTGAGTTAAATATCCCCTTAATGACTTGAATGTTCATGTAGAAATAGCAATTGCTTGGAAAAAATGACTCCTTTATGATGAAAAACAAGCAGCAGTCTTTCCCACAAATCCAAGGAGGCCATAACACAGACGACCTCACAATAATTTTAATGGGTGTTGACAACATTATCCTAATACAGTCACCTGTTTAAACCAATGCTGCCTCTGTATGCACAATATGGTTTAGGTAAACCAAAGCAGATGAAATATATGTAATCCAGAAACAACCACAAGGATCACCCAGCCCTCTTCCATCAGCAAGGAAAGAAAGGTGAAATGACTCCATCAACAGTAGGTTTTTCTTTTTTCTTAAAGATTTATATATTTATTTGAAAGAGAGAGAGAAGAAGGCAGAGAGAGAGAAAGAGAGAGAGAAAAAGCAGTCTTCCATCCGATAGTTCACTCTCCAGATGGCCGCAATGGCAGGAGCTGAGCCAGAATAAAGCCAGGAGCCAGGAGCTTCCTCCGGGTCTCTCATACAAGTGCAGGGGCCCAAGGACTTGGGCTATCTTCTACTGCTTTCCCAGGCCATAGCAGAAAGCTGGATCAGAAGAGGAGCAGCCAAGACTTGAACCGGCGGCCATATGGGATCTGGCACTGCAGGTGGCAGCTTTACCCATTATGCCACAGTGCTGCTCCCAAAAGTAGATTTTTCAACAAAATACCTCCACCCTCCACTCCCAAATCACAAAAATGGAAACTGGAGAGGCTCTCTGGTCCCTTAGACCAGTGTTCTCCAGCATATCAGCATACCCAGTAAGCAAAAATATTAACTATATATGTTCATTTTGTAAAATATTTTTTAAAAGACTTATTTATTTGAAAGTCAGAGTTACACAGAGTGAGAAGAGGCAGAGAGAAAGAAAGAGAGAGTCTTCCATCCAATGGTTCACTCCCCAGATGGCTGCATCGGCCGGAGCTGCGCCAATCCAAAGCCAGGAGCCAGGAGCTTCTTCTGGGTCTCCCACATAGGTGCAGGGATCCAAGCATTTGGGTCATCTTCAACTGCTTTCCCAGGCCATAGCAGAGAGCTGGAGCAGAGGAAGGGCAGCTGGGACTAGAACAGGCACCCATATGGGATACAGGCATTTCAGGCCTGCTCTGTTTTTAGTCTGTGTTCAGATGGAACTCAACTTCTGATGGCTTGACTTCAAGTTTCTTTACTTGACAATGGGGCAATAATGACACACACTCAGTAGAAACCTGAACATTGAACTTGGATCTTCCCCTGGGCTAGCACTGTGCAATCCAATCTTCTCTGGTGCTGCACAAGGGCCACAAGCACAGCTCCTCATCAGCCCTGCGGTCACCAGGGGAAGCCACCAATGCTTTGCAGTATGCTGTGCTGCTGAGCTAGGACGTACACTGTGGGTCGTGTGCATTCACTGCATCTTCAGCTTGGAATGGGTTTACTGGGATACAACCCCATCGTTAAGTCTAGGAGCATCTGTATTCCCGAGTGACTCTATACAAGTACTATGAAGGGTCAGAACAGAAACATCTCTTCTTGCTAGGATATTCAACTTCAAATGGGAAAATGCACATATGGAAAACTCGTAAGATCAAATACAGAACTAAACAGAAACAGGTCAATGTGTTCAATTATGTTCAATGGTTAGATAAATTAGAAGGAGTTACAAGATTTCATTTCAGGACAGGTAAATGCTCACATGAAATTTCTACCTCTCTCTCTGCAAGGCTTAGTGGAGCAGTTGAGTTTCAAGCAGTGTCTTAATAATGAAGCAGGAGTTTGCCAAGGGTTTCGGAGAACTAGACACAGCAGAAGAGAACAAAGCATAAAGGGAAGTATGAACCTAAGGGCAGGTATGATTGCTAAGATAGCCATGGAGAAAATTCAGTGCAATGGATTTCAGTATATGTAAATATCAGTTAAGGAACTGGGGTTGTGGCGAAGTGGCTTAAGCTATCATCTGTGACACCGGCATTTCATATGGGTGCCGGTTTGAATCCCGGCTGCTCCACTTTCTATCCAGCTCCCTACTAACGGCCTGGGAAAAGCAGCATAAGGTGGCACAAGTGTTTGGGTCCCTGCCACCCACTTGGGATACCCAGGTGAAACTCCTGGCTCCTGGCTTTGGCCTGGCTGGGGAGTGAATCAGATGGAAGACCTCTCTCTCTCTCTCTCTCTCTCTCTCTCTCTCTCTCTCCCTCTCTCTAACTCTCTCTAACTCTGACTTTCAAATACACAAATAAACCTTTAAAATGATAATAATGGGGGAAATGAGTACAGGGAATATGGGGACTCTTCAAATAAATAAATAAAAACATTTAAAACCAATATATTTCATTAATATACTATCCCTTGAGAACCCATTTATTTGGTCAGCAGAGGGAAATAGTGTTTATCTAACACTTATCTACTGTTCCGAAAGACTTGAATTGCTTTAAGTTCCTAAACAGGTCAAGCCAGCCATCTTTTAGCATGGATGTTTTGCTCAGTTGCTATTTCTCTAAATCATTCTTACACAAAGGAAATTAGCATCTTTCAAATTACACTGTTTTCTGATTCTTACCGGCCAATGCTGCTCTGTGTGTGCCTAGGAAGAAGGCATCCGCATCGGCCTGTAACATAAGAAAGGTCAATTCTGAGATAAGTGTTTGGAACAGCCATTAAGAAATGGCTTGGAAAAGCCTTTCTCCAATACTGGAGTATCTGGGTTCGGGTCCCACCTTTACTCCCAGTTGCAACTTCCTACTAATGAATACTCTGGGAGACAGCAGGTGACAGTCCAAGCGCTTGGCTGCCTACCACCCCCAGGGAGACCTGGATTCGATCCTGGGCTCCTGGCTTTGCCTTGCTGGGCTCTGGCTGTAAGCCTTTGAGAGGTGAACCAACAGCTGGATGATTTTCTCTCTCTTGGGCTGAACAAATAAAAATGTAACCGGGAAGGCAGATTTGCAGGCTGCTCCCTAGACCTACCCAATCAGAAACGGTGGGAGTGAGGTCCCACAACGTGTACAACGCGCAGGTGCAACAGCTGCGCAGGGCAGAAAACCACACTGATAAAATGGTGTAATGCATCTTTGTGCCAAGATCTCCCCAAATCTCTGGAAGATCCTCTACCTGCGCCTGTCCCCTCCCCGGGCCCCCTTTGTCCCCAGTAATGAAGACCTTCTTGCCGCCCACTAGAACACCAATTAGCTCACAAGGAACCTCACCACGAAAAGGAAAGAAGAGAAATCGCTATTTCAGCCCTGGTCATTAAAAAAAAAAGAAGAAAGAAAGAAAGAAATCGAAAATAATGTGGAACTCCCTCCAAAATTAGCCTCCACCGTGATATAAATTGGTTTTCTTTGTGATCCAAAATTGACTCGCAGTTCACCAGTTAGAAAATAGTTGCTGAAAGGCCGGGCCTCCGAGCCTTCGGATCTGCCCGCCTTTCATCCTGTAAACAAACGCATCAGATTTAAAGCTTTCCCATAATTGTTATGCTAACCTTGGAGCGCAACCTCTCCATTTGCATTTGAAGGAGCTAAATATTAGGCAGGAAAGAAAGTGCTCTTTTTGAAAGCCTGAGAAAATGTCCCGGCTCGGGGCTGCCCCGCCATCTGGGCCCGGGCTGCGCGCGCTCCCGCCCCCGCTCCGGCTCCCCAGGCGCAGCGCGGGAGGCAGGGGCGCGGCGCGGGCCGCCGTCTCTGCCCTTGAATGCCGGGGCGCCCCGCGGACTGCACGGCGCCCCTGCCTCGCTCCGGGAGGGCGGGGGACGCCAGGGCAGCCCGGGGGACGTGGGAGCGGCGCCCGCGAGCCGCGCGTCCCTGGCGACGGACGGCGCGGCCCGGGGCTCCCTGCCTTTCCCAGGGCGCGTTCCAGGGGCCGCTTCCCCTGCAGGCTGCGCCAGCCTCCGGGGCGGCCCGGGCCCCGCGGGGCTGCTCTGTGGGTGCTGCGCTTTCCCCACCGCGGTGGCCCAGTGGGACCCCGATCTCGTGGAGGGCCCAGAGGGTCCGAGCGAGTAGCAGAAACACACTGCGTGCGCGTTCATCTTGGAGTAATTAAAAATAAGAACACCGAGCCGCGGGACTTCGTGAAAAGAGCGCAGGGAACGGCTCCAACCTCCCTGCAGCCTATTGTGGCCGAATCAAGAAAACCCAGGCCTCCCTCCACCTCTCCATGCAACCTGAACACAAAGCTTGTCTTCAGTGAGTCCCAGGGAAATCGTTCCTGAGAGAATAACAGAAGCATCATATGCCCGGAGAACAGTGCTGGAGGGGATAAGATGCTGCTAGATTCGAGAATATAATTATTTTCTTTCACCACTTCTCATTTTAATCTCGTTTCTAATATAATTCAAAGGTGCTTTCATTTGAAAACGGTTTTCCTGTTGTCAGAATTAGCATTTTCCGCCAGTCCTAGGAGACGGTCCAGAGAGAACGGGATTTTTATTTTCCTTTTTTCCCCCCTTGACAAAGGCTTCTCATGCATCGCTGGACTGTATTACCAAGTTAGGGGTTTTTTCCTCTCCTCAAAGGAAGGTCACTGAAGCTTCAAGTAACCCTGGGAGCTGCTAGAAGATGGAATTCTTTAGACTAAAACTGCGTGTTGCACAAATAACTGGCAAAAAGAGGGGCGCGGGACAACACTTGAGTCCTCTATGGGGGCAGAGAGGATGTAGGAGTGACCCCAAAGACTGTATCCTGGGAAAAGATGAAGTTCATTCCTTTTCCAGATGTCAGCATTTGACAGGTCTCTGAAATGCACCGGTTGCTTTTTATTCTATTTATGTAGGAGGCATTTATCAAAGGACTACAGGTTCCATTTAAGAGGCAGATTTTGGGGCTCAGGCGAACCTGGGTTCCCTTTCTAGCCTCTGGCGCTAAACTACTCTGGTGACCCAAAACAAGTGCCTAGCCTTTCTGAATCCCATTATTCTCATCTGTAAAATGGGTATGCTGTGTCAGAGCTCTTTGTCAGGGCTGAATTTGTGCAGTGCCTGGCACTACAGTAAACACTCCACAGGTCACAGCTGCCTTTGAGCTGTGATCATCCTCTTCATCGTCATTGTCATTTTCTTTTCTCAAAGACGCTATTAAAAAAGTTTTGAAAATGGATATTCATTGAAGCAAACACAGGGGGTATTCAAAGTATTTGCTGCCTGATTCTGTTCTAACTGTGAGAATTGACATGAAAAAAAAATGTATGTTCTAGTCAAGGAGATAAACAACAAGCCAGAAAAGCACCAAATGTGATCATTGCAGAGAATGCGATTCCAGAAAAAGGGAGTGGTTGGAAGAGGGGACCAGGGTATTTAAGGATAGGACGGGTCTCTGGGAAAGTGACAATGATGGGACCCAGGCTAGAGGGGACAGGCTGGAGTCACCAGCAGGACTTTGTAAGGTCAGGAACTTCAAAGTCTTCTCAAAGCAGTGAGAGGTCCCAAGAAAGCTTCAAGCCACAGAAAGATGGGATCTGATTTATGATTTATAAAGGCCACTCTGGTTGACAATGGAGGAGTGGGGTGTGGAGGAGGAGGGTATGGTAAAAGCAGTCCTCATGCCTGCTTGTATGTAGGCATTGTGTGGAAAGTCTGTCAGAGCCACACCCCACCGTGTACTAGCACTCAGACATTATTTTGTGTTATATATATTTAAATATATATATTTAAATTCTAAGAATCAGAGATGAAAGTGATTAATTTAGAAGCAATTTCGACTACCCACCAGAGAGGCACCTGTGGCTTTTACCTAAGTGATAGAAGTAGAGATGCTAAGAAATGGCCATGGTCAGGAAATGCCTCAGAGGTCCAGGCCAATCAACCTGCTGAAGAATTGCAGGAGATGGGGTGGGCAGAGAGAGAACAAAAGCAGTCCTGGAGTGGTCCCTCGTTTGAGACAACAGTCTAGACAGTGATTCCATTTACTGGGATGAGAAAAGTGAAGGCAGGGCAGGCCAGGAGAGCAGAGCCCGGAGAAGCACACTGGGACTAATGAATGGATTCTAAACCTTGTTATGGATGAGACGCTTAAGTGGACCTTTGTTAATATAATAATAGTCCAAGTAGGAAGTGGAGGCATCCAGCAGGCACTTGATTTGAGAGCAAGGAGGACAGAACTCTAAATGTCATATTTCAGTGCTGCCTGTAAGAACAACCCGTCGCAGAATGCTCTGTATCTGCCTACTCTAATACGGTCTTCACTAGCCGCTTGTGGACACAGGCCATTCCAAATAGTGGCAGACTAGTGTGACTGAGGAATTGAATTTTTATTTCATTGTAATTAAATTTAAATAACTGTATGTAGTAGCTGGCTACCGTATTGCAACAATTACTTTTTTTGACAGGCAGAGTTAGACAGTGAGAGAGAGAGACAGAGAGAAAGGTCTTCCTTCCGTTGGTTCACCATCCAAATGGCTGCTACAGCCGGTCCGCTGCACCAATCCGAAGCCAGGAGCCAGGTGCTTCCTCCTGGTCTCCCATGCGGGTGCAGGGCACAAGCACTTGGGCCATCCTCCACTGCCTTCCTGGGCCACAGCAGAGAGCTGGACTGGAAGAAGAGCAACTGGGACAGAGCTGGCGCCCCAACCGGGACTAGAATCTAGAGTGCCGGCGATGCAGGCGGAGGATTAGCCTAGTGAGCCGCGGCGCCAGCCATATTGCACCAATTTGGTACATGCAGATGACTCCTGTGTTTTTATATCTGGTCTGAACATTTTTCAAAATCTGAAAGAGCTTCTCATCACTTTCCCCAGTATCAGGTCAAGATCACTATGATCTGTACCCATCATTCTCTTAAGATTTTTTTTTTTCAATATTTATTTTATCTATTCAGAAGACACAGTGATAGAGAATGAGGTAGAGGCAGAGAAAGAACTTCTACATTCTGGTTTACTCCCTAAATGGCCACAGTGGTCAGGCATGGACCAGGCTGAAGCCAGGAGCCCAGATATCCAGGTCTCCCAGGTGGGCAGTAGGGGCCCAAGAATTTGAGCAATCATCTGCTGCCTTCCCAGTGTATTAGCAGGGAGCTGCATGGGAAGCATAGCAGCTGGGACTTGTACCAACATTCCATAATCGGCTGCTGGCATTGCAAGTGGTGATTTAACCTATGCCACAACCCTGGTGCCCATCCAGTCTGGATTATTGCAATAGTTTCCACACCTCCTTGATCTTCTGTTGTATATTCTCAAAACAGCAAGGAAGATGGCCTTTACAACTTGAGTCTCATCAAGCATTTCCTCAGCTTAAGAGTCCTCTAGTGGTTCTCTATCTTGATACGATAAAAACCAAGGTCCTTCCAGTAGTTCCCAAGAAGCCCAATGTCATCTGACCCCTTTGCCTTCCTGACTTTGCTGCCACACACTCATCCCTTTCTACTGTATTATGTAATTAATTCAGTTATCTTATTTATTGTCTGTCTCTTCCTTACAAGAAAATAGGCTCCATTGGTGAGGGAATTCATGATAATTGTGTGATAATTGTGACCTAAAGCACAGTAGCTTAACATATACTAGACACTTGATAAGTATTTATAGTTGACTGAATCAGTATTTCAGTAGTATATGCACACCCAGGTCACCCAAAGAGAAACACTGTAAACATGGCATAGAAAAGTTAAGACTGAGCCCTGGACCACTCCAAAAAGCTGGTGGTCACCACATGTGACTGCTTAGCTCTTCAGATAAGTGCATCCAAATCACTATGTTCTGTGGGTGTACTGTACCCACATGATTTTGAAGACTAAGCATATAAGCTATCAGGTCAGATGGTTTGCTGCAGTGGCTAAGAAGCCACTTGGGACACCCGTATCCCATACAGGAGTTGCCCAGGTTCAGGTTCCGACTCTACTTCCAATTTCAGCTTCCTGCTAGTGGGCATTTGGAAAATGAACCAGCGATGGAAAGTCTTTCTCATCTCTGTCTCCTAGCCTTTCTGAAAGAAATAAATAAATTTCACAAGAACGTAAACTGTGTTATTGATCATTATTTAAATAAGTGTTGAAATTATGGTACTGTTGTTACTTTGGGTTAATTAAAGCATTTTATTGAATTAATTTCATCTATTTCTATTTACTTCTTTTTTAAAAAGATTTATTTATTTATTAAGTTGAAAGTCAGAGTTACACACAGAGAGAAGGAGAGGCAGAAAGAGAGAGAGGCCTTCTATCCACTGGTTCACTCCCCAAATGGCCACAATGGCTGGAGCTGGGCCAATCTGAAGCCAGGAGCCAGGAGCTCTCCCACATGGGTGCAGGGGCCCAAGGATTTGGACCATCTTCTACTGCTTTTCCAGGCCATAGTAGAGTGCTGGATCAGAAGTGGAGCAGCTGGGACTTGAACTGGCAACCATATGGGATGCCAGCACTGCAGACAGCAGTTTTACCTGCTATGCCACAGCACCAGTCCCTCTTTTTACTTTCTAGTGTGGAAATGACACACTAGGAAACTTAAAATCACATAAGTGGCTCATATTATGTTTATTTTGACCACAGAAGATGAAAAGCCAGCAGGGAATTTTTTCTGTTGAGACCAGAGACAGCATGAGGCAAGTGTGATGCATGGAAGGTTAGAGAAATACTGGTTTCAAGTAAGAAGGAATGGAGATGGGGACTGACCGACTGACCGAAGCCTTGGTTTCAGGGGTATCGTGTTGACAGAGTGCCATCTGAGAGGGTTTGAAGTCAGAATGAAAAGTGAGCCGTATAGACAAACCTTTCAAGAAGAGGGTTTATGATCCAAGATCCAATGATCCAAGACAGATAGCCCTGAAGTAGGAAATTTGGGCTAAATACAAAGAATATAGAAACACAGCATTTTAATCCTTGAAGACATCATTGAGGAACACTTTGCATGCTCTGAATTGTGAGGTTCAAACAAGCAATGATTTGCCGATGTATACAGCAGAGCTGGAACTAGAACCAGAAGCGTGTGGGTGAACAGTGGCTTACGCTCACCCATGCAGAGGAAAACTCTAGTATATTTGACCCAAAACAGTTTTTGACTCATAAAGCAGGATATTTATGTGATTGCTAGTAGTCCGTTAAGAGCTAGCATAATAAAAATAATGGTTAACATTTATTGAATACCTATTTTTCCTGGTGTTTGACATTTATGAACACTAATCCATTTAATAGTCACATTATGTATAGTTATTAATAGGCCAGTTTTACTAAGAAACAGGGACTGGCACTATGACATAGAGGATAAAGCCTCCACTTGCTGAGCCAGCATCCCATATGGGGGCCAGTTCGAGTCCTGGCTGCTCCACTTCCCATCTAGCTCCCTGTTAATGGCCTGGAAAAGCATCAGAGGATGGTCCAAGTGCTTGGATCCCTGCATCTACGTGAGAGACCTAGAAGCTCCCGGCTCCTGGATTCAGATCGGCCCAGCACTGGCCATTGCGGCCATTTAGGAAGTAAACCAGTGGACAGAAGATTTTCTCTCTCTCTCTCTCTCTCTCTCTCTCTCTCTCTGTAACTTTGCCTTCCAAATAAATAAATAAATCTTAAAAAAAAAAACTAGGAAACAGACTGAGAATTTTAGCTTTTTATGTGCATATCTGTTGAATTTAAAGTTCATAGTCTTCAATAAAGCATAAGCCCTCACAAATATAACTCTTTTACCTGGAAACTATCCCTCATGATGGCAAAATACCCAATTATCAATATGAATGAGAGAAACTAAATTAATAAAATAAAATTCATATGTAAGTATTTCTTTTCCAAAGTATTTGCTACTGTGTGTCAATGCTCTAAGCATAAACAAAAATATTAACCACAAATACCTTACGGATCTGAGAGCAAAATTAGGCACACGATCTCTGTGGGGTTTGCCTTTCAGTTTCCTGGGCTCTGTCACACCCACTTTCCAGAGAAAAGTGGCATTGAGTATAAACTGTCCCCGTGTGCCCCAGGTAGAGAACGGTAGAGTCTCTGTTAAAATGACTGCAATCATTATAGTGATTTGGATAGAATTTATGAAAAGATTCACACTCAAAGATGAAAGCCCCTCTGCAGTTTTTAAAAGATAGTTTTTATTTATATATTTTAAACGTAGAGAGAGAAGCAGAGAGCGATTAAGATCTCCAATATACTGGGTCACTGTCCAAATGCCTGCAACAACCTGAGTGGGAACTCAGTCCAGGTCTCCCACAGGGTCCCACCTACTGAGTCAACAACTGCTGCCTCCCAGGTGTCCCTTCGCAGGAAGCTGGAACAGAAAGTACAGGGCTAGGGCTCAAACCTGGGCACTCCCTTGTGAGACACTGGCATCCCACACGGTGACACCAAGCACCACCCCCACCCTGTCTTATATCTAGCAAGTTCGTACCTTGACCAATTACAGCTTCTGTGTAGTAGAATAAAAACCAATTCTGGAAAATTAGTATTTCCACTTCTGACATTTAAATTAACTAGAATGCTCGAGGAGTGGTAAAAAGAAGAGGTCTGGAAAAGTTTGCTTTTTCAAAGTATTTTTTTTAATTAATACTTTTTATTCTAATACAGTGAAAATCTTTAAATGTCCAGCTTTTCTATCCTTACAGGTAAGAAACATCACAATTTTATTGTTTAATGGTGTAATATTTTTCAGTGACTTAGAATATTTTATTTGATACTATATTCATAGTATCTATGTGAGATTTTAGGTGTAGATATAAAGAGTGAATATATGGAGGGGCATTTTGCAATGGTTATTTCCATTCGCCTATAGTAGTATATTTATTTTACTTGCTTGTTTTCACTAAAGATTCAGTAGAACATAATGTCTTTCTTTCTATTGTACACTGAGATGGTGCAGTACACCTGAGTCCCTGCAAAATACATTCTCTATTAAGGGGATTGGGTTTGGAGTTTCATTACTGTTGTAACATTGCCGGTGTATATGTGATGATTTTTCTATAGCCTTCACCTAGAAATTGTTATGAATGATTTTACCTCTTTTTTTTCTTTCACTACCAAACATCTAGGGGGAAAACAGCTTGTGTCTATGTCTCTGATTCTCCCCACCCCAAGTTTCCAAATAGGATTTTTCCTGTCTGAAGTCCCTGACACAGTCGGGTCCTCCCATCAGGACACTCATCCTTACAGCACATGGCCTTGACCTCCCTCCTCTCCCCCTCTCCTCTGCTCACCACTTCCTGGCCCCCCTCACTACTTCTTCTTATGCTCCCTGCAGTCTGATCCCCCTCAGGCCTCTCTTCCTGCTCCCCCCGCCCCGCTTTCTCTGGGTTAATTCATCCATTTCTCAAACTCTGCCCCTGGTTCACGGATAACTCAGAAGTCTCCTGAGCTCCTGCACCTGGATGTCCAGTAAGTTACCTCAAAGGGAACATACCCCAAAATAAATGCATTATGCAAGATGTTTCCTTGCCAATTATTGGACCCAATCAGTTACCTGGTCATTCACAGTTCCCTTGAATCCTTCTCCCTCACCCCTTAAATCAGCTTAGTTGATTCAAGATAAAGTAAATTTTGCAAATCCAAAGATTCATGATTTCAATATTTCCATGAATGTATTTACAGAAATACACCTTCGCTCAAGTCTGTGTGCAAGCTCCAGTTAGACTGGCATCCTTCCCCTCTGGTTTTCCTGCCTGCTGGGTGTTTTATGACTAGTTAGTCCTCTCCATCCTACTCTCTATTTGAGAATCTCTTTCCAAAATACAAAAATGAACTCTTGTTACTCTTCCTAAATCCCTTATGGAGCAACTTTCCCCAGTACTATCCATGGAATAAATCCAGAATATATGTCAGAGCCTGTCATGTCTTTCACAGCTGTCCTTAGCCTATCACTCCCAATGCCTACACATAGGCTTCTACCATCCACCCCGATTCTGCTTGCTCAACACCCCCATGACTGTCTCATCCACTTGGAAGTCCTACTCCACCTTCAAGGCGTCCTGTCAATGTTTCTTTTTATAGCATTTATACTTGTTAATTTACACTTCGCCCATAACACTATTGTAATTATTAAATGACATGAGCTGATAAAGGGCAGGGAACGTGTTATTCTCCTCATTGCATCGATGCCATCTAACATAGCACTCAGTAGTTTCTCAATAAGCATGTTGGACGTGAATGATTTGATAGTATGCTCAATCTAAATGAGATAAGCAATCTGAGCTGATCTAATGAATTAATCTTATGAACTGATTTCATTGCCTACCCCTGTTGACAAGCATCTTCCTAGACACAAGGGACAAGTGACTTCTGGCTTCAGATATGTGGTGTGTCTTTCTGATTTGGATGAAGGAAACAGCCCCCTGTTTTCTTCACTCTTCCCAGGAAAACAAATTGCATTATTCAATTGTGAGGCCAGCATGCTTTTTCAAGGGCATACTTGTGGATCTGTTCCAATCTTCCTTGTCATTCCTGTTGCTTTCTCTGAGCCTGTCTCCCCTTTTCAAAAGCAAAAACACCACAATGCATCTATGCAATAATATGGTATATATCATCACATTAGCTACAGTTATAATAAAAGTAGCTACATAATAGGATTATACTTTGTCTCACAGATGTAGAAATAACAGTGCTTTATCGGAAAATTTTTATGTCCAAATGAAAAATTACTAATGCAATAGTAAATTATCAAACATAATATAATTCAGGAGTCCCAAACTGCTAGTGTCTCAGTAGGTAAAGGAAAAAAAAAAAACTATTTCATTGTTATTAAACTCTTAACAGAGACACGCTTATTGTTTTTGTAAAAATATTCAGCATATGCTCTTTTTCTCACTGTACACAGTCATTTCTTGTTTTGTTTGTTTTCACTTGACTGCTTACTGTGAAAATTCTGATTGAATATCAGAAGAAAATAAATGTAATCAGTGAAACAGAAGAAAGTTTACGGAATAGAAGAAAAAATCCAAACTGTAAAAGCATGGACTTATATTTTCAAATTGCTAAGAGAGTTTCAAAAAGGCTTCTGAAAATGTCACACACATCACAAAACCCCAGTGCTCTGTGTACTATGGAAAGTGACAAGCTCTCTGCTCATGTGCACAAAGTAATAAGCAGAAAACTCCACAGCATGTCAAACAGCCAGTGTTCGAATTCTATTCAAAATTTGCCTTGATTTTCATCCAAAACAATGAACAAAAATGCAAAATCTAAGCAGTTACAATTACTAAACAATTCTTTCAAGACAGTCATGATACCAAATCAAAAAGAGTTAAATGGCTTTTCTGCCCCATAATAAATCAAACACTTACTAGAAAACAAAAGAAGCATAGAGTTTCTCTTCTTTTCTCCAAAAAATTCTACTAGTCCAGGATTAAGTATGGGGATAAACAGTCCAATGACGTATTCCTGAAGCCATCACTGTGTATGTGTATGTGTGTACACACATGCTAATAGGAAGTATATAGGTATTAGCCATATAGGGAGATGCATATTAGTATAATATAAATATAATGTTATATATTAGAAATTTAGCTATTAATATAGTCATAAATAATATTATTAAGCAGTTATCATGGATACCTAATAATGTAATATATTAGTATACATTATAATTAATTATTATTACGTATATATAATATAGATATAATATATAATATAGGTATAATGGATGACGGCTGTCTCCCATACTAGAGGCAGGAGTTTGTTGCAATGATTGAGATGTCTCTTGGGATTCCTGTACCTATATTAAATGCCTAGATTTTCTGGTCCTGGCTCTGTTTCTGGATCTAGCTGCCTGCTAATATATACCCTAGGAGGAAACAAGAAATAGGGTTCCTGCAATCACGCTGGAGGCATGAACTCTTGACTTCAGCCTGGCCCAACACCAGGTGTTGTGGGTATTTGGGAAATGTACTAGATGGAAGATTTTCCTCTGGATGTCTCTGTCTCTGTCTCTCCACCTTTGACATGAAATGAAAAGAAATGAATATTTTGTCAAGATTTATTTGTTTGAAAGTCAGACTTATAGAGAGAGGGGGCGAGACAGAGAGAGATTATGCTGGTTCATTCCCCAGATGACCACAACACCCAGGGCTGAGCCAGGCTGAAGCCAGGAGCCGGGAGCTGCATACATGTCTCACACATGAGTGGCAGGTGCCCAAACACCTGGGCCCTCTTCTGCTGCTTTTCCCAGGCCATTTTCAGGGAGCTTGATGAGAAATGGAGCAACTGGGACATGAACCAGCATTTACAGCATGCTGGTGTAACAGGTGGTGGCTTTACCCACAATGCCACAATGCCAGGTCCAAGAAATAAATTTTTTAATAAAATCAAAAAGCTATCTTTCCAGGGACCCGCACTACTGAGGTATAGATTTCTCCATCTGACCTGAATTTCCACCCCATGAGAACACGTGGTTCAACAATAATTGTAAAATATTCATTTCAACCACTTGGGCATTTTGGCTGCTCTGCCACTTTGACCAATGCTTCTTCTCCTCGTTTTGTGTTCAAGAACAGTCCTAGTTTTCAGTCTGAGACACTTATTTGTGCTCGGGGCCTGCAGCCATGTACACCAGTTCCTCTGCAGATCTTCTATGGATGGGGACCATGTATATGTAGAGCATGAGGAGGATTTGATTTGGTTACCAGAAAGCCATATGCATTGACACTTAATTTTAAAAATCATGCCACTTCAAACATTCTTACTATGTTATTCCAAATGACAGGACAGAGACTGGTAGGGGGTGTTTGGATAATATGGGAAGAAACAGCCGATCTGGCATAAGGATAGGTGGTGTTCATTCAAAATTGCATGTCTAGGGAAAAATCAATCTGATCTATACTTTGAGGACAAAGCCAAAGGAGTAAACTAATGGTGCAGAGAACATCTTTGTATATATAAAGTAAGATAGAAAATCAGTTTTCTGTCCTTTAAATTAAGTCCTTACTCCTAGTAGGTGGGAAACACTCAAGATTCCATAACTATCCAGCATTTTCCCCTGGGGTCCTAATTGCTTAAATTATTCTCTTTTGCAACCAGTCACCATTGCTTTAGTCATTTCAATGTATTTCTGTCCAGATTTGGGCACCCTGACTTCCTCTACCTATACTTTCAACAATACTGTTTCTCAGAGCACCATCACCCGACATGACCAGACCTTGACAGAGGACCCTATGGTGGGGAGACCACACAATGAATGTTGAGGAGGGATTCAGATGACAACTCATCAGGATTACATTTTTTTTTTCAACAGGCAGAGTGGACAAGGAGAGAGAGAGAGACAGAGAGAAAGGTCTTCCTTTGCCGTTGGTTCACGCTCCAATGGCCGCCGCGGCCGGCACACCACGCTGATCCGATGGCAGGAGCCAGGTGCTTATCCTGGTATCCCATGGGGTGCAGGGCCCAAGCACTTGGGCCATCCTCCACTGCACTCCCGGGCCATAGCAGAGAGCTGGCTGGAAGAGGGGCAACTGGGACAGAATCCGGCACCCCGATTGGGGCTAGAACCGGGTGTGCTGGTGCTGCAAGGTGGAGGATTAGCCTATTGAGCCATGGCGCCGACTAGGATTACATTCTACTTCAATATCCTGATTTGTTGAGGAGTAGCTATTTGTGATGAATTGACTCCTTTAATAACTCTGATCTTTTCTATCTCAGGCCCAGAATTCTGGATGGCCTGTTATCAGTCAAATTCAGTTAAGGTGATTCTGTATTTTGGGTTGTTTAGACTCAAGCACAGAAATCACTCTATGAGAATGCTCTGCCTACACGTCATTGATGGTCAGAAGATTGAGCACAGGCTCCCCCATTCAAACACTCCAGCTTCATCCCAGGTCACACATTTTCAAGGAATAAGACTTTGACATATTATTTAAACCTCATACACTTTAACTTCCTCTTCTAGAAAAGAGATAGTAAAAATAGCTTTTTGGGCTTATTATAGTAAATGATCGTTATAAGACATTAAATAATGCATTACTAGTAATGATGATTACTATTGTTAGTTAACAATATTAAGAATAGGTAAATTATCATTAAGTCTATTTTACTTAAATTTTAGTGACTGCTAAAATAGGTAAGAATCTTTTTGTTAGTTCAGCTATCACAAAGAGTATATTTTGCATAATCATTCTAAGGAAACAAAAAGATCAATAACTGTAAAACAATTTCACAGGCTCACATATTGGGGTAATGATTTTCTATCATTTCTCCTGCATCTGCTCCATTGTAAAAATCTTGTCAATGAACCTATATCATGTCTACACCCAGGCTTTTCCTAGTCCCACAAGATTTTAATCACTCTGGCTTATAATAGACACAGTCTTCTGGGATAAAGAGAATATTAGCCCTTTGCTTTTGAAAAATGAGAGGTATATTTCTCTTCTGAAGAAAGATGAGCCCAAGGATGGCAGGAAGAGCCAGCACTTCAGCAAGACAGTAGATCGGCCTCCCCTAGGATAGGATAAGAGGGCAGGAGAATGAGAACATACAACACACATGGAAGTGTCCTGGAGCCATAGCCTCTCAGCAAGACCAGTCCTTGAGAGATGTGACCAGAGTAGGAGAAAAGTGAAGGGAATCTTTTATTGTTGCTTTTTTTAAAAAGATTTATTTATTTGAAAAGCAGCATTACCGAGAGAGAGAGAGAGAGAGGCAGAGAGAGAGAGAGACAGAGAGACAGAGAGAGAGACAGAGAAATATCTTCCATTCACTGGTTCAACTCCCCAAATGGCTGCAATGGCCAGAATTGGGTCAGTCTGAAGCTAGGTGCCAAGAGCTTCTTCCAGGTCTCCCATGTGGGTAAAGGGACCTAAGTTCCTGGTCTAGCCTCTGTTGCTTTCCCAGGTACACTAGCAGGGAGCTGGATTGGAAGTGAAGCAGTTGGGATGCAAACCAGCGCCTATATGGGATGCCAGCACTGCAGGTGGCAGCTTTACCTTATACACCACAACAGCAGAGCCCCTGTGAAGGGAATCTTATGCAGAACTTGAAGTAAGAGAAAATGCTGTTGTATTAGGGACGAGACACTTCAGTTGAATAGAGTCTATAGTTAAGACAGGCTCTGATGAAAAGGTAGACAGAGGTGTTCATGATATAGTGAAATTAGTTTTTTAAAGGGACTAAGTAAGGACAGCTAGTTCATGATGTCTGCTACAAATTTGCATTTGCTTCTCCTGTAGTCCTCTGACTTGTCTGTGGGTTCTCCCTTCTTCCCTGGGTGAGTATAGAAGCAATGTCCTACACAACCATTTCCTTACATATTTTTGCTCATTCCTAGAAGATTCCTAGCCAGTGACTGAGAATATTTTGTCTATTTAAAGATGGTGAGAATGACTATGGAATTATAACTCTGGGACATTCCATTTGACATCAGATTTTTCCTTATTTCTCTGAAGAAGAATGCCAGTAAGCAGCCAGGCCACCAATGAAGAGTTCTCATTTTCTTCATCATTCTGACTATCTTAGTGATAGATGCAATAATCGAACTGATGTGTACACCGTCAGATCACAGCAAACCCAACACTTTGCCAGGGTGTTTCTACTGTAATTTTAATTAAGGAGAACTGTGCCTCTACCAAAGGGATTACCAAGAATTTATGGGTTTTGTTTGCATAAGGGAGAACAGAAGCGAAAGGTAAGAGAATTGGTGGACAAATGTGGGATAGCTGAGGGTGCTCACCACTAACGTAACTTTACCATCTCTTTCCCCATCCACATCTTCTACTTACAGAGTAAGTTCTATCTTTTATTCCATTCTTGTCTCTTTATGCTTTGTGTGAAAATTTGAGGAAATATACTGGGTAATTTGCAAAAGTAGATTTACTTTTAGTAGATTTAGTAGATTTACTTCCATCGGCTTCCATGAGTTTGAAGAATGAACCTCCCTAATTCCTGAAGCAAAGTTCCCCATTTTATGAGGCCCACCATGAGACTGTCCCACGTATCAGCAAGTGTGTGTGTTTACCAAATTCTCACTGATACTCTTGAAGTGCTCTGGAGTCAGAGGACTCTGGCTCCAGACAGGGTTTGGTGAATATTTAGTGATCAACAGTAGGACCAGAGGTGGAGCGTGTAAGTGATCTCTATCTTAGTATATCTCAGGTCTTTCCGACAATGCTGTAGCCAGTGCCACTGAGCAATGGTGTTGAGCTTTTTCTTCATTATCAACATTTGCTTGTCATTTTCAGAGATTTCTGATGGCCCAGGCTGAATGTTTCAGTGTGTAGAGAGAGGATGTTCCTCATATATCTAGCTTCATTGGACCCAGGTGTGTTGAAGTCTTCAGTGAAAACTAGTTTCAAAATTGTTCATGGAATCCTAACGGTGGAAGCCAGGGCAGTCAAGCAGATTTCCAATGTACTGGGCTTTTCAGATCTCTGCAACATTTCCCAACTGTCAGTCATTCATGATTTGAACCAGTTACTCTAAGAGTTTCAACCGCTCACTTTTCTTGTCACGTTGATGGTAGAATACATGGGAAAAGCTAAAACCAATTATGTAAAAATAGCTTATTTTTTGCCTTCCTTCATGAAAAGTATTTTTAAAAGTATTTTTGATTGTTTTAGGGAACCATCTAAAAGTATAAAATCCACCACCATTCTGTTCTCTACACCTATGAGATCAGCTTTGTTGTATTATGACTGAGATCATTTAGTATTTGTCATTCTGTGCCTGGCATTTCACTCAACATAAAGTCCTCCAGGTTTGTCTAGTAGTCCCACGTGACAGGATTCATTATTTTTATGGCAGAATAGTGTTTTGTTTATATAAAAATGCTTCACAGAGTTCATGGAAAATTAACACATATGTTTATTTGGGTGCAAAAATTTTTGTAAAATGTTTAGTTCCTATAACTCAGCTTACCCATCAATAAAATAGGATTAACAATATTGCCCTACACATGCATAGGAATATAGATGGAATAAGCCTTTTAAATCTCTGTTTTATAATCCTCAAAGAGTAAGGCATTACGTAAATATAAAGTAATCTTATCTTTCTGCTTTATTTTCTGAGCTGATATGAATTGTAGAAAAGTTATATCAAATAACATTAAATGGTAATAAGAGTGAAACTGTAGTTTGACTTGGTCATTTTACCATTTTTATTGGCAAATGAAGATAAAATAAGCATGAAAGAGAAAGATATGGCAAACACTCCAGTTAAATTCCAACCTAGAAATAATGTCTAATAATAACATGGCAGGGCTCCCGGTTCTGTCAACTTCTAAAACAAAACTCAACTTAGATTCAGCACATCAGCTGAAAATACAGGAAGACCTTTAAAAAGTGTACTCTAACCTACTTCTAGAAAGCATAGCATAATTCTGATAACTGGCCAGTAGTATCACTTGTAACTACTGAGTAGCACATTATCAGTAAGAGTTAAAAAAATCAAGAAGTTCCTATTGACATTGTCTCCATGTTTGTGAAATAGTCAAGTGAGTCTTGTGCAAGGAGACCTTACTCTTAACTCAGAAATATAATGTGTACAGAAATCCAAAAATTTCTATGACTGGACCAAATACGAATGTTGCTTCCATCTACTACACTCTGGGTAATATTTCATTTCTTGCAAATTTATTCTGGACAACACTTAAGTGTGTTAGCCTCAGGACAAGTGTCTGAGTTTCTGCAAACTCATCTGTGTAATCCAGTCTGATACTCATTCCAACACACAACGATGAACTAATCCCTTAAGTAGGGTTAGTGCTGTACAGTTTTTAATGCTTTTCATGTTTTTGCTCATTACCTCCATAAAAGCAAGGGAGCATCTTACTCATCTCCATTGTCCTTGTGCTGGTGCAAACATTCAAAAATAGCAGTTATTACTATTACTTAGCTAATAACAATAGGTCCCTATTTGAAACCTAATTTCTTCATTTAGTTATAAATTGGGCTTACCTCAGGATTTTTAATTGACAGGTAAAGTTGAATGTATTTAATATGTACATGTGATGCCCGAAAGTACATATACATTTTGGAATGATGAAACCTAATTAACAAATGCATTACCCCACACAGTTACCATTCTTGTGGTAAGAACACTTAATATTAATTCTCTTCAAATTTTCAAGAATACAATATATCATTATATATCATTGTTATACATACACACACATATATAACAGTATATTATTAACTATGGTCAACTATGGTGCTACATACTTCTTGAACTTATTCCTGTTGTCTCATTGTAATTATGTATCCTTTAACCAACATCCTACCCACCCCAGCCTCCAATACCACCATTCTGTTCTCTGCTTCTGTCAGATCAACTTTTTTACATTGCATATATGAATGAGATCATTCAGTATTTGTCTTTCTGTGACTGACTTATTTCACTTAATATAATATTCTCCAGATTCATCTAAGTTGTCGCAAATGACAACACTTATTCTTTTTATGACAGAATAGCATTCCATTGTGTATATAAGAGTACTTCAAAAAGTCCAGGAAAAAATAATACATATTTCGGTGCAAAACAATTTTTAAAATCCGTACATATTTTATAACATGAATTTACATGAATATATACATAGCACTGTGTATTTACTTCATAAATTTAAGTTTTTATTTTAGAAAGTGAAGGTACAAAGTACGGTAGACTTTGCCAGTTTTAATTGAGTGAGCTCATCTTTTCTTGCTTCATTTATCCATTGATGGATACTTAGCAGATTCCCTATCTTGCCTAATCTAAATAGCTGCAATAAACACAGGAGTGCAGGTACCTCTGACATACTGATTTCATTTTACTTGGATATATGCAGTTCAAAAAGTTCATAAAATGAAAGTAAAAGATAACCTTACTTTGATGCAAAAAAAAATTGAAATCCGAAACAGTTATTTTATAATACACATTTTCCAAACAATTTTATGAAAAAACTTTCACTGATCTTAACATTTTTTATCAAAATAAGTTCATATTTTAGTGCCAAATTCCAGACTTTATGAAATGTTCTCATGTACCCAGTGGTGGGTATATTGCTCATGGGTTATTTCTATTATTAATATTTTGAGGAAACTGCATACTGTTTTCCATAATGGCTATACTAATTTACATCCCATCAACAGTATATAAGGATTCTCTTTTCTCCCTTGTAGCAACTGTTATCCTTTGTCTTTTTTTTTTTTATCAGTGTCACTCTAATAGCAATGAGCTGGCACTGCTGTTTGACTTTCATTTGCATTTCCCTTGAGACTGAGCATTTCTTCATATACCTGTTGACCATTTGTAAGCCTTCTTTTGAGAAATGTCTACTCAAGTCTTTTACCTATTTTAATTGGATTATTTGATTTTTTGTAATTAAGTTTCTAAAATATTTTGGGTATTACTCTTGATCATATGCATAGTTTGTGAATATTTTCTCCTTTCTTGTAGATGGTCTTTTCATTCTGCTGGCTTGTGCAGAAGCTATTAGGTTGCCTGTAATCCATTTGCCTATTTTTGCTTTTGCTGTCTGTGCTTTGAGATTATGTCCAAATATCAGTGCCCAAACCAATGTCATGGAGCTATTTCACAGCATTTTCTTCTAGCAGTTTTACAGTTCGGGTCCTATATTTAAGTCTGTAACCTACTTTGAGTTGATTGTTCTACATAGACAGGTAAAGATCTAATTTAATTCCTCTGTCTTCAGATATTCAGCTTTCCCAGCATCATGTATTGTTGAGGCTGTCCTTTCCCTAATCTGTGTTGTCAAAAATCAGTTGGCTATATATATGTGGATTTATTTCTAGATCTTCTATTCTGTCCCATTGTCTATGTATCTGTATTATACCAGTGCCTTGCCATTTTAGTTGCTGTAGCTTTGTAGTATATCGAAGTCAGGTAATATGACTTTTATACCTTTATTTTTTTGCTCAAGATTGATTTGGCTATTCAGGGACTTTTGTGGTTCCACATGAAGTTTAGGATTTTTTTTTCCCAATTCTTAAAGAATGTCATTGGTATTTTGACAGTGATTATATTGAATCTATAGATTATTTTGAGTAGTATGGACATTTTAACAACATGTATTCTTCTAAACCATGAACACAAAATCATGAGATATCTTTCCATTTTTAAATTTCTCTTTTCAATGTTTCATAGTTATCAATCTTCATCTTCCTTTAAGTATTTAAGTTTTTGTAGCTATTATAAATAGGATTATAATCTTTTTGTCAGAAAGTTCACTATTAGCCTTAGAATATCTCCAATTGTGATATGTTTTGTATCCCATAACTTTACAGAATTCATTTATTAGACCTAAGAGTGTTTTTGTGGAGCCTTCTGAGTTTCCTATAAAAAAGATTATATTATCTATAGATAAGGACAATTTAACTTCTTCCTTTCCAACTTAAATGCCTTTTCTTTCTTGCTTGCTTAATTGCACTGGCTAGGACTCCCAGTACCTTGCTGAATAAAAGTGTCAAAAGTACACATGCTTGCCTTGTTTCAGACCTTAGAGAAAAAGGTTCCAATCCTTCCCTGTTCAGTGTGATGTCCTCTTGTTTTGTCATATATGCTGTTTTGTTGTGTTGGTTTACATTCTTTCTTTTTCTTTTCTTTTCTTTTTTTTTTTTTTTGATAGAGTTACAGACAGTGAGAGAAAGAGACAGAAAGAAAGGTCTTCTTTCTGTTGGTTCATTCCCAAATGGCCGTCATGACCAGCGCTGCGCTGATCAGAAGCCAGGAGCCAGGTGCTTCATCCTGGTCTCCCATGCGGGTGCAGGGCCCAAGCACTTGGGCCATCCTCCACTGCTTTCCCAGGCCACAGCAGAGAGCTGGACTGGAAGAGGAGCAACTGGGCCTAGAACCTGGTGCCCCTATGGGATACCGGTGCCACAGGCGGAGGATTAACCAAGTGATCCATGACACCACATTCTTTCTATACCTAAGTTCTTGAGCATTTTGATCATGAAGCGATATTGATTTTTGTCAAATTCTTTTTCTGCATCAATTAAAATATCTGATTTTTATCTTTCATTCTGCTGAGATGATATATCATGTTAACTGACTTGAGTATGTTGAAGCATCATTGCATCTCTGAAATTAATCCCAGTTGATAATGGTGAGTGATCTTTATAAAATATTGTTGAACTTGTCTGGCTATCATTTTGTTGCAGATTTTTACAACTCTGTTCATCAGGGATATTGGATTGTAGTTTTCTGTTTTGTTGTGTCATTGTCTTGGACCAGGGCAATGCTGACCTTGCGGAATAAGTTTGGAAGATTTCCTTCATCTTCAGTTTTTTGAGTGGTTTTAAAAGAATGAGTATTCGTCCTTTAAATGTTTGGTAGAATTCAGCAGTAAAGCCATCAAGTCCTAGGCCTTTCTTTGGTGGAAGATTTTTTAAATAGTGAAGTTGATGTATTTTTATTTTTTAAAGATTTATTTATTTATTTGAAAAGAGGAGAGAAAGACAGATTTACTCCCTAAATGCCTGAAACAGCAGGGGCCAGGCGAGGCCAAAGTTAGGAGACAGGAACTCCAATGGGACCTCCCAGCGGTTGACAGGAACCGAAGTACATCGGGCACCAACTACTGCCTCTCAAGGACACTAGCAGGAGGCAGGGCTTGACCCCAGGCACTCCAGTATGGGGCATGGTGTCCCAAGAAGCAATTAAATCCACTGTGCCACTCCTCTTCCCCTGGTGGGATATTTTTAATTACTGACTCAACCTCCTTATACATTATTGCTCTGCTCAGATTTTCCAATTCTTCAAAATTCATTTGTGGTAGGTTGTAAGTGTCCAGTAATTTATCCACTTCTTCTACATTATTCAGTTTCTTGGCATGTAATTGTTCACAATAGTCTCTTATGGTTTGTTTTTTTTTTTTTATTTCTGTAGTGTCAGTTGTAATGTTTTCTTTTTCATCTCTGATTTTACTTACTGGAATCATCATTCTTTTTTTATTTCTCTTGCTAAAAGGTTTATCTACTTTGCTTATCTTTTCAAAAAACCAATTCCTTTCCTTTATCCTTTCTACTGTTTTTCTCTATGTCATGTATTTCTGCTTTCATCTTTTTTATTTCCTTTTTTTAATGATTTGCGGTTTAGTTTGTTCTTATTTCCTGGTTTCTTGAGAGGCATCATTAGTTTGCTTTTTTGAGATCTTTCCTTTTTTTTAATGAAGGCATTTATGGTTGAAAACTTCCCTCTTAAAATTACTTTTGCCATTCTCCCCTGGTTTTAGGTACATTGTATTTCCATTCTCATTTGTCTCAAGAAATTTTTAAATTTCCCTTCTAATTTCTTCATTGACCCATTAGTTGGTTAAAAGCATATAGCTTAATGTCCATGTATTTATATATTTTCTGAAGTTTTTCCTTTCATGGATTTCTTGTTTTACATAATTATTGCCAGAAAAGATACTTGATCAGATTCCAGTGTTCTTAAATGTGTTAAGATTTGTTTCATGGGAAAAAATGGTGAATTAAGGTGCGGCATGCTATGCAGGGCTAGGGAGAAACAGCAGAGAACTGGAGAGAAAACCACCCTGGAGGCCCCACGGGAGAGCGGAAATCAGGGTGACTCTGCATGGTGAGTGCTGATGTGCAACCGGAGAGTGCAGGGAGCTGGCACCTTGGAGAGCTGGAGCTGGTGGCATTTCTGAGACAGCACCAATCCATAGAGATAGAGCCGGAAGAGAGTGGTGTGGGTCTCAACTGGGCTAGCAGTTGCTGGTGGTCACCTGTGGTCTTAGTGGAAGTGGAGGGAGCCAGTCGATTCAAACCAATCTCTCCAAAACAGAACGAGTGATCTGGCTGAGAGACGGCAGGCACCATTTTAAAACAGGGCAACACTAAGGAAACCTGTATGCATGCACATAACAGCTCACTGAGATGGAGCACCTGAATGCAGCCCTGGCAGCAGTGGCAGGCCGTCTCCATCTTCTAGTGACTAGTGTGCAGGGGTGATCCACAACTTCGAGTGGAGGGAATGGCCTACAGCCCCCACTGACTCTTAAAATTAATTGGCACTTAAAATTGACTCGTTTGCCAATTTTGCACATTGAAAAAGTAGGTATTTATCCCAGCAGTATAGCTTTGTCTAGGAATGTTCTTTAACTGTAAGCCTATCCAGAAATTCTGAGCAGTTCATCTATTATGGTCCTTAAGCCCTTGGTCACTTGTGCCCTGAGCCCAGAACTGTCTCAATTGGTACAGGACTAAACTGGAATCCAACCTCCTGGATACTAAGACCTTCCTGTCACTGTAGATAATCTGAGCCTAAGAATGCTGTGCTCAGTAAACAATGATGCCAACAAAAACTTGAGCTCATCTTGCCAGAGATATGGGTTCTCATTTGGCACTAACAAGATCTAGAGGCTCATCTTATTGATACAGACCTGGATGTAGGGACAATGGGGGTCTATCCAATGCAGTTTTTCTGTGGTGGGTCTGGTGTTGGAGTCCATGATAAAGTTCTAGACTTACTTCCCTCTCTGTTACCCCAAGAAGACAGTATCTCTTCACTGTAATGCCTGGAGTTGGGGGAAGGATGATGTAGTTAATGTAAAACTCTCTTCCTACATTCTCCAATGTATCTTCTCTTTTTAAAAATGTCAACTTATTTTCATCTACTTTAAAGGCAAAATGACAAAGCAGACAGATATATACCATCCAGTGTTTTATTCCCAGATGCCCACAATAGCAGGGTCCAAAGTAGGAGCTGGCAGCTCCATCCAGGTCTCCCACATGGGTGGCAGAGGCCCAAGCACATAGGCCATCATCTGTTGTCTCCTAGGAGGTACATAGGAAGCTGGGTCAGAAGCAGATTAGTCAGGATTCAAATAACACTCCAATAAGGGACTTGTGCATCCTAAGAGACAGCTCAACCCATTGTGCCACAATGCCTACCCCATCTTCTTTTATTATGCTATAACTAGGAACTATAAGCTCCCACCTGATTTCTTTAGCTGTTATAAAGGTATTTTTGTGCATGGGTACTTGTTCAAATTCATGTTTCTGTGTGTGGATGATAGCTATAGTCCTACTCCACCACATTGCCCTTTTCTCCTCGGGATAAGTCAACCTCAGGTTTGAATAACAAACAATGCTTTGAGCTCAGTTTCAAAAATGAGCACATTTTTTAAAAAAAGATTTATTTATTTTAAAGGCACAGTTATAGAGGAAGCAGTGAGAGAGAGAGAGGTCTTCCATCCACTGATTCACTCCTCAAATGGCTGCAACGTCCAGGGCTGGGCCAGGCCAAAGAGTTTCTTCTGCGCCTCCCATGTAGGTATAGAGACCCAAGCACTTGGTCCATCTTCTGCTGCTTTTTCAGGTGCATTATCAAGGAGCTGCATTGGATGTAGTGCAGCTGGGTCTCGAACCGGCACCCATTTGAGATGCCAACATCACAGGCAGCAGCTTTACCCATTATGCCACAATGCTGGCCCCTTAGTCATTCTCTCTTTCTCTGTTCCTCTCTCTTTTTTCTGCTGAGGGGTAGTGAGGAGTCTTTGTTTTCCATCTGTAGCTTACTAAAAGAGTTCTGTAACTCTTTTAGCAGCTTCAAAGTTTATCCAACTACCTATAGCTTTCTTCTGTAGGGATTTAGCATCCCAAGCACAGGTGCTGAACACTGTAATGGCTTTCAGCTAAACCAGCAAAGACCTTAAGTATACATACTCCCAGAGATCATGCACTGAGCACCCAGGATGCTTTCATTTTCACAGCCCATGTAGGAAAAATAGAGGGATCATGGTTATTTACTGGGTGCATTTTCTAATAGGATATCTTCATAATTTTCCTATTAAAATAAAAACATTTCCTTCCACTCAATCATTCCTTCCCTTAGTTTCTTGTTGTTTGTACTCAGAAATTCTACTGTTTATATGTTGCATTAAACATTTAAGTATTTTATGAATCATTAACCCTCAGGTGCCCTTAAAAATAATAACTATATTTCAGCTCAAATCCCTGATTGTGAGCCTAAGGAAATAACAGCAAGTAAAATGCCTTTTAAAAATGTTTCTCTACTGTCATCACCAAGGATTCATTAAACAGTGCTACGCAGAACTGTGCTAAGAAGTATTTTTAAGATTATATCAAAACCATAGATTGTCAACATGACCAATGAACTGATTGTCCTCAGGAGCTCAGCATAATGCAAGAGTATTAGATTCATCACCACTATGTGTTGGTTTTAAGGTGGGTAACAAATTCTCAATGCCTCATTTCTTCATCTATCTACCTCCAGGGATTGTTGTGTAGAGTTGCATGATTTAATGCAGGTAAAATTAATTTATAAATGGTAAAATTGATTCATGTAAACTTTTTAAACCATACCGAGAGAGAGAGAGAGAGAGAGAGAGAGAGAGAGAGAGAGAGAAATAGACATAAAATAAAAGGAAACTAGATAAATGTGATAGGTATTCCAATAAATCACTGCAAGATTTCCTTTCACATAGTTTGGTAGCAATATATTCTACTGCTGAAAAATATTTCTTTCAGGCAATCTCTAATCTATAACTCAGTTCTCCTGCAGTAATTTCCCAAACATCATAACCAATTTGTTCTGATCATTAAAATAGATCACTTCATGGTCTCAACAATACACTAAAATTGATATTACAACCCTAATTAATACTTTTAACAATTGACAGGCAGGAGCTTGGTATGTGATGACCAAGACTTGTAAACCTGTAATTGTTAATTTTGTCATACTCAGCAGCTTTTGCTGACCTCTCATCCAAACTGCTTTGCTCTCCATTTGGCTTTAATGCTAAAAGGTCAGACCAATACAGCCTAATGCTTTCAGGGTGACTCCGTCTCATTCAAGGCTCAGCATGTTCCCTGGTACTGAGAGAATCTCCGGTCCACTAGAGAGGCAGCATTATGCACTTTATAAGAAGAATTGTGTCTGGGGATTTAAATATGAAATTCATTTACTCAGGAGTGGCGGTGTTATAGGAATCAGCTAAGTTTTCTAAAGCAAGGTCACAAGCCTTAACACTTTGGCCTTACGAACAATTTGTCTTTTGACTGTGAATTTTTTTCTCAAAGGTGTTCTGGAAAGCAGAGCATGTGGGAGCATAATAAAAATGAGTCATAAGGGGCGGGGGGACCCCCCACCAAGGGGCTGGCATTTAGAGACAAATAGACTGTGAGAAGGTTACTGAAATTGCATTTCACTGGCCAAGTTCTCTTTCAGTGAAGTAGCAATATGAAATAAAACAAAATACAATGGTTATGAAAGATTGTTTCCAGGGATATGGTTCTATGCTTCTCTCATTTCAGATTAATAAAAGGAGCAATTACCTACTAAAAATTTACTGTTAATTGATACTAGTTAAGTACTACTACTGTTAGTACCATTAAGTACTGTTAGTACTGAAGATATTTTATCTTCCAGTGCTTGGAAATTTGGCATCATTGCTGGCTTCTACCTCATCCTCCAGTTATAATGCACTAGAAATGGGACAGCCACAAGAGCCATTTAATGTGTCACAACAGGGAGTGAGGGAAGAAGGGCTGAAGTAGAGGCTTTTCAATGACAGTGGAGGAAATGGTGCAGCAGGATGATTATAGAATATGTTTTTCCCCTTCTCTCTCCCTCTTTATCTGTATGGGCTTATTTTGTTTTTGTTTTTTGTTTTTTTCTCCCCTCATTTTACGGCCAAAGTGTTATTCCTAAAGGGTGTGTTCTTGCAGGTTTATGGCCCTGACTAATGGAATTGCTCTAAATAACATTTTGATCTGGTAAGGTCACCCAGAGTGCTATACCTTTCCTTTAATGAGTCAGGTCTGGACCAGGCATTTCCCAGAATTGAGATGGTAATGAAGTCATTAGTTTCTTCCTACTTGAAGCCCTAGCTAGAAAGCAAGAATTCTATGGGCAAAGTCTGAGTGGGCTTTTTTCATAAATCTCACACCCAGCTGAGCTGTAACACCTGTTACATTTTCCCAGGAGCTTGAGCCATAAGACCATTTCCAATCTATTTGCTCTTCTTCTTCCACAGGACACTGACAATGGCAGGGGTCCCTGTTTTCTAAGGCACTGCTAATTGAAAATCTCTGGCTGGTGCAAATGTGAGCTCAAACCCACAAGAGTTCCAAATAAGGTCTCAATGATTATTTCCTCCTCTTTTTAAAAATAGCCTTTATAATGCAGGTTATACAAGATTAATTTGTTCGAGGGAAAAATAGTCATTGAACCCTTGCCCCCAATAAACTTTTACTTTCCATGCACAGTTTTTTAAGAGAAAGAAAGAAAGAAAAGAGAGAGGGAAAATAATAAAACCCAGAGATCAGCTATCCCTACAAACCCAGTGCCTGTGAGAACTGGATGGGGGTAGGGTAGCATTAAAGTGTATTTGCTTTTCCTGTGTGCTTTTAAAATCTTCCCAATTGATTAACTCTGGACACAAGAATTGGGAACAAAATTGAGTCCAATGATTGAGCAAATGTAAAATGATCACAATGGCAAGTTTAAAAGGCAGGTCTATTTTCAAGTACAGAATAAGTAAAAGAGGAAGAAGTTTTCTAGAATCCTTAGAAGAAACAAACAAAAATGCATGTACCTATAGAAAAAAATAGGTATGTCTGACCCAGTAACAGTCTATGTGAAGGAAAAAAAACAAAACACCCTTTAGCAAACAAGGACAGCATTAGATGAGTCAGCTGTCAGGTTTCAGATAGTCCTTAACAAAAGAAGAGAAATCAGAAAGTTGATGTAAACACATTCAAATTATTTATTTCTCTGGGTGTCAGAACCCCCTATAGGGTTGAGCCTTAAAGTCAAAACTTCAGAGCCTACAAATCAGACTCTTCCCTATCATCCCATCAGCTGAAGTTTTCACCTGAATCCCCTAAAAATGAGCTGCCTTAGAATTCCACTATGCCTCTTGGTGTTTTTTGTTTGTTGATGTGGAGTTTTGTTAGGGTTTTGAAGTGTGCTGTTTGTGGTCATTGTGGCTGTTTGAGCTAGGCACCCTCTCATTCATTACATCTACACCTCCTCATCTAATAACAGAGAACACAGCTCATGATAAACTTTCAGTTATGGGGGTGGTGTACGGATCAGTAGGAAAAGAACATCATTTCACTGCAAAGGGAAATAACAACTAAATTTTCAGTAAATACCTAATGAGCTATATTCTTACAACATAAATTGCATTTGTTCTATTAAATCTATATGCAGCTTGAAATCCAATCTTGAAAAGAACTGAGATACTCAGAACTTTCAACACTTACTCAGATGGTTTCTAAACCATATGTAGGCCCATTTAAATATATCTGGATACCTATAAATAAAAGGAAGGAGACTCACAGAATATCACCAAATAAAAAGCTTTTAAATTGACATACATGAAAACTGCCTTTTTAAGGTAAAAAATGTTTAGATATTTACAATATCCTATTTTTATCTTAAGTGCTGTATAATATGAATAGTGTGATCAGCTTTTGTTGTTGTTTAATGTATACTCTAAAAAGTTAACAGACGATCTCTAGGAGGGATAATGGGATAGCTTTCAACTCATTTCTTCTTCTGGCTTACCTATATACAAGAGTACTTTCAAATGTCTGTGGAAAATGCAATTAAAAGATAGGCATCCCATATAAGCACCAGTTCAAGCCCCAGCTGCTCCACTTCCAACCCAGCACCCTGCTAATGTCTCGGGGAAACACCAGAAGATGACTTGATGAGTACTTGGGCCACTAGAACCCGTGTGGGAGACGCACATGGAATTCCAGGCTCCAACTTGGCTCAGCCCCATCTACTGAAGCCATATGGGGAATGAACCAACAGATGGGAGATCTCTCTCGCCTTCTCTCTCTCAATATTTGTCCCTCTCTCTATATAACTCTGCCTTTCAAATAAATAAAGAAATATTTTAAAGAAAAAATAAGCTTATTTTTTGGTGTAAGAGGTTTTTGAAATTCATGCCTATAATAGGTCTTCAGGAAGTTCATGAAATTGTGTATTATGAAAATCTGTGCATGGATTTCAAAACAATTTTTGCACCAAACTAAACTCATCTTTTAATTCTATTTCCATAGACTTTTGAAAATGCCTTTGTATTCTTTACTTTTTCTGGAATAAGTATGTGGTTTTCCCTAGAGCTCCAGGCAGAGGCTGAAATACTTGAGAAAATGTTAGCTATTCCCTTTAGGCTGCTGTCAATTTTCATCCCAATTCTCTGTGTACTTGCACTATTGAGCTTTTGGGTTTCTTTTTTCTGACCCACATTTTACCTGCACAAACTGTAGGATTTGATACCATGAAAACTGTAGAGTCAAACAATATGATAATTTAAGAAATATTAGATTAGTGAACAAACCTACACCCGACCTTGTTTGCCTTTTCTCCACTTAACCCTACTATGTGCCACCAGTCTATCCAAAGAATTTTATGTTCCCAACCACCGCACTGAAAGTTAAACACAGGCTTCACAGAGGAAAGATGGTGTATATACCCTAAAAGGTTCTCAACAGGCTGTAATGTATGTTTCTAGCAAAAATTTTGGTTAAGCTAATACCTTCTTATCTATCAATAAGGACCAGTAACAGTGATTCTGTTAAGCAAATCTCTCATTTCCACAAGTTGGGGTTGTTTCTGGATTCTTCTATCTCCTTTCCATCATCTGCCCCTGTTGATCCCATTTTTCAAGGGAGTGATGTCGTGACTTCATTTATCATCACCCATTCTTAACCTTTCTTGCTTCCTGCCTCATTTGGTTATGGATGTCCAAGAAAGCTGGACTTAACACCCTACTTCACCAGTGGGCTCACTATTTGCTATGCGTTAGTGAATACTGGTAATTATAATCTTCCACAGAGCTCAGAATTTGTTTTAAAAGGAACTGCTGGATTCCTTAAGTTGGCAATATCAATCTATCTTAATTATGGAAAGGTAAGCAAAACTAATTTTAAACCCCACCCCACTCATGATGCCGGATAAAACATTGGAAAGAACATTGCCAGTAACTGAAGCTCCATGATGAACTTGTGTGACTTTGAGCACCTTATTTAAACTTTTTAGGGCTTGTGTGTCATCATCTGTAAGATACAGGATTTTCAAGAGATAGACTGCAGGTCTCTCCATTCGTACTTCTGTTTGGCTCTCCATCCATCAGTCCATAAATATTCTCTGGATTCCTGCGTGACTCCAATGCAACATCAGTTTTCCACAACGGCCAACAGTAAAGATCCACCAGGCCTGGACTCAGCTGAACTGTAAACTGCCCAGGCACCAGCACTTTCCTTTTTCATTTCTTAACTATTTCCTGATGGCATCTTTGCTGCTCAAGATACAGAGAAAATTCTCCTCCTGACAGAGGGCATGGTAGGTGCGGGGGACCCTGGTGAGTATTCTAAGAAACATGGGGTGGATCTGAGCTCACTGTGCCCATGTGTCCCATAGCAGACTCGGTAATTTTCCAGACTCTCATTCTTCCCTAATTTCCCACACAAATTCACTCCTGTGGAATCGTAATGGAAATTGACTAAGACTCTTGCACAGAATCAAATGGGAAAGTTTTCTCAGTTTCAGGTAATAAAAGTAAAAGGACGGTGTAATCTTTGAAATATGCTGGAGAAAAATTAAAATGCTCTCTCTTTATTACTTGCTACAGTGCCCCAGAAAAGCCTGCCTTCTCCTTTTTTTTTTTTCTTAAATAAGGGCTTCCCCTTCCACACACAGCCCTTTTAACACGAGTGCAAAATTCCAAATTCCTCATTTGTTTAGCCTGAAAATCCCCTCCACATTCCCACAAACTACTTCCTTTTCTCTCTTTTTAGCAGGACTCTCCTCTCTTTAATGAAGAGAAGTTCAGAGGGTTTTTTCCCATGAATAGATGGCAGGCACCTGGGAGTTATGAATTTTAAAGTGATCATTTTCTTTCAGCCATGCCGGACAATGGGCATCTCCTTTTGACTCACTTTCACAGCTTTGAGAGGCTCTCAGATCAGCCACATTCCAGTCGGACTGGAGTCAGATCAGAGCTGCGCTGGACGGCATCAAGGTCTCGCACAGAAAGACAAGAAGCAGATGGCCGGCCCTGAGCGCTCCTCCCCCTTTCAGCGCGCAAAGGCAGGCGATGTGGGAAAGCGCGCGGCCGGCGCTGCCTATTGATCCCTGAATAGAACCACCGCATGCCACCAGCCTGTAGGTATGAACCTCTGTTAACAGATGGTGAGATCATTATGAGCAATTAATTCCTTTAATGTATCAGTGGGAACATGTTGGGGAGGATGACGCAAGCAGTGAGTGAATAGTGAACTTCTCACTCGTGGGGGAGCCAGCAGGAGCGGCCTTGGGGGCGCTGGGAAGATGTTCCCAGGCTGCCATGGCCCGGGCAGGGGACAGGAGCTGGGAACTGACTCCACAGAACCGAGGTGTGGTTCGCATTAACGAATTGTGAAGCCTTCCCTCTCGTCATGATTAATGCCAGATTTGTCTCTGGGTCATTTTTATCCACCAGAACCATCCGAAAACGCAGAGACAAACAAAAACAAGATTTGTCAGTAAGTCCGAGATGCATGGGGAATTGTTTCACAGAAATCAGAAGAGAATCAGGTCAGGGGTCACTTTGTTAAACACGTCTATGGTTGTGACAGTTCTAAATTTAAAATGAATGTTTCTTTCAACAAAGATAAAACAGTGATTAAAATAAAATTATGTACATTCCAGGGTTGGGGAATGAAAACTGAATGTCTGGATGCATTATAAATGGGTAGTTTAAAAGAAAGTTTAAAAAATATGAATTTGTATAAAGAGTGACTCTAAGTAAATGACACATGTAGTGCAGGCTGAAATAATTTTTTAAATAGGATGTACATGTGCTGAACATGGCTCGAAACTTCTGTAGAGTTCCTAGGTTTTCTCAGTCAACCCAATCCCTCTCATACATATATATATATATATATATATGAAATTCAGAAAGAGATTCAGAGAGAGATCTTGCATCTTCCATCTACTAGTTCATTCCCCAAATAGCCACAACAGCCAGGACTGGGCCAGGCCAGAACCTGGAGACCAGAACTCAACCCGGGTCTTCCAGGTGGGTGGCAGGGACCCAAGTACTTGAGCCATCACCCACTGCCTCCTAGGGTGCACATTAGCAGGAAATGAATTAGGAGCAAAGCTGAGACTTGAACCCAGACACTGATATGGGATGAAGCTGCCTCAAGTGGTGTCTTAAACGCTGTGCCAAAAGCCTGCCCCGTTGAATAATTTTTTTTTGAATTTCAGTAACAGCATGAAAATGAAAACCAATGACCAACAATGAAAAATTGGCACCCTGTTTTCCATATTGCTGAGCACTGAGCAGTGCGGTAACTGACATTTTCACATGTTTCTCTACTTCTTTTTATAATTTTTAGTAGTGGGAGTGTTTTTCTTTTGCAAGAAAAAGAAAAATCTCATGACATAGTATGGATCACTGGATAGCCCTCAGATTTTAAAGACAGAAAATACAGAAACAGGAAATACAGGCAACTATTCACTTAATTCATATTTAAATGACACTTTTTGCTTGTAATTAAGACACTCAAGTAGTGTCTCTGTTCATGAAATTTACATAACTGTACAATAGCTTGCCTAAATGAACAGCAAATGGCAGTTAACCTTGCAGTGTATTATCTTAATTGAATAAATCTGGCTTTAATTCAATAAATTAAAAACATAGAAAATAAAATCACAAATGACTTTCAAAAACAGAAATGCCCTCCCCCATAAATGCAGCATGGGATTGTTTACAGTTGTGTTGGAATGCTCCGATGCTTTCCAGTATGATTTCGGAACTCTCAAAGCAATTCCGGTACACATTCGCTGTTTTTCCATCATTGTTTCCAAAGAAAATCAATGTCATTTTCTGGAAATCATTGATAAGAATATCTGAACCCTAACTCAAAACACTTAAGCTTGCTGATTTGAGATGGTCCTTCCTTAGGGCTTTCAATTCCTCCATCTCCTTGGGAAATTTTCACTTGTATTTCAGAGAGTGGCGTGGGATATAGAAAAAAGACTAACTAGGGATAAAAAAGGTTTTTTTTTTTGGTTTTTGTTTTAACATATGAAAGACACATTCCCATCATTTTTTTTTTTAATCAGATTTACATGGACCATAAATCCCTACAGCATAGGGGAATTCACAGAAGATGCTAAATTCTTCCCTCCCAAAATTTGTGGCTTTATTGAGCACCATTCTGTTTCAGTGATTATATAGTTAAGGAGAATAAATCATGCAATATGTTTTTATTTGCATGAAATAAGTTAATGAGGCATCACCTGTGCCTTGTATCAGTTTACTGAAAAAAAACATGTAGAACACAGGTGTTCTAAGATCATCTTGGTAGATTTTTTTACATTAATTTTAAAACTGTAAACCTAAAAATCATTTATCAGAATCCAGCCATGCATATTGCTAAGGAATAACCCATACGCACACATACACACAAATAGAAAATCATTATGAAGAAATTTCTGGTTTCTTGGTTAGCAAGGGGGAAAAAGGCTGTAATTCATTCTTTCTTCCTTCTCACAGTGTTCGCTATTGTACCATCTGCAATATACAATGTACATGCTCAGCCATAACCCGTACTGCTGGAAAAGAAGCATTCACACTGTGAATTACCATTTTTTCCCAGCATCTAGCTCTAGTCAAAGACAGCACAATAATAAACTAGAAGCTCCTTTGTCTGTTAAACATTGTTCTTCATTACTACATGAAAAGCAAATTGTCTTTGTATAGAGGAAGAGTGGCGCGCATGGCCATGGGAGTGGGGGAAGGGGCTGGTCTCTTTCCTGACCACCTCCCAGTCAGAGCCCACTTGTTTGCCTCTCCCGCAGCCCACCCAACTATGCTTGAGAAATCATGCTACCTACAGACATGCTGTGGATAGATCCCTTGTTCAGCTGAGTGAGATGCTGCAGTAGAGACTCCTAGGATGCTTTTACATTGAACTTCCTGAAGCTTACAACCATTCATATATATATATATATATATATATATACATATATATATTATATATATATATAATATATATAAAATCATTTTGGTGTGTCCTTTTTACTGTTTGGGAGAAGTAAAGCTTACCAGAGACATTGATTTATTTCTGGGTTGAATATTCTCAGCAACTGAAGAGTGCACAATAACTCTTAAAGCAAGCAGACAAAATATTTGGAGCAGCAGATTGGATAGATATATAGATATTAGAAAAACATACAGCTATAGCATATAGTAACAGTTATAATGAAAGTTAAGGAAATGTATAGATTAGACCAGAACTACTCATCCAAAGAAAGGTCCTTGTGATGGAAATCAGTCACTGAAAAGAAATTAATTAATGTCTGAATTTTTTTTTCCCCTTTTGGATGTAATGAATTCCAACAAATTTGCAACACAATAAGTTTGCTTAAAAAACTTACTAAATTAAAAGATCATGACTATCTCCTTAGGTGGGGCCAGTGACAAACTCAAGTCCTTAATTTAAGGAAAATAAATGACTTCTTGGTGACATCTAGTTTGACCCTCAGTGGATCATTTCCATAGTCTGTTACTTGAGGAATCTGCTAGGAGCAGCCAAAATCAGGTCTGTTAACTACTGGACAACTGGACAAAGACTAACTGACTAGAATAAATCACCAGGATAGCAGACCAAAGTAATTCAACTTGTGTGTCTACTGATAACAAGAAGTTGACATCTCATCAGAAAGTGGTGAAAAACCTCAGGGAGGTGAGGGGAAGCATGTCTAAAGACAGACCCAGGACATGAAACTGTTGCTTGCACATTGTGGGGCTCAACAGTGTGCTTGTGTGACTGCCTGTTTTCCTTGTTTGCTGATGGGACTAATACAAACACCACAGGTATGAAATAACTATAATAGCTCACCATATATAGGAAGTTTCCAATAACTGCTAGTTGCATTTTTAGGTGTGGATTGACATTTGTCTTTAATTTAGGATACAAAAAGATTTCATTGCCATGTATCACAGTATGTTCACATTTGTGCTCATCTTCTGAAAAATAAAACTTTTGTTTATTTTTAATGGTACAGACCTGAAACAGCAACTTGAGAGATGATAAAACATTTGTAAAAGTAATTGTGATGGGGACAGGCTTTGGGATACAGTAGATTAAGCCAGCTGGGTGCCAGTTTGAGTCCCAGCTGCTCCACTTCTGATCCAGCTTCCTGTTGTACCTGGGAGGTAGTCAATGATGGCCCAAGTGCTTGGGTTTCTGCCATCCATGTGGGAGATCTAGATGGAGTTGCTGGCTCCTGACTTTGGACTGGCCTAGCCCTGTGGATGTTGCATGTATGTGGGGAGTGAACCACACATAATGGTTTGAAGATCTCCCTTCTCTATGTCTCTCCCTTTCTGTCACTCTGATGTTCACATAAATAAATATTTTCAAAACAAAAAGAAAAAAAAATAATCCTGATGATCTCTTTCAACTGAGATGCTTCTTAAAGCACATTCTCTAACTTCTAAACTTCATTCAATTCAATTCAGAAACCAAGTCTTTTCCCAGAGAGCCAACAACTCTATTTTATCTAGAGAGAAGTCTGCTTATGTATTTTTACTGGGTGGCACGTGACTTACAGCCAAATTTGACTTAGGCAGGTTCATCCTGTGTAAACAAAACACTGACATCATCAGTAGACAGGGAGGAATAATCCCAGTTCATGCCCATGAGAAAGTGGTAAAAATACATGAGTCACATAGAAACATCTGTCTTCAATCCTCAGTTAAGGACTTCCCAGACTAACGGACAATTTGTGGATCACATGATCTACTCTCCAACTCAAGCCACTTGCTAATTTTTCTTAATTCTACTAATATAGAAAGGATATTCTACTAATTCTTAATTCTACTAATATATGAAAGGATAACTATTGGTTTCTTTTTTTAAATAATACTGCATTTCCTTGAAAGTTTGCATGCTGGCTTCAAAATTGTTACAACAAGTATATTTTTCTTTTAATTTTCTGCTTGAATGCTTTTTCTTAATTTAGAGTGACAATATTTGTTCCTCAATTTATAAAACAAAGCAGTACTAACAGTTTTGATGGTTCTTTTTCTCACTTGCAGGGAAGGAAACATGTTGAATTCCTTGCTATATATCGTCACATTGACAAACTCTCTCTTCAGTGTCCTTTCTCTCTTGCTGTCCATGGGCTCTTTCTTGATTTGTTTCAAACATACTCAAATCACCTATTGAGTAGCCATTCTCAACATGGGGAAGTTTTGCCATGAGGGGACATCTAGCAATGTCTGGAGTCACCTTGGCTGTCCCACTGGGTGGACAGGTGATGCTGGTACCTTTTAGGTGGAGGATGGAGTTGCTGCTGAATGTCTTTGATGCACTGGGTAGCCCTCTTGCCAGCCCCACAACCAATACATGGCCCAAAATGTCATAGTTTCAAGGTTGAGACACCCTGGTCTAGTGGGAAAAATAAAACCAAAAAATCATGGTTCCATATTCCTACATGCACTTTTCCTTCATCAGTAGCTTTTTCCAAAATATCTCTCCAATACCTATTTCCTGTTAAGCTTTTCCTCCTTGATATTCTGCAATTAATTTTCCTTCCAAATACAATTCACTGCAATCCTTCTCTCTATGGTCACCACCAAGCTCCTTCATTATCAAATGAGCTGGTTGCATTTTTTAAAAAGATTCATTTATTTATTTATTATTTGCAAGGCAGAGTTACAGAGAGTCAGAGGCAGAGAGAGAGAGGTCTACCATCTGCTGGTTTACTCCCCAAATGGCTGCAACAGCCAGACCTGTGCTGATCTGAAGCCAGGACCCAGGAGCTTCTTCTGGGTCTCCCACGTGAGTGTAGGGGCCCAAGCACTTGGGTCATCATCTATTGCTTTCCCAGGCCATAGCAGAGAGCTGGATCGAAAGTGGAGCAGCTGGGACTCGAACCGGCACCCTTATGGGATGCTGGCACTGTAGGCGGCAGCTTTACCTACCACGTCACAGCACTGGCACCTTGATTGTATTTTGACATTTTTGTAGCATGTGACCTGTTGATTATCTCCTCCTTGTGACCTTCTCATCTCTTAACACATGACAACATCCTCTTTAAGTCTTTCTCATCATGATTATCCTGATCACCATCACACTTGCTGACACCTCACACCTCCTTCATTCTTTTTTTTTTTTTTTGACAGGTGGATAGTGAGAGAGAGAGAGACAGAGAGAAAAGTCTTCCTTTTTGCCGTTGGTTCACCCTCCAATGGCCGCTGCGGCCGGCATGCTGCGGCCGGCGCACTGCGCTGATCCGAAGGCAGGAGCCAGGTGCTTCTCCTGGTCTCCCATGGGGTGCAGGGCCCAAGCATTTGGGCCATCCTCCACTGCACTCCCTGGCCACAGCAGAGAGCTGGCCTGGAAGAGGGGCAACTGGAACAGAATCCTGTGCCCCAACCGGGACTAGAACCTAGTGTGCTGGCACCGCAATGCGTAGGATTAGCCTAGTGAACCGCGGCGCCGGCCACTCCTTCATTCTGTTCTGCTTTTAAATATCCCCCAACTAGAGAGTTTTCTCATGTCCATACAATGAAAAGTAACAATATCTGACCATTCTATCTGCTTAACATGTTTCTTTTCATAATATTTATTACTATACAATGTTATCTCCTACATTTATTTTTAATTTGTTTTTGTTTCCTCACCCAACTCCCTATTCAATGTGAGCTTTATGATAGTGTAAGGACAACATTTTCTTTGTTTATTTCTGTGTTATTAACACCTTGTACTTAGTAGCTATACATGTATATTTGTAGAATGAATGAAAGAATAGATGAGTGGATGAATTTTGGAGAAAAACTTCTCAACTGCCTTTGCACACTACCCATCTAGTAGTGGTATTTGTTTTTGTAAAATGTTCTTCTTTCTTTGTACTCCTCTTTCCATGACTACTTCCCTGCCTCCTTGGAGAACTCCCCTTCGTTCTGTCACTGCCTGGCTGCCACCAGATTTCCTCGTCGACAGGATGCCACTGCCTCGCCCTGCAATCTCTTCACAGCACACTGCAGTGTCCCACTTGAGTGGCCCAGAAAAGACAGGAGTCTGTGTGTGACACCCAGGCTGTACAACCAACTGTTCATTTGTTCTCGTGGCAGACCCAACACTATCTGTCTAAGTCAGTGCCATTGAATGTGAATATTTAAACATCTGAGAAGGCCTTGAGCCAGAAAGAAGCCTTAACTTTGGGGTAAGTGATTAAAAGTCAGTGTCTGGAAAAAGGAGAGTGGGGAATGTAAAAATGCTAAGTAGGGTGGTGAAGAAATTTTCACTGGGGACTCCTTCATGTGCACATAGCTGTCTAGGATGCATAGTAAAAAAATGAAACATGAGCTTGATGTTGCCCTCCATGTCTAAAGTTATGTGATTCGGGGGAATACAAGCACTCTGTCTAAACAGTGCTCATGTTTTGCATCTTCACTGCACCTTGCAGGTCTCCCTCTCCTTGCTTCTTTTCTGAGCTCCCTTAAGGTCAATTCCACTGTTCCTGTTTCCTTGATTAAAAAAATTATCAGCCATTTTTTTTTCAAGTAGAATTATCTATATAACATATAGAACAAGAAAACACAGTGTTATTCTAAAGAATGAGGAATTCACATAAAATTTAAATCACATATAACAGAGGAATACACAATTTTTGAAGTGGCCATAGAACTTACAAAAGATATCATTATCATTCCTCACTTTTACCAAGCTTTGTTTCTTTGTCAAAGTATTTTTTCTCCCTCTAACTCAATTTTCCACTACCTAGGCTTTTTGCTTTTAAAGAGAAGTCTGCAGCAGTGGACAAATATTGAAAGAAATCACAGGTACTATGAGGTGAGAAGTGGGATTTGAAAGAAAAGTGATTTCAGACTGGGAATGCCAGCCAAGCCAATGGTTCACTGAGGATATGATATGCATATACATATGTGCTTGCTCTTGGCGGTATTTACTTTATTTATTTATTTATTTACTTACTTACTTGCTTGTTTTTCTGTTTATTTGAAGGAGAGCAACAGAGATGGAGAGACAGAGATGGAGAGACGATTCTCTCTTCCACCACTTTGCTTCCCAAATGCCCACAAGAGCTACTACTGGGCCAGGTCAAAGTCTCCCATGTGGGTGGCAGGAACCTAACCAACTCAGCCATAATCTGCTGCCTCCCAGGGTACACATCAGCAGAAATCTGGATCAAAAGTGCAGCAGAGACTTGAACTAAGGATATGGGCATCTGAGTCTGTCTCTGTGCCAAACACCACTGTGTCAAACACCTGTCTCTATGGTGATATTTATGCATAAGCCTAAAACCTGAGCTTTGACTGTGTTCTTAGATATCACCCACCTTTAAAATTTTCAAGTAAACATGAATGCAATACATAATCAATAAATGAGAGATTGCTCATATAAAGGTGAGACAATTACATAATTATTTTTTAAAACTTTTGAGAAAAGCAGATATTGTAAAGAAAGAGAATGAGTTTCAACAATTTGATAACTGTAAAGTATTGGGCAAGTACACTATATTTCTTTTATTAATCAACAATTGCTTATATTTTGCTAGGCTTTTCATATTTATATTTAGATAAACTGTGTGATTTAAATAAGATTATTGGGAGCTGCTTTAAATATGAGTGTGAAGGACATGTTAGAGAATCTGAAAGGAGAAATCACCTTTCTCTTTCTGAACTTGTCCCAGAAAGTTTAGATTTGGAGTTTTAAAATTCTAAATGTTTCATTTCTATACTAACATGTACTCTATTATTTATCTTCTATATTAAGATGTCTAAGTAATGAGGTGAAGACTGAGGTATAGACTTAAAATTCTGCATACAATGATTCATATGTCTATCATATTATCCTAGGAATTTAACTGGTAAATGAGTGAACCAGTTGGCTACCATGGGTGTTTCTGTTACCCAGGTGTATTTTAGCACCTTTTCTTTTTTTTAATTTTTTTATTTTTTCATTTTTATGTATTTGATAGGTAGAGCTACAGACAGAGGGAGAGACAGATGGAAAGATCCTCCATCTTCTGGCTCACTCCTCAAATGACTGTAGCAACCAGAGCTGAACCAATCTGAAACCAGAAGCCAGGAGCTTCTTCGAAGTACTTGGGCCATCTTCCACTGTTTTCCAAAGCCATAAGTAGAGAGCTGGATCAGAAGAGGAGCAGCTGGATCAGAAAAGCAGCAGGCAGAGGCCCGGCCCACTACATCACAGCACTGGCCCCTTTTAGCACTTTTTCAAGTGAAAGAGATAAAAACAGTGTTAGGGGCATGGTGTTGTGGCATAGCAGGTGAAGCCACTGCCTACAACGCCATCATCTCATATGGGCACCAGTTCATGTCTTGGCTGCTCCACTTCCTATCCAGCTCCCTGCTAATAGCCAGAGAAAAGCAGCAGAACATGACCCAAGTGTTTGTGTTCCTGCACCTACATGGGAAACTTGGATGAAGTTCATGGCTCCTGGCTTTGGGCTGGCCTGGCACTACACATTGTGCCATCTGGGGAGTGAACCAGCAGATAGAAGATCGCTCTCCCTGTATCTCCCTGTCCGTCTGAACCTATAACTTTCAAGGAAAAATAATAAAAATTAAAAAACAGTGTTAGAGAGCATGTGCAAATCATTAATAATAATAGTACATGTTTTGATAAAGAAACTTGATATTAATTTTGGGAAAGGGGAAGAGAAAATCCTGCAATATGTGGAATCCAGAACCATGGTTATTTGGCTAGTCTGATATTGCACATTTTAGGACTAATGGTTGTAAAAAAAAAAAAAAACACTTGGTTTGCAAAATTGTCAAGGGACTGAATGATTTAATCAACCTTTCCCTTTTTTATCTGCAGTCAGTCTAATCTTATTATTGCCAAACCATTCAAGTGATGGCTCCTGATTGAACAGAATCTCCCACTGGGAACATGTGAGTAGCCTTCCCTCCAGGAACGTGGATACCCACAGACCTTGTAATGTTCTTTTGTCACCTTCAACCTCTATAGGTAGAAAGTTAAAAGCCATTTTGAACCTTATCTTATTATCCTTCCACTTTTGAACTAAAAGTTGATTATCCTTAATTTACAAGAGGGCACTGTATTGAGAGGTAAGCTGATTTCACTAATGTCACGTACAAAATACGCTGTGCTAAGCTAAGAGTAGAGTTCAAACCTGCAGATCATGATTCAACCTTTGCTTCTCCACTTACATAACATAATAGTACAAACAGAAGTCTCTCCACCCTTGAGAAATACCAAGATATTATTGACAAACAATAATATTTTTATGTGCACTTAAAATCCTATTCCTTAAATCAACAGTGGCTGATTTTGAAAGAGAAGTAAATGCAGGCATTCGAATACAGCAGTGGTTTTATTCTATTTATTTACTTGGTTTTTTTAGTTAGAAAGCTGCTCTGTTTAATAGGACCCCAAATGAATGAGTACATTCCTGAAAGAGACAAACCAAGGTAACACTGATTGTGGTGTTGCCTTTGCTAAGGCAACAGCCTAAAGTATGAGTAATAAAAGCCAATTTGAAATGAATTTAATTTCAAGAGATCCACAAACTCATAAAATCAGATACATGCCAAATAAACAGCTACAGATGCATTTAAAAAAAAAACAAAAAAACAATGGTTTCCTAAGTGAAAAGACGAGAGAAGGAGAGTGTCAGAGAAACAAAAGGAAATAGGGAGAGAGAGTGAGAAAAGAGAAAGTGCATAGTGTGATAATAAGAAGCTTGTCTTCTGAGCCCAGTCCACTTTCAAAGGCAGGATTAGTTCTCAGGAAAGTTTCAAGTTACTGATGCATCATTCTGTTTCTCCCAAGAATGGGGCCCAACTGCACAGCAACAATTTGCAAATGCTCCTCTGGGAAAATATTAATTATGTGCACATTTCTGAAAACAGATCCAAGCTCCCATTGAATACTATCTTTTTTTTTTTTTTTTTTGACAGGCAGAGTGGACAGTGAGAGAGAGAGACAGAGAGAAAGGTCTTCCTTTTGCCGTTGGTTCACCCTCCAATGGCTGCCGCGGTCGGCACGCTGCAGCCGGCGCACCGCACTCATCTGATGGCAGGAGCCAGGTGCCAGGTGCTTTTTCCTGGTCTCCCATGGGTGGGCAGGGCCCAAGCACTTGGGCCATCCTCCACTGCACTCCCGGGCCACGGCAGACAGCTGGCCTGGAAGAGGGGCAACTGGGACAGAATCCGGCGCCACAACCGGGACTAGAACCCAGTGTGCTGGCGCCGAAGGCTGAGGATTAGCCTAGTGAGCTGCAGCGCTGGCCAAATACTATCTTTTTTTTAATAAAGATCTATTTACTTCTTTGAAAGACAGACCAACAGAGAGATGAAGGAAAAGACAGAGACAGAGGGAGATCTTTCATCAAATGGTTCACCTACCAAATGACCTCAAGAGGCAGGAGAGGGCCAAGCCAAGCCAGGAACCGGGAGCTCATTCTTGGTCTACCACATGGGTGGCAGGGGCCTGCTTGGGCCATCTTCCACTGCCTTCCCAGATGCATTAGCAAGGAGCTGGGTTAGAACTTGCACAGGAGGGAATTGAATCAGCACTCTAACATGTAGTGCTAGCGCTGCAAGTTTCACTTAACCTGCTGGGGCCACAGTGCTGGCCCCTACTCCTATTTAATTTGCAGAAATTAGACAACTATTTCCAGCATAGTGAAGTAATCTCCATGCTTTACACTGATGAAAACTTCGACTATTACGCATAACCTTTAGATATAGGCTTTTAGATCATCAAGCGCTGGTTTTAGGAGAAGTGATAAATATATCTAAATGCAAATTCAGCTCTTAATTTTTAAATATGAATTGGAAAGATGTAGAAATATCTTATTATTTTAAGTAGTTGAGAAGTGAGAAACCCATTTATCCAGATATGGAAAAGATGATGTCATCTACAGTAAATTGCAAGTATAAGAGCTAAGTATAAGGGTTCTAAGTATAAGAACTAGTGGGTAGGCACAAGATAGAACAAAGGACATGGAGATGAAAGACTCCTTTCTCTACTTAGCCCCTTCTCTCTTTGCAGAAAATGTACTTGCAACCAAGGGAATGACCCAGGACTGAAAATTGAAATTGCCTCAAGAAAAAACTAAGACTATTTATAGAAATCTATTCTGCCGGCACCGAAGCTCACTAGGCTAATCCTCCACCTTGTGGCGCTGGCACACTGGGTTCTAGTCCCGGTCGGGGCACTGGATTCTGTCCCAGTTGCCCCTCTTCCAGGTCAGCTTTCTGCTGTGGCCTGGAAGGGCAGTGGAGGATGGCCCAAGTGCTTGGGCCCTACACCCCATGGGAGACCAGGAGAAGCACCTGGCTCCTGCCATCGAATCAGCGTGGTGCGCCGGCCGCGGCAGCCATTGGAGGGTGAACCAACCGCAAAGGAAGACCTTTCTCTCTGTCTCTCTCTCACTGTCCACTCTGCCTGTCAAAAAAAAAAAAAGAAATCTATTGTTATTTTATTAAGATTTATTTATATTTATTGAATGTCAGAGTTACAGAGAGAGAAGGAGAGAGAGAGTGAGAGAGCAAAAGAGAGAAAGAGTAAGAGAGAGAAATATCTTCCATCCACTGGTTCACTCTCCAATGGCTGCAACAGCCAGGGCTGAGCCAGACTGAAGGCAGGAGCCAGGAGTTTCACCTGGGTCTTTTATCTAATTACAGGGGCCCAAGGACTTGGGCCATTTTCTACTGCTTTCCCAAGTGTATTAGCAGGGTGCTTGATCAAAAGTGGAGCAGCAGAGACATGAACCAGTGTCCATATGGGATGGCAGCACCACAGACAGCAGCTTAATACACTACACCAGAGGCACCAGCCCTCAGGAACTTATCCTTGAAAGACACTTTAGAAATCATCCAATCCTAGCTCAAATTGCATGCAGTAAATCCCGCTATACCCCCTTGACGGTAACCTCTTAACCAGCTTACTTGTAGTTGAGGCAGACAAGACTATTATTGACACAGACTAAATCTAAGTTCTTGTAAATCCTAATTCTGCTGTCCTGTGCAACACAGGATATAACATTTTGGCCTCGTTATCTATAAGCAACAGCATGGAAATAAGACCTGGGTCAGACAAACGGGGATTCATGTCCAGGACTGACATGGAGAGCCCTGACAAGTCAATGACTCAACCTCTCCAAGCTTCAGTTTGCTTACCTGTAAAATGGGATATGTTTTCCACTACATTTTCTTTTTGTTAGAATTAAAGAAATGATGCACTTCAAACAATGCCTCATATATAATAAATGCTTGAAAACATTAGTTATCATAATGATATACAAACACAGATTTAGGAGTCAGATGGTCCTGAATTCAAATCCAGCTCCACCTGTTAATAATCGAACTTGAAATTAATTAATTTCTCTGGGTTTCTATTTTTGCATCTTTGACAAGTCTGCTTTATAGCAGTTCTGAAATTATTTAGCGAAAAAAATGTTAAAGTGCTTGGTATAATGTCTGGCCCTAATTTTTCATCGTCATTGTCATCACTGTACACTTAATCAATGCCCTTCTTAAAATACGAAGCTGGAAACTAATAAGACATTCCCAAAGTAGTCAGAATCAGCCCAAAGACTGTCTATGTTGACCTAAACATGACATGTCTATTAATGTAGTCTAATATTGTATTTACCTTTCTTGTCAGTCCCTTAGAAATACAAGTGTGAAATAAAAAATGAATCCACTGGTTCTGTCCCACTCATTTAGAATAATTCAATAAAGGCAATGAACAAATAAGAACGTCAACAGTAAAACATTCAAGAGTGAAGGAGAGTGTTATGACAATTCTCTTTCTGAAAAGAAGTACTTATACTTAATTCATTTATCCATACAATTGATTTCTCTAAAAGCACTTGCCGGGACCAGCGCTTAAGCATAACAGGTAAAGCTGCCGCCTGCGGTGCTGGCATCCCATATGGGCACAGGTTGGAGTCTTGGCTGCCCCTCCCTCTTCTGATCCAGCTCTCTGCTATGGTCTGGGAAAGCAGCAGAAGATGGCCCAGGGGCTTGAACCCCTGCACCTACATGAGAGACCCAGAAGAAACTCCAGGCTCCTGGCTTCAGATTGGCCCAGCTCCGGCCATTGTGGCCATTTGGGGAGTGAACCAACAGATAAAGACCCCCCTCTCTCTCTTTCTCTCTCCCTCTCTCTCTCTCTCTCTCTGCTTCTGCTTCTCTGTAACTCTACTTCTCAAATAAATAAATAAATATTTTTTAAAAAGACGAAAAAGCTTGCCAAGAACTTTTCAGACTGTATCACAGACAACCTTGCTTCTTAGGGTTGCATAATTTAAAGGCATTTGTAATACCATGACTTGCTTAAGTAAATCCTATTTCTCTTAGATAGTCTTAAAATAGACTGTGTGATTTGTTCTACATAATTATGCATATTTCTCAGAGTGGCAGAATTATCTATATCTTCAAAATCCATATTTCAAATACAAAGGACAAACCACCTCCCTTCAAAATGGCAACATATATAGGGAGAGTACACTCCAATTCAGACCCATCTGACTCATGTATAAATCATTTGGACTTTTTGCTCATTTACAAAATAGAGGAATAGAAGTGGTCAAAAAAGTCCTTTCTATCTCTCTTATTTTAAGCTTTTGTAAATACATTTTTCTATCATTAAAAATTTTCCTGTAGTGGCACAGGTACTGTGTCACAGTGGGTAAGGCTACCATTTGGAATACCAGCATCCCATGTCACAGTACTTGGGAATCGAGTCCCATCTCCACTTTTAATCCAGCTCCCTGCCAGTGTGCTGCCTGGGAGGCAGCAAATGATGACCTGAGTACTTGGGCCTCTGCCACCTACATGGGTGACCCAGATGGAGTTCCTGGCTCCCATCTTTTACCTGTCCCAGCTCCAGCTGTTGTTAGCATTTGGGAAGGGAACCACTGGATGGTTCTCTCTGTTCCTCTCACTCTCCTCCCTCCATGTCTCTCTCCCTTTGTCCCTCTGCCTTTAAAATAAATAAATAAATCCTTAATAAAGAAAAAGAATTTCCTATAGCATGCATTGTCCAAGACTCTGTATGTACCAAGATAATAGTCCTTGATCAGTCATTGAGGAAACCCTCAAAAGCTGATTTCTTTTCAACTTTAAAACTCGCCAGTGATTGGCTTAGCAATGGGCAAATGATTGCAAGTCTAGCCAGTCACAAAAGACATATTACATTAGGTGAAATCTAAGCAGTTTCTGGAAATTATTTCTTTGTTCCTAAAATGGCCTATGCGGAAGGAAGCTTGTTTTTTTCCTACCCTTCATTCAGCTGTGGGAAGTGTCACTCAGAGCTTCTGCAGCCATTATGCAACCACAGGATGACAAGCCTGTGTACAAAACTAAACGCACTAAGCAGAACAAAGCACAAAAGTTGAAGACACCAAGGCTCTTCTATTCATTCCTGAGATGCTGAGTGGCTGGTTACTCTCAGAGATTAAAAATAGTCCTTTTGGGCTGGTGCTGAAGCTGCCACCTCTGGTGCTATCATCCCATATGGGCAACTGGTTAAATCCCAGCTGCTCCACTTCAGATTCAGCTCCCTAATATTGCCCCTGAGAAAGCAGTGGAAAACAGCCAAGTGTTTGGGCCCCTGCTCCCATGTGGGAGACCTGGAAGAAGCTCCTGGCTCCTGGCTTTGGACGGGCCCAGCTCAGGCCGTTGTGGCCATTTGGGGAGTAATTCAGCAGATGGAAGATTCTCTCTCCTTCTGTCTCTCTCTCACTCTCTAATTCTGCCTTTCAAATAAATAAATAAATCTTTTAAAAAATTAGTCCTTTTACAAGCATTCCTTTTTGTAAACCATAAAGTGCATAAAAGTAACCTTGTGTCTTCTTAGAATACAGATTCTGAATCCGGGGCCAGAGCTGAGGCGATTCTGACAGACTCTCAGGTGATGAGCCTGCTGCCTGTACTTGAGTACTGAAATGAATGGAATTGGCTTTCATCAACTGAGTAAGAGTAATTCACTTGAGGTAAACTTCAGTTGCTAGTAGCCTAAGTCACCCTAAATGATACAATCCTCCAACTTACACTTTATCATCACCTCTTACCTATGTTGATGAAAGCCATTTGGGCACCTAAGAATTTTAACATTAGTTTCACTTACTACTAACCAGCCACTCAAGTTTTCGCCCAATTCCATTCATTTCAATACTCTACCACCAGCACCTTCTCACTGTCTTCCTCCTTGAATAAGGCATTCACAGGCCCAGCACCCACAGGGTGACAAAGGTGCCTGTGAATGCCGGGTGCCTCAGCCCTGCACCCGTGTGGAACGCTTGCCAGCACACCTGGCCCAAAGGTGAAGCAGCTGCCTGCATGCCAGTTCCTTCCCTGCCATCTCCAGCTCTAAAGAGAAATGCTCCAGCGCTTTTGCAAATCAAGACCTTTTCATCCTGAATTTGGTGATTCACCCTGAATGGCGGCTTCTTGGAAAGTCTGTAATGCAGCATTGTGTGAGGTGGGTAAAATTGGCCTGTCTCATTGACAGCACTCTTCTCATGGCTGGGGCCGGGCTGGGGGAAGTGAGAGCACAATGAAAAGGGTTCTTTGCAAACCCTTGCCGCGGCTGCAGCCATGCCAGTGTACCTGCGTGGGATGGGCTGTCTGTGCAGTCGGCATCCCCGCCCCCTTTGTTCATCACATCACCTCGGGATGAGAATTACGTTTCGGCAGGTATGAAGATGGTGCTTGTTTTTAACAAGGCACATTTACAAAGCTTCCACACTTAAAAAAACAAAAAGTGTGGAGGAGGCAAACACTCAAAGGCCATGCCAAATTTGCTTTTCCCCAAAGCAGAGAGAGACAAAGGCAATCTCAGGCATACCTCCCAGATACAAAGAACATGTGTTTGCCCTCCAAATTCAAGCGGGTGAACCAGCTCATTATCCCAGAAGCCGGTCACTAATTCTCTCCAGCTCAAAAAAAAAAAAAAAAAAAAAAAAGAAAAGCCTCTGGTCCCATTCACATAGTGGAGTGTTGTCTCTGTGTTCAGAGTCAGCTAACATTTCTTTCAGTGCCAGACAGATCCACACTATGAACTTTTACATATATTATCTCCCTTCATTTCTTCCATAACCAACCCTGGCAGGTAGATACTTAAGAAAGAGAAATCTCCCATTCTAAAAGGTGCGTAATGAAGCCAAGAAAGATTTGCACAATAAGAAAGGGAAAATTGCTTTGACAATCTATGTGAAATAATGCTGGAGCAATTTTAGGGCAATCAGTACCCCCCCCCACACACACACACACACTCACATACACTGCACACACAGTTGAAACTTGAAACAGAGTCTTCCTTGGCTCGTGTGCCTCAGTAGTGCAAACCTGGTCTTTGCAGACAGAAAGACCGACTGCCACAACCTTGCCCTGGTCGCTTGCAACTCTGGCTTTACAACTAATATCCTGATGGGCCAGGGCAAACTGACCACAGCTTGTCAAGTCACTTAGCACCAAGCCATGTCAGGGCTGTGGTTGTGTTTCCTGTGATCTGCTCACCGTTATTCATTAGCATTCATTACTGTATCAAATCTAGAGATGTGACTTAGAAATCTGGATTTTTTTTTTAATTCTTCAAAAAGTCAGAAATTCTGGATACACAGCAGTATGCGACAGTTACTGTTATTACTACAAGTAGGAACTCCTTTACTCAGGGAAGCTAGTCTCTAGCTGGCTATCCAGTGTGGGGAGCGGGATAGCATCTCTCACCAAATATCACACTACTTCAAGGCTGTTCAACATGGAGCTATGCGCATTTTAGGCTAATTCCTTGTTGTGTATTCTGTATTAGACATTGTAGGATATTCAGTATCTCACCGGCCAGTAGCTATCCCACCCAATTTTTGACAACCAAAAATATCTTCAGAAACTGCCAATGTTCCCCAGGTGCAAGCAGAAACAAATTGCCCCTGGTTGACAACCATTGTATGGGTATACCTGACCCCCTTTAGTCAGTTAAAATCATAGACAAGGCCCCTTTGGCTTATGAGGGTGGATCTCCTACCACCAGCAAATAGGCCCTCCTCCTGCTCATGATGCATGAAACAAACTGGGTTCCTTTAAAATGAGTGTTGGGGGTCCAGTGTTGTGGTGTAGCAGGTAAAGCTGTCACCTGCGATGCTGGCATCCTATATGAGTGCCAGTTTGGGTCGTGGCTGCTCCACTTCAATCCAGCTCCCTACTAATACACCTGGGAGGGCAGCAGAAGATGGCCCAAGTGCTTGGGCCCCTGCATCTGTGTGAGAGAGCCAGAAGAAGCTCCTGGCTCCTGGCTTTGGCCTGGCCCAGCCCGGGTCATTGCAGCCATTTGGGGAGTGAATCAGCAGATGGAAAACATACACACTCTTTTTCTCTCTCTTTCTCTCTCGTTGTTAACTCTGCCTTTCAAATAATTAAAATAAATCTTTTTAAAAAATATGAGTGTTGGCCTGGATCAGGCAATATATCAAATACCAGTTACTCATATCTCAGGGTTTGGGGTCCTTTCTTACATTTTCATAGGGACATGGATGAGGAGAGCCTGAAACCACTGCATCCTGAAGAAGGTTGATTTAAAAGGAAAGAGAAAGAGTAGCCAAATGGCTACATCATTTTCTCAGGTGTCACCAGCCAGCATCTACCTGAAATGGCTTTCTTGGATCACCTGCGTACATGCTGGACTTTCCTACCTTGGGGGGCAGAAGAGGCCTCAGGCTCAGTCCTCCCTCGTTGCCTAAGGAGCACCTCATCGTTGTGTGATGAAATCTGGACGAAATCACATTCCCGTTTTAACTGGTTGTTCTGGCGAGGGTCTTTCTGCAGAGCTGAAGTTTCTCATATCGGCAACGTAGCTAAGAAGAGCACAACCATTTACCTGGCTCCTGACTTGTCCACACTGATTAGGGAGGATGTTGTTGCTCCTTGCAGATCAGCTGTAGAGGTCACTGGGGTGATGCAGGGCGAGCAGTCCACAGAAGCAGCAGCTGCCCCAGCATCTTCTTAGCAGGAACATAGGGATCTGATGAAGGGTGTGCTAGGGCAGCACCTCAGGAGAATCATGGAAGAACTTTGGAGCTAGTCAAAGCCAACATATCCGTTATAAGTGAGTAACCACAAGAACCACACACACCAAAACTTAGGGAGAATGGAGGAAATGGTACCTACAGGAAATAGACAGACTTGAAAGACTCCACTAGAGACCAAGAAGGTTCGAAATTAATTAACTCAAAAAGCTAGAAAAGTGGAAAATAATTTTTTTAAAAAAAGAATAGAATCATTTATTTGAAAGGCAGAGTGACACAGAGGGAGAGACGTAAAGAGATCTTTCATTTGTTGGTTCATCCCAATGGTGTCTTAAAAGAAAAATCTTGTCTTAAAGTAGAAGGAATTGATTAGAAGGAATTGATAAGAATAGAGATATCAATCTTTTAAAAAAGTAAGAATCAATAAAATAGACAGTTTTGACAAATCTAATAAAGAAAATCTAATAAAGAAAAAGAGATTAAGGTCATAAATAAATGATATCAAATATGAAAAGGAGCACTCAGTTATAGGTCAGTATTTTACAATACTAAAATAGGCATGATCCTCTCTGTTCTGTACCAGTCAAATCCTATCTGAAACATTTTACTTATTTTGGAACAAAAAATGGCAAATGATTCTCTCATAATATTCTATGCAGATCTATATTATAGCATTTTTCAGAGCTTTTTTTTTTCATTTTTGTTATGCACCAGCTCTAAAACTGTCTGATGGGAAGGGCTGTCTCTTATTTATTTCTGCTTCCCAGCTCTAGGCACGCCTGTCATATTGTTAATCTACAATAAATATTTGATAATTGAATGATTCAGAAGAGTGATGGAGTAATGAAAAGGCCAAAACTTTTGAGGAACATTTCAAACAATTGAGACTCTCTGAGTTTTAAAACAGATGATAGCGGGACACACCATAGCTGTCTTTAAAAGCATGTGTTGGGGGGAGGTGGTAGAGGGGGATGAGAGACACTTGACACAGCAGTTAACATGCCACTTGGGGGGCCAGTGCTGTGATGTAGCGGCTAAAGCCGCCACCTGAAGTGCCAGCATCGCATATGGGTGCAGGTTCAAGTCCCGGCTGCTCCATTTCTGATCTAGCTCTCTGCTATGGCCTGGGAAAGCAGTAGAAGATGGCCCAAGTAATTGGACCCCTGCACCCATGTGGGAGGCCCTGACTTTGGATAGCTGCAGTCAGGCTGTTGCAGCCATCTGAGGAGTGAACCACAGGATGGAAGACTTCTCTCTCTACCTCTGCCTCTCTGTAACTCTGCCTTTCAAATAAATAATTAGATATTTAAAAAAAAAAAGATGCCACTTGGGATGGCATCCCAAATCCAGGCTCAGCTTCTGATTCCAGCTTCCTGCTAAGATAGACCCTGACAGGCAGCAGGTAATAGCTCAAGTGGCCCAGCCCTGGCTGTTGCATGCATTTGAAGAGTGAATCAGTAGATAAAAAGGTATTGCTTTCTCTCTCTCCCCCTCTAAAGTAAAATGAAAACAAATAAATTATAGAAATTATTTTTAAGTATTAAGGGAATTGGGCATTTGGCATAACACTTAGGATATCTGCATCCCATATCAGAGAACCTAAGACCTGGCTGCACTCTCCATTCCAGCTTCCTACTAACGTAGACCCTGAAGGGTTGGGTTTCTTTCACCTTTGTAGAAGATCTGTATTGAATTCTCAGCTCCAGGCTTCAGCCTGGCTCGACCCTAGCTATTGAAGGCATCTGAGGAGTGAGCCAGTGGATAGACACTCACCCAGTCTCTATCTCTTACTCTGTCTCTCTGCCTCTCAAATAGTAAATAAATATATTTTAAGTATGAAGGCACGTCATGGGTAAAAAGATTAGATTTTTCTTTAAATAGAAAAATAGAATAGAACTTAGACCAATACACATAGCGTAGACAAGATTCAAATGGCAGAAGAGCCAGTTGGATTATTTGACTTATTAGATGTCTTCCTTCTAAGGAAGTTTCCATTTAAATAGCTTGTTTATTTTTTTAAGATTTCTTTATTTACTTGAAAGGCAGACTTAGAGAAAGAGGAAGGAAGGAAGAGATAGAAAGGGAAAGGGATCTTCCATCCACTGGTTCATTTGGGAAATGGCCCAAGCCAGGAGCCATGAAATTCATCTGGCTCTCCCCCAAGGGTGCAGGAGCCCAAGCACTTAGCCATCTTCCACTGCTTTCCCAGGCACATTAGCTGGGAGATGGATCAGAAGTGGAGCAGTCATACTCAAACTGGCATGAATATGGGATATCAGTGTAACAAGCAGCAGCTTACCATGCTTTGTCATAATGCTGGCACCCATTTAAATTGTTTAAAGGAAGGAAGTATGTCTTATTTCTGTTTTAATTAATCATAAACCTTCCTGCCTGCCTTCCCACACATGACTTCCCACCATACCCCTAAATTACTTGTAGACAGTACAGGACTCTACTATACCTAACCCTAACCCTAACCCTAACCCTAACCCTAACCCTAACCCTAACCTGTCTGAGACCAGCTAAGGGTTCTAACTATGCACACACTGCTTCCCAATTCTCTCTGTGTCAGATTTCTAATTAAGGAAATAAACCTTGTGAAGTTGGTATGAAGCTTGATTCTAGCAAGGCTAAATATTCCACAAAGCTGTCTGCCAGACATTGCTAGTGACAACGTTCTGTTCTTCACTCTGAATTGCAGTTTAAAATCAGTCTAGCTTTTCCCCAAATATCATGGTTACCTACTTAGACTCCCTTTTCCCCTACACTCAGAATGAAGATATTTGTCCAAAAATTTGAATGAATGAGTTTTTCATTATTAGTGTCATCCAATGTGGAGATTGAAATAACATCTGAGCCTGATCAGAGTTCATCAGCTACTGCTGCCACCAAGGTATTGTTCTTCATGCAAACATATATGCTTGCTATACTCACCTGAAGTTATGTTTTCTATGAATACCACTCTCAGGCAAGACAAGCAATTACTAAAATTGCATCTGATATTTCTAATTACTTAGGCCTATACCTGCAGTGAATTGGTTTCACACTGGAGAAAATGCAAATTACTTTAAATCCAGGTGGAGGAGTATTCTCAGAAGTGTTTATTGAAAATCCTACAGCACAACAAACTAAGCAGCATAGACAATTAGTAAGAGTAACAGAGCTGAAAAGTTTTTACCTGCTCAAATTTAAGACATTGCTCTGGGTATCTGCATATATACATACATACTATAAATATGTATAATACATAATAATACACTTATTATCTAGAACAATCAGAACTAGCCTCTTGCAGAGTGCCCCTGGGATTGTTTTTGAAAATTCTCACTTTCTTGACAAATCCATGTCTTCCCTCCCCCAAAACCTGGCTCCTTATATTGTTAAACCTTTTGGAAAGACATGAAATACACAACACATATGCCAGTCAACCTTCTTAGTTTCTTTTTATTTATTTTAAAGGCAGTGTGACAAACAGAGATCTTCCATTTGCTGGCTTACTCCCCAAATGCTCACAACAGCTGGAACTGGGTCAGGCCAAAGCCAGGAGCCAGGAACTCCATCTGGATTTTCTACATGGGTAACAGGGACCCAAGCACCCAAGTCAGCATCTCCTGCCTCCCAGGATGCATTAGCAGGAAACTGGATTGGAAGCGGAGACAAGATTCAATCTGTGGTACTCTGATATGGGATGCAGGTGTGCCAAGTGGAGGTTTAACCTGCTCCACCACAACATCTGAACCCTTAGTTTCTTATTGAAGGCCCAAATCACTATTATAAATGTTAATAGGAAGTTATAATTAATAAACCAAAGCAAGAAAAGACATAAAAGCTGAAATTCCTCTGTGACAAACGACACCTGACTGTATATTGACTGAAAAAATGACAGGTCTTTTGAATTAACTTCTCTATCTAATGCACCAGGATTCAGGGCTCTGTACCCACCCACAGGTCTCTGTAGTGAATATCACAAGCACTCCTTACAGATATTATGAGCAGGTACATGATACGTCCCCATCTTCTTGGTTAATCCCTGAAATTATTCAGAAAACCGCTATTCACTCTTCATGTTCTTAATAAAGGGGAAATAGGAGAAGGCATATTTTTTCTTCTGAGATGCTATATTTTCTCCTGTGGGTATTGTGATATTCCTTATCTCTTTCTCCTTTGTTTTATGGCTGAAAAACATTTAGAATTACCCTGCTGGACTCAGTTCAGATGACCCCAATTTTGTTGGTGACACCCAAAGCGTTGTAATCAGGAGCCAGTTGAACACATGCCTTCTCTCCATCAGGCCTGATCAAGTTACTGTCTTTGGCCACATCAATGTCAGAGTTTCTTCACAGCCTGTTAGGTCTCGTGCCCGTTGGCTTGGGTATCCACAATGAACTCAAGTGCCCTGTCTTCTCTTTCCTTCTTGGCAGACTCAATGGTCAGCGGGATCTTGATCAGGGCATAGTGGCCAATCTTTTTCTCCTGGGGATACTCTTCACAGGGTATTTGGGCTTCCACCGGGGAGTAGCTTCTTGGGCCACCAGAACATGGGTGACTATGGATGCTTTTCAGTGCTGCTTCCTTGGCATTTAAGCTTTTGGTTTGACTTCTGCTTTGGGGGGGACAGCAGCTTCCTTTTTTTGCCTTTGGCATCATCTTAGTGAAAAAGCCACCATCTCTTTCTTGCTTTAAGTTTTTGCTTTATAGAAAGTTGCTCTGGTTTCATTTGGTATTAGTGCTTCTAATCACTTCATTGGACACATGCACACATGCTTTCCTATAGTATCTCCTCTGTCACATCATTGTTTTAATGACAATCTCTATAGTGAGAGAGATTGATCTATAGAGGGAAAGAAAACAGACGATAGATGGATAGACAGGTAGGTAGGTAGGTAGATAATATACCCTTTGCTATATTTAAGTCCTTGAAAGCTTAAAATCTTTACAAAAATGCCCAAGACAGAGGAGAAAAAGAAATTATTTTACATGGTCTGTACTTTTATCAGGAAGTGACCATACATAGTGTGTATTCAACACATTTCAGCAGTGCAATACCCTAATTCCCTTCCTGGAATCAAAGCAGCTTCTCTTCCATGAATCTCAACAGAGGACAGAGCTCACCTCCTCCTGCAGAAGCCTATAAGGCCATTTTTTTTTTTTTACCTCTGCCAAACTATCAGTGGTTCATGAATACATCAACTGTCCTCAGTCAGACCAACAAGACATCAAAATGTGTGCTGCCACCGTAACATCTGGTGACCATGGTGGCAAAGGCAGAGCCAGCCAGCGCTTTCACTGTGCAGCAGGGGCAGTAGTAGCACCGTCCTCACCAGGACTCCTCATCTGTCCCTGCCCAGCTGCCAAGTGTGATGATCCAGTCTTGATGGAAATTCTGTGAGATAAGCAAAATCCTTTTGTTTGTATTTTCTGATAAATTTTTTCTTTTCCTTTATAAAGATTTATCAGTGCAACACATTCATGGAGTTTTAAAAATCTAACCAGATGAAAAGGTTTATGAAGAAAAACAACTATCCCCTGCTTGCTTTATCAGAACCGCTTATCCTCCAGCCATGCTCCCTAAAGGCAAATACTTTTTAACTTCTTTGTCTACTTATCTTCATGTTCCTAGGTAATAAGCTCACTCTGGTCATTTTATCATGTCAGGCAACATCTATCAATTTCAACTTGTGCAAGTTGAAGAGTTAGTTCTCCTATTCTTCCCTACTCACCCTCACCCAATCCTCCAAATACAGTTCTATAACAATTTTATTTAAATCAACATACAGTGTTCATATTATAAGGTCTATACAAAGGTTATGTGGTACATTCTCATTATCTTCTTTCTCTAACACATCAATTTTTTTGTCTCACTTTTTTAGAGTCGCTAGTAGTTGTATATATTCCAATCATTGATATTTTCCCAAATGCTCAATTGTACAATAATTTCAGCAGGTTTTGTTCACCCAAATGCTCTATCATATCATATAATATCCTCCTGCTCCATTTTTCCCCTTGGAGATCTGATGTTTACCTACTAGTTCTCTTTCCAACTAGAAGCTTCCCTCTGATATTTGCAGGTACTTTGCTGTAAGCTTGGGAAGGTCCATAGCCTGGTAAGTTTCCTTATAGAATGGATGGTGGGAAGTGTTTATTGGCAAACTCATAAGTCTGTGGAAGCTTTTTCCTCTGGGGCTATTGGAGATTCCAGAATAGAATCACTCATCTTGCCCACTGGGGTATACACTGACCTCTTGTCTTCTAGGGCAGGAGACTCGGGCACCTTACACATCCAGCTATATTAGTTGTGGGGCATACTGTAAAATGAAAATGTGAGGCCTTTGTTCCAAAAGCAAGGAAAATGCCAGCAAACATATTAATATATAAACCTTCACTTCTGTAGTCTCTCTGACTTGTCATAGTTTTTTTATTTGCTACTTAAAGATGGTTTAAGTAAAAAATAAATAAAATATTAGTTTGAATTGTATTGTTCATCTTTTTATTATGTAATGTCAGTTTTTAAGACAAAAACAAGGGCATTTAATACAATCACTGGAATTATAAAATTTGTATTTCATAGCTTGTACGATACAATACAATACCGTAACAGGGAACTTCAACACCCCACTTTCATCAGTGGACAAATCAACTAGACAGAAAATCAACAAAGAAACAACAGAGCTAATCAACACTATGGACCAAATGGAACTAACTGATTTCTATAGGACTTTTCACACGACAGTCTCAAAATACACATTCTTCTCACCAGTGAAGGGACTTCTCTAGAATAGACCATATGCTTGGCCATAAAGCAAGTCTCAGCAAATTCAAAAAACTTGAAATCATACCATGCATTTCACTGACCACAATGGAATGGAGCTGAAAATCAACAACTCAAGAATCTCTAGATCAAATGCAAACACATGGAGAGCAAGCAACATGTTCCTGAATGAACAGTGGGTCATAGAAGAAATCAAGAGAAGTCAAAAAAATGTCTGGAAATGAATGAAGACAACAATACATCATATAAAAATTTATGGAAAATAGCAAAAGCAGGGTTAAGAGGGAAGTTTATAGCAATCAATGCCTACAAGAATAAATTGAAAGGTACCAAATAAATGAGCTATCAATGAATCTCAAGGACCTAGAAAGACAACAACAAACAAAACCCAAAATTAGTAGAAGGAAAGAAGTAATTAAAATTACAGAAGAAATAAACAAATTGAAACAAAAAAATGCAAAGATCAGTGAAATGAAGAGCTGGTTTTTTGAAAAAAATAAACAAAGTTGATAGACCATTGGCCCATCTCACTAAGAAAAAAGAGGGAGAAGACCCAAATCAATAAAATCAGAGATGAAAAAGAAAATGTAACAACAGATATCACAGAAATAAAAAGAATCATCAGGAATTACTACAAAGAGTTGTATGCCAATAAACTGGGAAACCTAAAGGAAATGGATAAATTCCAATACATGCAACCTACCAAAATTGAGTCATGAAGACATAGAAAACATAATCAGACCAAAAACGAAGATGGAAATTGAATCAGTAATAAATACCCTTCCAACAAAGAAAAGTCCAGGACTGTATGGCTTCACTGATGAATTCTACCAGACATTTAAAGAAGAATTAATTCCAGTTCTTCTCACACTATTCAAAACAATTGAAAGTGAAAGAATCCTCCCAAACTCCTTCTATGAAGCCTGCAGCATCTTAATTCCTAAATCAGAAAAAGATACAACAGAGAAAGAGAACTATAGACCAATATCCCGATGAACATAGATGTAAAAAGCTTCAACAAAATATTAGCTAATCGAATCCAACAACACATCAGAAAGATCATTTAACTGGACGAAGTGGTATACAACAATGGTTCAACATTTGCAAATCAGTAAATGTGATACATCACATGAACAAACTGAAGAAAAAAACCATATTTTTTTTCAATAGATTAGATGCAGAGAAATCATTAATTAATAAAATAAAATTAATAGAGTTAATTAATGAATTAACTAAATTGATAGAGTACCTAATCAAAACACCAATGGCATTCTTTGCAGATCTAGAAAAAATGATCCTAAGATTCATATGAAAACACAAGAGACCCCAAATAGCTAAAGCAGTCTTATACAACAAAATCAAAGCCAAAGACATCACAATACCTGATTCTAAGATGTACTACAGGGAAATTATAACCAAAATAGCCTGGTACTGGCATGTGCAGACCAATGGAACAGAATAAAAACTCCAGAAATCAACCCATGCATTTACAACCAACTTATCTTTGACAAAGCAGCTAAAATCAATCCCTGGAGCAAGGACAGTCTCTTTAACAAACAGTGCTGGGAAAATTGGATCTCCACATGCAAAAGTATGAAACAAGACCCCTACCTTACACCTTACACAAAAATCTACTCAAAATGGGTCTAAGACCTAAATCTACAACCTAATACCATCAAATTATTAGAGAACATTTGGGAAACTTTGCAAGACATTGCCATGGGCAAAGACTTCTTGAAAAAAACCCCAGAAGCACAGGCAATCATAGCCAAAATTGACGAATGGGATTGTATCAAACTGAGAAGTTTCTGTACTACAAAAAAAAAAAAAAAATTCAGCAAAGTGAAGAGGCAACTGACAGAATGGGAGAAAATATTTGCAAATTATGCAATGGATAAAGGGTTAACATTCAGAATCTATAAAGAGCTCAAGAAATTCAACAACAACTAACCAAACAATCCAGTTAAGAAATAAGCAAAGGAGAGCCGGTGCCATGGCTCAATAGGCTAATCCTCTGCCTTGTGGCGCTAGCACACAGGGTTCTAGTCCCGGTTGGGGTGCCGGATTCTGTCCCAGTTGCCCCTCTTCCAGGCCAGCTCTCTGCTGTGGCCAGGGAGTGCAGTGGAGGATGGCCCAAGTCCTTGGGTTCTGCACCCGCATGGGAGACCAGGAGAAGCACCTGGCTCCTGGCTTCAGATCAGTGCGATGCGCCGGCCACAGCACGCTGGCTGCGGTGGCCATTGGAGGGTGAACCAATGGTGAAGGAAGACCTTTCTCTCTGTCTCTCTCTCTCTCTCTCTCTCTCTCTCACTGTCCACTCTGCCTGTGAAAAAAATAAAATTAAATAAAAAATTAAAATTAAAAAAAAAGAAATAGGCAAAGGACCTGAACAGACATTTTTTCAAAAGAAGACATTCAAATGGCCAACAGATACTTGAAAAAGTGTTCAGGATCACTAGCCGTCAAGGAAATGCAAATCAAAACCACCATGAAGTTCCCCCTTACTCCAGTTAGAATGGCTCTCATACAGAAATCAACAGATGAAAAATCTGGTGAGGATGTAAGGAAAAGGTACCTTAGGCCACTGTTGGTGGGAATGTAAACAATGTAGCCACTGTGGAAGACAGTATAGAGACACCTCAGAAATCTGAATATGACCTACCATATGATCCAGCCATCCCACTCCTGGGAATTTACCCAAACCAAAAGAAATCAGCATATGAAAGAGTTATCTGTACCCCCATGCTGATTGCAGCACAATTCACAATAGCTGAGAAATGGAATCAACCCAGATGCCCATCAACAGTTGACAAGATAAAAACATTATGGTATATATACACTATTGAGTACTACTCAGCTGTAAAAAAAAAAAAAAAAAAAAAAAAAAAATCCTGTCTTTTGCAACAATTGGAAATTGGAAACCATTATACTTAATGAAATAAGCCAGTCCCAAAAAGACAGATATAGTATGTTTTCCCTGATCCAAGGTAATTAATAGAGTACCTAAAATGTAATGTATTGGAGAGAAACAGACATTTTGCAATGCAATGATTGTTTACAGCCTTTGTCTCATCCATTGAGGAACAGTGTTTTTTTCCTTCATACTATTTTCCTTAGTGTATGGTTAACTTTATGATCATCAAGTAAACTGAAAATAGATCTTTATAAAAATTAAGAGTGGGAATGGGAGAAAGAGGAGGAAGAAAGGTTGGAGTGTGGGGAGGAGGGGCAGAATAGGGGGATGTGTCACTAAGTTCCTAAATCTGTATAAATGAAACTTGTTTAATGTAAATATAATTTTTAAAATAGATAAACAAAGACAAATGCAAGAGCATTAATACCATCAATGGAATCATAAATTTTGTATTTCATAGCTTGTACTTGCATATATAATTAATTCTTAAGAAAATAATGGAAATACTGCACCCCAAAAATAAATAAAATTCAATTGTTTTTGTTCATTTCTTGAAATACCTTCAGATTAATAAAAAAAAAGTGAAGACTAAGAAGAAAAGGAACTCTGAGTTGCTTTATCTTTCCTTTTTTATTTGTCATCCTTTTCTTTATAGGTTAATTCAGGAAAGTAATGAGAGTAAGAAAGGGCATTATAGGTGTGCTTGATGGTCATGTTTCTTGGAACACACCTGCCTCTTTTCTTCATATTAAAGTTCTGTTTGGAACAGAAAATGAAAATTCTCAGGGTTGTCAGTGCCTCAGCAAACTCCATTATAGATTGAACATCTTCCCCTGTACTCACTTTAAATCTTGCCAAACTCCCACATATCCTGAGTTCACTGGAATTCTGTATTCATGAAACATCACAGTCTACTTAAATGGATCAGCAAGAAACAGTGGGCACGCATATTATGCATGTCTTCTCTTCCTGCACTGATGCTGCTCCATCCCATTGAACTTCACTTACAAAACACAAGTTCAGGTATGGGCCTTTGTTCTAGCATTTAAGCTGACAGCTGGAATACCCATTTCCCATATCAGAGTAGCAAGGTGCAAGCCATGGTTCTGCTCCTGATTCCAGTTTCCCAGCTAATGCAGACCCTGAGAAGCAACATGTGATGGCTACAGTCATTGGACCTTTTTCCAATCATATGGGAGACTTTGGCTGAGTTCCTGGCTCCTAGGTTTGGCTTGAGCCAGCCCTAGCCACTAGCAGGTATTAGGAGAATGAATCAGTGGATGGGTGTACTCTCTCCAATCTTCTTTCTCTCTGTCTCTCTCTGTCTCTCTCTCTCACACACACACACAAACATACACATACTATTTTTAAAGTTCAAAGATAAAATTCTGAGGATTTCAACAACAGCAGAGCATTAAGGCAAACATAGGATACGTCTGAGAACTGGGCCCCGCCAAGCAAAACAGCTCTGCTTCCCCACACATCACTATGCAGACTTTCTCTCAAACCTGCTTCAAGCACACGGCTTTTCACTTACAGTGGTGGCTAGTTTTCCTGAGGCTGTAACCTGTCCTATTCAGTCTCTTCTGAGAATAAATCTATACCTTGGACATTAAGCAGATCCAAGAGGCATGGGCAGTAGGTCAGGATTGACAAGGGTCTCTGTGGAAGGAGTTTAGGTAGGAAGTTGGGTCACTCCTGACAGCCTACAAATGGAGAAGGAAAAGTGACAAGGGGTATAAAATACCAGACCAGTAGAGTCCATCAGGGCTTCAAGAATTAATGTTATTGGCACATTGATTTCTTTCACTGAGGATCGTTGCTTCTATTAAAGGAAATTTACACCTTAAAAATAACTTTGTTAAGTCCGGTGTTGTGAGCACTTGTGATTTCCCCAGTGTTTTTGTTGATATAATGGGAAGTAACAAACCCTGGAGTTGACAGACCTGACACTGAACCCTGGTCTGATACTCTCTAAATGTAGCTATAGCTTTGTTTTCTCATCTGGAAGTAAACACAGATAACAATACCTAATCTCCTCATTGCAAGGGTAAAATGAAAATTGGAATTATATAACATAATGCGCAGCACAATCTTGATGCATAATGAGTGTTAGTTTCCTGCCTTGCTTTTGATTTTATTAAAAATCTTTATAAAGGTATTTAAGTGAAGAAAATGTCAACTTGAAAATGATAGATCAACAAAGATTTTTTTTGGTTTTATTTCTTATATATATTTTAATGATGTATTTATTTGTTTGAAAGGTAGAGTTACAGAGACAGAGGGAGAGAAAGAAAAACTTCTGGTTCACGCCCCAAATGTCTGCAACAGCCAGAGCTGGGCCAAGCAAAAGCTTGGAGCAGGAACTCCATCTGGGGCTCCCATGTGGGTGGCAGTGGCCCAAGCATTAGCAGGGAGCTGGGTCAGAAGTAGAGTAGCTGGGACTCAAACTGGCATTCATAAGGGATGCTGGAATTGCAGGCAGCAGCTTAACCAGCCCCTATTTTTTGTATATTTATTTGAAAGGCAAAGAACCAGAGACAAGGGAGAGCTCTCACCAGCTAGTCACTCCCAAATACCCACAGCAGATGGAGCTGGTTCAGGGTGAAGGTATAACTTGGGGATTCAAGCCAGATCTCCTGGTTGTAGGGATACGGCTACTTGAACCATCACTGCTAGATCTCAGGATGTGCATTAGCAGGAAGCTGGAATGGAAGTCAGAGCCAGGACTCAAAACCAGGCACCTTTATATGGGATACAGGAATCACAACTGCTAAATCAGCTTCCTGCCCGTCAACCCAGATTCCTTTTCCTCACTGGGCAATGAATAACAGGTGATATGCAAACATGATATTTTCCTTATTACTCTAATGATTTTACATATATGTGTGGTATTAAATGATAATGTATAACTGGCTTTCAATTATACAATGTATAATATAAGCTTCAGCAAGCAGTAATGAGCCATTTTGAAATTCTTACAACTTCATTTTTGAAGATATTCCCACTGTTTCTAAATGGACATTTAGAATGCCACTGTTTATTCTGAACATTCAATAGTTTTATGTTTCAACATTTTAAGGTATACTCCAGGTAGCCATAAGGTATGTCTTTTCATATTGCTGTCCAGCTCGGGTCACGGCACCGTGACTATCATAGCGCCTTGTTGTAGTTCACTCCTGACCCATGTCCATGCTGGGTTCCGGCAAGCAGGTCCTCAGTGCACCCCAGATCCTCCCTCTCAGCAACCAAGTTCTGCTCCTTTAACAGGAATTTTAATGACTGTCAAGCAATGCTGAAAAAAGCTATCTGAGAATCTATGTGTGTATTTGTCACTGGGTCAGGATTTAGAGTCAAGTAAAGGAGTGCGGCTTCCTGGTTACCAGATTTTCAGTGCGGCCAGAAGAATACAGCTCTGCAGAAGCCTTAGAAAGGTACAGGGTGTGTTCCATCCAATATAAAATGGTAAGAAAACTAACAAACTTAATGCAAACTAGTACATGACTAAGTGCCTAGTATTCGGTGCTGGAAGTAAAGTCAATGTAAGAATGCTGGAAGGTGTTAGAAGAGCTCACTGTGAATTGTGAGGCTGAGAAGGTGGGGATTTAGCCAAAGAACATGAATTCAAGTCTTCACATCAACAGGGCAGTGCTACCTCACCATCATGACTCTCCATGTTAGGAGTAATCCTGGAAAAGACATTCTTGATGCAAAATGAATGTTGGTTTGGTGACTTGCCTTTGGCATCATAAAAATCTATTATGAGAAATGATGACTTCAAGTGCAAAGAACAGCATAGAGCTCCTTGACTCTCACTGGGAAGCATGAGACAGGCCATTCTGCTCTTGTCTAGCTCCATCTGCCCTGCAAAAAGTGAATGCTCCCCGTACCACCACAAAGTTTCTTCACAGGAACTTGTGAAAGGGAGAGGAAACTCTTCCAGGTGCTCCAGAACTTCAGAAACCTCACGTCTCCCTGTTCACAAGTTTACCTAGAGGTGGCCACGTATGGACTTCCCCATAAAGAAAAAAGAGAATGTTTGACTTTTATCATTTATGTGTTCTTGTAGGCATTTCCTGCAGATATCTTGTTCAATGATGACATTTCACTAGCACACTGTCCAACAGTACTGTGGCTGCCACTCATTGCACAGCTGAAATAGCTGGAGCACAAGGCAGCACCTGCCTACAACTGCTCAGATCATCAGAAGCAGGAACAACTGCGAAATTCCCAATCCTCTGAAGAAGCATCGCCCTGGAGAACAGGAAGTGTCAGGAAAAGCTCCCAATCTTGCTAGCAGCCCTTGTTTTTGGACAAGCTTCTTGGCACACGGCTTTACAAAGTGATGTGGCTCCCGTTGTGTATGTGTGCAGAATGGTCCTGGGAGTGGCCTCTCTTATTTTATGATACACAGAAATAGCCATGCCTACATCAGTGCAAAATAACTGCACACTTTTTTTCATTCTTTGGATTTGCCCTTGGAAACTGTCATCTACTAACAGCAGCTGGATAATTTTTTTTAATGGACTGGCACAGAAAGCCTTGTATTTGACTCACTGGAACTGACAGTATTTTCTTTGGTTAAGGACCAAATGGAAACTATGGTTGGTTTATGAGACACAGGAACTCTATTTTGAGAAGGCATCAGACACCAAGGGACATGACCAGTGTTCTCAGGCAAACCTGAGTCAGATAAGCTTTTTTTTAAAATTCCCAATTTCAGTCCAAAATAAACTTCTCTAAGGTTTAAGCCGGTGTGAAATGTGTGATGTTCTTCCTTCCAGCATCCCCTATACTTGAGGTGACAAAAGAAGGAAGATGGAAGTGCTTAGTGGCCTTTAAAGGATGTTTGTGAAAATAAGAATGAAACATAACACCTACTGGGGAAGTTAAGGGAATTAAGATTCTTACATCAGAAAAAAAGTAGTCCTTGGGAGGACATTAATCTTTTTGAGTATGTAAAAGAGTAAATAGGGAGCTGGCGCTATGGCACAGTAGGTTAATCCTCCGTTTGCAGTGCCAGCATCCCTTATGGGTGCCGGTTCTAGTCCTAGCTGGTCCTCTTCCAATCCAGCTCTCTGCTATGACCCAGGAAAGCAGCAGAAGATGGCCCCAGTCCTTGGGCCTCTGCATCCACATTGGGGACCTGGAAGAAGCTCCTGGCTCCTGGCTTCAGATTGGCACAGCTCAGCTGTTGTGCCCATTTGGAGAGTGAACCAGCAGTTGGAAGATCTTTCTCTCTGTCTCTCCTTCTCACTGTCTGTAACTCTATCTCTCAAGTAAATAAACAAAATGTTTAATAAAAAATTTAAAAATAAAACAGTAAATAGCTTCAAGGTGCCATCTGATTTTCTATATTAAGGAGAGAACACAAATGACTACCACTTAGTTTTTGTCCCTGTAACCAAGTCACACAATAAGAGAGGTATAGCTGGACATTAAATCTGGGTTTCTCCTTCTTCCCTTTCAGTGGAGGTGCTACTGTGTCAGGCATAACAGATGATGTACAGGAAAGGAAACAGACCCCACATGCAGAGTTTGCAAAGGAAAACTCTGAACTTTAGTTGTTACTTTTGAACCCTCTCACTTATTTCGAAAATATGAGAGGAAGGACAGAGCAGGGGAGCTAATGGCAAAGAGTGAAAGGAGCCTTGTAGAGATGGCAGTAGCTGGGCTACTATGGTTTGCATGTGTTCCCCAACAGTTTAGGTGTTGGAAACGTAATCACCAAGTCCATGTGTTAATGGTATTTGGAAATGGGGCCTCTAAGAGGTCATTAGGAAGTCGTGAGGGTGGCCCTCTATGATGACATTAATAGCTTTAAAGGAAGAGGAAGAGAGACCTTAGCTAGCACACTTGCTCCATCCCACCATACAATGCCCTGCACCAGATACAGTGCAGCAAGAAGGCCCTCACCAGAGGCTAAGTAGTACAGTGCCATGCACTTGGATGTCCTGGTCTCCAGAACCATGAGCCAAATTAACTTCTATTATTTGTAAATGATGCAGTCTACAGAATTCTCTTGTGGTCACAGGAAGCAAAGACATGTGCCTTGAGTCTGCCCACCCAGAAATGGCTGGAGGGGAAGAGAGGGCACCCAGAAACTTAGATAGGGCCTTGTACAAGACCATATGAAGATTTTGAAATGGGTCTGCCTCAGTCTGGAGACACAAAGGATGGTTCCTGACTTGTCCTAGAGGAAGCTGACACAGTTCGTAGGGGCAGAACTGGCTCTAAAAATGAAAACAAAATAGGAAGTTTTAAGTAAGACTTAGAAAACAAGAAAATAGCTTGATTACTCTGAATAGATTTGATCAGAGCAAAACAAGATGAAGAAGAAATCAGTTATAAACTTTATAGTAAGTCCCATCATAGATGGAAATAAAGAGAAATTAAGAGTTTTGAGGCAAGGCCAGCTGTCAGACAGGTAGAAAATATGATATAGCTCTTGAGAAACGAGAATGCTCCCAGAACAGATGGGCGCACCTCTGAGCTTTATAAAGCATTAACTAGCTGTTTAAATAAATCCTTAGCAGATGTTTTCAATGCAATTTTGGAGGTGAAATGGAAAAAAAAAAAAACAAAGTCCAAGGCACAAGGGGAATTGATATCACAAATAAGAGATTCCATAAAGTTTTTCTTTCTTTTTTAAATTTGCCACAGTATTTGTAAAAGCAAAACAGTAAACACATTACCCAAATCTGCAATTAAAGTAATGCATGTTGCAATATTAGTCTTTAAATGAAGGAAAGAGACATACTTAAAGATAGCTCAGAGTGAAAGTTACATGGTATGCACAGCTATTCATCTGGGACCAAAAATGCAAGCAGACATCCATATCCCCATTACTTTAGATAACTGTTCTATTTGCTATAGTACCCTATTTATAATGAATAAACTCAAAAAGAACAAGATAAATCAAAAAAAAAATGAAAGATGCCCATGGGTCTGCATTGAATGCACTGATTGCCAACACTGTATTAAAAAAATAAAGGGTGGGCTTTTGGCACAGTGGGTAAGCTGCTACTTGGGACATGTGAATATCATGTAGCTAGATTTGAATCCCCAATTTCAGCTTCTTGTTAATGCTCACCTGGAGAGATAGCAGGTGATGGCTTAAGTACTTGGATCCCTGCAACCCACATGGGATCCTGGATTGAGTTCCAGGTTATGACTTCAGCCCAGCAGGTCCTGGCTATCATAGGCATTTGGGGAGTGAACCAGCAGAAGGATGATTTCTGCTTGTCTGTTGGTCTCTCTCTGCCTTTCAAATAAACAATAACTTTTAAAGTATATATATATATATATATATATATATATATATATTTAAAGATTTATTTATTTATTTGAAAGTCTGAATTACACAGAGAGAAGGAGAAGCAGAGAAAGAGTGAAAAGTCTTCCTTCGCTGGTTCACTCCCTATTGGCTGCAATGACAGGAGCTGTGCCAATTCGAAGCCAGGAGCCAGAAGTTTCTTCTGATTCTCCCACGTGGATGCAAGAGCCCAAGGATTTGGGCCATCTTCTACTGCTCTCCCAGGCCATAGCAGAGAGCTGATCCATAGTGGAGGAGCTGGGACTTGGACCAGCCGCCATATGGGGTACCGGCACTGCAGGCAGCGGTTTTACCTGCTATGCCACAGCACCAGCCCCAAAGTATATATAATTTTAAGAGAGACAATTGCATGGAAAATAACAGGGACAATAACATCCAATCCGATGGCTCACATGCATGCAATCTTAGCTAGTGCAGCAAATGTTTATCAAGTTCCGTGCCAGGCAGTGCACTATGGACACAGGAAAGATGATTTAACCCATAAATGGTTTCATGCCCGCACCTGCAGCCACCGACCTAAACATGGATGAAGAGAAGTGTACTAAAGGAGGAGAGCTACAGCAATAGAGTGGGAGGCAGAAATGAAGACTCAGTCTCTACCTGAGAGAGAAGCTTGAGTTCAGAAATGAAGGAACATTGCTCCGGAGGATGTAAAAACCACACATCTAACCACTTATCCCTTTAATTTCAACACCATAACTATAGGTCATCACTTTGGTGGGAGGATCCAGACATAGGAAAAGGGGAAGGAAAAATAACATCTGTGCCTATGAATGCATTGAGCAACAATGCATCCAGGAAGGACAGACATCAAAAGGAAAGAAGGACAGAATGGAATTAAATCTACATAAAATTTCATTTTTGACAATTCAAGTGGTCATTGAACTAGCATAGTGGCTTGCAAGATGGAGTTTTGTCCGTAAATAAAACTTAGGTTAAAACTGAGAGTTAAAACTGAGGCTTCTTGGAAGATTGCTGATGCCTTAAACAAGAGTGGCAATTTAAGTCAACAATAGGAGTCACTGTGCACTTACTCCCCATGTAGGATCTCTGTCTTTAATGTGTAGTTCAATGTGAATTAATGATATGACTAGTGCTCAAACAGTATTTGGCACTTTGTGTTCTGTGTGGAGGCAAACTGATGAAATCTTTACTTAATACATACTAAATCGATCTTCTGTATATAAAGATAATTGAAAATGAATCTTGATGTGAATGGAATGGGAGAGGGAACGGGAGATGGGAGGGTTGCAGGTGGGAGGGAAGTTATTGGGGGAAAAAAGCCATTGTAATCCACAAACTGTACTTTGGAAATTTATATCTACTAAATAAAAGTTTAAAAAAAATAAAAAAAATTTTAAAAACTGAGGCTTCCTCAGCCACTAGATTTGTAACCTCTAAAGTTCATTTTCTTCATCTGCAAGTGCAAAAAAAGGAAGGAAGGAAGGAAGGAAGGAAGGAAGGAAGGAAGGAAGGAAGGAAGGAGAGAAGAAACAGGGCCCAGAAAGAGTATCTGAAAGGACTAAATCGGAGAAGGCACACCAAGTACGTTTATCACAGTGTGTGAACCTTATTTGAGAACTCAATAAATGCTTTCTATTATTATTATCATTATTAAACCTCTTACAGTGAAGTTAACGTCTGCGTTTTTTTAATTGTGATCTCTACCTTTCCGGCTTCTCAGGGCATATTGTTTGCAAAGCACTGCGGAATTTATCAACTAACTATTCAAAAAAATCATCATGAAGCATCTACTATATGGAATACTTTGTGCTGCAGAGATAAAAGGGAGCAGAAGTCTGACTCCTGCCTTCACAGAGCTCAAACTTTGGGAGGAGAGTTGCTCTAGAAAATGTGGTCTTGCTGACACCATTCTTGGCATCAGAGACTCATGAGTGGGTCCAATAATGCTAGCAGAATGAATAAGAAAATCCCTATGTGAAAACTAGAAGGGGAAAAAACGGTCCTAAACACTTCACCCTGAGAGGGGGAGAAATGTTTATCCAATGCCAAACATTCCGGAGCAGTTCAACTCCACATCCACAGGCCTTTCCGTTCCACACTCCATTTCTCTGGTGCGTTTCTCTTCCTGACCTCCCCTGTGCGGTTGTAATCCCTCAGCTGCAGCACCTATCACTCTTGATGACTCCTCCCTGAGCTCCTGACAGCTAGGCTCCCACACCTCTCCAACCTGCCCTGACAGGGCGATTCCCTTTATCTCCTTCTTTTCCAAACTGGGCAGTTTCCCCATTGCACAGGGGTTCAATGCATTGTTTTCACCCAGCAACAGAGATGTTCCCAAAGGAGATGCTCCTAATGCATCAGGTCTTGCCATTTCTTCTGCCAAAAATTGCATCTTGTTTTAACCAATTATAGGTCTCAAACATTGTTTCTCTCTTTTTTCCCTCAGGCTGGCACCTCCACCAGAGTGCCTTGTCCTCACTGTAGGACTCCTCAAGGATTGTCACTGATTTTCACACCTTGATTTTAGGAACCTTAATGTTTTGTCACATTTTTTGTTTGCTTTCATGTCCATCTCTCCTCCTTGAGAGTAATTTTATGTCTTGTATTTTGGGATCTCCACATCTTTCCTATTGTACAATCCAATATAGATGTTTGATGAACCAGTGTTTAGGTTACCAAATTTTTTTTCATGCATTTTCTTATTTGACATTCACAGAAGTTGAGGTTTTTTTTGTTTTGGTTTGTTTTTTTTTACAGACTATATGAGACAGGTAGAATAGGTTTGGGACTTTTGTTCAATTGTCAATTGATAAAACTCTTAAGAAATATTCAGAAGTGACAATCTGGGTGTCTGTAAATAGAAATAACACTAGTCATCCCTCAAATTTTACAATATCGTCACATTGTCCCTTCTGTCCGCTAAGGCAGGTGACCTCTGAAGACAGGAAGAAAAGCAAGAGAAACTCATTAAATAATAAAAGTAAATCATAGAGTAAGAAAGCAGGAGGAGTTTTCAGGTGTAATGCAATAAATAAATATAGTTCATAGCTCTCTATTCATTGGTCACCCCCAAAAAATTTTACTCCCATAGATTTTTAAATTCGTTTTCTATCCTCAAAGCAAACAAAAATGCTTTCATAATTTATGATCAACTTATTTTTTTGCGACTTATAATTCTTGGTTCAAATTTTCAAAATGTTATTCAGGATTAATTAAATAACAAACCTATATACCAGGTAGGACACTGCCTATAAGACTCATGCATGGTGATACCTGGATCATCCAAATAGAAAAACGTACTCCTTTAAGCCACGCAAGCTCTCGGGGATGTCACTGGTCATGGGCAGAGAGGCAGATTCCCGCGCAGCATTGTGGGAGGTAATGAATGGCTGGCCAGATGGTGCCTGTCAGAAGGTGTTGACTTTTTAGACAACTGGGACTGTTTCCTGGGAGTAAATGAGAGGTGCAGCAGGAACGAATTGCATCTCAATCACACAGAAACAGACAGATTTGCTGCTAATGAAAATAATCACAGAGCCAAGCATATTTTTTCTTCTTTTGATTATATTTGCTTGTTTTTACCTGGTAGCCATAGAGAAGGTTCTAACTGAAAATATAGTATTCATATTAGACTATTCAAAGTAGTAAATATAAAAAGCTGAATATAAACTCTTGGCATTCTGAATTAGCAAATACAGTACCAACTGAAACAAGGACAAATAATATGAACTAATGATCAACTAAGCTAGAGGTATTAAGTATTCTGACAGCTACACTATGAACTACTTGAAAAGAAACGGAAGTTGAAATTTATTAAAGACATTTAGATGTTACTGAAAGAACCAGTCAAATGCTAACATACACTGAGGATGTCCTGGCACTTTTGACTTGCTAACATAATGCATCTGAAATAAGCAAATTTTACCAATTTGACCATTTTCATTTGATATAATACACTCGCTGGCATCTTTGTGGGTAAGCCCTAATAGGCAACACTAACCTTTTAGCAGATACACCAAATAGGAAACGTCATTGACTTTCTGTTGTTATAAAAAATGTTACATAAATATTTATCTGCCTATGGTGGTTACTGGGAGTTGAATAAAATCAGTTAAATAAATGTTATTGGCAAACTGTGTGTTGGCAGTTTGTTCCAAGTGACAGAAGCTGCAGACTGGACAACACTGCTTCTTACCAACTATGTTGTTACCTTGGGCAAGTTATTTAACCTCTCCATGCCTTGGTTTTCTGGTTGTCATGAAGATGACATGAAATGAATGAAAAAAGATTTAACACAGTAGCTGCATGAAATCCACTCTCATAAAAATTGCTTCTTTTTCCTCTCTATAGAAAACACTCAGTCCAGTTTGTCCATTTGTTTCATTTCTGCTTTTCTAACTCCTTGATGGTACACTCTGGGTAGCCATGTATCCCAAACAGCCTTGTAGAAATTCAAAGATATTTCCAGAAATTTACTTCACTTATTACCTAATAAGAAGCAGTAAGCGTGTGAGTAAAATATTGAGATATTGAATATTTTGATATCATGTTTTGCCTCTTGAGTCAACTCCCTTCCCCTCCATGGACATGGGTCAATGTAATGGATTTTTCAATTACAATTTCTTCTATGCCTTGGGAATTTTCTGGGGGCATTAATTTCTGAGAGAGCTAAATAATGCAGTCAGCAGAAACATGTACAATTCCACATTGCTAGCACTGACGACCATATGTGTCATTTCCTCCTCTTTAAACATGATTTTTATTAAAGATTTATTTTATTTATTTGAAAGACATAGTTAGAAAGAGAGAGGTCGAGACAGAGAGAGAGGTCTTCCATCCACTGGTTCACTCCCCAGGTGGCCGCAACTGCCGGAGCTGTGCCGATCCAAGTCTCCCACATGGGTGCAGGGGCCCAAGGACTTGGGCCATCCTCTACTGCTTTCCCAGGCCATAGCAGAGAGCTAGATGGGATGAGAAGCCGGGACTAGAATCGGCACCCATATGGGATGCTGGCGCTTCAGGCTAGGGCTTTAACCCGCTGTGCCACGGTGCCGGCCCCTAAACATGATTTTCTTATTTCGATATGAGATGTGCATGAGATTACCTGTGTATACACATTGTTCATTACAGGAGGCTAGGCGTGTATTCAATTCCCACCTGTCTCACATTAAAAACTGAGCAACTAGCAAGATGCGGACCAGATTTTTTGTTTTGTTTTGAACCACAATAACAAGTGTATAACCTTATTTCCAATATAATGAATAACAGAATGAAAGATTTTGACAATTTGTACATGTGTATAAAAGAAAAGGGAGCTAGGGCTAGCACCGTGGCATAGTAGCTTAAGCCTCCACCTATGGTGCAGGCATCCCATATGAGCACCGGTTCAAGTCCCTGCTGCTCCACTTTTTTTTTTTAACTTTTATTTAATAAATATAAATTTCGAAAGTACAACTTTTGGTTTATAGCGGTTTTTCCCCCCATAACCACCCTCCTACCCACAAACCATCCCATTTCCTACTCCCTCTCCCATCCCATTCTTCATTAAGATCAACTTTCAATTATCTTTGAATACAAAAGATCAACTTAGTATATACTAAGAGAAGATTTAAACAGTTTGCACCTACACAGAAACACAAAGTATAAAGTACTGTTTGAATACTAGTTTTACCATTAGTTCTCATAGTACAACACATTAAGGACAGAGATCCTAAATGGGGAAGTAAGTATACAGTGATTCCTGTTGTTGATTTAACAACTGACACTCTTATTTATGACATCAGTGATCACCTGAGGCTCTTGTCATGAGCTGCCAAGGCTATGGAAGTTTCTTGAGTCCACAAACTCTGACCTTATTTGGACAAGGCCATAGTCAAAGTGGAAGTTCTCCTTTCATAGAAAGGTACCTCCTTCTTTGATGGCCCGTTCTTTCCACTGTGATCTCACTCACAGAGATCTTTCATTTAGGTCATTTTTTGCCAGAGTGTCTTGGCTTTCTATGCCTGAGAAACTCTCATGGGCTTTTTCCAGCTGCTCCACTTCTAATCCAGCTCCCTGATTATGGCCTGGGAAAGCAGTGGAAGCTGGCCCAAGTGCTTAATCCCCTGTACTCTTGTGGGAGACTCAGAAGAATCGCTCCTGGCTTCATATCATCCCAGCTCCAGCAGTTGCATCCATTTAGGGAATGAACCAGCAGATGGAAGACCTCTCTTTCTGTCTCTCTCTCTGTAACTCTGCCTCTCAAATAAATAAAATAAATATTTGTTTTAAAAAAGAAAGGAAAGGAAGGCAAAAGAATACTGAACTCAGAAGCGGACACTAAAGATGTTCAGCATATTGTGGTGCCACATGATTAGCATGCACGGAATACAGAGAAGATGCTGTCATTGGTCATTGTGCACATTTAGTTCAGCCAACTTGGAACATGACGTTCAATGCCCACCATTTAACCATGAACTTTAAAATTTACCTAAATTTCAACTCAAGATGTTCCACTACAAGACAAATATTCTTAATGTTATTGCAAAAGCCTAGAATTCTACTGAAAGCATCATTGACTATATGAATGTGAAGACAGTGATCTGTGCAGTATTATCTATATTAAAAAGCAACATTACTTCAACTTATTTATCTCTCGGCATGCCTCTCTCGATCCAATCCTTTAAGGTAGTTCACAGCATCACTAGTAAGAGTCACACACAGCAGTAAGACCCAAGGATACTTACCATCTTGATTATTTTCACACCGAGAGTAATGCATGTATAATTGCTAACCAGTTGGCCTCCTAACTCCAATCTATTAGGTTTGTCACATGTCCATTAGTACCACTTACAGAATTACAAGTGCTTCACTCACAGACATTTTCAGGCCACCTCTAGGTACTTAAGAATGTTTACTTGCATACTGTGTGAATCAATCATTGCAAAGATAGACAGAATTCCACATAGAAGTATCAGATATATACATTCAAAAGGAAGTTGAATTTTAATAAGATTTTCTTCCCAAGGATCCAGGATTTTCACACTCCAGGTTCAAAACTAAGTTCTGCTTGATCGTGAATCTGTTTCTCATCAGGGAAACAGCTTTCCCTGCATTGTACTCAAACGTGATCTACAGAGGAAAAGCAAACTGAGAACTGAGAAAACACTCCGGATGATTGGGCCCCAAATCTTTTAGTTTCATATGTTTGTACTTCATAGCCCTTTATGCCTCAGTTCTATTTTTTACTTTGCATTTGAAGACTGAAGTAAAGAAGAATTGCATATCAGCAGATAATGACATTAACCAAGGTATTCGTAGGACAGGCTACAAGCGAACACCCTGATGACACCTACGAAGCAAGAGAAATTCAGGGTGTATAATTCTCTATGGCTCATCAAATGAGGCTGAATAGAATAAAACTGAAATTCCTTGGCTTTTGTTCCACTTATGACAGACACTTATACTTAAGTAACTGTTTAACCTCTGAGTCCTATGAACTTCAGTATATATATATATATATGTCCCTTTCCTCATCCTTAAAGGATGAATTACAAAACATTAAAGAAAGAAATAGAGAACAAGATTAAAAAAAATGGAAAAATCATCCATGTTCATGGATTGGATGAATCAATATCAAAGTGCTCATTCTCCTGAAAGCCAGTGCCACGGCTCAATAGGCTAATCCTCCGCCTGCAGTGCCAGCACACTGGGTTCTAGTCCTGGTCGGGGTGCCAGATTCTGTCCCGGTTGCCCCTCTTCCAGGCCAGCTCTCTGCTGTGGCCTGGGAGTGCAGTGGAGGATGGTCTGTGTCCTTGGGCCCTGCACCCTCATGGGAGACCAGGAGAAGCACCTAGGTCCTGGCTTTGGATCAGCGTGGTGTGCTGGCTGCAGCACCCATTGGAGGGTGAACCAACGGTAAAGGAAGACCTTTCTCTCTGTCTCTCTCTCTCTCTCACTGTCCACTCTGCCTGTCAAAAAAAGAATTTAAAAAAAAAGAAAGAAAAATATCTGTTTAAGTCCTCAGCTCACCTCTTAACTAGGTTGTTTGTTTTGTTGTGGTGGTGTTTCTTGATCTCTTTGTAGATTCTTGTTATTAATCCTTTATCAGTTGCATAGTTTGCAAATAATTTCTTCCATTCTGTCAGTCGTCTCTTCACCTTCTTGACTGTTTCTTTTGCGATACAGAAACTTCTCAATTTGAAGTAATCCCATTTGTTAATTTTGGCTTTGACTGCCTGTACCTCTGGGGTCTTTTCCAAGAACTCTTTGCCTGTGCCAATATGTTGCAGAGTTTCCCAAATGTTCTCATTTATTTGATTGTGTTGGGTCACAGATTTAGAACTTTAATCCATGTTGAGTTGATTTTTGTGTAAGGCATAAGGTAGGGGTCTTGCTTCATACTCCTGCATGTGGAAATCCAGTTTTCCCAGCACCATTTGTTGAAGAGACTATCCTTGCTTCAGATATTGGTTTTAGATCCTTGTACAAATAAAAGTTGGTTGTAGATGTTTGGATTTCTGGCAATTCTATTCCGTTCCTTTGGTTTATCCATCTATTTTTGTACCAATATCAGGCTGTTTTGATTATTACCACTTGTGGTATATCTTGAAACCTGGTATTGTGATGCCTCTGGTTTTATTTTTGTTGTATAAGATTGCTTTAACTATTGAGGTCTCCTGTGCCTTCATATGGATTTCAGCATCATTTTTTCTAGATCTGAGAAGAATGTCCAGTATTTTGACTGGTATTGCATTGATTCTATAAAATGCTTTCAGGAGAATGAGTACTTTGATATTGATTCATCCAATCCATGAACATGGATGATTTTTCCATTTTTTTTAATCTTGTTCTCTATTTCTTTCTTTAATGTTTTGTAATTCTCATCATAGAGATCTTTGATATCCTGGGTTAAATTGATTACAAGGTATTTGACTATTTTGGAGCTATTGAATATGGAATTGATCTTAGAAGTTCTTTCTCAGCTGTGCATTGTTTGCTTATACAAAGGCTGATGATTTTTGTGTATTTATTTTATATCCTGCTACTTTACCAAACTCTTCTATGAGTTCCAATAGTCTCTTAGCAGAGTCTTTTGGATCCTCTGTATATATAGAATCATGTCTTCTACAAATATGGAGAGTTTGATTTCCTCCTTCCCAATTTGTATCCCTTTGATTTCTTTTTCTTACCTAATGGATCTGTCTAAATCTTCCAATACTATATTGAATAGCAATGGTGAGAGTGGGTATCTCTGTCTAGTACCAGATCTCAGTGGGAATACATCCAAATTTTCCCCATTCAATACGCTGCTGGCTGTGGGTTTGTCATAAATTGCCTTGATTGTGTTGAGGAATGTTCCTTCTATACACAACTTACTTAGAGTTTTCATCATAAAAGGGTGTTGTATTTTATCAAATGTTTTCTCTGCATCTATTGAGATGATCATATGGTCTTTGTTTAGCAGTTTGTTAATGTGATGTATCACATTGATTGATTTGTGAATGTTGAAACATCATGCATTCCAAGGATAAATCCCATTTGGTCTGGGTGGATGATCTTGCTGATGTGTTGTTGGATTCTATTAGAATTTTATGAGGATTTTTTCATCTATGTTCAGGGAAATTGGTCTGTAATCCTCTTTTGTCAGGCATCTTTTTTTGGGTTTATGAATTAAGGTGACGCTGGCTTCATAGCAAGAATTTAGGAGGATTCCCTCTCTTTCAATTGTTTTGAATAACTTGAGAAAAATTGGAGTTAGTCCTTCTTTAAATGTCTGGTAGATCCAGCAGTGAATCCATCTGGTCCTGGGCTTTTCTTTGTCAGGAGGGCCTTTATTACTGATTCAATTTCTGTCTTGGTTATGCATCTGGTTAGGTTTTCTGTCTTCATGGTTTATTTTAGGTAGGCTGTATATGTCCAGGATTCTATCCATTTCTCCTAGCTTTCCCAGTTTGTTGGCATACAGACCTTTGCAATAATTTCTGATGATTCTTTTTATTTCTGTGGTGTCTATTATTATAGTCACTTTTTCATCTCTAAATTTACTTATTTGGGTCTTCTCTCTCACTTTTTGCTAGTTTTTGGCCAATGGTGTGTCAATTTTTTTTTTTTTTTGAAAACCAGCTCTTAATTTGGCTGATCTTTTGTATTTTTTGTGGATTAAATTTTTTTGATTTCTTCTCTAATTTTAATTATTTCTTTTATCCTACTAGTTTTGGGTTTGGTTTGCTGTTGTTTTTCTAGATTCTTGAGATGCAATGATAGCTCGTTAATTTGGTGCTTTTCCAATTTCTTGATGCAGGCACCTACTGCTGTAAACTTTCTTCTTAACACTGTTTTTGTTGTGCCCCGTAAGTTTTGACATGTTGTGTTGTTATCTTCCTTTGTTTCCAGAATTTTTTTTTACTTCTCTTCTGATTTCTTCTATGACCCACTGTTCATTCAGGAGCATGTTGTTCAGTCTCCATGTGTTTGCATATGCTCTAGGGATTCCTGAGTTGCTAATTTACAGCTTCATCACATTGTGGTCCAAGAAGATGCTTTTGATTACAATGTGTTGGATGAAGATTTTTTCTGGTCATGTCTATTAGGAGTTCTATGTGCTTCCTGTGCTTGGATGTCCCTTTCTTTCTCCAAGTTAGGGAAATTTTCTGTAATTATTTCACTAAAAAGACCTTCTCTTCCTTTATCTCTTTCCATGACTTCAGGATCTCCTAGAACCTGTATGTTGGGTCATTCTATAGTATCCTGTAGATTCCCAATAGCGTTTTTTAGTTTTCTAATTCCCTCTTCCTGTCTTTGGTTTGACTGCATAATTTCCTGTGCTTTGTCTTATAAGTCTGATATTCTTTCGTCTGCTTCACTGATTCTGCTGTTAAGGCTCTCCACTGCATTTTTTATTTGTTCTATTGAATTCTTCATTTCATTTTGATTTCTCTTTAAGATCTCCATTTTATATGAGAAATTTTCTTTCATGTTGGTGCATTTGCTTCTGATTACGTCTACGTAATCTTATGATCAGTTTTTTGAATTTCATTTCTTGCATTTCTTCCATCTCATAATTTTCATAATCTAGTATTGAAGTGTTGTGTTCTTTTGGGGGCATTTGTTGTCTTCCTTATTCTTGTTTCTTTGACTGGTACGTTGTTGTTTGGCATTTGTGGAAATACTCGTTGTTGTTGTTGTTGTTGTTTTGCTTTTATCTTTGTGCTATAACTCTGTACATAAGTGGAATGTCTGTTTTCAGTGAATATCTAGTGGCTTGTAGTGGGTGTGGCAAGGGAGTTCTCTTCAGTTCTCCAGGGCTAAAGACATACCTAAGCCGACACACCCAGGTTTTCCATGGTAAATCTTCTCTCACTCTTCTTTTTTTTTTTAATCAGAAGAGAGGTTTATTCTGCTCAGCTGAGCTCCTCTCCTCAATGAAGACCCATGCTTGAGCACTAGCCCTAGTGGGTGTAATATTCATTCACTGTGTCCCAAAGACCACACAAAGGATCTATGCTGTCCTCAGCATAAGTTCAGATTCCTAGCAATGTCCCTTACCAGGTATCTACGAAACTGAGCTTGTGGCATCTCCCACTGAGACTGCTCAAAGTCTCAGCCACACCATGAGTTCTCCCACACGCCCTCAGTTTTTTTTTTTTCCACAGTCCCACCTGGTACAGAAGCTTTGCACAGTCACAAACTCCTATCCTCCTGTTAGTTCTCTCCACCAGAGTCAGGAGTCCCCACTCAGCTGGTTGCTGGACATGCACACAAGCTGGTGCAGCTGTCATGTATGTCCAAAACAGTGCCCGCTCTCTCGGCTTATTACAGGATGCCACCAGGGAGAGAAAACGTGTCTGTCCCATCCTTTTTTATTTTTCCTCCTCTAGTTTGGCAGGTATACTCTCCCTGACAGGGCTCCAAGCTGGGTTCCCTCTAGACTCTTTCTGCAACTTTTTTGCCAGTGGCTTGTGCTGCTGCAGTCTGGTCTCACCTCACTTTCCAATGCTGGTGCATATGCTCTCAGCTACTGGAGTCACAAGTTGTGGGCATCCATACCCTCCACATAGGTCCACTGTGTCTCTCTAATTTCAGTAGTTTCCTCTGTCATTTTTTCCCTACCTCTTCCCTGAGACTATACTCTCTCCACTTTTTTAAAAAACTATCTTCTCCTGGAATAGAACAGTAAACTTCCTCCCTACTCCACCATCTTGGAACCACTGCCCAAGGATTTCTAAAATTACTTTCTTATGGGACAAAATTTTTTCATTTCAAAATATGACTTGGAGATGTGATGCATTTATGCAATTTTACATTAAAGTCTGGCTGCCTTATAAGGGGCACCTCCTCCCATACCAATGCCGCACTGGAAGGAGAATCTCCATGAGGGAAAGACTGGCCACAGGCATTGATTCTCTCCTACCCAGCTCTTCACCAGAGATTTACCTATTTAGGATTTTCTCCATTTGGTTACCATGGCCACCCCCATGCTGACCCTGAGGAATTTTGTGTTCTCCTGTTAATATCTGGGGTCATGCATGGATGACCCTTAGTGCCTCTTAGCATGGCTGATACTGACTGGAATGCTCAGAGATTTATTCTGTACTAAAATATGATGCAGGCAGGGAAAACAAAGAAAATAGGGAAGGGAGAAGGAGCTAATACACTGTGACTCTACATCTAGAGGCTTCACATATCTGGGAACTCTTCCGTTTAATATTGACATTGATCATAAGGAAGAATTTATTATTCACACTTTGTAGGTACTACATGACTCAGAGAAATTAGTACCTAATCTATGAAAAATCATTGGTAAATGACAATTGAAACCCACACTCAGTTGTGTAGATCCTACCAGGCTCACACCAAGGGAACTCAATTTAGTGGACCAGGGGACACCCACAGCTTCTCTGTGAAGTTGCTTAAGTTTCCCAATAACTCCCTGTTCCCAGTCTATCTCAATGGGGAAGCCGCTGACACCTTCCAAAGAGAACCACCTCTCCAATAGCTGCTTAACTTCACCAGGAAAGCCAAGAGAAACATCCCGCAGACTACCTGGATTTGTCTCTCTGACTTATGGCTGTCCAACCTGAGATACCCTTTCCAAGGCAAAGATTCTCATGCAAATCCAGGAGAGACTGATCTTTGCAAACAGACCACAAAACAGCAGTACCTTACTATGTAACCTTCCATATGCCTTCTGCACAAGAATCACACACCTATATAGTAATAGGGAATGCTCTCTCTATAGACAATCCATTATATTCTACTTTAAGAGGGGTATGAGGTGCACATGAAAGAGGAATGAGATGGAAAACTCTTATAAGGAAACAGGTTAAAGAAACAGTAGGTTGGGGGTCATGAAAAGCAATCCATTCTCTCTTTCTCTATCATGATCCTGCTTATTTTTGAAGTCTCAGCAAAATTTAATTCTCCGTATGGAGCTGATGTCTCCAGGTCATTGAAATAATTCATTCTCAAATTTTATAACATTTTCTTTACACCTTTATCATGGTCCTAAAACCATGCTGCCATGTGGTATAGTTGTAAGTGAAAGCTCCAAGTGAGTAAAGTTTGTGCCATATCTAACGCAGTTCTTGGGGTGTGTTAAACACTAACACACTGGAGTAGGCATTTTGCACAGTAATTATTGCTTGAGGTAACCACATCCCTCATCAAAGTGCCTGGATTTGAATCTGGATTCCCCTCCCCTTTCCAGATTCCTGCTAATGTGCATCCTGGAAGGCATGGTTGATGGCTCAAGCGCTTGGGTCCCAGGTAACCATGTAGGAGACCTGGTCTGAGCTCCTGGCTCCCAGCTTTGGTCTAGTCCAGTGCTAACTATTGCAGGAATTTGCAAATGAACCAGCAGATGGGAAGTTTCTCAGTCATTCTCTTTCTTTCTCTCCCTTCCCTCTCTAAATAAATAAATGAATGAAAATAATTTTTATAAGATAGCACCAGGCTGGCGCCGCAGCTCAATAGGCTAATCCTCTGTCTGTGGCACCGGCACACCAGGTTCTAGTCCCGGTCGGGGCACAGGCCAGTTCTGGAGTGCAGTGGAGGATGGCCCAAGTGCTTGGGCCCTGCACCGCATGGGAGACCAGGAAAAGCACCTGGCTCCGGGCTTTGGATCAGCGCGGTGCACAGGCCTCAGCGCACCGGCCTCAGCAGCCATTGGAGGGTGAACCAAAGGCAAAGGAAGACCTTTCTCTCTGTCTCTCTCTCTCTGTGCACTCTGCCTGTAGAATATATAAATATATATATACACACATATATATAGTACCAGTAATAATAGCCACTTATTGAGTACTTGCCATTAAACATCCCATTCATACAACCCTTGAGATAAGGAATATTAGCCTTATTTTATAGATATAGAAACCAAAGCTTAAATGGTTAAGCACTTCCTCCTAAGTCACACACAAACATATGGCTTCAATCCTACATCTGACTGATTCTTAGAGAACATTTTTTTCAGTAATGACTAAATAAATGTTTACTGAAAGAATAAGAATAGAAAACCTTCAACTGTTTCCCAGTTTTTCTTGGTAATGACTTAACGCAAATCAAACAAGCAGGAAAGGTTTTTATTATTTTAATTTCATGGGTGTCTATTTCCAATATTCATCAGTAGCTCTGATGTAAAGATGATTATATTTTCAGAATAAATATGTATATCAAGTGATAACTTCCTAAAGTTTATGTCTGCCATTATTTTAGTGGTCTGTACTGGTGCTATTTAACTATTGTGAGGCAAGCCAATTGACTCACCACAATTCTGTGATGGTCCATCTCCCTGGCCAGTGCTATAAGCTTTCTGGAAATACTTACAACCTATATAAAGGACTCTGCATTAATATGTATTCAGCATGTGAATTTGCCACTGCCAATTTTAATAGAATGAAAATTCTGTAAGAGAACTAAGTAGTCTTCAGGTTATTTTCTATGGGGAGAAAAAAAATTCTTCATTCCTAGATTAATCAAGCTTCATGGTATTGTGCACAAAATCTGCTTGCCAGAGGTCAGTGCTGTGAATATTAAATGACTTTTGTGCTAGAATATTTGAATTTATCCTAGCTTTTGGATATAAAGAATATTCCTGCTCTGCTGAGGCAAAATGCGATAATGTTAATCAGATACGAATGAATGAACAATGAGAGGTATGAACTAATATTGCTGATGGTGGGAAAATTATACATAAAGAGAGAAAAGTAACAAAAACAAAGTCACACACACAGATGTATCTTGGGGGGCAGGAGATTAGGAATATAAAGAAAAAGAGACACCCCAGTCACTATATTGCACAGAGCATTGGTATAACTATCCAAACGATGGGCTATTAACAGTACAAATCTCCATTGACATTACAAGTTTCAAAATGTTTCTTATGGCTGTTTTGCTTATTTGGTGAGTCAACTAATCACTTTAGTTTGTTCTAACAAACTATCTTGGCATATTATCTCTGCTAGGTGGTTGTTGGGCAAAGAAGGAAATAATAAAAGATAGTTCTTTCCTCAAACATCTCACAGTCCTCCTTCACTGTATACTCATTGAATGCCTAGCCTAGACCAAGCACTCTTCTCATGTCTGTCTTTCCTTCTAGACAAGAAATCCTTGAGTGTAGGAATAGATGCCTGTATTAAAAAACTATTAGCTGAAGCATAGTCTGGAGGGATCCCCACTGGGAAGGCTCCCTAGAAGTGACAGTAATTGAGATGATCTTATTTAAAGATTTATTTATCCACTTGAAAGGCAGAGCATCAAAGAGGTGGGAGGAGCGAGGGAATGACAGATATTCTATCCACCCGTTTACCCCCTAACTGGCCATAGCAGCCACGTCTTTTAAGCCAGGCCAAAGCCAGGAGCCAGGAACTCCATCTGGGTCTCCTACATTGGTGGCATGGGTCCAAACACTTGAGCCATCCCCCTCTGCCTCCAAGGGAAGGTCAACAGGGAACTGGATCAGAAGCACAGCAACCAGGACTCAAACCACACTCCTATATGGGAAGCCAGTGATGCAACCAGTGGCTCAACCCACTGCACCACAATGCCAGCCACCCTCCATGCCCAATTTCTGCACTTTTGATCCAGCTTCCTGCTAATGTGCCCAGAAAGGCAGCAAATGATGGCCCAACTGCTTGGTTTCCTACCATTGATGTGGGAGACATGGATGGAGTTTCTGGCTCCTGGCTTCAGCCTGGCTGAGCTATTATGAGCATTAGACAAGTAAACAGCGGATGAGCCAATAAGTGGGAAATTATTTAGTTTTGTGTGTTTTGTTATAGGAACAGAAAAGGGACTAAGATAGTTGAACTCAGGAAAAGCCCGGGTCAGCCAGTTCTCTCCTCCTGCTGTGTTTCATTCCTCTCTTTCTGTATGTTGGGATTCTGCTTTTGGATTATGGGACTGCCAGGACTTGTCTCTTCACAGGTCACAGTAACAGGGATTGCTGGTACTGGCAGCTAGCCAGGGATTCATTGCCATAATTGAACTCCAGTCAAAATGAGACTAATAGCAAGTGTAACTTTTAGATTTATTTTTTCCTTTCTAAAGTGAGACAGTTTCTAAAGACAAAGAGGTTGTCCATCTATCTTTTAGGAATAGGTATGCAACATGGTGTTCAACCATTCTAAGATGTAATGCAGAGATGTGTTTTAAAAATTGAGCTACAGAAATTACAGACTTTTTCTTTTCTTTTAAAAAAGATTCATTTATGTATTTGAAAGGCAGATTTACAGGGAGCAAAAAGAGAGAGACAGACAGAGAGACAGAGAGAGAGAGTGAGTTTCCACCAGCTGGTTCATTCCCCAAATGGCCACAACAGCCAAGGCTGGACTTGGCTGAAGCTAGTAGCCAAGAGCGTCTTCTGAGTCTCCCACATGAATGGCAGGGGCCCAAACCCTTGGGCCATTTTTCCACTTTTCTCAGGCCATTAGCAAGAAGTTGGATTGGAAAGGAGCTATTATCTAATCAGCTCTAGACCAGTCTAATTTACACACTAACTAGTGAGTAACAAAGTCATCCTGATACCACCCCAAATTTGTAAATCTACTTTGTAATACTCTCTTCATATTGTTGCATGCTTAATTATTTACTTTTTTATGATTGCTAGTTGTTATATAGTTCTCTGCTGGGGTTTTAAATCCCTTCATGCATCTCCTAGAGATTCTTAATTTTGTAGACTTGGAATGACAACAGAGCTAACTCAGAAGGAAATACAGTATCAAACTCCTGCTGATATGATTCCATATAGCTCACCTAGAATGGAAACATAGTGTTTATCTATTTGCATATCAACCCAACCTGCTCAGGGATATCAATTCATGGTCATAGTCACTCTCCTCTTTGTTTGTCTGAACCAGAGGCATGCCAGTGCTGAATGCTGATGAGCTGGTAGCCTCTCTATCCCACAAACACAGAGTAATTGTACTAATCATGAAACTTCAGTCTATGTGGGAAACAGGTATTTTTTGTTTAGAAGATTTAAAAGCAGGTGTAAAGTTTTCTATTAATAAATGACAATTCAACACAAGATTTTGTTGAGAAAATGTGTTTTTATATTCTGATTTTCACAAGTATATAATATACTATTATTGCTGATTTTTATTAATACATTGATCACAAAATAAAATGTTGGACTACAGAATGCATTATATTAGGTATCCTACATCAAGAATTTGAATTTTCTTAATCAGAAAGTAATAATTTAAGTGGCTTGTAATTGTCAATGTCTGATCCATAAGCATGACATAGGCCTGAAAATACATCTTCTAAAGAGAGTACAGGCTAAAATCTCAATAAGCTAGTACCTTTTATCAACTAGCAAAGAATCCAGTAAAAAAGAAGCATTAAAGGTCAATTCAAAAGTAGATTTATGTTCTGGGATAATATGAATATAATGAGGAACAAAGGGTTCTGTATAGGGAGAATCATGCCTACAGCTGCCACCAGGAAGGCCAGGACACTGTGACACTGACCTACATCTCAAGGTTGATAATGTGTGTTATGGCTCTGTTGGAGTCATAGCTGCAAGAATTGTAATTCTTGATGCATCACATGCAAGAAAGAATCCTTTGGCTCTGGCTGCAGCATTGACTAGCAGAATTTGTATCCTGCTTCTGCTAAAAATGACACGGAATTTTTGTGTTTTGTTTGTTTTCTTTTGAGAGGCTTAGAGAGCTCCTATACATTGGTTCATTCCTGAAATGCTCTCAGTGGCATGGGCTGAGCCAAGGCCAAAGCTAGATGAGAATATGACCCAGATCTCCATCACAGGTAGCTGAAACTCAGTTTCTTGGATCATTACTGTCCCAGGGTCTGTATTAACAGGGAACTACACCCAGGAGCTAGAAATAGAGCCCAAGTACTCCCATATGGGACACAGGCATCTAAACCAGTAAGGCCCATCCCTGAAGCCTATTTTTAATGTGACACTCCAAAATCTTGACTGCTTTATGGCCTTATATGCCCAGTGCTTTCAGAAACTATGACTGAGCATCAAAACTAAATTCATATTTCTAAATGTTTTAAGAATTATATGAAATGTTCCAGGACCACTTACTTGACAGATATCTTTGTTTCAAAGACTTTATTTATTCGTTTGAGAGGTTCAGTTACAGACGGAGAAGGAAAGACTGAGGGAAAGGTATTCCATCCACTGGTTCACTCCCAAAATTGCTGCAACGGCCAGAGCAGGAACTAGGAGCCAAGAGCTTCTTCTGGGTCTCCAATGCAGGTGTAGGAAATCAAGCACTTGAGTCATCTTCTACTGCTTTTCTAGGCCATAGCAGAGAGCTGGGTTGGAAGTGGAGCACCCGGGATATGAACCAGCACCCTTATGAGATTCCAGCACTGCAGGCAGAGGCTTAGCCTACTGCCACCACACCAGCCCCAGTGGGTACCTTTTTAATATAAGTAGTCTAGAGTTATGTTCAAAAGAGCTCTAAAAGAACACAGGATAAGCTTTAGAGAGATGTCCCACCTCCATCCTAACCTTAATCTTTGCTTTAAATGTATATTACATATTGAGAGTTCCTTTTATATTCTGGATAAAAGTTCTTTATAGATTGTTGAAAAAAAAGTCATTTTCTAAAGAAAATTCACTAATTCTAAAGTTCATGTAGAAATACAAAGGGCCAGGAAGAGCCAAAACAATCTTGAGAAATAACAAAGTTATTAATCACAGCCTGATTTCAAGATTTAAGAACTACAGACACCAAGATAGTGCTCAATGCTGTTAAAATAGACAAATAAATGAGTGGACATATTAGAGTCTACAATTTTATATACATATATATATATAATTGTTTACAAATATGCAATGGTAATTGCATACATATATAATTTTTTCAAATATGAAAAAGTGGGGATATGAGAATCTTTTCAATAAATGCTGCTAGAAAATAATAAATATCCATATCCAAGAAAGCATATCATGAAACTGACTTACATCATATCCAAAAATTAACTCAAAAATGGATCACAGACCCAAATATAAAAGCTAAATTTATACAACTTCCAGAAGAAAGCTGAAGACAGAATTCTCACTAACCTTGGGTTGAGCAAATAGTTTTTAATTAGGACCTCTCAAAACTGATTGGACATTATCAAAATTTAAAATATCTGCTATAATTTTGTTACTCAAAAGACACTGAAAAAATTAAAGGAAGGCTATAGTTTGGGATAAACCATCTATTTATAAGAGAGCTATATAAATAATATATTTAAAAAGTTTATAACTCCTTAAGGAAAGCAAACAATCTAATGTGAAGAGCCAAATATTTTAAAGAAGACACAAGGATAACACTTAGAGACCTGAAATTGTCTCCATATTATCACTAGCAGAGTGCTCCCCGAAACCACTGTACACGAGTGAGGATTTGGCAAAGGGGTTGAGATGCTGCTTGGAATGCCCTCATCTGATTGTCAGTGACTGGGCTGGAGTCTTGGCTCTGCTCTCAATTCCAGTTTCCTGCTTACACACATCCAGGCGATGGCTCAAGTCCTTGGCTACCTGCTGCCCATGCAGCAGACCTAGATGGAGTTCTGGGATCCTGGCTTCAGCCTGGCTATTGTGGGCATTTAGAGAGTGAATCAAAATTGGAAGATCTCTTTTTCTCTGTGTGTCTTTTCTAGTTTCAAATAAATGATAAATAAATAAAACTACACTATACCCACTAACATAGCTAAAATTTTTAAAAACCGGATTGCCCAGAGTTAGTGAAGACATGGAACAACTATACCTTTAGTTATAGTTCAGGGGACTGCAAAATGGAAGTCACTTTGGAAAATAAATCACAAGTTTTTCATAAAATTATGGCCCAGTGGGGTCAGTGCTTTGGCGCAGCTGGAAAAGCCACTGCCTGCTATGCCAGTATTCCATATTGTTGCCAGTTCGAGTCCTGGCTGCTCCTCTTCCGATCTAGCTCTCTGCTATGGCCTGGGAAAGCAGTAGAAGATGGCCCAGGTCTTTGGGCCCCTGCACCCACATGGGAGACCTGGAAGAAGCTCTTGTTTCCTGACTTCAGATCAGCTCAACTCCAGCCTTTGGGGAGTGAACTAGCAGATAGGAGACCCCCCCCCTCTGCCTCTGTTTCTCTGTAACTCTGCCTTTCAAATAAAACAAATAACCAAAAGAGATGAAAACACATGGCCTACAATAATTGGTACTCAAGTTCAGAACTGCTACATTCATAGTATTATCAATTGTCAAACACCAGAAAAAACCAATCACCTACCAACAGATGAAGGGATAAACTAAAAGTGGTACATCTATGCAATGGAACATTATTCAACAGCACAGAGGAATGAATTAAAAATATGCAGCATGGATTTTCTGAAGAACCTTGTGGTAAGTGAGAGAAATCATATGCAAAAGACTGTAAGATCTCATTTAACATGAAATTCTAGAAAAAATCGGACATGAGTGATAAAAAGCATATCAGAACTGCAAGAATTCAAGAGGCAGGAGAAGGGATTCACAAGAAAGAGGCACAAGGCAACCTTTGTCATGGAAATATTCTATCGAGATTGTGGTGGTGGTGTCATTTACAAGGCTACATCCCTTTGTCAAAACTCATCAGATTATATGCTTAAAACGGAATCTTATTAGATATAAATTATACTTCGATAAAGCTGAGCCGGCCCTATGGCCACTGTTCATATACAGAAACAGCTTCCCAAACTGGGGAAATGAATCATGTATTTTATCAGCCTCAACACAGAAAAAGTCTTTTCACAACATTCTATGCTAACAATTTTCTTTTATAAAATCTATTATTCTTTTTGTTATACTCTGAATAATATAAAATCCTCTCTCAAACTTTGATGTTAGAACTGTGTGATAGGGGCTGTTATTGTGACATAATGGGTTAAGCCATCACCTGTGATGCTGGCATCCCATATGGGCACAGTTCAAAGTCTTGGTTGCTCTACTTCCTATCCAGCTCTCTGCTGATGTGCCTAGGAAAGCAGTGGAAGATGATCTGATGAGTACTTGGGATTTTGCTACCCATGTCGAAGACCTGGAAGAAGCTCTTAGCTCCGGGCTTCAGACTGGCCCAGATCCGGCTGTTGCAGACAAATGGGGACTGAACCAACAGGTGGAACTCTCTCTCTCTCTCTCTCTCTCTCTCTCTCTCTCTCTCTCTCACCCTCTCTCTCTCTCCCTCTTTCTTTCTATAAATTATCCCAGATAAGTGAATCTTATAAGAAAAAGAACTCTATAATATATATATGACTATGGACACAGACAAATAAAATGAAGGAGTAACAGGTAAAGGAAGCAGTAGCAATGACTTAAAGTAGACATATATTTTCTATCCATAGAATGTTTTTTTCTTTTTAGTATGTTTAACTATTTCTTTTATTTGAAAGGCAGAGAGAGTCAGAGAGACAGAGAGAGAGAGAGAGAGAGAGAGAGAGAGAAAGAGAGAGAATCTCCAATCTACTGATTCATTCCCAAACACATGCAACAGCCAAGGCTGGGCCAGACTGAAGCCAGGAGCCTAGAATTCACAGAGGTGGCAGGAACCCAACTACTTAAGCCATCACCACTGCCTCTTAGGGTACACGTTATCAGGAAGCTGGATCTGAGAGCAGAACCAGAGCTCAAACCTAGACTCCCACATGAGATGTGAGTATCCTAAGCACTATCTTAACCACTATACCAAACGCTGGTTCCATCCATGGAATTTTAATATGTAATGGGCCAAATACCAGAAAATAAAGTGTGAACATAGTCTGTGGGCTGGCAACTCTAAAATCCATGACTCCAATTCCTTTGAAAGAAAAAAAAAAAAAACTAGAAATACACTTGCCCTATGATCCAGGAATTCTACTACAGGGTATATACCCAAAAGACATGAAAACATATCAAAGAGATAGCTGCACCACCAAGTTTATAGTAGCACTGGTCATAATAGCCAAAATATGTAATCAATCAACGTGTCCATCATCAGATAACTAAGAAAAATATATATACACACACTGAGATATTATTCAGCCATAAGAAAGAGTGAAATTTTACCATTTGGATCAAAATGAGTGCAACTAGAGGCTATAATGTTGAATGAAATATGCTGGACACAGAAAGACAGATACTGCATGCTCTCCCTTATATGTGAGAAGAAAACTTTTATTAAAATTCAAAAAGTGAAAACAAAATAGAAAGTAATGCCTGCGTGTATCAGTTTACCTCAAAATACATTGTTTGTCAAACTTTGTTTTAAATATTTCTTCAATTGTTAAGAATGATGTACTACCATGGTGACAATATTTACTGTACAGGAGTGAAATGGACATTTTTCATGTGGTTATTGGTTATAGCTCTTTCTTATATTGCTGCTGAACTATGTTCTTTTTACTTTTTTTAACCTTTTATTTGTTGAGCTATTTAGTAGAACATTAAGTCTTTGACTATAATGTAAATTAAAAATGTTACCTCAAAAAATAAAAAAAAAAAACAGGACTCTATAGCAGGTGTTTTAGTCGGTTATGACTACACAAAAATAAGTAACAGAAAGAAGATACTACCATGGGAAAAACTTTAAAATGATACAAAACTACTTGTACATATTTCAAAGATTTTTTTTTAATATAAAGGAGATCAAAATACATACACAAAAATGTTGACAGTGGTTGTTCATGAATGCGTTGTGCATTTCTTTTCCTGTTTTATTACTCTCTCTAATTCCCAATTTTTTATTTTTACTATTAACTTTAAGTATATAGAAAGGAACACAAATAACACATCTGAATAATTTTCCAGGAAAGAAAGTGCCAACAAATTCATCACAATAGACAGTCTGTTACACTCTATTTTGTCTAAGTATTTATTTCACCCTTTCCTTAACTTTTAAAAATGCTTCCTCACCTTGCACACAATGGTCTGACCTGCAAAGGGTTTAGCTTTAGCAAAATGCAAATCAGATGAGCAAGACAACAATGGCTGTGAAGACAAACTACCTGAGCGGGTAATTCAACACCTTTATATCAGTAGTGCTCAGAAAAGGAATTTTTCTCATCTTCAACAGTTTCTTCAAATGCCATGTTCAGTTTGACACAAAGATAGTTCCCCGTGACAACAAGCTTATTAGTGTGTTTTTAATATGACTTTCAGGTACAAAACCATAGAAGTCATTTTCTCAAAAGTAACTGCAGAACAATGCATTATCTGTTATCAAAGCATATGAAATGTGTTGAAAACCTTACAAAGAAAACTGATGCTATGGGAAAATTTAAGTACATTGCATATTGACAACTCAGGATATAAGTAAAATGCCTGGTGCATATTTTGGCGAATGCTCATGCAAGATAACAGACTTTGAATATAAACAAGTACCTAGAAAACATTTTTGAATTACTGAAAAGGATATCTGTGCTTTTAAAAATGTATGGATTTGTGAAATAACTACCAATAAATTACCTGAGGGACTATAGTTACTGAGCTGGGCTACAAACTTATACCTTTCTCCAAAAGTACTCTAGTGACAAAAATACAAAATGGGAAAGTAACTTTTTTTTCTTTCTAATGAAAAATATACTGTATGAGATCCAACTCCAATCACAGAATATAACATACTCATCTAAACCACTTCCTGAAACAACCAGTTGCTTCATCAGAGGTAATATTATCAAATACTTGCTGAAATAGTACCTAATAGTTGCTGATTTTTTAGTATACAAGGATGTTTCAAATGGTTCATGAAATGGAATTAGATAAGTTCATTTTTTGTGCAGTTTTGAAATGCATGCACACAAGGGGTCTTAAACGTATTATGAAAAAGCTATGCAGAGACTCAAGCATTTGAGATATCGTCTGCATGAGCAGGAAGCGGATGGGAAGTGGAGTAGCCAGGATTCTAACTTGGGATGCAGGTATCCCAGGGGGCAGTTTAATCTGTGTGTCACAATACCCAACCCAATTATCTCTTAATTCTACTTTCCCCAAAGTATTTGGATGTACCTTGGTATACCAATGACTTCTTATATTGATGTAAGAATTGATATTTTGTATTAATTCAAAGAAACAATATTCTTCATTTGACTTTTCTCAGAATTGTTAAATTGTACGTTTCACTCCTCTTCTTAAGTTTCACTCTTCACCACCTCTTCTTAAGTTCATATGGGAGAGATTTAAATTAAGTAGCAAAATGGGTGCCTTTTAAGTAGGCTTGTTGTGGAACAAATTAATCTTTTCAGATAATGTTACCATTAATTCTGGGAAAAAGTCCTATCAAATATTCCTTGGAACTATTTGAATGCTACCTGACAGTTAATTATCCATTATTTGCACTATTTGTTCTGTGTATTTATAGTCACATATTAGTTTCTGTCTAGGAAAAATATCCAACTGTTTCATTTGAGTGTAACATTTCCTTCCAAAGCTAAAACCTCCAAGGGCAAAAGGTCCAGTTTTCATTTATCTTTATTTTAGAGAAACCCCAGACAGTGCTAAGTCTTAATGGAGCTGAAATCCATTACACACTAATGCTGAAAAAGAATTTTCCTCACCTTAGGACACCATCAAATAACCTTGGAAGAGACTCAGGTGTGAGGCAATGTTAACAGTGCAAGACTACCTGCAAAGGTGATTAATAGAAGAAAGCAGGACTTAGCTTGTTCCCCGAGGAAGTTCAGCAGTGGCATCTTCCACAGGGCAAAAACTAGTTCCAAATACACTAATAAGGACCTGCCTTCCTGCCCTGGCTAAAAGTAAATGGAATAAGAAGTGCCAAACATGCCCATTTCTACATGGCATGCCCAAACTCTACCCTGGCTCATTATTAAGTTAAAAAAAAAAAAAAAAAAAAAAAAAGCTCTCCTTGTCCAGCTTCATATTCCCTTTTCTGATGAGGCAATATAAAAAAGCACTTCCTCTCTTAGTAAGCATTCAATCAACGATTGCAATGATCATTACCTCTCAGCAGCCCATTGGCAGAGTGAAGCAAGTGGAGATTCCGCCTGACAGCAGACGGTTCAGCAGATGGCTCTGTCAGTGAGGGAAAGAGCCAGCCTCTCTCCTGCTGAGAAATGACTGCACCAAAGGTGATGACGACGGGGCTCTTTTACTCAGTGAATCTGTAGGGCACATGCACCTGCCCAAGGCTCCCTACTCCCCAAGCAGCTTTCCCTGCCCACCAGAGAGAGAATCAATTTTTCCAGGCTGGCAGCCATTGGGCAGGCTTCACTTCCAGAAGTTCCAGATGGACATGTGCCAGTTTCAGCCCCAGCTCCAGCTGTGGTTATCTTCAGCTGTTTCCCAAAAGCCTATGGATGAGGCCCAGGAGTTGGAGGTAGGGGTGTGTATTAGTCAGCGTTCACAACAGATTCATTGTGAGGAATCGACTGTCATGATCCAGGAAGACGACAAGTCTTAGCGTCTGCACCTGCAGGCCAGAGAACCAGGGAGATCAGGGTCTCAGCTGTCCCATGGCAGAAGACGGATGTTCCAACTCAGGAACAGAGAAGAGATTCACCTTATTCCCACCTTATTGGTCTCCCCAGGCCTTCAATGGACGAGATGATGCCCACTCACACTGGTGAGGGTCATCTGTTCTACTCAGTCCACTGATCCAAACACTCCTCTCTGAGAAACACCCTCACAGACACACTCACATGATGTTTCATCAGCTATCTAGGTGTCCTTTCAGCCACTCAAGTTGATGCACAAAATGAAGCACCACAGAGTTTCTAGTCCAACAAGAGGGTTTGTATAAAAGCAAGAAGGTTAAGGTTACTCTGTAGAAGTGATTCCGCCCTGGCCTAGGAATAGAATGGCCCAAGGTCTCTAACTTCTATATCTGAACAGTGGTACCACTCAACTCTGAGCCTCAGTTTCCCTGGGTTGTCTTCATAACATCAATCCTATCAACTTCAAAATGTCATTTGATAACTATATCACAAAGGTACTCACAAAATGTTTTTTGGAAATATAAGTGCTCATTATTTCCTCAAGACATGACTTAGAAAGACTAAGGAGATGTGGTTTCTCTGCTTGCTTAGGGAACTTGGACAAGTCATTGGCCTCACCTGGTCTGGGAAATGGGAATAGCAACTTCCTCTCCCTAAATTATGTGAGACATAAAAAGACAAATGCTTTCAAAGCCTTTAGTGAAGTCCAAGGGCAATAAAAATGCATACTAATCAATTAAATGTTTCATCTGAGGAAATAGCTCAAGCTTATATTTGAGACCTATTGCTAGAGCAGAAGACTTCCTGTTGCAACACAAGAAAGCAGAATCAGCATTCTGTTTCTCCCTGGCCCTTCCTAGCTGGATCTTTGGTTCACACTATCTCTACCCTCACATATTTTACCCCAAATGTAATTGTAGTGTTGAACCCAAAGTTTTGCCATTCCTTGCTCCCTTTCTTTCCCTCAGACTGTTCTAACAGATTTTCCATATTCCATTACAGCCCATGCTTTAGGAATGGGAAAGAGCTGCCCAAAACTATCCTTTGGTGGTAACTTTCTCTGAAGGGAGGAGAGAACTTCCACTTTGACTATGGGCTTGTCTAAATAAGGTCAGAGTTTGTGGACTCAAGAAACTTCCATAGCTTTGGCAGCTCATGACAAGAGCCTCGGGTGATTACTGACATCAAAAATAAGAGTGTCAATTGTGAAATCAACAACAGGAGTCACTGTGCACTTGCTCCCCTTGTAGGACCTCTGTCCTTAATGTGTTGTACTATGGGAATTAGTAAAACTAATCTGCAAACAGTCCTTTATACTTTGTGTTTCTGTGTAGGTGCAAGCTGTTGAAATCTTTACTCAGTATAGAGTTGATCTTCTGTATATAAAGATAATTGAAAATGAATCATAGGCCAGCGCTGCAGCTCACTAGGCTAATCCTCCCCCTTGGCACCAGCACACTGGGTTCTAGTCCTGGTCAGGGCACTGGATTCTGTCCCAGCTGCTCCTCTTCTAGTCCAGCTCTCTGCTGTGGCCAGGGAGTGCAATGGAGGATGGCCCAGGTCCTTGGGCCATGCACTCACATTGGAGACCAGGAGGAAACACCTGGCTCCTGGCTTTGGATCGGCGCAGCATGCTGGCCGCAACATGCCGGTCATAGCGGCCTCTTGCGGGGTGAACCAACGGAAAAAGGAAGACCTTTCTGTCTCTCTCTGACACTGTCTAACTCTGCCTGTCCAAAAAAATGAATCTTAATGAAGAATGGGCTGGTAGACAAAGAAGGAGACAGGATAGTTTGCAGATGGGAGGGTGGTTATGGGGGAAAGAATCACTATAATCCAAAAGTCGTACTTTTGAAATTTATAATTATGAAATAAAAGTTTTCTATTAAAAAACTATCCTTTAGGTGAAGCATTTTGCCCTTTGTGCCTTGGCCCTGATCACCCACAGATCAGCTTTGCCTGCGTGTATTTGCACCAGAGGTGTCTGAAGTGCCGTCATGTTCCTGGTTTCCTTGGAGACTAGGGTTGCAAGGTTCACATGGGTTGCATTCAGCTCACACATACTTTGGGTCTCAGTAAAAATTAAAATGCAACAAATATTGTTCCTGCACATCTCTATGCAAAAACATTCTGCTGGTGCTAGCCTTGGAAATCAAACCTGTTAGATTTGTTGTCATCCTACCTTCCATGGAGAGAGGACTCATAAATAGTAGGCCACTATAAATAGCAAGCAAATTGTTTTAAAAGGCATTCTCTTTGGCTTTTAAATCTCTTGGCAAATTAACGTGACCTTTGACATTGGAAGAGTGAAAACACGCTACTGAGAAATGAGTTGATGATCTCAAGGAAATCAGATATTCTAAACCCCATGAGAAAATGCTGGTCCATTCTTCTCTGAATATTCAACATCCCCCAAACTACATATTCTTCCCTACAATAATGTCACAAGAAAAAATGTCAATCAAAAGGCATTTAGACTTACAGCATCATGTAGAGTATGGATATTAAAGCATTCATTTATTTTGAATTAAATCCTAGTGTCTTAAGGGGAGGCAGCATAATATCACTGTTAAATCCTTAGCCTGACAAGTCTGGATTTGCCTCTTGTCTACGATTCTTGGAGTCTAGTGACTTTGGCTAAAGTCCTGTAATGTTACTGAGGTATTGCGTTTAAGTAGGAGCATCCACTAGCAATCATTTGAGTAACTCTTTGACAACATCATTCCATGGACTGCCTATTACTAATTCAAAGAACTTACCTTCAGATTCTGTTCTTCTGGGACCACTTCCAGCACCAAAATCTGTATCTTTCAGTGTTCAAATAGAGAAACAGCACTGGTAAGATATAGATGATCTACAAGTAAGTACATTGGTAGATGATAGATACACACTTGTGGCTTACTGTTATGGGACTGACGAAGCAAGCCCAACATTCTTAGGCCATGCAATCAGAAAGGACTGATCATGAGCAGAATGAACTCCATGGCCCAGGCCGAAGCCATCATCCACAGATAGAGTTTTGTCTCTTTGTAAAGGAAATTTCAGCCCAGTCTAACTATTAATCTGCCCACCAAGATAACCAGAGTAATCTCCCTCACTCAAGGCCAAGGGATTAAAAGCTTAAATTAAAAAAAAAAAAAAAATTGAGGGGCTGGCGCTGTGGCGCAGCAGGTTAACACCCTGGCCTGAAGCGCTGGCAATCCCATATGGGCGCCAGTTTGAGACCCGGCTGCTCCACTTCCTATCCATCTCTCTGCTGTGGCCTGGGAAAGCAGTATGAGATGGCCCAAGTGGTTGGGCCCCTGCACCCACTTGGGAGACCTGGAAGAAGCTTCTGGCTCCTGGCTTTGGATCGGCACAGCGCCAGCTGTTGTGACCAATTGGGGAGTGAACCATTGGATGGAAGACAAGACCTCTCTCTCTCTCTCTGCCTCTCTTCTCTCTGTGTAACTCTGCCTTTCAAATAAAATAAATAAATCTTTCAAAAAATTGAAAGGCAGGAGAGTGAGAGAGAGGGAAAGAGAGAGAGAAAAGGAGAGAAGGAGAAAGAGAGAGAGAAAGAGAATCTTGCACCTGCTAGTTCAATCCCCAAATGCCAACAACCAATGGGGTCGGGAGAGGTGGAACCCAGAAACCTGGAACTCATTCCAGGTCTCCCATGAGGATCTAGGGACCAGTATACTTGAGTCATCCATCACCTGCTGCCTCCCAGGGTAAGCATTAGCAGGAAGCTAGGCACTCCAATGGGGATGCAGGGAATGGAGTGATTCCCTAACTGTATCTTAACAGCTGGGCCAAATGCCTGCCTCAGAGGTTTTATTTACATACACAGAATACCTTCACAGTAGGACTTACAGCAATGTTTGATGGACTAACTGGGGACTGTAATCTAGTCAGACTGGTATATCAAAATATCATTTAAAATAGTATTTTTAAAATCCATTACATAGGTATAAACCTAAAAAAAGTCTGTAAGATCTCTACATTGAAAACTATAAAATGTTAGATGAGAAATGTTAAAAGACATAGATAAATGGATGGCTATGCCACTTTCATGAACTGAAAAGCCCAATATTATAAAGGTAACAGTGCTTCCCAAATTTAACTACAGATAAATATAATTCCAAATACAAATCTAGAAAATTCTGTACATACATTGAAACTGACAAATGAATTCTAAGATTTATATGGAAATGCAAAAGCTGAAATTAAAATAATCCCGTTGCTCCAGGTTGAAAAAAGTGTATGCTCCAGATTTTAATGTTTATTATGAAACTCTATTTATTAAGGTAGTAAATGTGTTTCGCCCAACATTAACACTGCACTTTTGATTATTAGTCTCTCCGAATAATTCAGGATTGCAAATACATTTTCTTTCAAATGCAACTCCAATTGATTGAGAGATATATACTAGGGTTCTTTCTTGAGAAATCTTTTGAGCTTACCCTGCGTCTCCATGTTACAGAATGCTATAATAAATTAATAAGGGAAGATGGACAATTAGTATGCTCAGTATGTATTTGCCATCTCTTCTCCATTACCGTTAATTATTTAATGGCAAAATGAGAATTGAAATAGGCATTTACTTATTGTTTCTTCCATCCATTCAAAATATACTTACTGAGCACTGACCATGCGGAGGACATAATAGCAATATGATCAGAGAAGTGGCTAACTACTCCAGAATAACATTTACTCTTAGCTACTTATTTGAACAAGGTATTTTTTATGGTTCATATAATCATTTTGGTGGTATTGATCAAAAATATTTCACAGGGCCTGCTTTTGTTTAAAAATATTTTTTCCTTTTCAACATTATGAGATTTCCTTCATCATAGAAAGCATTCCTACTAATTGCAAATACAAATGTGCCTATTCCCATTTTATACATAAGAAATGGAGGCATAGTAGATCTTGATGTAGCAGAATAGAGAATTGAATCTGGATTTCTCTAATCACAGGTGTTACATGAGAAAAACTATGCTGGAGATCATTCTAAATTTCCACAACCATCTTCTGTTTTTGTGACGTCCCCAGAGACTCCGATTTCATGAACTTCTAGTTCATTCATTGCTTGCCTGGACTTTGCAAGGTGTGGGAGTTCAGTGCTCAAAGTTAGCAGGGAGAAAAATCCACAAGTGGAGGAACTGGCACTATGGTCACAACTGTGTTTTAAGTATGCAGATTGAAGTAGTTCTATATTCTCCTTTCTACTCTTTCAAGTTGAAATTACTTTTTGAAACAGATGTCCAAAGGGCATACAAAAAAAAAAAAAAAAGAGGTAACATATAGATACACCTACAATCTTTGTTGCTCATCATTCTGGGCATCTCTTAAATTAGAAGAAGTGGGAGTAGCAAAGGAGAGGAAGAGGGAGAAAGAGAGACTTTATGAAATAAAGAAAGGAGAGAAGCTTACACCGAAAGCCCACAAGAAGGTAACTTATGGTCCTGTTCTCTTTTCTTCACAAAGCAGCCACAGGGCACCAGGAATGACTGGAAAGTGAAAGTTTTTGATTCTCTGTAGCCCTAAGTCAGATGGGCTGCAGATAGCATAAACTCCGAGACTGCCGGAATTTATGTTGAAAACCTGGTACGTTGTATAGCTTGAGAGGTGGTTACCACTCCTTAAAATTGAATTTATTTTCATTTTCCAGGCAACTGCTCGTGAAACGAAAAGTATAAGAAGCTCTGTTTCCTGGGGCTCTGTCCAGCTCTCAGGAGTGAACATTTGAGTAAGTAAGAAGGGTCCCACATCTCTGAGATCAAATGACATCTCTGTTCAGCTAAATTGGACTGACTTTGAGTTACAGGATTCCAAATATTCCCAGGTCTTATCTTTTTCACTTTCACTAGTTTTATTAATTTTATTAATAGGTTGCCCCGCAAAGAAATTTTTTATTTAAGGAATACAAACTTCATGCATCTCATAAGTACAACTTTAGGACTACAGATATTCTTCCTACCATACCTACCCTCCCACCCCACCCCCCATTTCCAGTCCCATTCTCCACTAAGATCCATTTTAGATTAACTTTATACACAGAAGACCAATTCCAAACTAAGTAAAGATTTCAACAATTTGCACATACACACAAAAAAGCTGTTCTTCAATAGTCAAGACAAGGGCTTTCGAAGTCATTGCATCTTGAAGTTAATTTCACTTTTTTTTTTTTTTAGCAATTTACTTAACTTTAAAGAAGCACCCAAGAATGATACATCTTTTGGGAGCACTTAGACATAATTATAATACAACTCTTTGAAAACAGAGGTCCTGCATGGGAAGTTAGTGGACAGTGACTCCTATTGTTAATTTAACAATTAACATTCTTATGTATGATGTCAGTGATCACCCAAGGCCCTTGACATGAGCTGCCCAGGCTATGGAAGCCTTTTTAGTCGACAAACTCCATCAGTATTTAGACAAGGCCATAAGCAAAGTGGAAGTTCTCTCCTCCCTTCAATGAAAAGTACCTCCTCCTTTGATGTCCAGGTCTTATCTTTAGATTCACTCCTTTAAATAACGTGTTTTCCTACAGGTTGAGATTTTTAAAATATGGCTTACTTACTTCCTGATAAACATTACTTCCTAAGTGTTTCCTAAAGAATAGATTAACTCTTAAAATTATTGCTCTACCAAACATTTGTTGATATAATTAATTCATTTTCTTGATTTCATAGGTGTGATATCATATACAAATTACAATATACAGATCTGATTCCCATGTGTTTGGCACAAGCATCAGTGATACCACATGTACACATTATTCATTAGCAGCACTACCAGACATTATGCACATAAAGTCCAGTCCATAATTGGAAAATTCAACCCCCTTGTGTTTAAATGAATCACCCTCCCACTATAGAAAGACACTTATTTTTATATTTAAATTTGTACATTAGTACTTGTTTAATAAATGCAACTAGATTGTTCTATGATACATTTTTTTAGATTTGGCTCTGCCAAGAACAAATTCTCAACTTGAAAGTCTCTGCTTCCTCACTTGGTCATTAATACTGCATGCCCAGAGACATGGGTTTCCAGAGGAGAACCAAACCATTTTGTAGGCTGACAGTAATGCCAGTAGGTCCTTGCAATAGGGAAAATTTTTGGTTGAGTTATAGGGAAAGCTATTGAAACAAGGAGGAAATCCTCGTGAGTCTCTGGGCTTCAATGTCCTCAGCTGTAAAATGGGATAAAAGGGGGACCCGTTTCAGCATAAAAGGGGGAGAATTAGGTGAAACAGCAAACTGGAAGTGCTTGCCCCAGGATCTGCCACAGCAGCAGGCAAGTACATCATCATAATGAGACCTTTCTACAAGTCAGCCACACTTTTGAATGCTTATCTTGTTACAGGTTATCCCTACGATTCTGACAGGGATCATTTTTTGTCAATGTAGACGTGTAACACTGTCACGGGAATCTGTCTCAGAGAGGGTAGCCAGCCTACCCAAGGTCACACAGCTTCTCATGCAAGGATCCTGTGAACACAGCCTATGCTTCTTCCCTGAAGCAGAAAGAGCTTGAGAATGAATGGCAAAGGAGGGGAAAAATGCCCACAGCTCTACAAATCACCATCACGTCTTCTTGTAGTTTCTCAAAGAATTTTTGAAGATAGTTTTATAAATTGGAAACGATTTTTGAGTAATATAGCCAAGCATAGATTCAAAGGCAGAAACTTGAATATTAAACATCTTTAGCATCAAATAAGTAAGTGCCTGGGTAACTTGGGAACTTACTAGCTGTGTCAGCTCAAGCTTTGCCCTTCTTCTCACACGGAGGGAAAAGAAATCCAGTCAAATTCTTCTATTTGTTTGTCAAAATCTCCTGGTAAAATTGGCTGAATGTCTAACCTCGTTTAAAAGGAAGAAAAGGGTGGGTTTGAAAAAAGTAACTATAAAGGAACAAAGATACTTTTATCCATATTTATTCTGAGATTTTTAAAAAAATGTTTGCTTATAATATGATTAGTGTTTGAAAAGATTTATCTAGTATAAAAATAGTTTTAAAGTTGTAAAAAAATGTTTTAAATAAATAAGAGGCTCTCTGAGAACCATCTAGCATCTACAACATTGTTAAGCACTGATTGGAGTGTCATTTTAGTAATGCTTCTAAAATTTCCTGCATAAACTAGTGCCCTTAGATGTCTACATAAACAGTTTCTCTGTTGCAAACAGTGCGTCTTTTCAGCTTCAAACAAAGATGAATCCCTCAAACCCGGGATTAGTATTAGCATTTCTTCAACAAATGGTAAAAATTCATTATGACTTTCTCCCTTAATATATCCTTGTATAATATACTTTATGTTTGGGCCCAAGAAAATACTGTAAAAATTTCCATGGGCAAAAAGTACATTTCACTGTATTCTGAGAGATTTTTTCCCCATACTTACACTGTTACTTTTCTGATATACATAAAAATTAATAGAAGATGTAAAACTTCAAAAAGCGACAGTTTTTACTGAAAATATATACAGGACATTAATAACATTTTGTATTTTTTCTCAAACTCAATACAATCATATTCTTTGATTTGTATGCTTTTTTTTAATGTTATTATTCAGTATACCCAAGATTCTAAAATGCTGGCATTCTGAACATTACCATTAGGTTACTTGTTACATATTTAATTTCATGCTCCACTCAGCATAAAGTAGTTGTGGGACTACAGACCAGAGCAAATTAAGTAGCTTCTTAGATAATTTCCTGCTTAATTGAAAGCAGGTAGCTTTTTAAAAGTAATAATTGGCTTTGTTTCAAATGATGGTAAGGTTTTTTTTTAAAAAATACATGGTTATAGGATAACTTTCTACCAGTTCAGACATGATGGGTGGAGGTTCTTCCATTGAGTCCAAGGCACACCAATGTGACCAGCAGTGACAGCAAATGAAAGGAAGATTCCATGGGGGATGTGATGTGAGGCAAGGCAGGGGCCAAGGGGCAGCACGGCTTTGAGTTAGCATATACACACACACACACACATACACATATATGTATATACATGCATATGGATCTAGCCACACAGTTGGCCCTCTGTGTCCATGAATTTTGGTTTTTGGAGTATAATCAACCACATACTAAAAATACTCAGAGAAAAAAATTGCATCTGCACTGAACATGTAGGTTTTTTCTTATCAGTAGTCCCTAAACAACACAGCTAACAACTGTTGCCATAGCTTTTACATTATATTAGATATTATGAGTAATCTAGAGATGTTTTAAAGTATACAGAAGGATGTGCTGAGTTAAATGCAAATACCAAGCCATTTTTTTAAAAATTTATTTATTTGAAAGACAGAGGTACAGAGAGAGAGATAGAGCCAGAGATAGAGAGAGGTCTTCCAGCCACTGGTTCACTCCCCAAATGGCTACAACGGCCAGAGCTGAGCTGATCCAAAGCCAGGAGTCAGGAGCTTCTTCCAGGTCTCTCATGCGGGTGCAGGAGCCTGAGCACTTGGGCCATCTTCTACTACTTTCCCAAGCCATAGTAGAGATCTGGATTGGAAGTGGAGCAGCCAGGACTTGAATCAGTGCCCAAACGGGATGTGGGCGCCGCAGGCCAGGGCTTTAACCCACTGCGCCGCAGCACTGGCTCCACAGTGCCATTTTATATGAAGGATTGAGTTTCAGATTTTGGCTCCTGCAAAGGATACCAGATACTGAGGAACCACCATGTCTGTGTACATAAATACATAGAGACGTATGTATTTGTGTTTACCATTAACACATGCAATAAACTGGATTGGATTTCACTTGTCTCCCTGCTTCACTCTTTGCATTGGTCTAGTATTAGCAAGTGGTCTATGGGATTTGCAGCCCTAGTTCATGTCTAACAGACAGGCCTTCCTCACTACAATGTAAACACTGGGTACTGTGATGAGCTATCATTATATCAAGATGCAGCACCACCTATGATACTTGTCTGGTTTCTGAAGATCTAGTCCTAAGAGTATGTATAAACATAAGCATATTAATAAGGAGACACAAAAGGAACTTGGTTTAACATTGATGCCCATATAACAGGTAGACTATGGTATCCTGGTTTAGTAGGTGTCAAAAGTCAGAATTTTTCAAAAAAGTTAGACCTGCTAAAAAGCAGTTAGGGGTTGGCGCCATGGTGCAGCAGGTTAAAGCCCTGGCCTGAAGCGTTGGCATCCCATATGGGCGCCAGTTCTAGTCCCGGCTGGTCCTCTTCCAATCCAGTTCTCTGCTGTGGCCTGGGAAAGCAGTAGAAGATGGCCCAAGTCCTTAGGCCCCTGCATCCACATGGGAGACCTGGAAAAAGCTCCTGGCTCCTGGCAACTCGGTGCAACTCTGGCCATTGCGGTCATCTGGGGAGTGAACCGGATGGAAGACCTCTCTCTGTTTCTACCTCTCTCTGTAACTCTGTCTTTCAAATAAATAAAATAATCTTTTAAAAAATTTTAAAAAGCATTTAAATTACAGAAAAGAGAGAATGTTTTCTCGTTGCTTAGCTTTAGCAGAATAACAGATAGACAAACCAACAAACAAAAGGGCATTCTTCAGAACCAAACATTTTAATACACTACAGGGAAAAATATATACCAAATTTTTTACATTCATCAATTGCCACGGTGATTCATGTCACTGATAACACTGAGCATCAGCACCCTAGAGCTATGGAATAAGTGCTAAGGGATGCACTTTTGCTATTTACTAAAATTCGAACTTGCTGCAGTCTTATAGGCCTCTGATTCTACTGTCTGCTACTTTGGATCACTGCTCTTCATCACGCCACACGTGGAACTGCCATCTATATAGCAACAGTGCAGTGTAGAAGCAGATCTCTTTTTCTTTGGCAATGCTTGTAGGCACCCTTTCATACTGCAAGCTGTGGGGTCACTCTCAGTCATGCTTTCCCAGCCCTTTGGAAATGGTGAAAGGAAGGCAGAAAGAGGGGAGAAGGAGAGGAAAGGAGGAAGGACCTGCATCTGAAGAGCCATGAGGGAGTCATAGTCAAATCTGAGATATTCACCCGTGATTCAGCTTTCTACCTTTAATGGTATAGACTGTTCTTCCCTTCCTACCTGAACAGAAGTTGAAGGTAGTGATATGAGGTGCTTTGGTCATGGGGAGGTGACACGCTGGCATCACAGTGTGTACCACAGCCAAGCAGAAACCTTTTGGACCCAGTGCAGGATATACTTCGCTTCCTCCCTATTTATGCCACAGCAACTATCAACTCTCTAGACAGCAGAGGCTCCATCAGCCTCACTCAAATCTGGCAGAAGATATTTAGTCAAACCATCACAGACATGTAGCAGGAGCAACAACTAAACCTTTGCTTCCCTAAGAAACTAAAACCTTGATTCATCAGAACCTAACACTAATTAATACAGTAACTGTCGGGAAAGAAATAAGACTTCAACTTGTAACTGCAATTACCATAAAATCAAAAGAAAGAAAGAAGTAAAACAAAGTGAAAAGAACAGAGATGTGTAAGAGGATATGAGGTTCTGGAAAGAATACAAAACTGAGAATTCAAACGCTAGCAATAACAAGTCAATACACAAATAACAATCCCAACAAAATTCATCAAGAACCATAAGGAATGGATTCAATTAGTTCTAGGGGATATTAGGTTTAAGACCAAGGAAGATATTCTATGTCCTTTACAGCATTTTTCCAAGATGAATTCCCTTAGTGCTCAGTATAATTTTTCAGAGACTCCTGAAGGAAAATTCAACGGGAGCTAGTTGTTACTTCAATGTGTTGTATGAAAAAGAAGATGAGAAGATGATGTGGGAGTTTCTGGTTTGAGAATATGAATCAATGATGGTGCTGTTTAATGAAATAGAGAACTCAGGGAGAGAACACATAATGAAACAGAGAACATGGGATTTTGCAGATGTTGAGACTGAAAAGTAAATAGAGACATTGGTGATAATCAGAGATCCAATACATGAGTCTGGAGCTCAAGGGAGAGATGTTAGCTGAAGACAAAGATTTGGAACCCTACGCCTGTTTCATACAATTTTGAAACTATAGAATTGGATGAGAACATCCCAAGGTTAGCATCTGTCTCTGGGAAGAAGGAAGAGCTTCAAATTATACAACATTTCAGGAATAGGTAAAGGAAAGGGGCCCTCAAAATAAAATGAGAAAGTATAGTCAGGGAAGCAGAAAGAATTTTTTATGCTATGTCCTATTTCTTTACTTTAAACCTCTAACTTTCCTCCAGTATTTCACTTTCTACTTATTGTTTCATTTCCTTTTCTACTCAGTCACATCAGAACCAATCATTTAAAAATTTTTTTTGCACATGCAATAGTTTTTCTTATTGACTTATGTTGCTATCCTACTATATCTTTTACCTTAGGACAATAACAAAAATCCACATTTTGTTCTTAAAAGGATATTTTCCCTAGAAATCATTTTTTTCTGGAAATTATTGTGCCTAGGCATTAACAGGCTTCCAGGTCATGTCCTCTAATTCAAACACCCCCCGCCCCCAGTGTTTAGCTTCCTTAGTCTATTCAGATGATATATAGAGCGTGACCATAGAAAAAAAGAAATAATATTTAAACATATATTATGTGTTAGTCATGCACTGTGGTGGGTCTTTTATGTATAATATTTACTCTTGACAATGAGTTATTTTTTATTGACCTTATAAAAGCTAACAACTTTGCCCAAGATCCCACTGTAATGCATATATTCTGCTTCCAAAAGCTGGCCCGTGCCAGCTTCCTTCCAAGGAAAAAGGCATTTTGCCCTCTTCAAATTTAAAGTCCAGCTATGCTAAAATTTTTTGAAGAAAGTGGCAGGTGTTATGGCATAGGAGGTTAAGTTGTTCATTCAGATGCCTGCATCCCAAGCTGGAGTGCCTGGCTTGAGTCCCCCCTACTCCACTTCCGTTCCAGCTTCCTGCTAATGTACAATCTAGGGTCCTGCAGATGATGGCTCGAGTACCTGGGCCCCTGCCACACATGTGAAAGACCCAGACTGAGTTATTTGCTCATAGATTTTTCCTGACCCAACCCTAGGTGTTGTGGGCATTTGGGGATCGAACAAGTAGATGAAAGATCGCTCACTTTCTCTATCTTCCTTTGCCTTCAAACAAATAAAAATAAACTTTAAAAATTATTTGAAATGGTTTAAAATCCAGCTGGTATAAAAACAGAGGCCCCTTCACAATGAAGAGGGGAGACTATAACCTAGTGTCAAGCAGATAAGCATTAACTAGGTTGCTCTTAACTCTGGCTGTACTTTTAAAGAATTACTACATTTAAAAACATTAGGTCTTCTTTTTTCAGAAAGATGGAATACAGCTACTTTTCCATATTCTTCCTCCTAGGTACAACTACAAACTCTGAACATTATATAAAAAACAAACATAAGAAGTCTGAAGACAGAGTGAAGAGAAATAGGAAAACCAGTTGGGGAATTTAAGACCTAAGAAATGAAAAACAACATGGTGATGAGTTCCCTGGGTTTACTTTTTCCCTCAAATGTCTCAGATCAGGTGATGAAGGAACTAGCAACCCAGAAGAACCAACAAGCACTGATTTAACAAAAAAAAAAAAAAAAAAGGCTCAACAAAAGCCTGTTCTCTCTAGATAAACAGCAAGGAAATGGGCAGCCTAGCCATTTAGAAGACACTTAGAGAATAACAGCCCAATGCTGCATGATTCCAGTCAAATACTAGAGAGAAAACTGCAGCTCCACCTTCTCCCCCTACCAGCAAAAAGCAAGGGGGAACCACAACTTCCATCCTTGCCATATACCTCAGCACTTCTACCTGAGTGATGACAGAGAAGGAAGGCAGGAAGCTGAGAATATCATTTCCATCAAACAATATGGAAGCTCCCCATCACCACATACTGATGGAGTCCATAAAGACCACATGGAGAGCCTAGTGCTCCTCTCCCACCCCCCGGAAGTGGATCAGAGAAAGTGTAGTGGAGAGTCATAACTTTTACCACGTCCAGCAGTAATGAAGCCATCCCAACTCCACAATGTCAGTAGAGAACACAATATAGTCTTCATGCCCGCCTCAGGCAGGGTGATATCAGCAGTGCTATGCTCTATTCTTTAACGTTAAACCTCTAACCTAACCCCTGCCCAAGAGTTACGGGTCCCTTCTCTGCATTTGTCAACAGAGGCATGAAATTTCCACACCTACCCAGCAGCAACAAGGGAGCACCACCATAGGGCGGTTTCAACAAAAAAGCTTGAAATAAAGCTAAAAACAAAATTCCAGCAAAGAGAAACAAATATATATATATAAAGGAGCCAAAAAGAAAGTGTAGAGCTGGAAAATACAATGACCAATAAACCAAACAAAACCCCATCAATGAACAACCTCAACATCAGAATGAAAGGGACAAAAAACAAAGATTCATTAAACTTGAAAATAACAAGAGAAATCATCCAATCTGAATGAAATAGTTGTTTTTTTTTTTTTCTTTAAATGAACACATCCTCAGGCTGGTGTTGCAGCAAGTGGGTTAAGAAATGCCTGTGATGTTGGCATACCAGGCATCCCATGTGGGCACCGGTTAAGTCCTAGCTGCTCCATTTCCAATCCAGCTCCCTGCCAATGCACCTGAAAAAGCAGGGGAAGATGGTCCAAGTACTATGGCCCCCACTACACATGTGGGAGTCCAGGATTCAGCTCGTGGTTTCTGGCTTGGGCCTGGCTCATTCCTGGCCATTGTAGCCACTTGGGGAGTGAACCAGCAGATGGAAGACCCTTTCTCTCTCTGTCTGTCTCTCTCTCTCTGCAACTCCACCTTTCAGATATATAAATACATATTTAAAGCAAACAAATAAATAATTAGAAACTCAAGCACTAGTAGGAATATAACAAAACATCTAACATCTAACAAATCATCTAACATTTATATTTTGCAGATCAGGAAGGAGAAGAGAAAGAGGGTGGGTTGAAAGCTATCTGAAAAATAATTGTGGAAAAGGCCCCAAATCTAGCAAAAGGCACACATTTAACAGACCCTACTCACAGGAAAAAACAATTAGCATGACAAATTTCTCATCTGAAGTCACAGAAGCCAAAACAACATCATATAAATCTTCCAAGTGTTGGGGGGGGGGATAGAGCTGTCAACCCAGAATTTTATATCCAGCAAAATTATCCTTCAGGAATGAAGGAGAAATCATGGTACTCTCTGATGAAACTAATTGTCACCAGGGGACCTACCCTAAAAGAATGGCTCTACGATTATCTAAACAGAGGAAATGCTAACAGAAGCAACTGCAGAACACCAAGAAAAAACAAAGAGCACAGAAATAATAAAAATATGAGCAAGCACAACAGGTTTTCCTCCTTCTCTTGAGTTTTCTAAATAACATTTGACTGTTTGGGCAAAAATATACCATATCTGATAAGATGCTATATGTATGTATAGAAGATACTTCAGAAAATGATATTGTATATAAAAAACAAATCAACAAACATACAGAAGAACTCAACAACCACATCAGCCACCAGACCATAATTGACCCAGATACCTCACTCAGCAACAACATATACCAGTATAGATCCTATCGTGGAGTATAAAATAAAACTCAGTGAAGGTAAAAGCATGAAGTCACACAGTGTATTATCTGACCATAATGAAATCAACCTAGAAATCAATTACAGAAAGATAATAGGAAAATAACACTTGGAAATTAACCTCACTTCTAAAGAATCCATAAATCAAAGATAGAAATAAAAATATACATTGAATTGAATGAAAATGGAAATACAACATATCACAATTTGTGGTATACATAAAAACAGAGAAGAGAGGTAAATTGTGGCATGAAAAGCTTTCAAATTAAAATCTAAGATTCCATCTTTTTTTACTTTTATACATTTTTTAATTTTATTATTTTATTTTTATTGTTTCAACTTTTATTTAATAAATATAAATTTCCAAAGTACAATTTTTGGATTATAGTGGCTTTTCCCCCCATCACAACCATCTCATCTTCCACTCCTTCTCCCATCCCATTCTTCATTAAGATTCATTTTCAATTCTCTTTATATACAGAAGATCAACTCTATACTGAGTAAAGATTTCAACAGTTTGCACCTACACAGAAACACAAAGTATAAAGGACTGTTTGCAGATTAGTTTTACTAATTCGCATAGTACAACACATTAAGGACAGAGGTCCTACAAGGGGAGCAAGTGCACAGTGACTCCTGTTGTTGATTTCACAATTGACACTCTTATTTATAATGTCAGTAATCACCCAAGGCTCTTGTCATAAGCTGCCAAGGCTATGGAAGGCTCTTGAGTTCACCAACTCTGATCTTATTTAGACAAGGCCATAGTCAAAGTGGAAGTTCTCTCCTCTCTTCAGAGAAAAGTACCTCCTTCTTTGATGGCCCATTCTTAAGAACCTAGAAAGACAAAAGTAAAATAAACCAAAGAAAGCAATGGGAGAAAATAATAAAGAGTGGAAATCAATGAAATTGGAAATAGAAACACAACAAAGGAAAGTCAATAAAATAATGAAAATATCAATGATGCTGACAATCTAACAGCACTAACAACATACGAGGAGAGAAAACAGAACTGCTACTACTACAGGGAATGAAGTAGGAAATCACTACAGAGCCTGCAGACATCAAAAGGGTAATGAGGGAATATCACAAACGTAAGACTATTTAGATAAAATGAATCAATTCCTCAAAAAGCACAAGCTACCCCAATTCAAAAAACTTGAAATAAGATAATTTAAACACTGCTGCAGCTATGAAGGAAATTGGATCTGTAATTTTAATATTCCAGAAAAAGAAATCCCCAGGCCCAGACTGTTTCACTGTGGAATGCCAGCAAGCATTTAAAGAATTAACAGCAATACTATATACTATCTCCTCAAAAATGGAGGTAGGAACACTTTCAACTCACTTTTTAAAAAATTTATTTATGTATTTGAAAGTTAGAGTTACAAAGAGGCAGAGGCAGAGAAAGAGAGAGACTCAGATTCACTTCCCAAATGGCCACATCAGATGGAGCTGGGCCAATCCCAAACCAGGAGCCTGGAGCTTCTTCCAGGTCTCCCCCATAAGCGTAGGTGCTCAAGCACTTGGGCCATCTTCTACTGATTTCTCAAATCATAGCAGAAAGCACCGGAAGTGGGGCAGCCAGAACTTGAACCAGCGCCCATATGGAATGCTGGTACTGCAGGTGGCAGCTTAACCCACTACACCACAGCACCAGCCCCTCAACTCAATGTAATAGGTCAGTATTATCCTTTTATCAGAACCAGATAAAGCCAACATCAAAATGTGTGAGTATGTTCCTGTGTGTGTGTGTGTGTGTGTGTGTGTGTGAGAGAGAGAGAGAGAGAGAGAGAGAGAGAGAGAGAGAGAGAACTATACACAAATAAATGGAATAATTCTTAACAAAATATTAGCAAGCAGATGTCAGTGTCATGACCTAGTGGTGTTTATTCTAGGGATGAAAGGGTGGTTCAATACCCAAAAATCAATGTAATCCATCATTTTAACAGATTAAAGACTAAAATCACATAATCCTATCAAAAGATGCAGAAAAAGCACTTGATAAAATTCAACATCCATTCATAATAAAAGTTCTCAGAAAACTCAGAACAAACTTGATAAAAGCAAAAATCAAATTAGTAAAAAAAGGCAACTAAAAAAATCTACAACTCACATTATACTTAATGATAAAAGACTAGAAGTCTTCCCCCTTTGAGAATAGGAATAAAGCAAGGATGTCTCAACTCACTGTTGCTATTCAACATAATACTGTGTGTTCTAACTAGTACAATAAGGCAGGAAAATGAAATAAAAGGAAGAACCAAAACTGTTTCTACTTGCAGATGACATGATTCTCTATGTAAGAAAACCCAAGGACTCCACCAAACACAAAACAAACAAATCCACAAAAAGCCACTAGACCTAATAAAATGTCAACATACAAAATTCAATTCTATCGGATACGTTAGCTGTATATGTGTACAAACAGAAGCTAAAAATACAACACCATTAGCAATTAGTCAAAAATGAAACACAGGTTTAGATCTAACAAACTATGATTGTACGTTGGAAACTGTAAAATGTTAATGAAAAAAAAATCGAGTGTCTAAATAAGTGGTAAAATATTTTAGACTGGCAGATCCACAGAGCTTAAATGTTAATTCTTCCCCAATGAATTTACAGTTTTAACACAATTCTATCAAAATATCAACAAGTCTATTATAGATACACACTAGATTATTCTAAAATTTATATGCTAAGGTAGTGGAACTAGAACAAGTAAAAGAATTTTTTTAAAGGATTGATATGAGAGGAATCCAGTCTACCTAATGTCCAGGCTTAAGACACAGCTACAGTTAATCAAGACTGCGTGGTTCTGGTAGAGAAGCAGACATACATATCAAAGGAACAAAATAAAGACAGAAATGTAGAAATATCACCAACTGATTTTTGACAAAGATGTAAAGCAATTTGATACAGAAATGATAGTCTTTTCCAATACACTATTCACCAGCAAAAAGTGAACCTTGACCCAAACCTCATGCCTCATATAAAAAAAATTCACAGATTATTAGATTATTCTAATTTAAATTATAAAACATTTTAAAGTAAATACAAGAGAAAATCTTCAGGGCCTAGGTCATGGTGAAGAATTTTTGGACACTATACTGAAAGCATGATCCATAAAAGAAATAATCTAAAAATTGGAATTCGTAAAAATTAAAAAGTTCTCTCTAAAAGACCATTTTTCAGAGAAATTAAAAGACAAACAAAATATAGGCACAAACTATCTGCAAGCCACATATATGATATAAATTATATATATGATGCAAACCACATATATGATAAAGGACTCATATAAGAACTCATAAAATTCAACAACAATAAAACAATCCAGTAAGAAAAACGGTAATGGACATTTCTAAAGAAGGGGCATTACCAAAGAAGATACATGACTGGTAAATAAAGGCATTAAATGGTGTTCAATATCACTGGTTATTGAGAAAATGCAAGATAAGACCACAGCGAGATTCCATTACATACATCTGAAGAGACAAAACAAGAAGTAGTAACAAAACCAATGCAGGCAAGGATGTGGAAAAACTGGATCTCTTATACATTTCTGGTGGGAATGTAAAATGGCAAATACTTCTGAAAAACAGTATGTCAGTTCCTTAAAACACTAAACATACACTTCCATATGACCCAGAAATTATATTTGTGGACATTTATCCTAGAGAAATGAACATTTATGTCCACATAAAAACCTTCACACCCTTGTTCATACCAATTTTATTAATTTATCCCAAAAAATAAAAAGAGGAAGAAAAGCCAACCAAAATGTTCAACAATAGGTGAATCGTTACACTCTGGCACACTCGGACCCTCAAATATCTACCACTCATCAATAAAAGGGAACAACACACTACTGTTACAGGGAAAACCTGAACAGATCTCAAGGGTATTGTGCTGAATGGGGAGTGGGGAGGAAGCCAACCTCAGAATATAATGCCCAGAAAGAATCAATTTATAAAACATTTGCCAAATGAAAACATCCCAAAAACTGGAGAACAGATTAGTGGATGCCAGGAGGGAGAGGTAGGGTGGGGGAAGGAGGGATGAATAACCACAGAGGGATTCCTAAGGGAGATTTCATGGTGCTGGATTAGCTCTGTATCTTCCTTGTGGTGATGTTTATACTTTATCTCAATGCAGTTCCTTGGCTTTATTATTCCACCAGGATGGCAGAGAATGTAACTGATGATGAAACTAAAGAAGGGATATGGGGGCATGAGACCACCTTTGTATCATCCTGGCAATTTCCTGTGAATCTGCCATTCAACATCAAAAGTTTAAAAAAAAAAAAGCAATTAGGTGACACCCCAAACTATGGAAATAGAAGTTTCTAGAAGAGGGACCTAGCCAACTGCATTGTTCACAGGTTCATGGGTTCAGGGTTGGGAACCACTGGCACCTACTGTCATTATTCAAACTACAGACAAGTAGAACACCTGTTAAGTGTGGTGGAAGATAGAACGGAAAGAGAAAACCAAATACACGTTATCTATTTTAGATCCCTTGAAGATTTTTTTCCCCCTAATTTGGAAGCCTGACATTTAAGTGACTCCAGGTAATAAGAATGTGATAATCATTCATTCATTATGTTATAGACCATGTTACACAAACATTCCATCCATGATCAGCTGCTCTGCATATATGTAGTATCAATGCTATAATCTTAAAATGCTAAAGAGCAATTACAATCACATTTAAATATGTGTAATTTGAGAAAAAACGTTTCACGGAATCCTCATTTTAGATGGGTATCAGAAGGAGTGGGTGTGTGTTCAAGTGATGACTTCCAGCAGCGACAGCTGGAAACATGAGAAAAGCAAACATTCCTGTCTTGAATTAGTTTTTTAGGCATTAGTTGTTTTTATTAATGACCACCCACTATCACCTTGTCATCTCTCTGGACTGAGGTGTTGAGGAAGTATGCTGAAGACGAAGATTTACAGAAGGTCTGGTTTGAGCAAACGATGATTTGATCACTAAATGCCTATCATAAGAATAAAAAAAAAAAAAAACTGTGGGTCTGTTTAGGGGGACCAGGAGATGAAAATCCTTCCTTACCTTCAAAGGGTTTAAATTTATGCTTGAGGATGAAACCAAATGGGAATTAAAAAATGGTAAACAACAAAGTGAGGAAGCCTGCGCTGAAATCCGAACTGACAGGACGCAGAAGGGGCCAAGCGCTTGCTTGGCATGAGCTGAGAAAGCAGTTTTTAATCATACAGATGAGCAACTCGGATTTATACTTTTGGCAGGGTGGGTTTCGTGGATTTCTCAGTTGGGGACCTCCAGAAATGGAGCCATTTTGAAGCAAGAAACCTGGCACACGAAATGAAAACAAAGCACGACTTCATCGTCTCCTTTCCCCCATACCTTCGGGCTTTCAAAGTTCTGGAGGAGCGTGTCACCAGCCTCGGGGTGTGCGTGTGCGTGTGCGTGTCTGAGTCTGTCTCCCAAGTTACGACGCTCACACACTCTCCGTTCCGAGGCACAGCACTGCCCAGATTTGTGTTCTGCAAACATTTCTCCATTTGGAAGCGTTCTTAAGAGCTTAGCTCCCAAGTTCGTAACTATCGTGAAGTTCTGCTTAAAAGCAAAATAGAAGCCACGGCGTTGTTAACAGGGGAGACTGCTTCCAAAATTGTTTAGTGGTCTTAGGAGGTAACCAACGCCAACTCAGAGGCGCTTCCCCCCAAGAAAGCGGAGGTTCGTCACTTTCGCTGTTTCCAACAACGAATTTCTCCTCCTCTGCCGCACGCCTTTTGGCAGGAGCCGCGACTCTGCAGGTGTTAGCGCAGCAAGGGCTGGAGCCCACCGCCAGCTTGTCTGCCGAGCCTAGCAGGGATGCGGCCCCGCGCAGCGCCCAGCCCAGGGGGACGGCGACCGGGGGGAGGCCGCCTGCAAGGACTCTGCAGAGGAGCGGGACCAGAGCCCTCGAAAAGGAGAGCGAGTGCATTTCCCGGCAGGGGGAACCCGCAGGAGCCTGGAAAAAAAAAAAAAAAAAAAAACGAGAGCGAGCGAGCCAAAGAGAGAAAGCAAGCAAGCCAGCCAGCCAGCCGCCCCCGCGCTCCGGAGCTCTGCGCGAGCCAGCGAGCGCGCGGGCCGGCGGGGCCGCTCCAGCTGGAAGTCATTGTGCAGGCTGGCGTCCGCGTTGCCACGGCGACCGCCCGGCCGGCGCCAGCGGAGGGGGGCGGCGGGCTCGGTGAATGGGTGACGTCACGCGGCCGGCGCCAGGCAGTCTGGGCAGCCGAGCCAATGAATCAGCTGTCGGGGGAGGGAGCCGGCGCGCGGGAGGAGGGCGCAGGAATGCGCCGGCAGCCGCGCGGCCCCGGCCCGCCCACCGCGCGTCCGCGCCCCGGCCGCCGGGCGCTGCGCGCTCCTCGCCGGCGAGCCCTGGGGCCCTGGCTGCGCGCAGCGGCCCTCGCCTCCGTCCCGTGACCCCCGCGGACGCGCGCTCTGCGGAGCCCAGGGTCCTTTCTAGAATTCGTTTTGCAGTTACTGCGCTGTGCCGCTTCCTTAGGGAGGAAAACACAATAATAGCTGCAGAGAAAATGCGCTTGCTGTGCGTGACACGGTGCCCCCCCCCCCCCCCAGGAGTCCACGGACTGCGTCATGGTCATTTTAGCACCCTCAGCTCTGGGCGGCACGGTGAGGATTTGACACGATCCAGTGATCATCTGCAACCCAAGAGTAAAGAAATACGCCTTAAGTAAAGGCTGCAGTAAAATTAAAGGATGCCTTTGAACCCCTAACCATCTCCTTTGGATGCTTACCCGGTTTGGGGGGTCAGGATGGCCTATGCTTTGTTAGTGAAACTGGAGAACTTGGGGCGTGCAATGTGGCTAAGGCTGCCCTTGGTGCCGCAGCGTCTTCCCCTTTATCTGTAATGTGAGGGGGGCTGGAGGGAGGCTCCCCTAAGACCCTTGAAGTTCTAGGAGCCTGTCCAGGTACTTATCAACCTTTGGAAACAAATGTTGAATTACTATTCCTGCAGTTGTACTTAGTATACACACAATCACCATTCACTCAACGAACGTTTCAGGGTAGCTGCAGGGGAACAGTAAGTACTAGAAGTTTTCATTGAACTTTTTTGTTTTCTTACTTAGCTAGGATCCCCGACCCGAAAACCTTTAAAGAAAAGCAAGCGAGAAATGAACTAGAAAACCAAAGAAAAGGCCAATAGGCAGGGTTGGGACCAGTTTGTTCCAAAGTTTGACAAGCATTCAAGTCCCCTGAGGCCGGGTCCCGTGCCTTCCCTGGAGATTCTCAGGGCGGGCCCTGGACTACACCTGAATTAAAGGACGTTGACACCGCGGACCAAGGAAAGCTTAAAGTAAGAATGTAATGGACTTGAAGGGGTGTCCTTTCCTGAAGGCCTGAGCGATGCCTGAGCAGGAGGTTGACCCGAATAAAAAAGGCTTCGGAGACACAGCAGCCACAGACAACTGCAGGGGAAGACAGAAAACAGTGGAGAAGTGAGGTGTTTTTTTTTTTTTTTTTTTTTTTTTTTTTTTACTTTAAGTAAGCATTATTTTGGGAAACAGAATAAGAGTGGATATTTACTGGTAGTCGTTAAAATCATGAACTAGAGAACTCAGACTTTCAAAGCTGAAAAAAATCCCTAGAGGGGTATCAGTCCCAACTGATCTGGGGTAGAATAAGTTGAGTTGAGCAGCTGTAGGATTTCACAGGATGATGGCAGAGGACAGAGCAGGAGCCCAAGCTGGGGAACTCGGATTGCATGTATCTTATCAATAAACTGCAGAGTCACTGACAGAAGAAACATCATTTGTTCTTACAGTGCAAGGTAAAAATACGAGGGAAGAATGAAAGCAAGATACAGCGAGGCCTAAAAGCAAACAGTACTAATAGTTGAAGCGAGGGGTTTGGGGTACATCTGGGCTAGAGAGATGAAAAAATAAACAAAGGTTTAATCTGAAAAGAAATTTATGTTTGTATAAATTATAGTGGCTGGAAGTAACTGTTTATAGCATCTTTTCCTGTAACAGAATGGAAAAAACCCTCCATCCATCATCCCATGGTCCAATACGGTGTTTTCAATCCTAACTTCACATCAGCACCAATACTTTTTAAAAAAATAAATATGAATGCCTGAGCTGTATCTCGTGGGAATTTAATCAGCATCTCTGGGAGTGGAGCCCTGGCATGGGCATTATTACAGAGCTCCCCTGGTGAGTATAATGTGCAACCATTGTTGAGAACCACCAATCTAACACACAGTCACCAGCTCGCTCCAGGGGCCTCAGCTCTGCTTGGACCACTTCCCCCAGCGTTCCCCATTATACCAGCACGAGATCACTGCTAACTGTGTTTTATGCTGGGTTCTGATGTTTTACAGTACATCTCTGAGCTCCATGTCACCTATCCCTCATTAACTGTCACGCCTTCGTTGTGAACACGTCCTGACACCTCTCATCATCAAGACAAGGAAAGGTGATTTGGTACATTCTAGGACGGGGTAGTAAACCCACTTTATGAACCCTATGTCCCATAGGACACCACAGTGCAACAATGGGACACCTTGCAGTTGTGTAACTTGATTTTATCTTGTCCTTAAAAATCTACTCTTTAGGATTAGAGCTGATGAGAGAAGTACTTAAAACAGCTATCACAACACTTGGAACTTTTTATTTGGAGTTTCTCTCAAAAATACTTACTGAAAAAAAAAAAAAAAACTAGTGAGAAGTACTTGTGGCTTTTTCCTTGACAGTAAACTTAACTTTTAAACCTTCACTTATTCCTCTAAAATTAATTGAATACCTAACATGTGTTAGATTACTTTTCCAGAAAAACATAACCTGTGTTCTCAAAGAGGAAGAGATAAACACAGTAAACTTCAGGTATTATAATTATTCAGCTTGTACATTTAAAAGATACTTGGCTTTCCCATACTACCTTGCAGTTGCATTTTGTAACTTTTTAAAAATTCAATTCATTCATTTATATAGTTTTCTCTTAAATAACTAATGGATTCCCGCGATTGAAAAACCAAGTACAATATTCTCCCCCATTCCTGTTCTACATCTGTCCCATTTCCCTATCACATTCATCAGAATGCACCAATATTAGTTTCTTGAGTGTCCTTCCAGAATATTTTTAGGAGTATAAAAGCAAATACAAATAGATTCTTAGTTTTCTGCTCTGTATCTTTTTCACTGAAAATATTGGGAAGGGTTTCTTTCCATATCAGCACATTCTGTTCTCATTTTGTTATTCCTCCATAAAACGCTATTGTTGGTAAGTACCACAGTTTATTGATATTACTGTCGTTGATGGTATTTGGGTTGTTTCCAAATCTTGTATTAGAAACTGCATAAATCACTCAATATCTTTGTCATTTTATCCATGCATACAAGTTTCATTCTACAACTGAAATTGCTGGGTCTTTTGAAGAATGTATGTTAGCATCCTTGATTGTTTCCCTAAGATAATTTCCTACACATGAAATTTCTGGATTGAATGATTTAAATATTTTTAAGTTTTTGATGATGACAGATTACTAGCTAGAAAATTAGGAATCATTTTCTCACTTGCATGGTATAAAAGTATCCATTTCTCAGAAATCCTGCCAGTATTGGAAAATATTTTATTTTTTCATATTTTGTTCATTTCATGTGTAAAGATTTGTATATCTGATATTTTAGCATGCATTTCTATGAATATCAGGTAGTTTAACTTTACCATATGTTTACTAACATTGCATATTTAGGAACCATTCATTTTACTTCTCCAATTTTTAAGAATTTTAATTTTCTTAATGATTTGTAACAAGTCGATACACTGATAATAATAATGTATTTATTAAACCTTTACCTTGTTCCAGATGCTGTGTTAAGCATTTTTAACTGATCCTTTGTATTGTGAATACTTTATCTGAGCTTGGTATGTTTTTAATTCCTAGTTAAACATTATTTCCTCTTAAAAACATATAAAGGGCCGGCGCCACGGCTCACTAGGCTAATCCTCCGCCTTGCGGCGCTGGCACACCGGGTTCTAGTCCCGGTCGGGGCGCTGGATTCTGTCCCGGTTGCCCCTCTTCCAGGCTAGCTCTCTGCTGTGGCCGGGGAGTGCAGTGGAGGATGGCCCAAGTGCTTGGGCCCTGCACCCCATGGGAGACCAGGAGAAGCACCTGGCTCCTGCCATTGGATCAGCGGGGTGCGTGGGCCGCATTGCACTGGCTGCAGTGCACCGGCCGCAGCTGCCACTGGAGGGTGAACCAACAGCAAAGGAAGACCTTTCTCTCTGTCTCTCTTTCTCTCACTGTCCACTCTGCCTGTCAAAAAAAAAAAAAAACATATAGAGGCTTTAAAAATTATGTGGTAAAATAAACTAGTCTTTTATGGATTTTTGTTTGCATTAAGATCAGATTGGCATTCAGTTTTTTTTTTCTAGCTCCTGCAGAACTTTTAATAATAAAACCCAATTAAATAATTAAAACCCAAACTAATCACATAATATTTACAGGGGCTTACCTACCTAGAATGTAACCATCTTTTTCTGTCTTGAGAAAACATTTGTATCCTTTTTTTGTATCCTTAAAAAAAAAAAACTATTTGTAAAAATACAAATAACTAAAGTTGGTGGGGGAGGAGAAAGTAAGATTACCCAGAATTCCACCAACCTAAGCCCAACCCATATTAACAGCAAATCCAGATAATTTTCTATATGTAAATATATATCAATAGATATGCTTTTATTTTTATAAAATGCATATATTTTGCACCCTGCTTTTCATCCCGTCTTAGCCACAAATGGTGAATGCTTTTCAATGTCAATAACTCTACATCCTCATCAATAGTCATCCATTATCCTGAAAAGAACACTTCAGAGATCAATTTCACCTCCAAGAGAAGAAGATCTGGGCAGAAGCATTCCAGGAAAAACCTCACCTGCTTTCTGGATGTTTATCAGTATAGAATTTCCTACAGCAGTTCAATCCCAGGTTTCTCACAGACTTTGTTTCTTTGCAGGCCTAACTGCCTGCAGGAAAAGGCTAACACAGTGGTCAATCATTAACCTGCCCCAACAAGAGAGACAGACAACTCAGAGAGAAAACACAAAACACTTTCTTAGCAAGCGAGCCTGGCTGTCTGCTTCTAGACTTTTCTCCTTGATTTGATTTCTCTCCTGTTTCCACACATCTCCCCTCCTCCCAGCCTCCATGCACACCTCCTTTTGGATAAATTTTAACTTATGCTTCTGATTTCTTAACAAAAAACAGACATTATTTGTTCTTCCAGAGATCTGACCTTAGGCTTGTTCTAACTGCAACACTAGTGCAGCCCATTCCATCAATTATGAATCTATTCATGTGTGCAGCGGCAATAGTAGACCAGCGGTAATGTTACCTTATTCTGGAGACTTACCCTTATCCATAAATAATGAGATGTTTCTGAGAAATGCCTTTAGCAAAGGCAAGAGAAAACATCACTTCTCAAAAGACTATACATTTGAAAGATTGAAAACTGAGACCAAAAACTCCTTGATAGGATATAAAACACTGAAGTAGGGGGAAAAAGAAAAAGAAAGAAATGAACCAGAAACTCTTAATGCCATGTTGGGTGGCCAAAGTTCTCTACACGGCAAGGATAAAATCTAAATGATCAGATAAGACAGCCTAAAGTATATGCCTGAATATCAGAGAATTTGATCTCCCCATTTCCAAATATCTTCCTATATTGTACACTTAAAAATAAATAACCAAACCTGAAAATCTTAGACAAATATGTCATTCCTGTCATATCTTTTCAAACATAGTGATGAAATCTTGTGTTAAGTGATATAATCTAGTGCTATGTGATAGAATTTTATCATTAGCCTATTTCCTCCAATTTATTCATATCAGGCTTCTGCATCAAGTCTAGATACTAATTTAAATAGTTTCATGAAGTGTAGTGACTGCTGCCTTCCTAAAATGATCTTTTCTATATTGTGTATTCTAGTCCTGCTTCTAGCAAAATAGAAAATGCTTTGTGGTTGCCACTAGAGGGCAAATAGCCGCCTGGACTTCTCTGATCAAAGTGTTTCAGCCCAGGCAGCCAAGTTTCAAGGTCTTGTATAACCTAGTCTTAAGTCTTGCAATGCCCACTCTTAGTCAACCCATGTGCTCAACTAGCTCAGAACTTTTTCATTTAAGGGAAAATGTAAACGTGTTCTTTGGCTGCCCTTTTCCATGCCCCCCTTTTGGATGACAGATTCCCTTTCCTGAGTGTACTAATTCCTGACTCTCATACAAACCCTTTCAGGTCTAGATATTGAACACTACTGCAACAAGCCAACCTAACCTTGCATCACTCAACAGAATCCTTAGAGCAACATAAAAGGCACTTTCCAATCTGAAAAATCCCCACTTACCTTCCCAGTCACATCTCCCACCACTCCCATATAGTTCCTTCATGCTGCACTAGTTCAAGTTTCCTGACAGTTCCTTGATCAGACAACATTGTTTCCTGTCCCTGCATCTTTACTGGAGCTACCTGGGATGCTGGCCCTGCCTACCTCACACTTTCAGTTCACACACTGCGTATGGGACGATTTATACTCTCTGGTGATCCCTTTCTCTTCCTTTCTTCCTTTTCTGAAGCAATAGATGTGGTTCTCTCTCCTTGAGGCTCCTCTGTTATCTTGTACACACCTCTGTTAACAATGTGAACTCTGTTACTGTGACTATGTCTGGCAGAATACGAATATGCCATCTATTTTGAAATGTTAACTGTCTTGTCGTTGCTGTGTTAGGAATTGTTAGGGGTACACAGAATACAAACAGCTCCCATCTCTAGGAACCACAGACCTGGCAACTATGGTTTTTGGAGACAGTCTCTTTCACCTTGAGTAATGAGGTACAAGATTTCTCTTTGATAAAACTTTGGGTTCCACTGCTAGTTAAAAGACTCAATAGGGACTTTTGGTTTAAAGAAATATTTGGAAGCAGGAGAGACTGACTGAATTAGACTGGAAAAGGTTTGGGAAGGCCAAACATCATGGCCCAGAGACAGGAAAGTGGTCTGAAAATACAGCTGTTGCCTGGAGGTGCCAGGCAAGTGCATTTGGAAGACAGCAGCCAGGAGGGGCTCCACTGGTGTCTCAGTGGATAAACATTCCATCACCCCCACCAGAGGCCTCCATAGTCAAGTTGGAAATATGCCTCAATTGGACAAGTAGCCACATGGTGTGGTTTTCATCCTATGATCAAGTTCTCTGTTTCAGGTAAGAATAAACTACTCTTCACAGCTATCGAGATAATAGAAGACAAAGAGCCTGAGAAATTGTCACAGCCAAGAGTTCTCTAAGGGAACAGCAAATGTGGGATCCTGATGGGGCCCCTTAAAAGGAAAAGGACATTAGGGGGATACTGTGGAAATCTATGTCAAAGAGAAAGGTCAGTTATTATATCAGTGTTGGCTCATTAATTATAATTATATATACACCATACTAAGATAATACATTAATAACAGGAGAAGTGGGGTGTAGTATGTGAAATCTCTCTGTATTGTTTTTCCAATACCTCTGTGCATCTAAAACAAAGGATGGGCATTTGGTGTCATGATTAAGAGCTTAAGACCCTTGCATCCCACAGTGGAGTGCATTGGTTTGAATTCCAGCTCCTCTTGCAATTCCAGCTTCCTTCTAATGTGCACCCTGGTAGCCTGCAGGTGATGCCTCAGGTACCTGGGTCCCTGACACACACATAAGAGACCCATATTGAGACCCAGGCAGCCCTAGCTGTCACAGGCATTTTAGGAAGTCAATCAATGGATGGAAGATCTCTATCTCTGTCTCCCTGCCTTTAAATAAATAAAATACTGAGGCTGGCGCTGCGGCACAGCGGGTTAATGGGCCTCAAACGCCAGCAACCCATATAGGCGCTGGTTCAAGACCCGGCTGCTCCACTTCTGATCCAGCTCTCTACTATGGCCTGGGAAAGCAGTAGAAGATGGTTCAAGTCTTTGGGCCCCTGCACCCACATGGGAGACCCAGAAGAAGCTCCTGGCTCCTGGCTTCGGATCAGCACAGCTGTGGCCATTGCAGCCAATTGGGGAGTGAACCATCAGATGGAAGACCTCCCTCTCTCTCTCTCTCTCTCTGTCCTCTTTGTGTAACTCTTTCAAATAAATAAAATAAATATTTAATAAAAAATAATAATAGAAAATAAAATAATTGTGTAAAAGTAAGGTGAAATTTATTTTAAAAGGGGGAAGAGAAGAAAAACACAAGCTAAACTGTCAGGATGTCTCTCTAAAACATTGAGAACACTGCAAGTGCCCATGGCACCTGAATTCATGAACCCCTTGAATGCAGGAACTCACTCATGCTGATATCCTCCTCAGCCAGGGTGGAATGCTTGGCTTTAATAATGAGCCAATGCATAGTTACTGGGTTAAAATCTATTTCCAATAAGGAAGAAGCTAGAGGTGATAAAGAGAATCTTTTTTCTTCTCATGATACATAAAACTGCAGAATGTGTTTTGTTTACCTAAATGGATAAAATATTTTGTAAAGTGTCTATTTCAACAGAGTTTGCCCTGATTTTTAGGAAGAGTGTTGTAAGACACACTATTCTCTTAGTGAAGAAAATAACACAAGACTCTATTCTTCAAGAACATTACCGTTTTTTCTGACGTTAACCTGGAGGAAAACCATCCTTGTAAAACTGAGATGATAAAATGCAGGCAGAAAATACACACAGAGAGATCAAGTACATAATGTCTGAATAGTTCTAAGTAAAGAACACAGGGTCAGTTGCTTTTTCAAATAAAAGGAAGCAAACATACTAAAATTCTAAGTACTCATATTTGATGTACATAAAATGAAAATTCAAAGTCCTCATATATTTTGGATATAAAAATTGTTCTCATATGTGTTTAGTCTAATCATTTGACAAATGATAATTACTAAATAGCATTTCATCCATGAGGGCTATTTCAAAGTAATTTGTACTGAAGACATCCTGTTTTTAAATTTTGCCTATTTCATGAAACTTGTCTTTCCATATGGTAAGAAATAGCAGAACTTTATGCTTAAAAGAAAATGGTGTTGAAGAGAGGAAAGATGGCTAAAAAATATAAGTTCAGGTAGTGAATTCTAAAGCCGTCACCTGCTGCATTCTTAATGACTGCATCAGCTAGGCGTCTTACTGGTGTCTCAGGACTGTACTAAGCTGTCTTGTTTGTCCTGGGGCAGTAGCTTCCACAACAATATAAAGCTATAACCCTCTCTCCTTGCCAAAGTTTTTAGCTTGACGGGACAACTCACAGTGGTATTTTATTCTTGACATACTGTGAGGAAAGTAAAAAGGCCATTCTGGGGTACTCTGAGAATACACTGAAATACTTTACGACATATTCACTTCCAGATAATGAGTTAGTTATATGGGCCAGATTCTGTTTCTCTCAAAATAATATGAAGAAAAGGAACAAGGACAAAGAAATGCATATGGCTGGAGAAAAGAGTGCAGGGAGACCCGGTAGCAGCATGGGGAGAAAAGAAGCCCTTTCTGAGCTAATGCCCCTGTGAGTGAATCATCCTGTCTGCTCTAAGGACCTGCATGCTTGGTGATTGTAACTGCATTTGCTAATTTTCCTAGCAACTCCAATAAATCAATTATTATCCATATTTTAGAAGTAAGAATGCTGAAAGGTCAAAGACTTTAGTAACTGATCCAAGATGACCTAGCCAGTGAGAAGCAGATCCAGGAGTCAAACCGAGCTCTATCTGACACCACAGGTTATCAAACCCACTCTCCTGCCTGTCAGCATGTCCCTGCCAAAATGTTTCAGGTGTGATTCTGGAGTAGTGATTCTGATTGGTGAATTCCCATTTACAAGGGTTACCAAAGGTCTAATTGAACTTCATCACCTCGAAACATTTTTTCATGTCTGTAATCTTTGTTATCTTCTGGAGTCTATAAAAATGATTTCATTATTTCTGTCAAATACGTTATGCTATACTATAAAGCAAGGCAGTCTCCAACTTTTTTTAAAGATTTATTTATTTATTTGAAAGTCAGAGAGAGGAGAGGCAAGGGGAGAGAAAGAAAGAGAGAGAGAGAGAGAGAGAGTGCCTCTGGGTCATTCCCCAATTGGCCACAATTGCCAGAGCTGCGCCGATCTGAAGCCAGGAGCCAGGAGCTTCTTCCAGATCTCCCACACAGGAGCAGGGGCCCAAGAACTTGGGCCATCTTCTACTGCTTTCCCAGGCCATAGCAGAGAGCTGGATCAGAAGTGGAGCAGCCAGGTCTTGAAGCGGCATCCATATGGGATGCCAGCACTGCAGCCCAGGGCATTAACCCACTGTGCCACAGCGCCGGCCCCAAGGCAGTCTCTAATTTTATGGCAATGGTATCATTATGTTGTATCTGTAGGTTTTGTGTGTGTGTGTGTGTGTGTGTGTGTGCGTGTGTGTGTGTTTCAAGTAGTGTTGTAATTCTGAAAATTTCTTTTGGTTCATTGCTATCATTTCTCGTTTCCTATAGTAACGTTATTTAATTTCTTGGTGGTTCTTTTAAAATCTGTGCCTAAAAACTTATCTGGGTCCCACTGTGGATCTGTTTCCGCTGTTTTGGTTTAGCTTTTTCATCACATCCTGTCTCCTTGTATGCCTGGTTCTGTCCTTTTTATTTCAGATTAATTTATTTTAAAGGCAGAGTGACAGAGAGGGGGAGGGACACACACACACACTCACACACACACAGAGAGAGAGAGAAAGAGAGAGAGAAGGAGAGAGAATCTTCTATCCACTGGTTCACTTCTCAAGTGCCTGTAATAGCCAGGGCTGGGCCAACCTAAAGACAGGAGCCAAGAACAACATTTGGATGTCTCCCACAGGGGGCAGGGCCTCAAGTACTCACCCTATCTATCATCTGCTGCCTTCTCAGGTGCATTAGCTGGGAGCGGGATCAGATGTGGATGGCACAAACCGACATTCTGTTAGGGAATGCAAGGGTCCCAAGCAGCTATTTAACCTGCTCTGCCACAGCACTCCGTGCTGCCTGGTCTATTACGAGGCACTGCATATGAAAATTACCAAGAGATTCTGTGATGCTAATATTCATCTACAGTGCTAGAAGACCTGCATTCAGCAATTGCAGATCATCTGAAGCTGGACTCGAGTTGCTCTGAGAATAGCTCAGTTTCCCTAGGTATGGTCCTTCCCTGGGTGTGGTCATCGGAGGGATTTACCAAACTCCCCATTCCTTGTCAAACACTGACCTCCAATTTGGGTTTCCCAGTTCCATGACTGTCCAAAGCTTTCACAGTTCTCATTCTCTAAGCCAAAGATTTCAGAACCAGCAATTACCTTTAGTGAACCCAAATACCAGCTTTATTTATTTTTCAGATTTGGAGTTTTTGTTTGTTTTTGAGAGAGAGGAAGAGGAAGCGAGGGAGAGGGAAGGAGGGAAACCATTTGCTAATAAACTCCCAAATGCCGACAAGCTGGGGCTGTGACACAATCCAGGTGTCCTGCAAGTCAAGCCATCATCGCTGCCTTCCACAGTAAATTAACAGAAAGCTGGAGCTGGGAGCCAGAGCTGGGTATGAGACCCTAGTGCTCTGTTGTTGGATATAGGCATCTTAACCACTATGCTAAATGCCACCCCTGATGCTTTTATTTGATCCCAAATGTGTAGTGCTGAGAGACAGTAAGGACTTTAAGGGGTGGCTAGGTTTTTAAGAGGGATCAATGCAGTTCTTTGGAGACCAGGTTACTTACTGGAAAACTGGGTAAAGTGAGGCTGGCCCCATCTACACACACCCAGGAGCCTTTCTGCATTCCACCATGAGATGAAGCAGCATGGGGCCTTCACTGGAAGTCCAACAGATGCCAGTGTCATGCTCTTGGGCTTCTCAGCCTCCAAAACCATGAGCTAAAATAAACCTCTATTCTTTTCTTTATACATCACCCAGCTCAGGTATTGTGTTATAGCAACAGAAATGGACTGAAACCACCACCATGGAATTGTATTCTTCCCCATACATTGACTCTACAATTCTTCACTCATATTTTTTTGGCCCTGCAACAACTCCAGATTGTTTTAAATATTTAGTCCAGCTTCCCTGGCTGGTCTCAGTTGACAAGGTCGGTCTAAAGCCAATCTAATCTGTCTCTGCTGGAGAGGATATTCCCACGCAGCATCAATATTTTTTTGTCAAAAATATATAGTTTGGATAAAAATTAAGAAATCTGGCTTCTCATAAAAAAAACCTAGAAACTGGGGCATTTGTCACAGCACAGCAGGTTAAGCCGCTGCCTATGATGCTGGCATCAATATGAGTGCTGGTTTGAATCCTGGCTGCTATCTTTAGCTCCCGGCTAATGCACCTGGGAAGTCGGCAGAGGATGGCCAAAATGCTTGGGCCCCTGCACCCACATGGAAGGCCCGGATGGAGCTCCAGGTTCCTTGCTTTGGCCTGGCCCAGCCTCAGCCATTGCAGTCATTTGGAGAGTAAACCAGTGGATAAAGGATCTCTCTTTCTCTCTCTCTGCCTTTCAAATAAGTATATGAGTCTTTAAAAAAAAAACTATAATTTAGGGCAAAGTTCCTGTTTATCAGTAATGTGATGCCACTTTGAGAGAGGTCAGGCAAAATCCAGTTTACAAAAGTTCTTCAATTTCCTTTTTTTAAATTTATTTTATTTTATTTGAAAAGAAGAGTTACAGGGAGGGGAAGAGACAAAGAGAGATCTTCTATCTGTTGCTTCACTCCCCAGATGGCCGCCATGGCTAGGGTTGGGACCAGAGCCAGAAATCAGGAGCTTCTTCCGGGTCTCCCACATGGGTACAGGACCATCTTCTGCTGCTTTCCTAGAAGCATTAGCTGGATGTGGAGTGGAGCAGCCAGGATTCAAACTGGTATCCGTATGGAATGCCAGTATTGCAGGTGGTGGCTTTACCTGCTGTGCCACAGGGCCGGCCCCAAGTTCTTCTGCTTCTTATACTCATCAACTTTGTTCATTTATGCTACTTGTATGGTTCCTATAGGCATTTCCTTTTGTGACCCCTGGTTCCAGAGACTAATTTACAAATTACGCAATAGGATCCAAATAGGCTAACTAAAGTTCATTTCCCAGAAAATTAGTTTGCATCCAACAGCAACACAGGCTGTGCTCAGCCTTACTGATAGCCATCAGAACTCACATTTCTGCTCCTATGCTGTAGTTGAGGTAAGTCACACAACACTGTTTTTATAATATATATTGCAACAAAGTCACAATCATGAACATCTTTCTTATCAACTCATGAATTTTGTTTACGGACATGACACAGCAATTATACTCAATATCCATTGCTTAAGACTTACCATTTCTTCTCTAATTGAGTCTCATCTCTTTGTTTCCTTAGCTGAACTAATTAAATGATTGTGCATAAAATTTTGTAAAAATTAATTTGGGTAACAGAAATTGGTTGGCTCTAGGTAGAAGGCTCAACTTTTCGTGTATTTGATCCAATTCCATAATTGGCAAATATTCATTCCATTTCTCACTCACTGAATGTTTAAGCAGACACCCCGAACCACACACTGTTCTAAATGAGGAAGATGCCACGGTGAGTAAGAAACAGGCTCTGACCTACAGAATCTCACCGTGGCAGGAGACAGACACAAAAAACAGTCCCTACAACCCTCCGTGATGAATATTGTAATTGAGCTGTGAACAAAGCTGTGAGAGTATGTCTGAGGAGTCAGAAAAAATTCTTCAACACACTCTTAAAAGGCTGACTTAAGTGCTGGTGAAGTAAAGGAGGAGAAAGACTTCTTTCTGTGTGTGTGTGTGTGTGTGTGTGTGTGTGTGTGTGTTGCCTAAATTGTGCTAAATAAATTGCCTAAATATCCTCTGGGTTCCCTGCTTCCCATTTTTCCTTCAGCAATCCACATTCTACACTGATTTTTCCAAAGCACAAACATTATGACTGGTTTCCCATCTTTTTCATGATGAATTCAGACTCCTTGGCTGGCATCCACGCCCTATGTCATCCTAAGAACTCCCACACACACACACTCCAGTCCTTGCCACACCTCCCAGGAAGGTCATGTGCTACAGCGGGACTGCAACACCCAAAGGCTATGGCACCACCTTCCTCCGAGTCTTCTGCGTTAGTTTCATCTGCCTCATGTGTACCTTCTTTCCATAGCACTCAGAATGCTTCTGTTAACACCTACCCACTGTACGGTAAAATCTGGTTACCTTGTCTGGGATTTTCCCGAAGACAGGTAGGTCCACAGAGCTCAGCCCAATGCTGAACATGTAACTGGTTCTCAAATGCATGTTTTGGGTGAATGAATGAATTAAATAAACTGTGACAACTGGTGAGGCTACAGTTCAAGGGTAAAGAGATAGCCTGGAAGTTGAGATACATAAGGTACCACCTATAACCCAGACTATTATAGAAACACTTCCATTAGCATGATGCTTCTAAATCTCTCACATTACTGTTCTTCATTTTGTCCCAGAAGCTTGTCATAGTTAACAGGTTTTTCTATATCATTTGACTTAAAGTACTCCTTGTTGGGTCCTGATAATAGGAAAGCACAATATCCTAGCAATAGCATCAGAAACTTATAAGTTGCATGAAGTAAAAGAATATTATGGCAACATCTTTCAAGTCAAGGTTTTTCCAAGGTTTACTTCTAAGCTATTTCTATTTACTTTTCCTGAGAGCAAATCTCTATTGTTATATATCGGGTCTGAGGTTTTTATAGTTCCAGTCCTTGTCTTAATTTTCCTCAGAAGTAGGAGCACTATGAGAGTACTACAAAAATTAGTGGTAAGTGGAATTAAAAATGAAAATAAAATCCATCTGTCAAAGAAGCATCTATCTATACTCCCATGTTTATTGCAGCACTATAGCCATGAAATGTAAACAACCGAAGTATCCACCCTTTGATGAGTGGATAAAGAAAATGAGGTACAAATACACAATGGAATATTACTCAGCCATAAAAGGATGAAATCTTTTCACTTGCAACATGGATGGAACTGCCAAGTGAAATAAGCCAAGCACGGAAAGACACATAACACATGCTCTCACTCTGCCTTGCAGTCTAAAAATAGGTGATTTCATAGACATCACCAGAGGCTAGGCAGGAAAGCAGGGAGAGAGGGATTTATTGATTAGTTCTAGATTATAACTACATAGGAGTAAGGTTTGTGTTCCCATTGCATAAGGTGATTATAAGGTATCAAATATTCTTTATTTTAAAACCTAAAAGAAGTTTAAATGCTTTCCCTATAAATGAATGTTAAATGCTTGACAGCATAAAAATATTTATCCTGATTGGATACTACGCAATGTATACACGTAACAAAACATTACACATTACTCCAAAAGTATATGTATAGTATTTGCTAAGTATATGTCTATTAAAATGTTTATAAAATAAATAATAATTTTTTTCAGGGCTTGGATATGTTGCAGTAGGTTAGGCCATTACTTGCAAAGTCAGAATCTGATACTGGAGTACCTCCCAGCTGCTCCTCTTCCAATCTAGCTCCCTGATAACGTACCTGGGAAAGCAGTGGAAGATGGACCAACGGGGCTCCTACCACCCATGTAGGAGGCCCAGATAGAGTTCTAGGTTCCTGACTTTGGCCTGGCCTGCTCCTGGCTGTAATAGCCATTTGGGGAATGAATTGGCAGATGAAAGAGTTATTTCTCTCTGATTCACCCTCTGTGTCACTCTTCCTTTCAAATAAATAAATCTTTAAAAAACATTAATAAAGTAAATTTTAAGATATTCACAATAAATTTATCTTGGTGCAAAAGAAAACTTTGAAATTTTTTCATAATATACATTTTCCATGAACTTTCTGAAATATTTTCATAAATTCAACTTAGTATCCTGGACTAGATCCTGAAATAGAAAAATTACATTAGTAGAAAAGTTGGTGAAATCCAAATGAAGGCTGCATTCACTAATATACTATAAATGAGCTCTTCATCATCACAAATGTGCCATAGTCACATAAGAGTTAACCTCTGGGGAGACTGGATAAAGAGTATAAGCTTTCTGCTCTATTTTTCCAACTTTTTGCATACATAAAAAAAATTCCAAACAAAAAGTTTATATCTGAGTAAGTTGGAGAGTGATAAGAATTATGGTCAGAGCCTTTATCACCTACAGTGGAATCACATTCACTCCAAGGCTGACTCATAATTTACCAGCACAATCTAATATATTGTCAGAACCTCATAACACAGGGGTCTCCAAGCTTCCTTTACAAAGATCCTCCGTGCTGCCTTTTGCCCTCCAGATCTGCTGGACTTTATATGTATGGTATAGTCCAGGGGAATCTTATGGATTTTGTGTTGTATGCCTATTGCTTTAACAATAAAATGGACATTCCCAGGATCACTATTAAGCTAGAAGAGTCACTGAAAGTAATCTGTCCTCTTTGAATACTAATACTAAATAAGGAGCAGCAAAAAATAAAAACATCATTTAATGTGAGTTAAATTAATATTATAATGAAAAAAAGTACACAGTCTAACATACTAGGAAGCATCTCTTACAAAGTTACTTCCAAGACTTGCACCTATGAAATCTGCACAATTGAGAACCCCCCAAAATGTTAAAACTTGAGTGATATGAAATACCAGTTAGCGAAGCTAGCTGCATAATCTGCACTGTAGAAATCTGAGCTTAATAATAAAGTAATTGGGGCCAGTGTTGTGACAGCGGGTAAAGCCGCTGCCTGCAGTGCCGGCATTCCATATGGGTACCAGTTCAAGTCCTGACTGCTCCACTTCTGATCCAACTCTCTGCTATGGCTGGGAAAAGCAGTAGAAGATGGACCACATGGGAGACCCGGTAGAAGCTCCTGGCTCCTGGCTTTAGATTGGCTCAGCTTCAGCCGTTGCGGCTATCTGGGGAGTGAACCAATGGATGGAAGAACTCTCTCTCTCTCTGCCTCTGCCTCTCTGTAACTCTGCCTTTCATATAAATAAATAAATATTTAAAAAATTAGTAAAGTAATTAAGTAATTCATTCTTCTCCAAGACCACTGGCTAGTAAATGGGCCTCTTCTCCCCAAAGCCATTCTGTCTGAGAATACCCAAAACACCATTCTCACGGATGCAATTCTGAAATCCACAGCCAAAAAGAATTGAAGAGATGGGGTTCCAGTAGGAATGACCTCAGTGAGAAGAACTTTGATTGGCACTTACAAAGTGACCAGGCAAATGTGGAGATTAGACCCATAACCAGACTTTTCAAGTGACCGTCAAAATGTTTCCTACTCACAGCTGGGAAGGGTAAAAATTACAGGTGACCTGAAGGCACCCTGCAAACACCTGAATGTTCTCTGGAGCAGTCAGAGATGACAAGAAGGTAGCAAATAGAAGGAGTTTTAAACCAGAGTTCAGCATCAACATATGTGAACTGAAGAAAACACTCAGAAACTTGAGAACGGCACAAAGTGCTGAGCTGGACTGAGCCTAGAATGTCCCTTAATCAACAGGCATTCTTTTGGAGTTCATTCATTCATTTCACGGATACTATTTACAAGGAAACTCAGGAATACATTTACAGAACAAGTAAGAAAAAGGGAGGAGGAACTGTACTGAGAAACTTAGGAAAAATCCTTCTACAATGCATTCTTCCACTTGGAAAACAAGCACTTTGGGTAGCTGTATCAACTTTGTTTTTTTTTTTTCCCTAGGAAAACACAGAGAACCAGGTTTCTCTGAAGAAATTGCTAGATAGTACCCTAGCAGCTTGAATTAATAATCAAGTGGTGATTTTTTTTTATCCATATTGATATGTTTCTCTTTATACTCTGAATAAATCAAATTTAAAAGCCTTTTTTTCTTTCCTGTACTTGTTGCCCCAGAGTACAAGGTGAGATACACAAGGTATCTTCTATCTCTTATGGGTTTTTTCTTGTTTGTGAAGCTTCTTCTGGCCTGCACCATATGAACGTATATTAACAGCATTTGACCTGGCTGAGGCATACCCTGCTCACAGCCAATCTTCTCATGCACTGTGAATGCTTCCTGCTCTTCTCCCCAGCTTCTGCACATTGAAGTGAGGTAGGGGTAGGTGTCTTGCACAGTGGTTAAGACACTACTTGGGACACCTGCATCCCATATTCGGGTGCCTGGGCTTGTATCCTGGGTCTCCTTCTAATTTCAGTTTACTGATAATGCACACCCTAGGAGGCATCAGGTTTTGCACAAATAGTTGGATCTCTGCTACCCATCTGGGAAATCTGGATTGAATTTTAGGCTCCTGGCTTGGATCTGACCCAGCGCTGGCTGTTACAGGCATTTGCCTTTCAAACAAAATGAAAACAAATAAAGGAAAAAAAATTTAAGGAGGAAATGTTACAGAACTTGTTCCTTGGATCCTTTCTTTTACTATATTCTCTCCTTAGAGGAAGTTATCCAATGTTTGCAGTTTTATAAACTATTTGTTCAAAGATGATACCTCTCCAGTTCACATTTCCAGCCCAAATATCTCGCCTGAACTCTGTATATTCTAATTATCTACTCAGCATTGTAACTGGGGTGTTAGTAGTCATCCCAAATTAAAACGTGCAGACCTAAGCTATTTTCCCCAACCCTGCTCTTCACACAGAATTCCCCATCAGTAAATGTCAACTCTGTCTTTCCAGTTGTCAAGAGCAACTACAGAATCATCTGTGACTCCGCTTTCCCACATTCACTCCATAGGCAAATTTCCCTGGCTATGTCTTCAAAATATATCCAATTGCTTCTCAACTCATCCACTGAATAGCTCTGGTCAAAGCCTATATGGTTATAGCAGCCTCCTCCTTAATTCTATCCCTGCATTATATGGTCTCAATGCAGCAGCCAGAATTTCTTTTCCTATGTCTTGCAATATCCTACTGACCATCATTACTTAAAAATCAGCATGGGGCAGGGGTTTGACCTAGCAGTTAAGTTACCCATATCCCCCAGCAGAGCGCCTGTGTCAAGACAGGGTTCTAGCTCCTGACTCCAGCTTCCCACTGGAGTTCTGGCTCAAGTAATTGGTTTCCTGCTTCCCACATGGGAGACCTAGATTGAGCCTTTGGCTCCTGGCTTCAGCTTCAACTCAGTTCTGGCTGTCACAGGCATTTGGAGGAATGAACTAGTGGATGGTAGCTCTCTGTCTTTCTCACTCTGTCTCTCTGCCTTTTAAATAAACATAAATAAATAAAAATTAACTTGAGGGAAGAGATATTCTTGCAGAAAGCAGATCATAATGACCTGCAACCTAAATTCATTGGAAAGCAAGATTACATAGCAACAACTTAGTTCATTAATGAGAAGTATAGCATATTGAAACTAATCAGAACCTTGCAAATCAATCAGTTCTAGGTTCCCATCCTGTTGGTGGTACAGTGAGTGCTGTGGACAGAGCAGGGCTCAGGGATATTACTTCTCCAGTGTCAGGATCCATGAATTTTTTTCAGAATATCTTCCAGATTATAAATGTTTCCCCCTATATCTGCAGATTTTTTTTCCTTCAGGTAACTGGTTAATTACAGAACTTCCGTGGTTCAGCTTCATGAAAGGATCTGTTGTTTGTAACTTGAGTTTCAAAATGAAGTGCCAGAGTTAAAACACTGTTTTCTGTGACTTGTAATTCTGTTGAATTTTGAGATCATCTAGGGAGTGAACTCATGTTGTTCTCCTCAAACTGTGTGAAGAGTTTTCATTGTCAGAACCCGGGCTCCGCCCTCGCCCTTGCTGGCTGTAAGCAGCAACGATGCCAAAGCCACCATGGTTACACTGTGCTGGGAGTTCTCCAACGCGAAACTTGGCTGGGTGAACTCTGCTCCTCCTCTCCCTCCTCGGAGGCTATATTTGGAGAACCAGTTTACCCTGCTCTTCTTTGGATTTTTTGTACTTATTTTTTAACAATTCCTCCCCCTTAATCATGCCTGGCTTGATATTAAGCTTATAATATAGCACATACATGGATATTCCTATTTAAATTATGAGTGCTTAGATTTCTAAGAGTTAAGTAGGTTACTTATAGATGTAGACATTGACAGAATTGTAGATATAGATATTAATCGCTGCATTTGACTGACTGACTTTGTTCTTTGCAAGTTCTTTACCTATGTTCACTCTATTGATGGCAAAGATTAACTGGTTTCATTCAGTTTTTCATTTTGAGATTATATCACTCAGGACTGTTGTAACATTAAGCATTACTTTTTGTAAAGCTATGTTAAAGTACAGAGTCAAAGCACTGGCGTTATGGCATAGCAGGCTAAGCCTCCACCTGTAGCGCTGACATCCCAAATAGACACCAGTTTGTGTTCCAGCTGCTCCTCTTCCAATCCAGCTCTCTGCTGTGGCCTAGGAAAGCAGCAGAAGATGGCCCAAGTGGTTGGGTCCCTGCACCCATGTGGGAGACCTGGAGGAAGCTCCTGGCTCCTGGCTCAGCTACAGCCATTGTAGCCATTTGGGGAGTGAACCAGTGGATGGAAGAGCTTTCTCTTTGTCTCTGCCTCTCTTTGTCTGTAATTCTGCCACTCAAATAAATAAATAAATATTTTTTAAAAAATTACAGTCAACATGGGGCCGGCGCCATGGCTCACTTGGTTAATCCTCTGCCTGCCGTGCTGGCATCCCACATGGGCACCGGGTTCTGGTCCTGGCTGCTCCTCTTCCAGTCCAGCTCTCTGCTGTGGCCAGGGAGGGCAGTGGAGGATGGCATAAGTCCTTGGGCCCTGCACCCACATGGGAGACCAGGAAGAGGCACCTGGTTCCTGGCTTTGGATCAGCGCAGCACTGGCCATTTGGGGAGTGAACCAATGGAAGGAAGACCTTTCTCTCTGTCTCTCTCTCTCACTGTCTATAACTCTACCTGTCAAATAATAAGAAAAAAAATTACAGTCAATAAGTAGTAAATACATTTATTGAACCTAGTAAAGTTCAGTGGACAGCTACTATTTGCTACCACCACTACCATCAATGTCATCATCATCCATCTCTATTTTGTTCCCTCCTCAGGTCATTCCCAGAATAGTATGTTGACTTCTAAAATTTCTGCACAAATGACCCTCATAAAATAAATTCTGTCTTGAATTATCTATCTTAACTTATAGTCTTGATAAAATCCTATATGTGTAGTGTTTTCTTCTTAAATTTACTGCTAAATTTACTGTAATTAGGCAAGTATTTTTCAAAATATGGTCCTTGAATCACTGCATCATCATCACCTGGAAGGAAATAATGAGGGGCAGTAGCCAACATTTTAGTCAAGGATCCAGGAGATTGTTCTGTGCACCCACATGGGAACTAGTGTGAGTCTACTTATAATCTACTAGTTCTTCAATGCTATTACTTTTTCCAGTTAATTTTGATGATGAAAATGAAATTTATCCCAGTGCATACTTAAAGTAATCCACATTTTTACAATATAATGCCCTAGAATCTATAGAACATGATAAATGTATATCTGATACAGTCAACTCTATTTCCCAAAGTTCATGTGTTAGAAACTTGATACAGGGCCAGTGTTACGGTGAAGTGAGTTAAGCCACTGCCTGTGATATAGGCATCTCGTATGGGTACTGGTTCACACCTCTGCTACTCCACTTCCCATCCAGCTCCCTGCTAATGGCCTGGAAAAGCAGCCCCCCTACCCTCCCTCCCACCCACACTCCCACCCTTCTTCCTCCTCCCTTTACTATTCCCATTCTTATTTTTTACAAAGATATATTTTCAATTAACTTTATACACATAAGATTAGCCCAAACCTAAATAAAGATTTCAACAATAGTATGAGAAAAAAAAAAAAAAACCTGTTTCTGAATAATCGAGACAAGGGCTGTTCAAAATCTATAGATTATCTTTTAGGTGCTCTATCAGTTATGACAGATCAGGGAGAACACATGTCATTTTTCTTTTTGGGACTAGCCTATTCCACCAAGTATAATGTTTTCCAGTTGCATTCATTTTGTTGCAAATGAGAGGATTTCATTTTTTTTTTTTTACTGCTGTGTAGTATTTTTTACTGCTGGTGTTCATATCCCATAATTTCTTTGGCCAGTCTTCAGTTGACAGACATCTTGGGACTAGATGAGTAATGAGACTAGATTTTTCTAGTAGTTTATGGAAATCAGAATTGATCATTTATAGCCAGATTTTGTATTTCAAAAACACAGTCATTAAATATCTTCCAAGTCACAGAGGAGACTCTTGTGCTGGATGCCAATGGACATAGCAAAAAAGATGCTTTAAAAGAGATACTGAATCGTTTCCAAGATGAACTATTAGTATTACTGACTAGATCAAGTACCTTCATCACCAAAGTATATGTTTCTCTTGGTTGCCTGTACTCAAGTGATATTAAGTATTTATAAGTGAAGACCAGTGAAGCATTATACTAAGTCTATAATTACAAAGCTAATTGGACTTTTCAGACCAAGAAGAAATAATATGGCCTTGGATCCACAGAATCTTATATCTGGAAGCAATCTAGATAATTTCCAGTCCAACTTCTCATCTGGATTAGAATATTACAGTATAAATATCTGAATACATTAGAAATTCCATGTATTTATCTATAAATATATCATGTCTTTCAACAGTCACCAAAGTAATTCATTGGTTCAAACTGCCAAGTCTATTTTTTTTCTCCTGGTATTTCCTTTCCTAAAATAACAGACTTGGGTCTGTATATCACCCCATCTATTTTCTGTCCTATATTGTCTCTGAAAAGTTGTGTATTGTTCAGTGAGTTCCCAGATACTTCTCAGTCACCAATACAGAGCCTCCCCAGGCTTATAAAATAGCCCTTATTCATTATGTATTACTTTCTTGGGAGAATTATGTAAGTTAATTATATAAATTATATTGACAATAGAGGAAGTCATATTGTTCTAGAGGTGAAAAAAAATTTTTTTAATAACAACAAAGGAAGAAGAGTAACAATTCCCCTCCTGTGCCAGGCATCATCTGACCGTCAGGTTGAGAGATTGTTCAGAAATGATCTTTGGAACAGAATACCACACTTGCTTAACATATTTCCTGACCCCTCAAACCTGGAATTATCTGCAAGTGCAGTGGAAGAGCAGAAATAGAACTGTAGCTACTAGTTGCACTTTTTGAGACTTTTGGGGCAGGGAGCTATCCAAGACAAAAGGAAGGAAGAGATGGCCCTCTAATAGCACCTGTTGTAATTACTGTTGAGCCACTGTTTTAATAAAATCATAGTCATTCTTCTCCAGTTCACCAAAACAGAACAAAAGTGCCTCAGGAGCTTTGGGTTCACAAGCATGCTATTACAGGATGGAGGAAAACTGCTCTGCTATTGCTATTTCATATCCTTTCTGGGTGAAAGAAAACAAACAAACACTTTAAAAATAATAGATTTCTGATCATCTGAATTGTAAAACTACTGTCTCATCAACAAGTTGAATCTTAATTGAGAGATGAAAAATTATTTTTTATTCCAGGATAATTATTTTCCAAGAAAAAGTTTGCCAAAATAAACAAGTGTTATCAGTGATGTATGATAATGACCACTTGTAAATTCATTGTTGAATGGAACCCTTATATCTACATAAGATACAAAGCTATGCAGTTGACCATTTAATAATGTGATTAAGCATCTGAATCTCCCAAAGGAAACTTGGTAAGAACTGCTTTTCTTTCACCTTATTCCTCATTTACATCTTTACTAATAAGGCAGAGGATTATCTTTTGCCATTGGATTACAGTGTGGTGATCAGTACAGACTTCAAAAGAAAACTCTCTTGGCCTACAGGAATGAAAAGCATTGGATCAATAGGGTGAATACAGTTAGTTACTGTGCAGAGGGGACAAGACTTCACTGCCAAATTGTTTGTAACTACACTTATGTTCTGGTTGCAGGTGATGACTGAACAAGAAAATAACAAATGTCAAAAAAAAAAAAAAAAAAGGAGTAGGAATTTAGCCCAGGGAAGAGCCCTGAGTTGAGAGAGAACCGACACAGGCAGTAGAAGCACTAACATGCTCCCAATTATCTAGTTCACAGCAGCTCCTGGTCTTGCTCCTGCAGACCACATGCTCTGCTCTCTGTCCCCATGGCCTCTCCTTCCCAATACTTTCCTCAGTTGACAAAATCCCTAGCAAATTCATAGGTTAAAGTACTAGCAACTTTCCTATGCTTTCTGCCAAGTATACTAGGACCCTCCTAGGATGTCTGTCAGCAGATCTAGTGGATCCATCACCAGTCTGCTTCAGCTCCTTTGCTTACCATTTCAACAGACTGACCATTCCCTGAGCAAGTACAAAACCTGCAATCTCCCCTAAACAGCTGCTCATTAGGATGTCATCCTAGCAGACGGTACCAGCCAACCTGAGCACTTAGGATGCCAATGATTCTCTTCCCTGACCTCCAAACAGATACAGAAGAACTAGTCTTGCCTCCAAGATGCTTTGACGTCATGGACAATCTAAAATAGACAATTCTGACTTAGTCCATTTTCTGTTGCTGTAATAAAATACCTGAAGTCAACTAATTCATTAAAAAGTGACTTATTTCTCACCATTCTGGAGGCAAGAAGTCCAAGGTCAAGAGGGCACATCTGGTGAGGGACTTCTTGAGAGTGGGGACTCTGCAGAGTCCCAAGTTTGGCACAGGGCATTACGTGGTGAGAGGGTTCACACGAGCCAGCCAAAGTGGCTTTATAACAGACCTACTCTTGTGATAGCTAACCCATTTCTTCAGGAACTCATTAATCCATTAACCCAAGAATAGAACAAAACAATCAGGAGGACATAGCTCTCAAGACCCAATCACCTCCCAAAGGTCCCACCTTTGAAACACCATTAGCATAGGACCTTGGAGACTAAGCTCTCAACGCATTGATTTCCAGATGATACGCCCACACCATAGCACTGACATAGCTTGAACAGAATTGCACAGTAGCATGTCAATCATTGCAAATTGTTTCAGACATGATAGTATGAAACAAAAGGGAAATAATAAAAACATTTACAATAAGGAGTTTGTTAGGTGAGTTACAGCACATTCATGTGAGAGAATATTATGCAAATATAAAAATTATGACAAAGACAGGAAATTATTGATATGGAACTATAACTAAAATAATAAGTATTTCACACTACAGTTTTTGGTCTAGAAATATTTATGTACATAATAAAAATATGGAAGTATGTACAATAAGATTTTTTTTTAAAGTTTCTTTTTTTACTTCTTTATATATTCTTTTTTTTTTTTTGACAGGCAGAGTGGACAGTGAGAGAGAGAGACAGAGAGAAAGGTCTTCCTTTGCCATTGGTTCACCCTCCAATGGCTGCCGCAGACGGCGCGCTGCGGCCGGTGCACCGCGCTCATCCGATGGCAGGAGCCAGGAGCCAGGAGCCAGGTGCTTTTCCTGTTCTCCCCATGGGGTGCAGGGCCCAAGCACCTGGGCCATCCTCCACTGCACTCCCGGGCCACAGCAGAGGGCTGGCCTGGAAGAGGGGCAACCGGGACAGAATCCGGTGCCCCGACCGGGACTAGAACCCGGTGTGCTGGCACCGCAAGGCAGAGGACTAGCCTGTTGAGCCACGGCGCCGGCCTGTACAATAAGATATTAACAGAGGTTACTTCTAGGAATGGTTGTGTGGGTGATCCTTGTTTTCTTTATGTTTTGCTATATTTTCTGTTTTTTCACTTTGTATATATTTTATTATAAAATAAAAAAATCAAAATATTTTAAAATAATTATAGTCAGGGAATTAATGGTAGATGGATTTCTGGATGAAGAAATCAAGGATCACTTGATTTTTGAGAGAACTGATGACTATGGATTGGAAGAGAAGCAAGTGGGAAAGGCTTAGACAGGAAGACAATCATGCAAGGAGGAGAAACTACTACTTGAATGTTAGGAAATGAAAGTTGAGTGTTTGAACAGAAGCTGGGAGAATAAAGGAGTTCCTTCAGTTTGGATCCTCCAAGCTTCTGGAGATGCTTTTCCTACTGCCTGGAACATCAACTGATGAAGACATTCTTCAAGATCCAGCTGGGGTAACTTCCTCTATGACATATCCTTGACTCTGGCTTTGTATTTTGTCCCCACTGTGCCCTATCCATGCACAGAATACATTGTATTGTTGCACACAACACACTGTATTGCATTAATCGATTTTTAATTTGTTTAAGCCATCTCCTAAACAGCAAGCTCCAGGAGGGTAAGGGATTCACTTTTCTTCAACACAATCTTGCCATATAACAGATGTTTGTGCAGGACAGGTTTGAACTGATATTAATTGAATTTAAATCATTTTGGGGAAGTATTGGTTAACGGAGTGTTATATTTGGTAGTATGCATAAACAGAGGTTTTAAGCATATACTTCACTGATGTATGAGGATGGTTTTTCTAGAAGATGAAGAAAGTAAGCATTACTACTCTATCAACTGTGTTCACCAGAGACTAGAGTAGGAAGTTTTGGGGAGACTCTCAAGGTACAATGTCCGATGGTACCAAACATTATCCATTTAGCAACCTGCAAGAGGGCAAAATTTTTTTATGTATTGCAGGTTGTAGATTCCTGTTACAGAGAGAAGAATGGGTTGACCGCCACCATTGAAAATATTTTCAACAAATTACTTTGATATCACAAAACTCCAATCTCATGCCCACAAGCCTGGACCACAACATATGCTGCATTTTTTCAAACTTCTGTAATAGTCTAATTTTTCCTATAACATCTAATTTAGGAAATAATGTAAACAAAGAATCATGCATACTGACTTAATGAACAAAATGTTTTTTAAAATGGTCAACACAGTTCCATCAGATCAAATGCTACTCAAAGCTCTACCGAACTTTTTTTCACCCATTTATTCTAAGAAATGATATTTCATTAATTCTTGTAGTCTTTAAAGATTACATATTTGATCTAATTCTACTCATGGGGAAATAGTTCTGCCTATAATCCCTTCCAAAGAGATAGTTTTGTTTAAACAGGACTATTTTAAAATAGGATTACTAAGGTTGAGAAAGTTCAAACTTAACCCAGTCCCTTTTTCTTTAGTTCTTCATTGTGTTTTGTTGCACATTTTGCTATTAGGAAAAAAAGAATTAATCTAATCATTCCACTTACAAGTGAGTTTTCATTCTGTTCATGTCCTTTTCCACTGCAGGTATGAAGTTAACTGACTTTGTGGCCATTCAAAACCAATGACAAGTGTGTGGGGATTTACAGAAATTTCTCAAAAATTCCTCTAAGGGGAAAAAAGTGCAACCATTTCTTGAACATTGTATCAGTTCTTAGGAACCATGACCTAGATATCATCAAAATGGACAAGTCTTTTCTCTTACTGAAGGCAGATTTACTGTGGACAAACCCATATTCATTATTCAGTTTAAAGATGTGAACCAATTTCCTGTTTAGCAAATTTCATCTAAAAATTAAAATATATTTAACTAAGGTTTTTTTTTCCTATAGTTTGGAATTATTTTGTATTCATATTAAAAGCAAGAAATAAAATAAAACCCCTTCATTATATAATCAAAACTCACAAACTATCAACAGTCTACTATAAAGAGAATGATTCTCAGTGATGATTTCACTTGTAGTATTATCTGTACAACAGGAGAATGTAGAAACAAGGTGGATATCAATATTTATTGGATAGATTTTTAAGTAATAATTCCTATTTTAAATTTCTCTATTAAAAAATAATGAGCCAAACATGATCTCCTTGGCATCTTTCTAACCATTTTGCCTATTATAAGTCCCTTTCAATAACAGCATAGACACCAATGGACATTGAGTAGTATCCGGTATGCAAAAATTGTATTACTCCTTATTGTTTGCTGCTTTTCTTCTGGGGCTTTCAAACCAGTTAATCCTCACGCCATGCTTATGAATCCCACCTCTTGTAGGTGGACAAGTTGGGCTTACACAGATTGAGACAGAATTTTACAGGCAAAAATCTTGTACCCACTGGAAATATTTGCACCTTGCTCTGGAAGTAGAAGAATGTATTTAACCCTGTTCAATCACTTATTTTTCTTCCTAAGGGTTAAACTGGAAATGAGAGCAAATGGTAGACTATCCTGAATATGAAATGTTGAGTATTTGTTCCAAGGAATCTGCTCATCTGGAGTAATTGAGGCAGCTGGGGCTACAACTAGAGTGAAGAACAGAGGAAAGATTGCAGACCATGCCTTCAGTTTTTGCACAAGGGAAAAACATTTCAAATATCAGGTTGGATCCTCCTTGGAGTCTTGAATCAACTTCACACCCAAGCAATACTAAACAAGGAGGAGTACATATGCTTCTTAGCATAGTCCACTTCCAGCAAGTGATGCATCGTACTCACGATGATCATGATAACTGAAATATTAAGTCAGTATGTGTCCCACACCTGCCTTGGAAGGAGAGTGCAATTAATGCTGGGATACCTGACTGGCAACAGTATGGCAGAAAGTTCTTAAGATTACACACACATGGAGATGGCGCTGTGGAGTAGGGGGGAAAGCCATCGCCTGCAGTGCTGGCATCCCATATGGGCGCCTGTTCGAGGCCCCGTTGCTCCATTTCCAATCCAGCTCTCTGCTATGGCCAGGGAAAGCAGTAGAAGATGACCCAAGTCCTTCGGCCCCTGAACCCATGTGGAGAACTGGAAGAAGTTCCTGGCCCCTGGTTTCGATCAGCACAGCTCCAGCCATTGCGGCCAATTGGGGACGAGCCAGCAGACAGAAGACCACTCTCTCCTTCTCTCTCTCTCTCTCTCTCCCTCTCTCTCTCTCTCCCTCTCTTTCTCTGCCTCTTCTTCTCTCTGTGTAACTCTTTGAAATAAATATATAAATATTTTTTTAGAAAAAAGATTATACACACATGGGACTGGCACTGTGGCATAGTGGGTAAAGCTGCTGTGTGCAGGTCCTGCATCCCATATGGGCACCAGTTTGAGCTGCTCCACTTCTGGTCCAGCTCCCTGCTAATGCACTTGGGAAAGCCGGTGGAAGATGGCCCAAGTGCTTGGGTCCCTGCACTCATGTGGTAGATCCAGAAAAAACTTCAGGCTCCTGGCTTTGGATCTGCTAAGCTCCATCCACTGCAGCCATTTGGGGAGTGAACCAGCAGATGGAAGATTCTCTCTCTCTCCCTCTCTCCCTCCCTCTCTCCCTCTCTCCTTCTCTCCTCCTCTCCTCCTCTCCCTCTCTCTCTAACTCTTTCAAATTAAAAAAAATCTTAAAAAGAAAGATTATAAACACATCCATCATTCTCAGATTCCTTCATGGTCCCTGAATTTATGATGTTATTTCTCTTGGTAAATATATAGGATTAGAATATGTGGGTTACATATGCATACATTTAACTTTTGAGAAACCACCACACTGTTTTCCGAAGTAGTTTTCCTCGTTTTATATTCCCACTAGCAACACAAGAGAGTTCCAGCTCTCCACATACGCACCAACACTCAGCAATTCCATCATCTCTAATTTTGGCAATCCTGGCAGGTGTGTACTGTTATCTCATAGTTTTGTTTTTTGTGTTTCAAATGACTAATGATGTTGCACATTTTTTATGTGCTTATTTGCCATTTTTTTTCCTCTTTGGTGAATTATCTAATCTAGTCTTTTTCCCATTTTCTATTCAGGTTAATATTTTCCTTATTATTGATGTTTGAGAGTTCTTTAAAAATTCTGAGCATAGGTTCTTTAAATGTTTCTTTCTTCAATCCTTTCTTTAATAACTTCACAAACTGATTCTAAAACTCATAAACACAATATACACAGAATAGCCAAAACAATCTTGAAAGAGAAAAGATCAATGATTCAACACTATCTGATTTCAAGACTTATGATAACTACAGTTATCAACACAATATGGTTGTAGGGTAAAAAAAGAGAAATAGAGCAATGGAACAGAAGACAGAGGCCAGAGACCAGAAAGAAATTATTGACACAGATGTAAAGGCAGTTCAGTTGGGAGAGGCTTAACAAGGGTGACAGAACAATAGGATCTGCAGATGCAGAAACATTAACCTCATATTATGTTCTACATAGAAAAATAACATCAAAATGGATCAGAGACCTGCACATAATACAGACAACAAGGAATAGCCACGTAATTTTTGGATTCCAATGCAACGATGAAAATGTAGTTTTCTTGTTGAACAATTTCTAAGACTTTCAAGACAACAGCAGAGGCCGGCACCTGGGCTCAATAAGCTAATCCTCCACCTGCGGCGCCGGCACACTGGGTTCTAGTCCCAGTCCCTCCTCTTCCTGTCCAGCTCTCTGCTGTGGCTCGGGGTGCAGTGGAGAATGACCCAGGTCCTTGGGCCCTGTACCCGCATGGGAGACCAGGAGGAAGCACCTGGCTCCTGGCTTCACAGCGGCCACTGGGGAGTGAACCAACAGAAAAGGAAGACCTTTCTCTCTGTCTCTCTCTTTCTCACTGTCCACTCTGCCTGTCAAAAAAAAAAAAAAAAAAGACAACAGCAGAGTGTTAAACCAAGTGTGGAGCTCTTCTCAATACAGCACTCAACATAACTGCACAGCTTGCATGCCATGAAACCAGCCCTGCCTAGAAATTATAAAACCTCCAGGGAGAAGGCTGCTGTTACCTGGCATTATGAAAGTTTTCTTATATCCAATGCCAAAAGGATAACTCATAAAAGCACAAATTGATAAACTGGACATCATCAAAATAAAAAACTTCTGCTCTCAAAAGAGATTAAGCAGATGAAAACAACAAACCACAGACTTGGAGATAAAATCTGCTAAAATTATAATAAATTTCAACCTCATTTGCCCAATATGTGTCAGACGCTATTCTAAGAACTTGTTACAATTTCTTACATACCCATGGTCTCCAAAAAGTTCACCGGGAATATACATTATCGTTTAACTCCATTTTCCATGAACTTTTTGAAGTACCCTTCATACAGCTCAATTCATTTATGCATACAATGAGGCACCTCATAATGATGTTTTGGCAATCAATGGATCACATAAACAACAGTGATCCCATAAGATGACAATGAAGCTGAAAAATTGCTGTGACCTAGTGACATCATAAAGTCTTAGCACAATGCATCACTTTCGTGTCTGTGTGATGTTGGTGTAAATACACCCATTGTATAAAAATAGAAAGTATAGCACCTGCAGTTTCATACAGCATGTAACTAGGTCATAATGATTATGAATGGCGATATTGCTAGTTTACATATTTACTGTACTACAATTTTCATCATTATTTTAGAATCTTCTCTTTCAACTTATAAGTAAAAATCTTTCATGTAAAATGCTGTGCTGTGATACCCAGGCAACAGCCTCACACATGTGGTGATTAACAATCAAGGGTGACTGCCCTATGCTGAATGACTGACCTACACCATCTAGGCTTACTTACGTGCGCACTGCGATGTCCCACAACCACCAACCCGCTGAAGGGGGATTTCCCTGAATACAGCCACATCTGTATGACACGTGACTGTACTTATGTGTCAATCTCACAAACACCTTATAAAATACACATAATTTTTATCCTCATTTCATAAAGGAAGGTATAAGAATTTAAGTTTAATGACCAAAAGAAGTAGCCAACAAAGAAGACAAAATTGGAGTCCCCTCTGTCTTACTTCACAGATCACCCTCTTCCTACCTCCTAAAGTAAGAACAAATGCCACGTCTTTCTTCCCATTTTCTGTTAGACCTGAGGGATGCTTCTTAAAAGCCAGCTACTTCTTATTTAAACAGACTCTCTTTTAAAACCCCTGAAATAAGGACTTTTTGACAGTCACCTCTGCCCAGCCATGTTCAGTATATAATGTCCTCTTCCGACAAGCATTTCCCAAGTCCAAGCAAACCGAAAGGTTATCATTGTTTCCGGGACTGGTATCAGCAATCCAAGGGTAGCACAAGTAAGTTTGTTACGCTTAGCGCCTGATAACGCAGCCTTGAGCTTGAATTGCCACATGCCCAGTTTGCTGTCGGAGCAAGGGACATTCCTGCTGCAGAGTACAGAGTGATTTCATAACACCTTGGAAGAATGCATGTGCCTCCTTCAGTGACCACGTACATCTACAGAGCAACCAAGGCATGGGAACACTGATGTTTTCTCTGTGAGTCCGAGCCCACGCAGCTTCCTGGCAGGCCATGGAGAAAGAAATCTCAAGTCCTAAAAAGGCACTGGGTTGAATAGCACAATACGCTTGGATACCCTTGCTCCGTGTAAACACAGGGTGACTGTGAATTCTAAGAGCCTGGGTATTGCAATTTAGCATGGGTCTGATTTGCATCCAGAATGCATCCTGAGGGAGGCTACAGATCACTTTGTATGGAGGAGGGGCATACACAGAACTCTGGTCACCAAGGTTTCCTAGCAATTCCTCTATGAATGTTCTACCCCAAGTTCCCATTGAGGAAATTTTGAGAGTGTCTAGCACTTTGATAGCTATGAGCTTCGGGCTAGTCCAGCGTATTTTTCCAAGTGCAAGTGAAGCACACTGAAACAGAAAGTCATAGGAAACCTAAATTTCCTTCTGGGCACAGTAGAAATAACGTAGCTTGGAAGGTTTACCCACAATCTGGTAACAGCTAAGTAAACCCAGTGTTGTCAGTACAAGGACTCTTTGCTGACTTCAGCTTTGACGTCAAGGAAGTGTCTACGCTTAAGTACACAGAAACACACCTTTCAAAGTCCCTGGGACCCCAATTTCTTGTCCAGAAAGTACAGGACCCTCTCCTCTGTTCCCATTGTATAATGTTTCACGTAGCACGTTATTTTTTTTAAGTATCTTTGTATTTTCCAACCTTCAAATTCATACATACAGTGTCTCTACCTATTCTGCCGCAAGAGTTGGGGATCACATTTTTAGGGGTGTTCTTGTTCACCTGACCAAAAGTACATTCCTTTGCACATCCCCCACACCCCTACAGTAACTCAGCTTAACTCTAAGCCAGTCACAAGGAGTATCTCCAATAAAACCTGAAACTTTGGCCCTTGACAATTGCCACACCTAGGGTGTGTGCGCTCTGTGATTTAGCAAAGTCCAGAAAGACAGCTATGATGGTTTCTTTGTGCCACATACATAAAACTTAAATTTAATGTTAATCAAGTTAAGATACAGAGAGTTTTGAAATGCCAGTATGTCCTGGGCATATTAGATTAGTAAGAGTTTACCAGGAAGATAAAAATCTTGGATTTTTAAATTTTTTTTATTTTTAAAATTTGTAAGGAATGTTTAAACTCTAGTGAAGAGAAAATATGACAGAACAACACACCTGAACATTTATCACCTGTTCTGACCTGACTGGTTCCAAAATAATAGCTTACACTCACTAGCACTTCCTCTTGCAACTTTCGTCTGACCATCATATTCTGTGTTTTTATTAAAAATCATACACAGTTATGCCTGCCTTTAAAAGCAAGCCTTTCCCTTGGGTTTTACAATTCTGATTTTCTTGATAATGTGTATGGAGACCCTCTATGGATGCACGTTAAGTAGATGAGTATGTCACTTCTTTCCAAATCGTTGTTAGAGGCAGTCATGGCTAAGGACTGGGGAAAGGAAGATTGTTGCCTCTGCCTGAGAAACTAGCATTGAAGAGTTGCTCCCCGCTTCATCAGGAAAAAGGATAGTGCTCTGGGGAAATGGCAGTGCTACAGTCATGAAGTGCCCACATGGCCTCACAAGATACCTGCCTGGTGCAGGTATTGCAGTTCTGGGAAGGGCGGACACAGGGAGAAAATGAAGTCCACACTGCAAGGCAGATAGGAAGAAATGAGGTCCGTGTCTCTTCCTCTCAATTACCTGAGGCTGAGGCACCAGTCCACGTCAAGGAAGAAAATTCTGGTGTTAATTCACCTACAAGCGGCGTCTAGGGGTGGGAATAATTGCAGGTTGGATGCACTCAAAATTCAGTTCCCCATTGCCTAGGAGTTTCTAAGCTCATTTCCCATCTGAAGGGCTCATTTTTTTCCTGAAGTGTCCACACAATACCCCCACCAGAGTTCACTGTCAGTTTTATTTTGAATCCTCGAAGGACAGCTTTTCCATCAGAAATCCAACACAAAAATCGCCTTTAATTAAAAACGCCTTTCTGCAGGGTGGGGCCCACGCAGGATCTCAGACACGGGAAGAGTGAAATTTAATGCTTTGTTGCCCAGGATAAGACGGAGGATTCTTATCACCTTATTTAAAGCGGGGTGCGCTAATACGTGACGCGGTGCGTTAATGGCCTAAATGAAGGCACAGGTATGAATTTTACATAAAACGGATTAATAGTATATGTCATAGTGGAATTTTAAATACTCCGTGTCCATGCATTTTTAATCTCTACGTGCTCTACTTTCCTGTGCAAGGCAACCGCTTTTCCTTAGCTCACTTTTGCATCTTGATGAGGAAAAGAAAAAAAGAATCTCACCACGTTTGGGTCGTATTTAAAGATCCCTTTACGAAAAACTTGCATTCGATTCGGCACGCCTTTCCTTTTTCTGTTTTTCCTTCGCTAAGCTTTAGCATTTTTTTTTTTTTTAAGACTACAAGAAGGCTACACATTTCCATCCCATCCTTGTGGTTTCTGCAATTGTGAAAAGGCGAACCAGGCAATAAGGGGTTCACCGAAGAGAACGAACGCGGGTCTTTCTCGAGGTACCGACAGGCCAGGGACCCAGCGGCAGCCGGCGCAGGGTCCCCGCGAGCAGCGCTACTGGGGGTGTCCGGGTGTCCCCGCGCTCCCCCGGCGGCCGAGGCCGGCGCGGAGCGAATTCCAGCCACACATTCCCGCAGTTCTTCGCAGGAACTTCGCTCTCTCCCCCCGCCCTGCCAGAGCACACCCCAGCCGGGCCCGACGCCCATCCAAGCGCTTCCCTGCGCGCCCCGACCCCGCCGCGTTGACGGCATGGAGGGCCCTTCCCATTGGCCGGAGCGTCACTCCCCGAGGTGGCACTGCCCGCCTGATTGGCGGGCCACTCCCGGCCCCCGCCCACCCCGGGGTGCCCCGCTCCCCGCCTCCCCGCGCCGCCCGCGTCCCCGCCCGCGCGCCGGCCCGGCTCGGCTCGGCTCGGCTCGCGCTGCGCCCAGGCCGGCGCGCTGGGCCCGCCCCCGGGCGCGCGGCGCTATAAAGACAGCTGCGCGGCGGGCTGGGCCGGAGCGTAGTGCAGGAGGCGCGGCCGGCGGTCGGCTCCGGGAGTCGGCTCCGGGAGTGGGGCGGCGGAGACCCCCCACCCACACCCCAGCACTGGCTTAGCGGGAGCTCGGAGGGGAGTGACCAGGGCACTTTCTTCCGCTGCTTCTGATTTTTCCTGCCTTTCGCTTTGGGCCGAGGGTTGCCCACTGAGCAGAGATCCCCCGGAGCGACCCTCCCCGTCAATTGTTGGAGCGCCGGGCGCGCCGCGGGTGCCCGAGCGCACCGGGAGCCGAGGCTAGGCGGGCCCGGAACCTGCCTGCCCGCCTCTCCCCACCTCAGCGGGTCCGCCTGCGCAGGGCGCGGGGCGCAGGGCGCGCGCGATGAAGGCGGTGAGCCCCGTGCGCCCCTCGGGCCGCAAGGCGCCGTCGGGCTGCGGCGGCGGGGAGCTGGCGCTGCGCTGCCTGGCCGAGCACGGCCACAGCCTGGGCGGCTCGGCGGCCGCGGCGGCGGCGGCGGCCGCGGCGCGCTGCAAGGCGGCTGAGGCGGCGGCCGACGAGCCGGCGCTGTGCCTGCAGTGCGATATGAACGACTGCTACAGCCGGCTGCGGAGGCTCGTGCCCACCATCCCGCCCAACAAGAAAGTCAGCAAAGTGGAGATCCTGCAGCACGTTATCGACTACATCCTGGACCTGCAGCTGGCGCTGGAGACGCACCCGGCTCTGCTGAGGCAGCCGCCGCCGCCGCCCGCGCCGCCCGCGCCGCCGCTCCACCCGGCCGGAACCTGTCCGGCCGCGCCGCCGCGGACCCCGCTCACGGCGCTCAACACGGACCCGGTGAGCGGGCCGGGAGGGCGGTGGCGGGACGCGGGGGGGTGCAGGGGAGGGGGGTCCGCGAGAATGACAGCCCCCTGCCTGCGGGCTCTCGGGCCCCCAGCCCCAGGCGGGGCTCGGCGAGCTCGGGACCCGCGCGGAGCGAGCGCATCGCGGGCTGTCAAGTGCACAGCCGGCTCGGGGCGGGCTCCCCGGGGCTGCAGACTGGGCTGCGCGCGCCAGGCTGGCCGCGGGGGACGCAGCCCGGACCGTGCGGGCTCGCGGCTGGCGCCGGCTAACCTTTGCCTTGGTGTTGCGTGTTGCCGTTGCAGGCCGGCGCGGTGAACAAGCAGGGCGACAGCATTCTGTGCCGCTGAGCCGCTCTGTCCAGGTGAGCGCGCCTCGTCCGTCCCGAGTGGCTGGAGACGCCCGGCTCTGGGGGCTCCTTGGTCTGGGGGGGGGAAGCGGGCCGCCCCCTCTGTTCCCGCCACCCAGCTGGCGAGTGCACCCGCACTTCTCCTCGGGGTGTGTGCGTGTAGCGGGGGAGCTGTCCCTGTGCGTGCAGACGCGGGCCACCCTCGTGGGCGTGGACAGCGCCCCGAGGTCCCGCGCGCGCAGGCTGGCGGCCACAGGGGGCTGGCGGCCTCCGGCGGGGCGCGGGCGCCCGCAGCTGCGGGTGTCGTCCGACCCGCTGGTGTGTTTGGGGTTGTTGATCAAGCATGTCTCCAGTTCGGTCGGCGGCGCCAGGCAGTCTGCAGCGGGAAGGTTCACACACCCCCTCTATTCATTCCTCTTCCACAGGTGTGCCCTGCCCAGGGAGGGGGAAGAGCAGAAGTTGGTGGAAAAGCCGCCGAGGAAAGAACACCTCAGCCAGTCTAGAAAACGCTTTCATTCGTCATTCCAAGAGAGAGGGCGAGGGAGGAGCAATCAAAACTCTCATCCTTTTAATTTTTTATTTTTTTTTTGCACGTTCATAAACATTCTGCATAGGTATTCTCTTTCGTCTCTTCATTCATAGCCGCTGTGAATTGTACATTTCTGTGTGTTTTGGAGGTGCAGTTAAACTTTTAAGTGCGACAGGACTGATAAAATAGAAGTAAATCCGACTTTAGAAGCCTACTTTGTGACCAAGGAGCTCAGTTTTTGTTTTGAAGCTTTACTAATATACCAGAGCATTGTAGATAATTTTTTTTTACATCTATTGTTTAAAATAGATGATTATAACGGGCAGGGAACTTTCTTTTCTCTGCAAGAATGTTACATATTGTATAGATAACTGAGTGACATTTCATACCATGTATATATAGAGATGTTCTATGAGTGTGAGAAAGTATATGCTTTAATAGACTACTGTAATTATAAGATATTTTTAATTAAATATTTTTTGTAAATATTATGTTGTGTGTTTTTTTTAAACCTATGGGAATATTTCTTTTGGAAAATTATTTTTCAGCTCAGTTGCAGAGCTCTTGATATCTTGAATGTCTTTTTTTTTTTTTTTTTTTTTTGGTTTGGCCTGGCTTTTAATTTGTTTGTGTTTTGCCCCGTATGGTAGATTCGGAAATAACAGTTATAGATTGAGGTCTTGCATGACTGCATGAGATGTTTAATCACAAAATAAACTCGTTCTGAGTCCATTCCAATGTGTTTTCTTTCACCTAGATTGAAGTCTTTGTATTTGAAGCATACGTGTTGAAAATATACATTATCAGGTTTTTTTTTTTTTAAATACAGGGTTTTATAGTGTAAAAATATAAAAGTATGTGTTTGTGTTTTTTAACTGAGGTCAAAATGGATTCTGGGTGATTTTAAATATAAGATGGGGAAATGCTTGGAGTTTACGAAATCTGTCTTCAAAGTAGAAACAAAAAAATGCTTATCACTCTTCATTTTACACTAACGCTTAATGTCACCATGTTTCATGTCTGTACAGATTATTTAAATCATTGAAATGAAAAATGTTCTCTGCTTGCAACCAAAGGACAAACTCTTGGAAATGAACACTTTCTGCCTTCCTTCCTCCAAAGAATATTAATAGGCAACAGTGGGAGAAAAAAGATAAAAAGGCGTAATGGCAAATCCTTCAAGCAGGGATAAAAGTCGATCTTCAAACATTAACTTAAGTAGACCAAAAATTCTGATGACTGCATCTAGATTATTTTTTTATAAAAATGATTTTCACTATAGCTATGTTAGTTACTGCTAAGCTACTGTCCAATCTCTTGTGATGTGTAACTTTTACATGTGAATATTAAAGTAGATTTATCTGTCTTGTACTGTGATTTCTGGTCTCATTTATTTAAAACCTGACAATTTTTTAAGACTCTTTTTAAGGGAAGGCATTGTTTTCTAGGTTAGACAGACCTATCAGGGGTTTCTGAACATTATGCATTTAATGTGATGGGTACTTTACACACCAGTTAGATGGAATTTTTAGAGAGAATTAAGTAGGATTTAATTGGGTGCTTTGTAAATAGTCAGCTGTGTGTGTAACATGGTCTGTTTGATTTTTAAAGGAAAGGATTTGTTTCAGATTATACAAGAATAAAAGTGTTATAGACCCAGGGGACTTTTTATGAGGTCAAAATCAAATATTTATACGAATATGAGATACCGAGTTGTTGAAGTGGCAATGTCTCAACAGAAATGAACAAGAAGTAATGCTGGATTAGAGTCAATCGAAAGGTTTAAAAATCTGCTCCATCCCCAACATGTTATCCCCTCAGCTCTGCCAGGTGACTGGTCTTCTTTATTTTTAGAATTTGATATATTTGGTGTTGAACCCTACAATGTCAGAATTGCTTTTTTAGATGAGGTCTGTTTTATTTTTGTTCATTCTTGTCACACATCATGAGGAAAACACCAGAACACTGCTGGAATTCCAAATCTGATTGCATTCTTTGTTATTAAAAAGGGCACAATTCCTCCTTTTTATTTGGCAGTTTAATTTCAGTAGAGAACAGGTCACATGTTCCCTGTGGGTTGGAATTGTGCCTCTGGACTGCCGAACCCCACCTATACCTTTGGATAGAGTTTAATACCTGTACTGGTGGACCCTGAGTCTCAAGCAAATGGATAAATATTTTATAATTTTTACAGGTAGATATCACTCCTTATTTAATATATATTTGGGGCTTGAAAATCTTCTAAAAGAAAAGTACTATAGTCAACTATATTTTAGAGACTTGGCATTTTCCCTTCAACCAGCATTTGATGTCTCTAAAGAAACAAGAGTCATTGCATATTAAACAACAACAACAAAAAAATATACACAGTTGTGTAAGATTCTGCATTCTATTAAAATGTTGGCTGTGTCCTAAGCAAGCAACCAGATAAAATTATTTTGAGTCTTCTCTAGGTTGTTCTAATTATTCAGATACTTGGTTTAACAAAGGAAACTGTCCTGACTTCTCTGTCTTATTTGTAGGCTTTCCTTGTATTAGCACAACCAAAGAATAAGACTCATTCAAAACTGTCCCACAGTGGATGTTGTTTCTAAGGTTCGTACAAAAAATCCTGATGTTTTAGACATGTTGAAAAGAAAAAAAATACCTTTCCATTTCAAAGAACTAATATCCTTCGATACTGTGTAAATCATACTCAAGTTTACTATCAATGCTTTAACCACATTTTTAGAACTTTTGAAAATTTTGATCCCCCAAATGTATTGTATTAGATGCCTTCTATAACAATAAACCTTCACTGAGCAAAAGGTCCTGAAGTTTGTGGTTTTTAATTGACTTACTGAGTTGTGCAATTTTTCAAGATCAAGAATGGGTCTCTTGATACATCACCTCAATTATTTACAGGGTTTCTTACCATGTGAGGGAAAATGTAGCTTCAAAATGGTGACAGGGACAGAAAAAAGTATAGTTTGAATACTGAGGGAAACTCTCCTCCATGTCTGCTAGGAAAGGAAGTAATAACCCTAAAGAAGACGGCAGGATGAAGTCCAGGGAAAACAAGACCAAAAATAAATAAAAAAGGTACAAAATGCAGACAAATTATTTCATAGTAGGGCAGAGCCAAATAAAACTGCTGCTTTAGCTGGTGCACTTTAATTATATACCTGTGTTAATCAACCCAGATAGCCGTTGGGTCGTACCAGGGCTAAACATCCAACTCTCCAGGTTTAGGAGGGAGAGAAGTCTTCCATTGCTGCTTCTAAGTCCAGAGAATTGATTGACCTGACTCAGAATGAATCTTATTAGGGCTGCCCTCAGTAGGTCGTCTTCAGAGTCAGGCAAATTCTCTCAATTCCAACTCATGACATTTCACTAAATTATTAGTTTTATTAATTTGGAACCATTGCCCAAAAGGTTTTAGGTTTGTAATTTTATTTAGACTTCTACCTTGAGCACTGATTGAATGGATACTTTCGAAGATAAAACCCTTACAAAAGGCAGCTAATTTGTCCCAGGGAGACAACCTGAAGTCATATATCCTTAATTGAAAAAGTTCTCAAATTTTTAGCGAGTTTTTAAAGCATATTTTGCATTCAAGTGCCTACTTTATACTTATTCGTTTCTTGGCTCATTCTGAGAAGTTTGGCCTACGTACTAAAACAGGTCTGAACCACATCACCGAACGTTTTCCACATTCACCAAAGCAAAGCAGCTCACTAGTGCCCTGCTGAAGTTAGATCCATCTTGCATAAGGCTCCACAGTAAATTCACACATGGGATCTGAATAGAGAGCTGTAAAAATTGAAGTTAATTTGAAAAGCTCCTCTGAGTCCATAAGTGAGTAAACACATCAGTTTCTGGGGAAAGAAGAACTGAATATGTTCCCTATATTCCACTGGCTACAAAACGAATAAAGAGGATTAGAACATAAAATGTTTGGAAAAAAAAGACATGAAATTTTCTCTATGAATCCACTAGTATCTGAAGACCTTTTTTTCCAGTAAGAAACCTCGTACTTTAGATAGGAATTTTCTAAGAGATTACATTTGTATTGGCAAAATGTGTAAATTCCTGGAGAAATAGAACACCATTATTTGCTTTTAATCATTGTTCATCAACTCTTTCTTTATGATCTGAAATGTCTATCGGCATTTTGGGCAAGCATAATAAACTTTTTAAATTTTTTTATTTCAGAAGAAGTTATTACAGTCCTCTATGCATATTCATAGAATGTTTCTTAAATATTTTAAACATTTGCTTAAATATTTAAAGTATTTTCTTAAATATTTACTACTTCCTTCATAAGTATTAGCAGTCAATTGACAGACTGTGTGTGTGTGTGTGTGTGTGTGTGTGTGTGTAGTAAAAATAGCCAATATAAGGAAAATAGTTTTTCAAAAGGGATTTTCATTCTAAAAAGTAAGTAAACTATATTAACTTTTCTCCATTTTCTCTTTAAATCCCCAAATCGGGGATCTCCATAAAACGGCACCTTATATATTTTTCTGGACTGCTGTAACCAAGCAAGTGTGTTTAAACATAAAGAAGGGTAGAAAATAAAGAACAGGTAGATCAATTGTTTATCATACCCTAGAAGTGGATGTTCGCCTTGTGATTGATCTCAAGATAAAAAAGAGAAAAGGAAATATTTATTTGTATGTCAAACCTTAGAGAAAGCCAGGCAAACAGACATAAAGGTACAGAAAAAATTTCTACCAGAGCAGGTGTTTGGCCTAGCACTTCAGATACCCAACATTCCACATGGGAATGCCTGGGTTCAGTACCTAGCTCTGCCCCCTAGTCCAGCTTCCTGCCAATGCAGACCCTGGGAGGTAGCTCAAGTAATTGGATTCATGCCACCCATGTGAGAGACCTGGATTGGTCTCTCAGTTCCTGGCTTCAGCCTGGCACAGCCCTGACCTTTGCAGTCATTTTGGTAGTGAACCAGCAGATCAGAGCTCTGACTGTCTCTTTCTGTTTTTCTGCTCACTAATAAATAAGCAGAATTTTTTTAAAAATGTATACTTGACTTCACCAATAATTCTTGCAAGCACTTCTCATACTTGTTGAACCTGAATCTATGGCTGCAGTTGGGACAAAGTAGGTCCCTAAAGTTGGAAGGCCATGTAGGATTTTTTTTGAATGTCCCATGATGCCCAACCAAAGCCTTGTCAAATATTTTTTGAACTGATTGAAGAATGCCTCCTCCAGCCTCTTCTCAATCAGTTAAATCTCTCAGTTACTTTCTTTGCCTTTCATTTGTGTTGATCTCAATTAAACTTCAGATCATTATCTATCTGCCTTCCGGTCCTAGCCACCTCTGAAAAGCAGCGGATTTTAAACAGGAGTTGTTGGTCTTCCTCACAAAAACCACTGTTTCTAGATTCCTTATGTTGGTTGAATCCTCCGGGTTCACATTAAGGTCAGAATCCTGGGAATTGGCTGGGCTGGCTCTTGTTCCATTCTATTCAGTTGAGCCCAGAAATGCCTGCTGAAGCTCCATCAAATCCTCTCAGCCTCCTAACGTCGGAGCTATTTCATCAGTGTATGGGCTCTGATTTGCATCTGGATTTGAGGTCACCTCCTAATCTGGTCTCCTTGTTTCTTCTTCCTCCCTCCCTCCTTTCTATCTGCCACATGACTCTAACCACACCACTACTCAACAGTCACCCTCTGCTTGTGGGGAAGAGTCCAGCTATTTGGATCAGCATACAAAGCCCCTTATGACTGGACCTAAGCGTTCATCAAAAGTCACCCAATAGGCCTTTCTTCCACTTCTGGCTGACTTCAACCCTCCCCCACCTTTCAAGACAATGCCACTGTACATGGTTTTACATATATATATATATATATATATATATATATATATATATGAAATGGTTCACTCCCCAATGCTGGAAGAAGCTTGGAGCAAGGAACTCTATTCTAGTCTCCCACATGGGTGGCAGGGGCCCAAGAACTTGGGCCATTTTCTGGTTCCTTAGCAGGAAGTTGGATCAAAAGTAGAGGAGCTGGGGCTTGAATTGGCACTGAGATATGGGATGCCAGTATCGCAAACAGTCGTTTAACCAGCTGCACCACTATGCCAGCCCCTCAAATACATATTTTGTGCTTTAGCCACACTGACTATGATAAAAAAAAATTGCATGGGAATTAAGAAGAGAGAAGTTTCATGATACACGTGGTTTGGTAGAGCAGTGGAGGTAAGAGAGGAGGCAGCTAAACCAGCTAAGTTAACCTTGCCCATCTGTGTGTAAGAACTAACCTATCCACACCTAACATGCTATGCTTTCATGCCTCCTTCCATGGCATAGTACGTTATTCTTGCCTGCATCCCCTGACCTCCCACTCCTAGTCGTGCCTGTTGCTAAACTAGCCTTTCTTCAAGACTCAACTGTTACTCCTTCTGAAAAATTATTTGACAGTTCTCCAGCTCACCCCCCAAATAGCCACACACATGCCCATGTTATGTTAGAATTATTTTCACGTGACTGTTCCTGGTAGACTCCTGACCTTCTGAGGATCCCAGACCACAAATACTAGAAGAGCATTCCTGTAACTCTCTGTGCCAGCAAATCTAGCAAATTCTTTGCAGCTCAAAACTTCAGTTGAGAGATTTCCATTATCTTTAAAAGCCTTTGGCTGCCTTAAACATGGAAAATAGATAAGCCCTGTGTTCTTGAGAATGAGGGAATGCGATCAGCCTCAGGCAAAGAGAGTTGAAAGCCGAGGCAGGAGAGAAGAGAGGCAGAGCAGATACTGAGTCCCCAGGAAAGAAAGGAGCACAAAGACACATCAGTGCCCGAGATGAAAACAGGACAAGGAGGGATGACTTTGGCTGATGTGGGGTGTGAGGAATCTAGGGAAACACAGGAGGGGGGGGTGTCTTGGGAAACAGTACTGTCACATCTCTGTGTGTCCCAGCATCTGTTCTCCTGGCCTGGAGAAGTGGCATTGGATAAATCAGCCACAATAAACATGGGGAATCCTCTTGAGTCAGCCCTGGAAGGACCAGCTGACTCCATCCATGGGGAAGCCTTTTATTGATAGATGTTTCCAAGAACCCTACTATGATCTGAGACCCTGAAAGTGGAATCCTAGAATGTATCTTACAACCTTCTGATTTTTCAAGAGAAAGAGACAAACACCCAAAAGCTGAAATGGCACAGTCAAATCTAGAGCCTGGTTTCTTCAACCAGGACCGTGAAACTCATCCTGGATGGATTCTGTTCTACTTTATACTTCAGCAGTGTATCTTGCTTATTGCAATCTACAACTTGCCTCATGTTGTGGCCTGAGAAGATGGGGTTCAAATCTTAAGCAAATGATTTATTAAATGCTGGACTAGTCTCTGCCTTTTAAACAAGAGAACGGAGGTAAATTATTCTTATAACATGGATCAAGAGTTTTGAAGCTCTTTGACAAAGGCATAATGGCAAATCAATAAAGGATTCTTTTTGACAGGCTGCTAGAACAATTGGACGGCCATGTGCAAGAAGAAAAACAGAAAAGAACTCACACCTTTCACAAAGGTGACCTCAAAACAGATCATAGACCTAAATGAAGATCGCAAAGCTACCAGAGTACTTCAAAAGCTTGTGGAAAATAGAATAAGTTTATGGGGACAATGCTTGACCTAGTAGTTAAGACACAGGTAAGGAACCCATGCATATGAGACTACCTATATCCATACCTAGCTCTGCTTCCTGTCAATGTAGACTCTGAGAGGAAGTGATGATGGCTCAAGGAGTCCAATTCCTGTAGCCCATGTGTAAAACCAGGATTGAGTTCCCAGTTCTGGCCTTCAGGGGCCATTGCTCGTATTTAGAAAGAGAACCAGCAGATAGAAGCTTTCTCTTTCTCTGTCTCTCCATCATTAAATAAATACTTTAAAGTCTCTTAAAAAAAGATAAGTTTATTTTGGTACAAAAATATTTGAAACTCATGTATAATTTTTTCATAATATGCATTTTTCAAGAACTTTCGAAGACCCCACATATGAACATTATGGAAGAAAATCTACATTAACTTGGGTTTGTTGATGAATTTTTAGACTTAATAGTACCAAGTATGACCCATGAAGAATTTCAGCGTATGTTATTCTCCACAATTATACCCACCACATCTGTGTATACAGACTCTCCATTCAGTCTGTGGAAACAGCACTGCCTGGGGAAGCGGTGCGGAGAAACCTTGGGTTTAGTCATAGCTCTGAAACTTATTAGCTATGTCCTCTTAGGCAAGTAACTTTTCCACATTCTAATTGCCTCATCTGTAAAATACATACATAAGAATAATAACTGGGGTGGGGCAATTGACACAGAGGTTAAGACATTGCTTGGGATATCCACACTCCATGTCAAGGTACCTGGGTTTGAGTCTGATTTCAGCTTCCTGCTAATGTACACCCTGGGAAACAGCAGATGATGGCTCAAGTAACTGGGTCCCAGTGACCCACAAGGAAGTCTGAGATTGAGTTCTGGATTCCTGGCTTTGGCCTGGCCTATACCCAGTTGTGGGCATTTGAGTAGTGAACCAATAGATGAAAGATTCATTCTCTCTCTCTCTCTCTCTCTCTCTCTTTCTCTCTCTCTTTCTCTGCCTCCCCCCTTTTGAAAAAGTACATTTTAAAAAGAAAAGGACAATAATATACCTTAGAGGGTTCTTCAAAGAAAGGGAAAAATGAAAATATTATATATGATAATGGCTATGATTTTATATAAAAATCATCTAGAGAGATTTTAAAATAGTTAATTCTAGAGTTCTCGTCCCTTCCTCCACCACTGAGATTCTGACTAATGAGACCTGGGATAGGGCTTAGGAGTCTGCATTTTAGCACTTTTTTTTTTTTTGACAGGCAGAGTGGACAGTGAGAGAGACAGAGAGAAAGGTCTTCCTTTTGCCGTTGGTTCACCCTCCAATGGGCCACAGCAGAGAGCTGGCCTGGAAGAGGGGCAACTGAGACAGAATCCGGCGCCCCACCGGGGACTAGAACCAGGTGTGCCGGCACCGCAGGCAGAGGATTAGCCTATTGAGCTGCAGCGCCAGCCGCATTTTAGCTTTTCACTGGTGAATATGAGGCAGGTCTCCCAGGAACCCCATTTTGAGAAACAGAACACTAAGGCATCAAATGATAAGGAGGCTGAGATATTATTGGTATGCCATACACGGTGAGTTTCTAAGTTAAAATAATACCAACAGAAGGTCAAGGCTGCAGTGTCAGGTGGGGGAAGGGAAGTTGGTGATGGGGGATACCTGAGCAGGAATTGCTTACAAAGTCAGAATGTGGAGGCGGTCAGAATCAGCCCTTAAGGCATTCGGATCTGGCTCAAGAGCCCATGAGAATATTTTAGGCATGGAAAGCTAAGACACTCTGGAAAAAACAGAAGACCTAAATGAAAGATCTCTGCGAGTGAGATCCCAGTGGAAAGAACGGGGCCATCAAAGAAGGAGGTACCTTTCTCTGAAGGGAGGAGAGAACTTCCACTTTGACTATGGCCCTGTGGGAATAAGATCGAAGTCGGCGAACCCTAAAGGCTTCCATAGCCTCGGCAACTCATGACCAGAGCCTAGGGAGATTACTGACGCCATAAACAAGAGTGTCAAATTGCTAAATCAACATCAGGAGTCACTGTGTACTTACGTCTCATGAGGGATCTGTCCTTAATGTGTTATCCAATGTGAAGTGATGCTATTACTAGTACTGAAACAGTATTTTTACACTTTGTGTTTCTGTGTGGGTGCAAACTGATGAAATCCTTACATAGTATATATTGAATCGATCTTCTTTATATAAAGATAATTGCAAATGATTAAAAATCTTGGTGTTAAACTGGAAATTGCATAGACAATTAATCAATTTTTAAAAAAAAAAAAAATCATGTAGGATCTCTGTCCTTAATGTGCTGTACATTGTGAATTAATACTATAACTAGTACTCCAACAGTATTATCATTTTGTGTCTCTATGCGAGGGCAAACCGTTGAAATCTTTACGTAATATGTACTAAATTGATCTCCTGTGTATAAAGAGAATTGAAAATGAATCTTGATGTGAATGGAAGGGGAGAGGGAGCGGGAAAAGGGGAGGGTGGGGGGAGGGAGGGAAGTTGTGTGGGGGGGGGAGCCATTGTGGTCCATGAGCTGTTCTTTGGAAATTTATATTCTTTAAATAAAAGCTTTATAAAAAAAAAAAAAAAAAAAAAAAGAATGTGGAGGCGGGGTCACCTGGGGCGGGTGACTGGTCAGGAGGCTGTGTCCTTCATACCTCTGCTGGCATTCCAACCCTGTTATGAGTCAAAGTGTTCATAATAACTTAGTTTTCACTTTGACTCATATTATTTCCTAAAGAAAAACCCAAAAGAAAGGAAATTTCCACCCTCTTTTATGCCCACTCAAAGCATTACCTTCTCTCATTACATATCTGCATGATGGTCTGAAAAGTGTTTGGTTTTTGGAGAAGGTAGACCTGAGCAAGTAGACTTTTGCAATTGCTTTCGTGGTATTGAAATTCTTCCAAAACAATACATTTAGAAAACATTCTTAATTTCTTCTGTTGCATTCTATCATCTTAAGAAATCATACGCAAAAAGATGTAGAAAGACAGACTGTGGCTATCAGATACTAACACACAATATACACATAAAATTGAGATATAATACAATTGTACCTATTTTCATGTAATAGATATCTTCTTGGTAGAATTGTGTGCAATCCTTATGAAAAGTAATAAAGAAACAATAGCTTCAGTTCTTCCAAAATCAAGTGAGATTTTTGATAAAAGGAAAAAAGTAAGTGTGTGGAGTTAGATTCTGAGCTCTGACACTGTGTGGCTTTGGGCAAGTTACTTAACCTGAGACTTATTTAAACTTTTTCTTTTGCAATAGAGAAACAATACTTAGCCCTGAGACACTTCATGAGGATCGTGTGTGCAGAGCTCATATCTCAGGCATATGAGTTGTCGCAGATTTGTTAGTTCCTTTCCTCTCATGATTCCTGTGCCTGTTCATCTTACTGCTTCAGAGGTGGGTTATCAGCAAGTCACATGCTTGCTGGAGAGGCAAGAATGATTAGGACGTATATGCTCTCTTCTGGTAGGAAAATGCAATGAGGAGGGATGGAGGTGCAGAGGTGTGTGGGTATATATGTATGTATGTGTGTGCATGAGTGTGTTCATTCAATATTGGAGCCCCAAAAGTTTCAAAAATGCACAAACATTTCAGGGAGACCAAGATTTGAAGTCTTCTCTGCGCAGAAGCCACTTTCTGTCTCAACTCTTTCTTTCCAGAATAACCCTAACTTTCTCTGCACAATAAAGACATAAATGACATAAATGTTCATGGAATAAAGACTTGAGAGAGGACAAGATTCTGAGGAACAAGAAAGAACTGCAGTGTTGAGATGGCAGAAAAAGATCAGGTGAGACTTGCAGGAAATTAACAAGGAGGCCTCTATCTGTTGATCGAACTGTTAAGAGTGGTCAGGAGGAATGCTGTGTTGTTAGCATTTTGATCCCTTTTCTGATATATCGCTAAATGCTGCTGGACAGAGAGAGATGCTGAAGGTGGGTGCACGAGGCAAAACCCTACACATAAACTCCTATGTTCAAGGCTAGATCATCTGGCTCTCTGAACAATATTCTCCAGGTAGAGAAATGATTTGCAACCACAGGAGTGATATGCAGTATACCAAGCAGTATTTAAGAGACGGAGGTTTTAGACACCCTAAAATCTGTATATTTCTTCATGGTTTAGAAAAGGATACCTTTAGTACTTTCAGTATAACATATATTCTGGTAATTTGCTTCCCTGTAAACCGAAGCTGGGCTTAATCCAACAGGACACAAAAACCAATATTTGGGTTTTCATTCATTGTGACCTTCACAGTACTTTGGTGAATCACAAAATAATAGAATTTTAAAGTAAAATAAAATTCCCTCCTTTTACTGATAAGGAAACTGAAGCTGTTCAGATTTTATTTATTCATCCATTCATTCATTCATTCGAGGCTGTGAGATTTTAAACATGCATTTGTAGGAGGATTTAAGGTAGGGGTAGAGCTGCCGGCCAAATCTCGGCCTTCTCACTTACAATCAAGGAGAATTTATTAATTTTGATACTTAATGCAAGCATTTATAGCATCAGGTTGTTCTCTTTTTGAGACGGTTATCTTCCTATTTACACCGATGGATTTAGTTCTTTTTTCCTACAGATCATTTTCCTCTTATAAAAACTCTAAGAACAGCAATTCTTTTTTTTTTTTTTTGCATTTGTAATTTGAGGCCCCATTGACTCACCCCTGAGAGGACTATGCTCCTAGGAGAAGAGAACTATTCTTTTTGAACCTCTAGAGCTGATTGCTCCAGAAAACGAGAGATGCATCTTTTTGTCTAGAGGTCTTTTGAGGTAAAAGATGTTGTGATCATTCTGGATTATGTTAGTCTACAAGTAGACTCCAAGGAAACCTGCAAAAGTCCCAGGACACCTTAATGATCCTATTTGGGCACCAGACAACCTATCAATTTGTTTATCAATTTGCAGTGTTAATTTCATGACATGTAAAACATCGCTACAAATGATCTCCTGCCTCAATATTATAGAGAATACAAAGAAGTACAGCACAATCATGGCAGACGTGTGAGCTCTTGCCAAGTCAGGTTTTTATTATTACATGTGAACAGCATTCTCTGTTCACCAATACCCATAAAGGGGCTGATTAACTCAGCTCCACAGTAATTGTTTAATATTAAATCAGTCCAGAATTTTAAAGGATGTTTCTCAGAAACCCTTATTTGGCATCAGATATGTATCTAGACAGTATAGCATCTGTTAATTTCAAGGTTACAAAAAAATAAAAAGAGAGAGAATGTGCATTTTCCCAAGTCTTAATGGAAGCTCTTTACTTTTAATAGTGAAACTTGTTAATGGAGTAAAAAAAAAAACAGGTCCAATTATTCTAGAAATCAACGATGTGCTTATAATAAACAAAAGATTCCAACTTTAGGGGCAGCATCTCTTCTAGATTGTTCTGCAGTTTGATGCTTTCCTGGTAGGTTGAAATGACTTTAAAACTTTTTTAAATAAAAGAAAAATTTCCAGTGAAAACAAGTGTGTAAAGCCAGGTCAGATTAACAAGACAGTCATGGCTCTCCTAAGCCTTGCAAATTCCATTCAACGTTTATTTTAAAAATGAGATTTCAGGGCAGGTGTTTGGCGTAGTGGTTAAGATGCCACATGGGACACCTGCATTTCCATATCGCAGTCCCTGGCTTTGAGTCTCAGCTCTACAACCTGCTGATGTACACCCTGAGAGGCAGCAGGTTATGGTCATGGTTTACGTACCAGGCACTCGACCACTCACATGGGGACTTGGAATGAGTTCTGGGCTTCTGACTTTCACATGGCCCAGCCCCAGCATCTGGGGGAGTGAATCGGTGGATGGAAGATCTGTTTCTCTCTCTCTCTCTCTCTCTCTCTCTCATTCAAATAATTAAGATTTTTCAATAATAAGATTTCTGCCTGCAGTTCATATCCCAATACCACCTTTTCCAGGAAACTGGATCATAAAGTGGTCTATTGGGTGATGCTGAGGATGAAATTCTAATACCTTAACCTTGGGCCTCTTCACCTTCAGCAAATCTATTCTCTTCTCCACCTTCCTGAAATTTCACCCCCCCCCCCAACTGAGATCTGAAGTCCAACCCTCTTATCACACTCTTTCTCCTGGAAGCACTGCAAAATCCCAGAGAGCTGCTTTCTCCACATCCTGTAGCAGGAGGCTGCACACACACTGTGAGGGGGTTCCTGCTAGGGCAAGGGAATCAGCAAAACCATGTCAAGCCAGTAGCAGCACCAGGCAGCCTCACCACTTCACTCCAGGCCATTCATTTCCTTTGTGCTTGGGTCCCTAACTTTGCTGACATTGCCCTGGCAGATTTGTATGCCACTAAGTAACATGCTGTGAGGCTGCCGTGGTGGACAATGCGCCTCCGCCTTTCCCTCAGCGTCATCCAGACTCGTTAGATCTTATTTACCGAATACATGCTTTTACATTTAAGCACATATTTCTTGCACAGCGAACCCTTGCACGGCCTGAGTTTTGAAAAACCAGCAAATGCTCTGCTGACATTCTTGAGGTTCCCACGCTTGCCTGGGCCCACAGGCAGTGCAAGTTACTGCTGCCCTCTTTTGAGTTTTAGGGCACACTGCACTCATACCTAGGACCAGTTGCCTGGTGACAGTCTCCTCCTCCTGTCTGCGGCAGTGTCACCCTCCTGGCTCACCTATGGCTAGCCTGCTGGAGTAGAATTCCAACTGCCTACCCTCTTTGAGTGCTACTTTTTCAGCTGGTGTTCTTTTGCAATGAAAGCAAAACCTATTTTGTAAAGCAGCAAGGGAATGATTACACAAGACATTACTTTTTTCTTAGTTTTTTTCAGCTTTATTGAGATATAATTGACCAGTAAAAATTGTATCTATTTAAGTGTACAATGTGAGATTTTAATATATGTGTACACTGTGAAATAATCACCATAATCAAGCAAATTATTATACCCAGCACTTCACACGGCTACCATTTGGGTCTGTGCTGGGTGAGGGGCAGAGGAGGAGATACTCAATATTTACCCTTGTAGCAAATCTGAGGTATAAAGTACAGTAGTGTTAAGCAGCATCATCAAGCTGAACCTTTATCTCTCAAGAGCTTATGCAGCCTGCATAACGGAAGCTTTGTGCTCTTTGACCCACATCTTCCCTTCCCCATCAACACCCCACCACTCTCTTACTCACTACTTTGATTTATTTTATTTTTTCCACTCCCCTTATGAGTGGGGTCATGCAGAATCAGCACAACACCTTCCTGGTTCACCTATGTTGTTGCAAATGGCAAGAGTTCCCTCTTTTTAAAGACTGAATAATATTCTATCATAGATCATATACAGATACCAGATTTCTTGTATCTCTTCATCCTTCAAAGGACATTTAGGTTGTTTTCTTATCTCAGCTATTGAGAATAATTTATCTCAACCAGATTGACCATCTGAAGGCTGCCCCCTCTCGGCTGATCTACTCATTGCCCTAAAGGCTCTACAGGCATGCCCAGTGACAAAAATACCAAAAGGAAGAAGCAGGACATTGGTGGTGAGCCTATCCAGCAGATCCTATCTGTCTTCCCAGGAGAGCAGTCAGAGGGGTGATAGGGTTCCAGGGACATGGGAGTCCCTTGCAGGAAGTCAGACCTGAGAGGCTGGGACAGCTCATCTCGCTCTCCTGCCCACCCCTCTGCCAGCTGCTCTCCGCTGAACTGGCATCATTCTCCAGTCACCACAGGTGCCTAGGCTCCTTCTTCAGCCCGCACTGATGGCATCTCACACTCTGTGCTCCTGTTCTCTGTCATCCCCTCAACTGTTTTGTACAAAACAAATACATGAAAGAGAAGACAAAAGTGTGCTTCTTAGAATACAAGGAAGCAATGATAGCCACCCTGTGCTCAAAATCACAGGAGTTATTTGGAGGACAAGAAGCTGGCATGAACGTGTAGGGCAGGGAAAAATCAGGCCATAACAATCTGTAAGAACAAGTCTTATCAGAAAACTGATTTTTGTGTTTTTTCACAGCTGTCTCTCTGTGCCTCGTATGTCTTTGCACTTGACCCCATCCCTGGATCCTTTTCAGGCTTGATCACAAAACATCATTCCCCTAAAACTTGTGCTTGCCATAGTAATCCTGTATTGGGATTGGCCATCCCCTTGACAATGGTGATGGAGGAGTGATCTTGCTGAAGCTCCTGCCGTGATAAAGAATGGACGTCCCTGTCCTCAGCATTTCAGAAATGCAGAAATTGTCTGGTGGCCCAGTCAAGGCACTTGAAAACTGAAATGCACAGGAATCCTCCCAAACCTTTGTGCATATGTCCCCCTGGATCATAGCTGGCTTCCAGAGTGTACAACCTGCACAGTTAAACAGGGCTCTGAGCACAGATGTTTGTAGCGGAGCCAAGAACTCAGTTAGGGTCTCCTATGTGGGTTATGGGCACCATCACCTGTTGCCTCCCAGGGTGCACAATAGCAAGAAACTGGAATGGGAAACAGAGCCAGGATCCGGACCCAGGCACTCCTATAAGGGATGAGGGAAACACAAGCAATGTTTTAGCTGCTGCAGCAAATGCCCATCCCAACATTCTTAATGATTTTGGAACACTGGGTCCATTTTTTCTTTTTACATAGGCATCGAAGCTTATGTAGCTGATTCTGCATGGCATGCAGGGTTAGCCCAGTCTGCAGGCATCATATGTCCTGCTGAAATGGTGAAGTTTTAACCATTTGTTTACTTGGAGGCAGGCTGGCATGTGGTCTTCTTGGCACCTGGAGTAGTACTCTTAGCTGGAATGCCTGCTTGTAAAGGCAATGCTGTGTGGCTGATTGGCAGCTACAGTCCTAGCACTGCCACCGTGGTCAGTTATGGAAAGAGAAAGTTTCCACAGAGCACAGTGTGATGTGCCTGGGAGGGATTATCATGGCAGGTAGAACAATGCTGTGAAATTCTGCACTGGGGAGCTAGTTCAATCAAAAGAGAGGTTCACAAGCAACTCCCAGGGGTGATTCTGTTGTGTCTAGAAGGAAGAGACAAGAAAAACCATTTCTTCCAGATTCTTCTTTTTCAACTGAAGCCACAAGACCCCTGGTGCATACTCAGCCAATGTTTTCATGTTTCCGACTGTTTATTCTGAATTCTTCCTGAGCTTTTGCAGAGAAGCACAATATCAACACAATTTATTTTATTACAATGCCATGTCATATCATATGTCTCCTGTTCACATCAAGTTGACATGGCACTGTGTCTGGGGACGAGCATACATGGAAACACATGATCACAATCACTGTAGAATAGCATTTATTGAGTGCCCACAACCATACTAATGCTGCAAATAGCCATGTGAGAGCACATGACAATTTAATAGCAGAAAAAAATGATGCTTTCTATTTAATCCAACTTGCAGAGAAACAAAACAGAAAAGACTCCATGATTCCTCCCCACGCCTGCTGTATGGTGGCAAGAAAGGCCTCTGCAATGCATAAAGCCCTTATCTTCATTCATTCCCCAAAGAATAATAGATCAGTCAGAGCTCTGATGCTGTTTTAATAATGTACAATTTACAATTCATTGGTTACCAAGCACTCACAGTATAATTAATTTCACAGACCTGTTCAGCAGATTCACACGGTTTTGTACAATATGGGGGAAGGGGGTGGCAGTATTGCCAGGGGATGGAGCTGGGAGGGGGGGACAAAAGGAGAAAGCCACCTTCTCTCTTCTTTCCTATCAAAGTAGTTGAGTCCTACAATAGCCAGGCAGATGAGCAGGAAACTGCCACAGCTAAGTGACAGCCTCAGTTTCATGTACAAATATCTCCCCACCAAAAAGTTTAGGACCAGCAAAGACTGTGATCCGTATGGAAATTATCTTCAGTTGCATGGGAAAACCATACTATGGCTACCAAACCACACAGCTATGTCCAACGTCTCTCCTTTAGAAAGGAATCTCCCTTCCCTTTTCACTATCTTCTCCCACAAATCATATTCAAGCTACCTGTGACTACTGCCTCCCTCCCAAAGTGTGTGGCAAATGCAAGAGTGATAAGTGGGGCATGAGGTGATGAGACACAAAGATTCCTTCTCCAGGTCTTAGGTCTCCATGCAGCAGCCACCATTTACTTGAAGGGGAGGGGCCTCTGGGAATTTACAGAGAATTCTCAAAGCCAACTAAAATTCACATGAACTGTGTCCAAGAATACTGATCTGTTGTATTTTTAAATCTCTGTTCTGAAACTATTGGATTTCCCAAATATCCAATTTCCAAATTTTGAAATCCATGCCTAGATGTTCATAATATGAATTTTCATAAACATTCTGAAGTTTATAGGCACAGATTTCAAAAAAAATATTACATCAAAATAAACTTATCTTTTAATTCCCTTTCCCATGAACCTTTTGAAGTACCTTTGTATTCTCGATGATTTAGCTTATAACCAGTTTGCCCAAAAAAGAATCTGCCCAATTGTTTATTGTCCTTAAAAAAGTAAATAAGAAAGAATGTGCAAAAGGATTCAACATATTACCATTTATCCTAAAGTCTGTGTTTTTTTCTCTGCTAATATGCATAGAAAAGACCTGCACACTGGAGCGTTGACACAACCAAGTGTAAGCTCCTAGCTAAAACATCTGATATGCAAGAAACAAAGACCTTGGGCTTCCCAGCAGACAGACCAGGGTCAGATCTTGGCTTTGTCATTGCCTGTTATTCAACACGGAGAAAAGTTGCTTAGCATCTTTAGGCTTTGTTTTCCCAATTAATAAAAAAATTAAAATATGTATTTCCCAGACTTGTTATATGATTAAAGGAGGGCAATAGTAGAAGGCAGTTAACATCCTTGTTTTGGGTGGGTGTAGGTAGCAAGTGGTCATTATTATTTTGTTGTGATTGGCGCTTTGTTATAGCTTAGCTTTTGCTATTGTCAGCAGACCGGATAACAACCAAGGCATAACAATCAGCGATCAGCCTTGCTGTCTTCTGAGCTGGGATTGTCCACACAATGCCATTCTGCTCAGGATTCCCTGGGGTTAAACCACAAGAGGTGAAGATCTACATCCGTTTCAGAGTAGAATTGCTCAAGAGAATTCCACTCAGAGGAGCCTGAATTTCTCTTCATTGGAGTTCCAAATGTGTTGGGTAACAAAGGAGGAACATTGTTTCCACAAGGTCAAAGATAAAATCCTTTCCTCTCCCTTAGTCCATTCTCTCAGGGACAGGAGATGCAATTCAAGCCAAGGAGAAGGTTATTCCAAACCCTGGGGATGATCTGTCAAAGATATCAAGCAAACTGTAAAGGGACACCATAACCTTTAATGGATATCCATGCTGTGGGAAAGAATGAATGTCCTTGAGGGTACAGGGGGACAAATATAGAGGGTTTACAACTCCCTGGACACTTTTCCAAAGCCTTGCTTGTATTGATTCATTTAATCTCTGATAGTTATTGTTACCATCCCCATTTTACAGATAAGGAAAATGAGGCTAGACAGGTTAAGTTCAAGTTGACATGAACCCATGCAGTGGCTTGAATCACTCTCTCAGACCATCTAGACAGGTTGTGTACCTGGGAATGGGGTTTCAAATAACAATGGCTTAAAATATTGCTATGAGACTGTTAATTAGAGCAACTTAATATCCATAAACTAGGAAGATGATGGAGGTGAGGTATACCCAGAAGAACAGTTTCTAGACAATGCCCTGGGCTCACTGGAGCACTCCAGAACTGTCCTGTGGTGATCCAATAAGGGTGTTAAGAAAGAGGCGTGCTCAGGGCTGGTGCTGTGGCACAGTGGGTTAAGCCTTGGCCTGAAGCACTGACATCCCAAATGGGTGCCAGTTCTAGTCCTGGCTGATCCTCTTCCGATCCAGCTCTCTGCTATGGCCTGGGAAAGCAGTAGAAGATGATCCAAGTCCATGTGGGAGACCTGGAAGAATCTCCTGGCTCCTGGCTTCGGATGGGTACAACTCCTGCCATCGCAGCCATCTGGGGAGTCAACCAGTGGATAGAAGATCCCCCCCCCCTTTCTCTGCCTCTCTATAACTCTGCCTTTCAAATAAATAAATAAATAAAATATTTTTTAAAAAAAGAAAAGAAAAGAAAACGGGGTGCTGTCCTCATGTGCCCTGTTCCTAGCAGTCTGCCAATGGGGAATCACACAGTGCTTCATGCCCTCAGATGAGTGCTTGTGTCTTAACAGGCACCAAGGACCCACTCAGAACAGGTAAAGGAGGAATGTTGTAAGCATACTACCGACTGGGACTGGATACAAACTGCAAAGCAATTTAGGAGCAAAGGTAACTCTAGGGACCAGCTACTCTTCCTCCCAAAGAAGGAACTGTCTCCTTCCATGTCTCTGCCATTCCCCCTCTTTCTATCACTGGCTGCCTCTGCATCATCAATGTTTCTAATTCCCCTAAAAACAGTCCTCCATGGTCTCCTGCCCCAGTTCTGCTCACCACAGTCCTGCTATGTAAGTGCGGCAGAAAATTTGGTCAGCTTGACCCTTGTATTTCTCTAAGAGGTTTGTAGGTGCTGTCCAGCCTGAAGGTTTTCTGCTATTTGGTGGAACACCCACTTCTCTCCCAGTCAGCTGTGAGAGCCCTGAGCCAAGTCACATGGCACAAACCATGTGCCTGGGCTACCCCTGCTGCGGTGGCTCTGGCAGGGCAAGCTCACCCAGAGACTCCATCCATGGGGCAGGCACTGCAAGCAGGCCTTGTAACTAGAGCCTGCCCTTAAGCACCGTGCAGCTATGTACTCAGGGCAGGGCTGCAGGGGCCTAGAACCATGAAGGCATTTGTCTACAACTTCCTCTGGATCTTTACTGTATATTGCCAAGTTTTTCTTATTTTATCTTCTATTCAATGCTATTCTAGGATCATCCACCACACACACACACACACACACACACACACACACACAGTGGGGCTTAGCTTCTCAAGTCCCAGTCAGTCCCTGACCTGGTCAGTTCTGAATCTACCCTCTCTCCTGATTTTACAAGATTCTGGGACTTGTTCTACATTTTCCCCAGCACCTGCCCTCAGCCCAAACTGTCTTTAGTTCAGTGGCTCTCTTGTCAGGGCTAGCTTTTTGAAGGAACTCCCATTTTCTGAACTGCACAATCTACAACAGATGGACAAATACGCTTTGCTGTAAGGCTATACTGGGTCACTCATGATTGGGAGCTGATGTCTGTCAGCTGTCTGGTGTGAGTTTACTCAACAGCACTTGTCAGAAGGGTGTTCAGCCAACTTCCCTCAGAGATACCGGTGCCTTCCCGTTGCTGCCTGTCACCCACACACATCCAATACTTCTTGTTTGTTTTGGTTAAGGGCCCAAAAAGGAAGTCTCCTGCCTAAATAAGCTTAATTTGGGTTTCGTTGGATCCTTCTTAACATTATCATTTCCATCCTATTCTATCTTTCTGCGGAGTTCTTTCCCTCATCACTTTTTCTCATGTCCAATCTATTTCTCCCTTCAGTCTTCCAGATTTGATAATCATTTATTCCATGGCAACTCCCTGATCTACCCATATGGCCCAGCAGCACATGGCTTATTTTATTCTTTTTTTTTAAAAAATTGCCTTCAGTGCTGCACAGTCACATCTGATTTTTGTTCTTTTTTGAGGCAACTGTCATGGGCTTCCTAAATGTCTGAAATGTAAGTCCCTGATTTTCACTGTGCAGCAGATAAATTTGATCCCTTAGGGTAATATAGGATCCTTTCTCACAGCCACCATGCATCACAGATAGTTGGGTGTGTGTTGCGGGGAGGGGGTGGTAATTTAGGACCCTGGTGTAATTTGTAGAGACTAGGATAACCCATTGCACTTCAGAAGACATTTTGTACATCCTCTGACACAGTAGTGCTCTGTCACCTGGGGAGTTTTACAAATTATGGATGTCAGACCCCAGTCAAGACCAATTAAGCCAGACCTCCTGGGGTTGGGGTCCCTATATGAGTGTGTTCATTAATTCCATGGACAGTTCAAATGTGCTGTAGTTGAGAATGCTTCCTGAGTTCAGTGATTTCTACACTTGGCCACACACTGGAATCACCAGGGAGCTGGAAACTATACAGGTGTCTGGGTTCCAGCCCTAGAGATACTGATTTAATCAGTCTGAGTTTTGGCCCAGCCACTGAGAATTTAAAAGTTCCCTGGGAGATTCTAACATGCAGCCAAGATTAAGAAACAGCACCCAAATGGATTCCTGAAATCCTACCCACTCCTCTCCTGAGTTTCTGATTGGCACAGAAACGAATGTGCTCTTGGAAAACATGGTGCTTTTTCAGTGACTTGCACCTTAGTGTGATGTGCTGCAGAAGTAGCGTTGCTAGATTAAATAGCAAAGCATCCAGTTACATTTGACTTTCAGGTAAGTAGCAAAGAATTGTTAGGGTAAGTATGTCTCATGCAGTACTTGGGACATACTTATACTAGAAATAACTTATTGCTTTAGCTGATATGCAAATTTAACTGATTATCCTGTATTTTTATTTGCTAAATGTGGTCACTCCTATCCAGAAAGCTTCCTGAGAGCAAGTTATGGGAAAGAGGTGTGAAAAAAAGCACAGACATAGAGACTCTGAGGAGAGGGCATAAGGAATAGTATGGAAAGAGAACATAACTAATAATGGCCATGCCATGTCTTGTGGTATGCACCTAAGTATCTCTTTTGTCATAATCTTGTGAGAGGAATCTCCCCTGTCTTAGCTTGGGTGGTAGAAGGGCTTGGTCCTACCTGGCTTAGGCCCTCTCTCAAGATTCCACTGTGACCACACCACCAGCAGACAGCTTCAGAATCTCGTTTCTGCATGGGAAAGAAGTAGTGCAATCCATAGCTAACTTAAGCATTAATACTCCACATGTGCCACTGTAGAAGTTTCTATATTAAAAATTATATGTATCTGTAACCCCATCCTTTGTGTAAATTCACTTGTCATGTCTTCAAGGACATATTTTATTTCATTCTTTTGTTTTCTACATCTGTAGTTACCCAGGAGGGTTTCTAAAGGTTATCCCAACCCAGTGCAGTTAGATCTGGCAATGTGAAATACCAGCACACCTAGGAGACTGGGGTCCATGTCCAGAAATCCTTCCTTAGGCTCTGCTGAGTCAATATATTTCAACCAAACATATTACCACTGTTTAGAAAAACAAGCTCATTTATGAAAGTCTTTTCATTTCCCAGTTAAAAAGAAATTGAGATAGTTGAATCTGAGGATGAAGTCAACAACCCTGAGGAAAATTGGGGCCATTTCTTTGACTCAAACAAGTTCCACAGATTGGGTACACCCATTTATTTTCCTTGCCATCACGTCTTTGCCTCATCCAGGAACTCCCTAGAGCTACACATTCCCTGGCATCTCCACTTCCAATTCAGCTCCTTGCTGATAGCCTGGGAAAAGCAATGGAGGATGGCCCAAGTGCACCCATGTGGGTTCAGGGGCACCCACATGGGAGACCCAGAAGAAGCTCCTGGCTTCTGCCTTGGCACAGCCCCAGCTGTTGCAGCCATTGGGGAAGTGAACCGGCAGGTGGAAGGTGTTTCTCACTCTCGCTCTCTCTCGCTCTCGCTCTCACTCTCTCGCTCTCGTTCTCACTCTCACTCTCACTCTACCCTTCAGGGGAAAAAAAAAAATGGAAGTGCTATTGCCTTTCCAAAGATTGCCCAAATGAGAATACTGGGAAAACTCTCCTTAGTTTTCCCTAAAAATAAAGAGTCTGACATTTTGTTCCGAGGGCAAAGTCAGTCAAATGCTGAATATAACACATTCTTCTTTCCTTTTGCACAGCGCATGCAAAACTGCCCACTGACGCAGTCACAACCCAATGCTGTAACTTAGCAGATGCCAGCACTCAGTTTGCAATAAGAACACCAACGACATCGCTGTTCATTTTATCCATCTCCCCACATCAGCTTCTCAGAGGATCTCTTCTCATCTCCCCTCTGCATAAAACTGAAACCACTGGAATTCAGGAGAGTCCAGCTGACCTCTAGGAAGCACACACTTGGGCAAGTACGGAGCTGCCAATCATTGTTGGGCTGCCTTATCAGGTTCCCAATTCCTCCAGTATCACATGCCTGGCGTTTCAATGCCAGAGATAAGCGCAGCTGTAATCTACCATGATCCAGAGCTTATTCACAGATCACAGCTGTGTAATTTCAGGTAACATGCTTCCCTTGTTTGGATTTGTTTAACATTGTTAAATATATAGTCAGACCATCTGCACAGTATTTTTTTTAAATTGGAAATTACAACCATAACTTCCTTTTTATATATCAATAAACTAAACAGCAAAATTTCAAAGGGATCCTTCTGCACCAAGCACTGAAGCAGAATGCCTGTCCCACACCACACCACTGCCTAATTGCACACTAATTGGACAAACGTGATTAAATATTTCAAGATCTTTACTAATTGCCTCTATTTTAGCTTTAAAATTTGCTTGCCACCAACAAATTTAATGACACTGGTGTCTAGTCATCAGCAAAAAGCCCAAGAGTTGCTCTTTAAAATGTACCTAGTCAGAATATTTACTGATTGTGCATTGTTTCCAATGTAGCTTAATTAGAAATCCAATCAGTTCGCTAAGTCTAATTATACTTGATTTGTAGATTCAGACTATGATACATAATGAAGCCAAGCAGCTAACAGTAAACGTGCCTAAAATGTAACAATAAGAGAAATATTTTTTAATCTACGCCTTGTCACTTTAGAAAATCTAGTAATACACACAATCTTTCACGTTGGGGGCTTTGGAGGTTTCAGCTTTGCAAAGTTTCTATGAACCCGATTCCATTGGCAAGACCTGCTTCAAAAGATGACCACAAAATATTTCTATGTCTCCATATTGAAGATTAAAAAGAAGAGGAACAATTGCTTCCTTCACATTGACTCTGTGAGAAACTCTGGTGTCATTATTTCACAGAAGTTGCCTTGATGAAATTGGTATCGTTAAAATAGACACATTCTTGGGATTCCTATTTTAAAAATTGTTCTCTTCCACCTTCAGAAGTTTGTCTTAACTATCTTGGAAAAATGCCCTATCTAGTGCCTAAAACTCACAGTGCTTCTATAAGCATACATTCAAACGGGTGTTGGTGTGTGTATATATGCAATATTTCACTAGAAGGAACATTTCCACATCCATTATTGAATATTTGCTACAATTTACCACTGGTGGTTGGTCTGTGAAGAGGGTAGGTGAAGAAAAGACAAGATGTTTTGTTATTAATGCATGGTCAGATGACAATTATAATTGCTTCAGTCATCCTAATGCTTTGAGACAAAGTGGAACATAGGGGCCCTCAGTACTCCTCAATCTTCAGCCCAGAATGCAAAGGTTTAATGTTGCCATGGACAATGCAAATAGGTCCAGTGCTGGAACTGTGCAACTCATCTTGTAACTGTTATCTACTCAACAGGGCAGTGTATTGGAACTGTAAGGATGCTTGAGACAATGTGGGTTCAAAACAAACCTCAAGAGTCATGTGGGTTTCACCTTCACTCTGAATACAGTGTGAGCAACCAGTAGGCGAATCAGAGTAGGCTAAAAGAAATGATTGGAGGTGGTATTATAAACACAATAGAGGATGATTCAAAACAACCTGAAATTCTCAATTAATTAGTGTTGACTGCTCTGCAATAGACTGGCTTCAGCACGTTAATCTTCCTTTGATATAAAACTTATCATTTTCTGACAAGGTGGTCGAAAAGAAACATTGAAATACTCTTGGCTGAAAGATTCCGCAGAAGTGCAAAATATGGGCATTTTTAATTTCTAATTAAAAACTGGACACATTCTCATTTTACTTTTAAAAAGCTTTGCAATAAAATTGCCCCATTTTTGAGTGTGTATATCTGTTCTTATGTATGTGTATATACACACAAAAACATATTTTAGAATCAGGAACAAATACCTAATTTTTCTTCCTCCTTTGTTCAAATGCATCTCATAGCACATACTGGGCCTGGAGGATTTTCCTTTGCTTTCAATTCTCTGCCTTCTGACATGGCTCCAAGTCGGCACAGCCTCTGGTCAAGACCTTTGTTTGTTCTGTGCTCTGGGTATATCCTGCTTCTCTATGGTCTGGTGTGAGGCTTTATTGATTAATTTCTCAGCATTTAAGCAAAATGCTAATCATGCAATTATTTATTTCTTGCATGCTTCTTTTTTCCCAATCCGAATTCATCATACTGACCTTTGGGTTACCCAAGAAAACCCTGATTTGCCTTGTTCAGAGACAACACCAGAAAAAAGTCTCTTCCTTCTTTTCCTGCCTAAGGAAGAATAGCTTTATGAATATTGCCACCCGGGTTTTCCAGCACGGTGAGGTGTGGAAGCGGGAGAGAGATGCAAATGCTTTCATTTCTCTAGGCTGAGGCCTGTCTCACCACCTTCATTAACTGAACATAGCGAGAGAAGGAAGGGATGGTATAAATACAAAATCTGAACTCCACTTCAGAACCGTGATTCGGAAGTGAAAGTTGACAACCCATTTAAAACTGCATGGCTTCTGTATGTATTTGACATGAACTGAACGGGAATAACTTTCTTGTAATATTTCAGGAAAAATACTAACAAAGGGAAGTGCACATCTTTACAAATGCCTCAGAGATTAGGAAAGAAAACAACCTCCTGGTGTAGTCTTCTTTTTAAATGCTGGAGAATTTTTCAAGGAGTGTTTTGTTCCTTTTTCCCTCAGAGCTGAGTTTTATCTTTTCCTCTTCTTATTAATAAGGCCTGGCCCCTCGTTAACATGCAGCCAGAACCTAATGAGCCTTGTAGACTCCTGTAATTTCTTCACTGTTGAAAATGCCTGACACTAATCTATGCCATTTATACTAATAAGAGGTGGATCAGCTGATATTTGGTGCAATGAAAATATGCTAAATATACTTTATTGAATTGCACATAGTTAGTTCTTCCCAGTTCACTGTATTAAGGCAACAGATGCACAGTCATTACCTCTGCACTTTATGTGTGGCAAAACCCTTGGTTTGAATAAATGAGAGAAAGAGCCAGACATTTGATATGCTAGCTTCCTTTTCTTTTTTTTTTTTTCCATGCTGACAGTATTGACTTTCAAACTCATACCTCAGAAAAGCCCTCTTTCCAATGGTATTCAAAGCACAAATACAGTGCTTCCCATTAACAATGAAATGATCTAAAATATGACATTTTGTATTAAGTGGACTTTAATGAATACTAAATTCAAATGGATTTTGCATAGAGCTTATGAATTACATCCACAAGAGTCCCAACAAGCTCTTGGTGATTAATAATTTTCAAAGGGCTATCAAAGAAATGTGACCAATTTTAATATATGTTGAATATCTTATAAGTATTATATTAGGCAAAATAAACCTCTCGGAATCTTTGCCTGGCAAGTCTTGTTTGTTTGGGTTTTCTTTCAATGACTGCTATCTTTGTGTTTCATTTCTTACTTGTTGAGAGACACATGAATGAGGAGACAGACCGCATGCAGGTGTTAGTAAATGTTTCCAACACTTGTGTCAATACCTGTTTTTGGCTCAGACAGCACAAACCAGAGGGTGCTTTTAAAAACATTATTTAAAATCTACATATTTATTCAAAACAGTCAGCTGTCACTGTGTCCTCTGAGATGTGCTGTGAATGAGGTAGAGGCTTAAGCATCTTGAACTAAACATTTATACCCGTGGACCACACCCCCCCTCAGCCCATGCATAATAACATTTGATCCTCCAGTCAGTTTAGCAGGGTAAGGTTAGTCTTTTAAGAGAAATTTACTACACCACTGAAATTTTCTGACTGTTTTCCTCATATCTGACCAAAAACTTTGGAAGAGGGTGGGTAAAGTGGTTTGGAAGGCAGTGGTGAGGTGAGTGTTGTCACCCAGCACCTCAATTCCTCTATGTCATCCAGCCAGGCTTACATTCGAGTATAGTCCTGAGCCGCTCATTGAGGAAGACAGGAGAACACAATGCACACTGCTGCTTCAACATACTCCCTGTGCATCTGGCCATCTCTCAGCTAGGGAGCAAGCACACTTGATTGTCTCCTGATCCACATTTTCGTGGAACACATCTTGGGTCGGGGCAGTACATCTAGCACTACATCTGTAAGCATGGTTTTCAAATTTCAAAGAGTCTTCATATTTATCCCCTCAGAGAATTATGGGTACCTTCTCTATCTCCCCCTTTTCCTGGACAATTGCTGTATCTGTGCCTTCTAGAATCTCTCTCACCTCTTAACCTTTGCCAACACAGGTGCAGTAACTCCCCAGAGATTAACAGTCTGGTTGTAGGTGTGATTGAAATTAGCTTGGCTTCCCTTCAGGATCCAGTGCCCTGGCTTACTAAATCACCTCCTATAATCTTGTGCACTTAGTCAAAGCAAACAAAATAATCTGCCAGGAAACACTAATGGTGCAATGTCAACACAGACATCGTTTGTATTAACTGTCCTATTATTATTACCTTGCTCCTTAAATCCAATCAAACTTCAATTCCCACTCTGCAGGGGGGTTGGATGTTAATTAGAAAAAATGCACGTTTGGATGTACTTCTGTGTACACACACATGCCCCTTTACACAGCCACATACCCCCACACACACGTGTGTGTGCCCGTGCAGATGTAGGTCCCATCACTAATTAATTTAACTTGCAAGCACTGCCCCGTGTTTCCGGTTTGTCGTTCCAACTCATGAAGGAATATATTCTGCATGCCTGTCTTCTGCCCTGCATCTCGACATTTTCCAACAGATGTTAGCTAATGTGGTTGTAGAAGGTTCACTGTGGATGCTGCGAGCCCAATAAATCTTCCTCTTAAATGCAGGCACTCCACCATCCCAGCATCTTATACCTATAATACATTTTAATTACTCGGCTATTCAAATTATACTAAATTAGATTTGCACGGAACAGCACCGTGGACTTCTCAATTTACATTTAATCTACCACAAACAACATAAAATCGGCAAGTGTACTTTTATTAGAACTTGCAGGAGCCACTGAAGTCTGATACCTTTAAAATTATTAAGTGACAAAGATTACTAGCACTAAGGTTCTACTTTGCCTCCCCATTAGCCATTTAGGTGACAGCTGCTGTATTACACATAAAGATGAACCATTCCTTGAGGGATGATAGTGGCTCCGCTGTGACACTGCTGGCATAAAGCATTATCAGACCATGGCTGTGCTTGGAGCCACCGAAGTCTCCTAGGCACCTATCAGTACCCTCATTATCTGCATCACAGAGTGCCGAGAACGAACACTGCCAGGCCTCGCAGCTTCGCAGCTCATTTGAGAAGCGGAAATTAAATGTCCCAGGAGAGAAAACAGGCACACTGTAACAGCACCGGCGCTGTACACCAATAACATGTCGACCGCTGTAGCACTGACTTCTATCTCATTAATTTAATAGGCTCCTGGAATGAGGAGGGGACGGTAGAGAGGCAGCTTTGACAAGGAGATTACTGAGCGGCGCTGGCATTGTGTCTTGTGAGCTCATAACGGAACGAGGACTTACTGTAGGTATCACAGCTCTTCAGACGTTTGTTGGGGCTTTCAGAAACACCGAACGGCAAACAGAAATGAAGGGCAGGAGGGAGAGAGAGAGAGAGAGTGCAGGAGATCATCAAACAGGGGCAAAATTAGCTGATCATAAAATTCGCTGATCTATGTGTATATTATGCAGCATCCCTTTTACAAGGTGAAGGAAGCATGGGAGGCTATAGATAAAATAAAGGTGCTCTTTGCAGGAAGCAAAAAGAATCCCTGAGTATGTGTGTGTGTGTGTGTGTGTGTGTGTGAGTGTGTGTGCGTATTAAGGAGCTTATCAAACAGAATTTTTACCCTGCTAAAAATTGTTTTTTATAGTACTATTTCCATGAAATCCATAAATGCTTTTGTTCTAGAAATATCAGCTCCTTTATGATCAGAGTGACACCAAGCAAAACAAAGCTCGGAAGGAGGGATTATTCAGATAAGTCAGACCAAAGAAGCCGTCTCTTAAGGAAAACAAAATGCCTCAAGTCTCCAGGTGATAGAAGCAATAGCATTTTTTTCACCTTGAATAATCAGATAATGGCCTCAATTCTCCGCTGGGTAGACCTGCTTGGTGTACAGCATTTGGATCCCTGCTAAACCAGAGAGCTGCCAGACAGTCAAACCTCAAGATTATCAGCACAGATTTTTGTTTTCATAACTGTTCTCCTTCGCTGTCATTTGCATAAAGGGCTCCGGAGAAACGGAGAAGAAACCGAGGCTCTCGCACAGCGTGACATTGCTGACTATGGCTCTGGGAAGCTTCACTTTCAGTATTGGTTAAAAGCAACACGAAAAGAGGGGGGATGAATTATCAATGGCGTTTGAAATATCCTGGGTACATTTCTGATCCTTGTGATCTCTGTCCTCACACAACAGCCTGGCAGGATTATGGGGTATTAGACAGAGTGCTTGCTGTTTCTAGTGTCAGGGGAAAACTTTTGTGTCTCAGCTGCATCGTTTGCTTGCTGTATATCTTTGGGCAAGTCATGCCACCTCTCTGAGCTTCCATTTCTTGGTCAGTACAAAGAGGAATAGCACCACGTTAGCCTAACTGTGAGAATGAAGAGAACATAAACAAACATCATTGACATGGCATGCAATTCTCAAAGTTGTTTTACTTGGATCAGAACGTATATGAAGAACCTTCAGAAAGTCCATGAGAATTGTTTTTTATGAAAAAACTATGCATGGAGTTCAGATCTTTCTGCACCAAAATGCACCCATTTTTAATCCCATCTGTTCATGAACTTTACTCCTATTACTGATCCATATTCCTCTATGTTCTGCCATGGATTTCTGAGGGAAGACCTCCTATCAGGAGCAGGGGGGTTCAGAGGGGAGGGTCTGACGCGTTCTTCTCAGCTCATTTGTGGACAAGTGGCCTCAGACCCTGGTCCTCCAGGAAGAGTCCCTGTCTAGTCCTTTACTAGTAGGAGCCTAAATTCCTGACCCCAATTTGGGCTTTAAGGAAAGAGAGGAGACACAGCTGGGCCACATGAATGCACAGGGCTCCCTCTGTGCTACCTCTGTCCAGCATGCAGGGTGTTGATTCTCCCAGGGAGTCCTCCAGCCACGTGGGTGAGAGGCTACCTGGCGAGGCAAAGGATGCTGAGGACCTCGTGGCTAAGAAGAAAAATGGACTAGTGCTTCAATTTCAGATTCAGACTTCCTGAAGCCCAGTCATGACCCAGGTCAAGACCATGTGTGAGACTTCATGTGGTATCAGAAGAGCAATCCGTCCAGTGCCTTGTACACACACACATACACACACTCACGCACGCACTTGGACACATAGGATAATCTAAGCAGTCTTTGCAAGGACGCAGCTGAGCTAGAAAGCAGAGTGCTGAGGACCACAAGCTGTCAGCATTCTCCTTTCTGGTTTTGGTTTTACTCAGAGATCTGATCTGCTTCCACCTTTAGGGCAAGGATGTGCTTGAATCCTGATGGTTTGAAGCCAGTCCTGGTCCTGGACCACTGGAATGTTAGGAGCAAGGCCAGGAGTTCAGTGTCTCACAGGCAGTGCTAGAGGTGGCAGGGATTTGACATCTGATCAGAGGGTTCCTGCCCTCAACAAGGAGCTGGGTTCTCAGTAAGCTGGGGACTAGACCCATGCAGTCCTGGTCACTGAACTCTGACTTAGTCCTCTCATCCCTCTTGTGCACAAGGGGCCTCAGATCCCAGTTCCTTCATTAGGGGTCCCTGTGTAGTCCTTTACTAGTAAGGCACTAGAATGCTGACACCTTTTCAGACTGGAGAACCAAGGCCAGGATTTCTGCTGAGGCCAGGTGCAAACTTCCTTTGCATTTATCACCTACTTCTCCTCCACACATCCTAGTCTAACAGCCGCCACTGCCAGGATACCCTGCACCCTTTGTTGGTCTGAGGTCAACACGAAGTCTCCAGTTACTGGCTGTCCTTGGTCTGACAATATCTGGACATAATAGTCAATAACTACTTTTTAATAAATTCTATGATAAAAAATACTATGATAATGTATTAAGGAAAAGGAATAGGGAAAGAAAAAGAGCCTAAGAATAAAGGATGGACCAAGGTCCGTAGGGGCAAGGGTGGGAGAGAAATGATACCATAGTTGTTACCTGCTAAGAATTAAAATGAAAAATCACACACTGCCATACTACTTTCTCATACTCCACTCTGTATACCCTGAATATTGATGGGGATGAAGGATGACAGGAGGTGACAGCCTAAAAGGGAAAACCCACAGGGGCATCCAGGCCATCATGCACGTTATTCCCTCTGCCCTGTCCCCTGTGTGGGAGACAGCCTGTCATTTATGAGAGTATCATGATCACACTATGAAGGGGTGAACATTTCCTTAACATGGATCAAGCACTCGATCCCTGAATGTGCTTATCTAATTGCAGGTTTGTTTTCCTTCATGGTCCCCCCTTGAAGACACCAAGAGGAGTGTCTCATAGGAAACTATGGGTACTGTATATACAAATATGATTTGCAAGAACTTGTCTCCTATTCTTTCCCATAAATCTCATCTCAACCCACACAGCACCCAGAGCTATTACTTGTGATGAAACCAATGAGAGGCATCAGGCAACTCTTCCCATTAGTGTGGAAAAGTTACAAACTTCAAATGAAAAATCTATTGATATGGAAAGAAGAGAGTGATCCATCAACTAAGAGTATGAGATTAAAACCAAGAGACATGCATGCCCCCAGTAAGATATTTTGTCAGAAATTAAATCCATGTTACCCACAAAACAGGCCACCCTCCACAGTGACAACTGCTGGACCCTCTAACCCAGCCATTCATGACTAACAGTAATTTTGTCCCCAGGAGACACTGGATAAGATCTGGACACATTTTTGGTCACCACAACTAGGAGGGTTCCACTGTCATCAAGTTTGTAGAGATAAGAGATCTTTCTAAACATTCTGCCATGCACAGGACAGTCCCCACAACACAATATCCAGCTCCCAACGTCATTATCTTGATCAGGATATTTTATGCAAATCTTTAACTGTGGAATATGTACAGGTTAAAATCAATCCAGTCTGCCTCTTACCAGCTATATGGTGTTTATTGTTTTTTGGTAAGATTTATCTATTTATTTGAAATACAGAGGGAAAGAGAGAGAAAGAGAGAGGAGAGAGAGAGGGAGAGGGAGAGTGAGAGAGAGAGAGAGAGATCTTCCATCTGCCAGTTTATTCCCCAAATGGCTGTAATAGTCAAGGTTGAGCCAGGCCAAAACCAGGAGCCCAGCCTTCCATCTGGATCTCCCAAATGGATGACAGGGGCCCAACTACTTTGATCATCTTCTGTTGCTCACCCAGGTGCATTAGCAATGAACTGGAATGGAAGTGGAGCAGCCAGGACTTGAACCTGCACTCTGATAGAGGATGCCATCATTGCAAGCAGCAGCTTAACTCACTGTGCCACAGCGCTGGCCCCAGTTGTATGATCATGTCCAGGTTATACTCTCTTGCTCTGATCTCAACTTCCATATCTTGATAGACTGGGATACCACTATTTACTTTAGAAGATTATTAAGTGAATTAAATGACACAAGATGGGCTGGAACCCAATCACTTGAATCACCACTGCTGTCTACTGGGTATGCATTCGCAGGAAGCTGGGATTAGGAATGGAGCTGGGAATCAAACCCAGGATGTAGGTATCCTAAATGGCGGTTTAACTGCTATACCAAATGCTGCTCTGGTATTCCAGTTTTTAAATATATGGAAATCAAGGTCAGAGAAAGAAAGCACACATTATGCAAGGTCATACAGTTGGAAAGAGGCAGAGTGGATTGACTCTAATCTTTGATGAGCACCCTGCAGATAAAAATTTGCATAAAATACCTCTGTCTTCCTGTAATGTCACATCACAGGTCTATCATTTATTAACCTAACAAATACTTCTTGGATCCATTTCAAATATTTTTAAGTACTCTTTTTATTTTGGCATAATTTTAGACTTACAGAAAAATTTTAAGATTGTTCAGTGTTCCCATAAAACCATCATTCAGCTTCTCTTAATTTTAATGTCTTACATCACCACTATACATTTTTCAAAACTATAAAATTATCATTGCTGTAAAACTACTAACTTAGGGCCAGACTTTATTTGGTATTCATCAGCCCTTCTACCAATGAGCTGTTTCTGCTCCAGGATCCCATCTGGGATGTCACATTACAACTAGATGTTTGTGAGCATCTCACACCTGCTTCCCTTTTCTTGACCTTGGAGTTTGGAAGAGTATGACCCTCAATTTGGACGTCTCTGATGTTTCTCTCTTCAACTAAGTGTTTGGAAATAATACCACAGGATGAGATGTCTGTCATCATGTCCTATTAGAGAGTTTGTGTCATCAGCACAACTTATAGCTGGTGATGGACTCTTGGTCATTTGGTCAAGGATATTCTATCAGCTTCCTCTTGCTAGTTCTCACTTCACATGCTCTATTCTTTGGAAGTGAGTCAATTCACTAAATCCATCCCACATTTCAGAGGACAGGAAATGAATGCCCTCTCAACATACAGCATGAAGTTACTTCAAAGAGTTTGTGGAAAATGGAATTATAAGATAAGTTTATTTTGGTACAAAAAATTTTTGAAATTCATGCATGTGAAGTGTTCTCAAAAAGTTCACTGAAAGTGTGTATAATAGGGGGGAAAAAACAACCAACCTCTGCCTGGATGTCAACGTGTTTTTGCACCAAAACAAAACCTGTCTTAATTTCATTTTCCATGAACTTTTTGAGGTCTGTTCATATTTAGAATTCCTCTGTAAGGGAGAGAATGTCTCTTCCCATCTATTTATCTATTCAGTAATCCATTGTTATTACTGTGGGGTCACAAATACTTATTTTATTCTTTGGGCTATAATCTAAGTCCAGTATAACCAACCCTATTGTGAGAACAATCTTCCAAGGGCAAGTCCCCAATGACCTCCCACCAGGCCCACCTCTCAGATGCTAATTAGCTCAATTCTCCACCCTTAATCCATCAATCATTAACATAAGACTTTGGGGCTTAAATGTATCCATGAGTTTGGAGAGCCAGGTCCTGTTTAATCCATAACAACCAAAATTATCCATCTTGTTACTATTTATATTTTCAGTGTCTATGATTTTTTGAGAAATTGAAATCTAAAATTTTCTCATGAATTAGATATTAATTCATTTATCTTAAATTTCTAGTTCTCCAGCTTCACTGTTGCCTCATAATTCTGGATTCAGAGATTCACTGCACAACTATATTCCTTTCCCAGGGAGGCCACCCTGCAGACCCCAGGGGCTGCTGATCACAATGGAAATGCTACGTGGCAGCCCTGGGGCTGTGCCACATAGAAAGACATGTGGACTCTATTTGGTTTGATTTTCATGAGACTTAACCAAATCCCTTCCTTCCAACTTTCATTGCTTTGATGAATAAGAGTTCCAGTTTCTTTTTAGTCTGTCACAGTATCATAAGACATAAGCTGTATTTATAGCCATGTAATATCTCAAGTCTAAAAATTCAGATGTGAGCCACTAATTCCACCCAGATGACTTTATTCTTGCCACTGAGACCCTGTGCAGAGGGTGTCCTCCTCTAGTCTGCTGCTGACACAAAGTTGCACCTGGCAGATCTTCATCCATCAGTTATTGAAGCAGCAGTAGTTGGTGACTAAAGCGGGATGAGGGTGGAAGAATGGTGGGAGGAGTCCAATATCAACATAGTCTTGGAGACTGACTCATACATTGCAATAAGTGTTATGCCCCAAAGGAAGCTAATCTTATTATTTGAATCACTCTTATCTGAAACATCTCCAACTTTCCTAAAGTTTTCCTGAACTACCATGAATTGCACACAGTGGACATATAAATACTCCACAGTTTTAAGGACTTTGCTGCTTTCTGATTGAATATCTATTGTATGTGCCCTAAACCATGTGCACATGAATCTACTGTGTCCCTCTGTTCTGATGTGTTACGGGAACAGCTTCATCCCCTGTGCAAAGGTCCATGGCAGGTGCCATTTCCCCAAAGAGGCTTCTCAAGCCCTTTCTCCCAGCTTCAGTCAGGGCCTACTGAGCTCCCTGACACCCTGTCCTGTCACAGCACACACACCTTTATTACTCTTATTGAGTTTTATCGACCCCTCCCACATGGCTGTGAGTTCCCCAGGGTAGGAATCCAAGCACCTTGTACAGTGATTGGCACTTTCTAAGTAGCTTTACATAACCGGTTGAGTGAATGAAGAGTTAATGGTTCATAGTCCATCAAAATGTGCCCACCTTAAAATTCATCTGTCACATTTTCCTATTTGCTTAACAGGTCTTGTCCTAAATAGCACTCTGGCCTCAGAATCAGCCCTTAAGGCATTCGGATCTGGCTCAAGAGCCCATGAGAGTATTTTAGGCATGGAAAGCCAAGACACTCTGGAAAAAACAGAAGACCCAAATGAAAGATCTCTGCTAGTGAGATCCCAGTGGAAAGAACTGGGGCATCAAAGAAGGAGGTACCTTTCTCTGAAGGGATTAGAGAACTTCCACTTTGACTATGACCCTGTCGGAATAAGATCAAAGTCAGCAAACCCTAAAGGCTTCCCTAGCCTCGGCAACTCATGAGTAGAGCCTAGGGAGATTACTGACGCCATAAACAAGAGTGTCAAATTGTTAAATCAACATCAGGAGTCACTGTATACTTACATCTCATGAGGGATCTGTCCTTAATGTGTTGTCCAATGTGAAGTAATGCTATAACTAGTACTGAAACAGTATTTTACACTTTGTTTTTCTGTGTGGATGCAAACTGATGAAATCTTTACTTAGTATATACTGAATCGATCTTCTGTATATAAAGATAATTGAAAATGATTAAAAAAAACTTGGTGTTAAATTGGAAATTGCATAGATAATTAATCATTTTTTTAAAAAAAATATCATGTAGGATCTCTGTCCTTAATGTGCTATACATTGTGAATGAATACTATAACTAGTACTCCAACAGTATTTTTCACTTTGTGTCCCTATGTGAGGGCAAACTGTTGAAATCTTTACGTTATATGTACTAAACTGATCTTCTGTATATAAAGAGAATTGAAAAGGAATCTTGATGTGAATGGAAGGGGAGAGGGAGAGGGAAAGGGGAGGGTTGCGGGTGGGAGGGAAGTTATGGGGGGAAGCCATTGTAATACATAAGCTGTACTTTGGAAATTTATATTCTTTAAATAAAAGCTTTATAAAAAATAAAAATAAAAAAATAAAAATTTTTTTAAAAATCTCTAGCAATTAGTATTCACAAGAGTTCAGGATCTGGGGTGGGTGTTATGGTACAGTGGGTTAAGCCATTGCTTGCGACATCCACATCCCAATTCTGAATACAAGTTTGAGTACTTGGCTACTCAGTCTCCAATCCAGCTTCCTGCTAATGCACCTGAGAAAGCAGTGGAAGGTGGCCTAGGGATCCGGGGGCCCTGCTACCCTTGTGAGAGACCATGATGGAGTTCCTGGCTCCTGGCTTTGCTCTAAACAAGACCTAGCTGTTGTGGCCATTGAGGAGTGAACCAGTGGATGGAATATCTCTCGCTCTATCTCTCCTTCTCTCTCTGCCACTCTGCCTTTCAAACAAATAAGTAGAATTTAAAAAAAATTAAAGAATTGTTCAGTATCATGTTCAGATCTGGTGACCTTTCCCATCTACTTTCTCCTCCAGATAATGTAAAGCCATGTTAAATCACTATAAACCAGGCAGAAGCCTGGGATTCTGCCACCAATAATTCATATGGGAAAGCATCAACTTATCCCCATCTTTGGGTTATCACTCTGAAAAATAAGTATTAGGAAATGTTTCTGTAGTAGACCAATCAGTATTTTAAATGAAATCTGTTCTATTCTTTTATTTTTTAAAACTTATTTATTTATTTGTAAGGCAGAGATATATAGAGAGAAGGAGAGGTAGAGATAGGTCTTCCATCTGCTGGTTCACTCTCCAAATGGCTGCACCAGCCATAGCTAGGCCAGGTCAAAGCCAGGAGCCAGGAGCTTCTTCTGGGTCTCCAATATGGGGGCAGGGGCCCAGTTCTTGGGTCATCTTCTGCTGCTTTTCTCAGGTGTATTAGCAGGGAGCTGGCTCAGAAGTGGACATGAACCGGAGCCTGTGTGGGTTGCTGGCACTGCAGGCAGAGGCTTAATCTTCCATGCCACAGCACTGGCCCCATCTGTTCTATTTTAGTGGCTGTTCTTTATGGTTTCCCACAAGAGTAAAGGACTGGCTATAATGCCCCTTATTATCTCCCCCTCTCATTACTCACACAACTGTGTATAGCATGGCTTTGGTATCTGAGAGATGGGGAGTGGTCAATTCTATTTAAGATAAAAAAGAAAGCTTAGATGTAAACTTTGTGCACTGTGATTTTTTTTTAATAGACCTTATTTTTTAGAACAGTTTTAAGGTTATAGCAAATTTAAGTGGGTAGGACAGAGATTTTTCTCATATATCTCCTGTCTCCAAACAGCATACCCTATTATCAACACCCACTACCAGCAATATAGCAATAGATTAACCTACATTGCTCATCATCACCCAAAGTTCATTGCCCACATTTAGGGCTCACTCTTGGTGTTGTAACACATCCTATGGGTTTGGACAAATATATACTGATATGTATCCACCAACATAGCAACTAAATAGAAGTTTCACTGCCCTAAAAATCCTCTGTGCTCTGTCCATTCATCCTCTGCCCTCCCTAACCCTGGTAATCACTGATACTTTGTCAGTCTCTACAGTTTTGCTTTCTCCAGAAAGTCATGTACTTGGAATCATGATGTATGTAGTCTTTTCAGAGTGGCTTCTTGCACTCAGTAATATGCATTTAAGGTACCTTCACATTTTTTCATAACAATATCTCATCTTCATAAGTGCTAAAGTTTTCCATTGTCTGCATGTAGTGCAATAGCAAACTTTTTATACAAGCCCGACATATTATAAAGTACACGAGTTATTAGTGTGCCACTGGATGAATGAAGGCACACTCCTGTCTAGCCAGAACCCAGCACCACAGAAGCCTCTTGGTGGCCTGCTCCACTGGATATCCCTCAGCAGCTAACCAGTGTCCTAACCTCTGACATATAGGTTAGTTTGCCTGCACAAAGCCAGTTTGCAAGTAGAATTTGGAAACATTCCTTTCAACCAGTAACCTAGAAGTATCCAGCAATTTATTTCCTCCTAGAACGTGACATAAGTCTAGATTAAAGAGAAAACCTTAGCAATAGTGAGTAGAACAGTATCCTTCTTTATTTTCAGAAAAGATACCCACAAGTGCCCTCCTGAAAGTGAAGAATGGATTCAAAGTGCTTGTTTCCTCTCAAGACTGTACAGCCAAGCTTGTACAATACCAAAATGAGCTGTCGACAAGTGGCAAGTTCAAGCATATCATTTATTTGACATTGTCTAAGCCAGAGAGCTGTTGTTTCTTTGAATCTAACATTTTAAAGTAAAACACAATCAGACAGAAAGTGGATTGGATAGCCATTCTGTGAATTAGTTTGCTCTCAGGATTCAGGGCATGTTTAGCATGAATAAGAACTGGCCCGGAAAGACCTACTTGGGGACATTATAGATCTCTAGCCTCTCACTTAGAGTCTGCACTATTAGCCAGTGTGCTTGGGCAAAACAGTGGAAAGATTTAAACAGTGGATCATAAAAGGATGAAACACACACACACCTGCATGCATACACACACACCATGTACATGCTTGCTCACACTTATGCACCCATGAGACACATATAGAGGAAAGTAGGCCATAAACTTTCCAGATGTAAACGGAAAAAAAGAAACATATACTTCTTTTTATTTACTGTGATGGAAAGTTACTACTCTGTAACAGAAAAAAAAAAAAAACAGGTAGCATCTCCTATAGCTGCTCAAAGGAGTCTTCTAGACAAAACTCTTCCTCAATCACTGTTATGTGAGAGTGAGCTGCATTTTTAGGTACAGTCACATAATCTTTCAAAGGATGCAAACTAACTCACCAGGAATGATCCATTGATATTTTATGCAGAAAGTTCAGGTTTAGGGCTTTTATTTATTGGCGGAGACCACACTTGTCTCTCAGCTATTGTGAGCAGGGTGAGGCAGAGGATGTTTGTGGTCAACCAGGAGGTCCTGAGCCTTCACCTCATGCACCCGAGACAACTTAGCACTGTCCTGACCTTGCTTAAGAAGCAGCTAAGCAGCCCACAGCAGGAGCTGGAGGGCTGAAGAATAAACTCTTAGTACACTCTGTTCTAAAAGGCAGGCCCCTAAAGTGGAAAATTCATTTAAACTTAGTAATAATAGCCATGACTGCCAGTTTGTATTAAATATTTACCACGTGCCAGATCCTATACTAAGTGCTTACAAATACTTTCTAATCCTTGCAGTAATTCCATTAATATTATCTTTTTAGAGATTTATTTGAAAGGCAGGGTGACACAGGAGAGAGAAAGAGATAAAGACACACAGAAAGATCTCCCATTTGCTTATTCACTCCTCAATTGGCTACAACAGCCAGAGCTGGGCCAAGTTGAAGATAGGAGCCAGAAAATCCATCCAGATCTCCCAGGTGACTGGGAGAGACTCAAGTACTTTAACCATCATCAGCTGTTTCCCGGGCGCATTAGCAGGGAACTGGATCAGAAGCAGACTACTGCAATACAGGATATGGTGTCTCAAACAGCAGCTTAATCTGCTGTGCCACAATGCCAGACCTGTTATTAACATTATTATTTCACAGATGAGACATCTGAGGATTTAAAAAGGGAAGTCACTAACCCAAGGTCACAAATCTTGGAAGTTACAGAGCCTGATTTGTCCATGCTCTTAGACATGATACAACACGGTCACTCAGTCTCTCAAGTCTAAAACTCAAGCTGAACAAATATACTATATTACCATGACACTGAAAATGCTAAATCATTAAGACATTTGCTCAGGACAACAAAGAAACTCACTGTAGAGCAAATAAGAGAAATTTACTCCTTAATAGCAAAGAGAGTCTTTGTCTTAACCATCAGATCCTCCTGAAAGATAATGGATAATTCAGTGTAGAGTAAAACCCAAAACCTGACTTGCTCAGTTGATATGGACAAGCCTAGAATAGAATGCCAAAGTTCCTAGAGCACTGAGGAGGTCCAGCCCTACCTGGGAAATGAAATATGCAAGGCAGCTGCAGGTAGCACCCCCTCCCTCCCCATGGACTACGTCTTTCCCCCGTAGCCTTAACACTTCCCTGCCCCTACTGCTGAGGTCCACTGTTCTCCTGTTCTCCCTCTTTATTCCCATTAACCTCTGGGCTCTGTAAAATAAAACAATTCATCACAGAAAGCACAAAGCAATGATCACTATCCCAAGTACAACCAACAGGGTACAGTTCTAAGCAAACTGAGAAATTCAAAATTGATTTGAACTTGACTAATCTTTTGGTGTTTGATAAAGAGGTCTATAAAGGCATTGTACTCTGTATAATTTGTTTGTTTATATTTTAAAAATATATTAATGCATCCAGCACCTATATCTTGGTTTCTAAATACCATCGTTTAATAAAAGGAACAAGAAATCCCCGTGAAATGGCTGGGCCAAGGAAAACACAAGATTAACTTCGATCATGATCTAGTGCCAAAAAATAAAGAAATGCTCAGAAAAATGATAGACGCATGTCAGAGGGACATGGAAGTCAAACTGAAGAGCTCATGGAAGCCAGGGATGGGACAATCTGAGTAGCAAAGTAAACAATATTGTATTGGCTTAGAATTCAAAGTATAAAATAAATACACATGACACATTTTGATATAAGTAGATGAGCTAATAAATAAGTAAATAGAAGAGCAGAGACAAGTCTTCCCTACAGAAATCAACACATAACATAGGTAGATATATTCCCTTCTAAGACATCATGGGCTGGTCTTAACTTGCTTCTTTTTATAAATATTTATTTTTTATTTATTTAAAAGACAGAGTTACAGAGAGAAGTAAAGACAGAGAGAGAGGTCTTCCATCTACTGGTTCACTCCCCAGATGACCGCAACGGCCAGAGCTACACCAATCTAAAGCCAGGAGCCAGGAGCTTCCTCTGGGTCTCCCATGCGGGTGCAGGGGCCCAAAGACTTGGGCCATCTTCTACCACTTTCCTAGGCCATAGTAGAGAGCTGGATCAGAAGAGGAGCTGCCGGAACTAGAACCAGCGTCTATATGGGATGCTGGCACTTCAGGCTAGGGCGTTAACCCGCTGCGCCACAGCGCTGGCCCCAATAACTTGCTTCTTAAGAACTGGGACTATATGGGAAATCTCTCTTTCAGCTTATTTTTGTAATCAACTTAAAACTTTTCTTATAAAAAGAATCTGGACAGGAGGAAAATAAAGCAGTAACTTTGGAATGGCAAAAGATGACAAACACCACCTGTGACAAGTCATGTTGATGTCACTCTCTGATCTATTGTAATAAGAAAGACACTTTACTCTGTGGCATTTTTTTCCCTAAAATTCACAAACTCAATCTAAACATGAGAAAAATATCAAATCACCCTAAATTGGTACACAATCTACAAAACATATGAGCAATCAAGATCATGAAAACAAGGACAGACTAAGAACATGTCACAGAGCAGAGGAGACACATTGAGAAAATGAAAGTGGTATCCCAGATGGGATCCAGGAACCAAGTAAAGGCATTAAAGAGAAACTGATGAAATCCAAATGAACCTGGGAAGCTAATCAATAACAGTGTAGCTATTTACTTTTAACAAATACACTATGGTTCTAAAAGATGACAACATTATGAGAACTTGAAATTGGGTGACATTGACAACTTAGGGGGAAAAAATCACATAGATAGGGAAAAATGGTATAGGTCAGACACTTGACATGCTAACTTGGTTCAAAATGAGGACTTTCCCTAGGTACTTAGAGATGCAGCCCAGATGTAAAATCTGTTCTCTTTTGAATCCACAGGGAAGGCCTTGCTACTTGTGGTGTGCCTAAAGGTTTAAGAACTTTTAATAAAGAGGTGAAAATTTTTGTCTCATCTAGGTTGAGGAGATGAGAAGAGTCTGTGAAAACTTAGTGCCTTGTATAAATGCTTATCAGCAAAAAACTTCACACTCACCTGACCTAGTTGGAGTAAAAAATTCAAGTGTTTGTAGATGAAACCTTCAGCTTTGAGATCTTAGACATGACTGCAAAACCAAGTTAGTCTCTTTTGCCTGTTCTTCTAAAGCAAGCCTACTTCTGTATTCTACATAAAACTCCAAATAAACACAATAATCCTAAAGTGAAGCTGTAGGGTGTACAACCCATATAGAGGTAAGTTAGACCCTTTCCACGATCTGAAACACCTGGGTATGTACTCATCCATCATATTTGCTGAAAATGTGCTCAACCTTATTAAGAAGCAAGATGGAATTAAGATTTGATAGAAGATCTTCAAAAGTGTTTTCCCAATCCAGTGGCAGAGAAGATTAGGTATGCAACACTTTTCTACTATTTTTCAGGTATTACCAAACAATGTGATACCTTCCACAGAAGAACAGGTGCTGGAGATCACTTCCAATAGCTTCTTGAAACAAAAGTCATATGGAAAAATCTGATGAGTGTAGTGAACATTCAACATTCATGACTGTCAAAATTTTTGAGCACACTTCTTTTAATTTTTTGCATAAGAGCTATATTGTATTCATATTGTGAGAATGCTTTGCTAGGATATAAATGATTGCATGAGTTCAACCAGTTAGAATATCCACGACAAAGCTGGATTCATAATCATCATGTATAAGTGGTGGGCAGGAGTGTTGACCTTCAGCCAAACACAAGGGCAAAGAACAGTCTTAAGTATCACAGTTGTTCATCAGTTGTCATGTTTCTCTCACAGGTCTTCAGCTCAGAGTCTGGCTTTCTGACCCTAATGAATCTTCTGTAAGCTACTCTAAGTTCTTTGATTCTTGACTTTTAGAAGTAGCCACCCTGAATTCTATTGTTGGAACCAAGAGCTCTCATCTACACAATTAGCAGTGATTAAATAGTTTTGCCTATCTAGTTATATACAACAAGTCTAGACATACCTTACAGGAATCTAATCTTCATCAACTAAGTCCTATGGAATCAAATATCCCTTATTTCTGGCAAATACAAATACTACTATTATTCTTAATGAATAATGATAGATATAATAGTATATTGTGGTACAAATTGAAATCTGGAATCTGATAATCCAAAATCTGAAGTACTCCAAAATCTGAAACCTTTTTCATACTGACAGGACCTGGGGCCGGCACCGTGGCTCACTTGGTTAATACTCTGCCTGCAGTGCAGTCATCCCATATGCGCGCCGGGTTCTAGTCCCATTTGCTCCTCTTCCAGTCCAGCTCTCTGCTGTGGCCCAGGAGGGCAGTGGAGGATGGCCCAGGTGCTTGTGCCCCTGCACCCGCATGGAAGACCAGGAGGAAACACCTGGCTCCTGGCTTCAGATCGGCACAGCACGCTGGCCATGGCAGCCATTTGAGGGATGAACCAACGGAAGGAAGACCTTTCTCTCTATCTCTCTCTCTCTCTCACTGTCTAACTCTGCCTAACAAAAATAAAAAATTAAAATAAATTAAAAAAAAATACTGACAGGACCCTGAGAGTAGAAATTCTACAGCTGACCTCGTGTGATGGTTTGCAATAAAAAGAGAGGTGCATTATAAATATTGTATAAAATTACTTTCAGGAAATTTGTATAGGGTGTATATAAAACAAATAAATTTCATGTTTGGACTTGGTTCCTTTCATATATCATCATGTATATTTATAAAACACTTGTAGTCCCAAGCATTTTGGAGAAGAAATATTCAAACTGTTGACAGTATGGAAAAAAAATCAGGAAAGTGATACACAAAGGACAGAAGTGGAGAAAGGAGCTCCTAAATTTTCCGAGGAGAGAAGAGTACTAGGGGGATAGCATGAAACGACTTCTCAGGCAGAAGTTTTCAGGATTGCCAAAGAGGAATGAGAGAACTCCGACTAGAGGAACCAGCAAGTGAGAAAGAAAGAGGGTGAAGCAGTGTGTGCACCCAGGGAAATCCTTGTAATTCTAAATGAGGTGTTAGGCAGAAGGGGAAAGCTGGAAAATAATGATGAACACTTATGCATGGGCCTTGATCACAAAGAGCCTCACAAACTGTGTAATTGGACTTTATGGAGGACTGGTAGCAACTGATGTACATGATCAGCAGGTTCACCTTTTAGAAATACAATATTTAAAGAGATACCCTTTAGAATTTAATTGAGATTAAGAACCAAGCCTTCGACAAAAGATACAGTACCCTAATGGTAGAATCCATCATTCCGGCCGGCGCCATGGCTCAACAGGCTAATCCTCCGCCTTGCAGCGCCAGCACACCGGCTTCTAGTCCCGGTCGGGGAGCCGGATTCTGTCCCGGTTGCCCCTCTTCCAGGCCAGCCCTCTGCTGTGGCCCGGGAGTGCAGTGGAGGATGGCCCAAGTGCTTGGGCCCTGCACCCCACGGGAGACCAGGGAAAAGCACCTAGCACCTGGCTCCTGCCATCGGATGAGTGCGGTGCGCCGGCCGCAGCGCGCCATCCGCGGCAGCCATTGGAGGGTGAACCAACGGCAAAGGAAGACCTTTCTCTCTGTCTCTCTCTCACTGTCCACTCTGCCTGTCACCAAAAAAAAAAAAAAAAAAAAATCCATCATTCCAAAATGAGAAGATTGTTTCTTCCCATATCCTGTACTTCACGTTCTGTTTTCCTGTAACACTGGCCTTGCTGGAAATGAAAATCGAACGTTAATGTAGTATCATCCTAAAGTAGTTTCCAAAAACAGATACAATCTTTGGCAAATTAGCTCAGATCAGAACGATGTCCATGTTGCCAATGTTGAAGAATGTCACTACCTACAGAACTAGGCCGTAAGTCTCCGGCAGGACACACAAGTGACTTAGTGCTCTCTTTCTGTCATTGTCACCAGGTTCCTTCTCAAATCTCTATTGCAGTCTGAGGATAGCTCATCTCTCAGCAAGTAAATTGTCAAAATGGAAAGCACAGCCCAATTTTTCTATCAAATCTCAGACACAATACTTGGGCCAATAGATTGGTTCTAAATGTTAATGTATAGGCTGTCATATTCTGTAAGTCATTCCCTGATTGAGAAGCAAACTGTTAGTTTTATATCAAGTTTTAATAGAAATATTTATGCTTCTTCATTAAGTACAGTTCGGATCACAGCACTTTCAGCATTGTGTTGGTGAGGACAGAACATTTGCCTTTTGTGGCCATGGTGGCTGACATTTGGTAGAATGTATTCGCCCCAAAGCTGTTCTCACTCTAGCTGTTTTTATACAAAGCTGAATGAAGCTGTTAGATTTATCAAGATGTCTTGAGTAGCTTGAGAAAGAGAATTCCAACTGTCTGTATGTCTTTCTGTTTCTCTGGCTTGCTCCTGATTGCCAGCTGTTGGCTGAGCGGTGAAATACTCAGTTAATCAATTATTGTGCCTATGTGGTGACAAGTGACCTTTGAGACAAATGTTTTCTATTACATTGACATTATGTTTATATAGAGAGATAGATAAATATATAGTAGATGTATGCTCACATATGATTATACAGACACATGAGGGTGAGTGGACTTGCTGATTTTAGCACTGCTGAGAAACGTTCTTAACCTCAAAGGTCTGACATAAACTCTTGAAGGAAACCCAGGTCACTGTGAGTAACTTGCTTCTTTTCTCATTCATTTTTTTCCATTAAATTTGAAAAATCATGTTAAATACCTATACCAATCTGCATTTACAAGCAGCCAAGCCAGGTGTTCCCAACTTGTTTGTTTAGTTTTGGTTGCCAGAACTATTTCACTAAGATCCCAGGTGTTCACAAAGTGCCAAGGAGAAGAGTCCAACTCAGGGCAGAAGTTGAGTCAACACAAACTAGCCTCCGATGACCACTGATACCTGGATGTCTTCTTCATATATTTAGTCCTTACTTCTTGAATACATGTTATAGGCATGGGTCCTATCTTAGTTGGGGACCAAGTCATTGATCTTTGATCAATCGATCATATTTGGTTTTCTAACTTTTATAATTTTCAGTGGAGCATTGTTCCCCAGTCTGGATTATGCACAAACTTCAGCAGCAGTTATCAGACCTCTAACCCAACTCTCCTTCCCAACTGTCTCTTCTGAAATTAGAGTATGCTTGGTTATCCTGTCTTTTATTGGTATGAGTGAATTGACTCCATTTCTTTTCAGGCAAAGATATGTATTCAAAATCAGTTGGACTTAAAATCAATAAATATGATTTAGAATAACAGAAGACTTTAGAGGAAATTGGCATAAGTTTTAAGCACAATGGATATAATCTGATAATATCTCACTATAACTCTCTTAGAAATAAAAAACTTTCACCATTTTGCTTAATCTGGATTCAAATATATCACATAAAATTAAATATAACAAGTCATTGCTTGTACTTATTTTAAATATTTCCACTATGCCAATAATTCCCCTTAGAAAAAAATTAAGATCTTAAAATACTTCTAAATGTTAACAAATCTAAAAAGTATAATAAATAAATCAACAAAAAAACTTCAGGTCAAACCCGTCAAAAATAGCTGACTGACATCTTGTGCCCTTAATGCAGACATCTCTCCTACATGTTGAACACAAATGATTACCTGATAAATAGGAAGTATTCTATGACAATTAAAGCATACTTTCTCGTCACCTGTTGTACCTTTCTACTTCATGAAGTTGATTATCTTCACATTGGATCACCTTTGTTGGTAATCTGTATCACTCATCCTTTTTCATAGCTTTTATTCCTTTTATTTTTTCAGTTTGCCATATAGTCTGAACTCCTGTTTTTATAGGATTTTATCTGCCTTGGCTTCTGTTTTGTCGAAGTCTTGAGTCCTTAAACAGTAAGCACTTTTCAGGGAGAATTTTTCAATTCCTTTGGTAACGTTACACACACACACACACACACACACACATTTAAGTTGGGTTTAAAGTGATCTCACTGGGATTTTAATTTGCATTTTCCTCATGACTAATGCAGTTGAGCATTTCTTCATGGACTTATTCACCACCATTTTTTTTTTGGTGAAGAGTTTGTTCTAATATATTGTTTATTTTCAGTTATTTGTTTTCATACCACCCAATTTATTCTGCATATAAGTCCTTTATTAGATACATACTTTGCAAATGCTTTCTCCCGGTCTGTGAACTTTTTCTTGCTCTACCAGTCTTTAAAAGATTAGAAGTTTTCATTGTGATGAAGCTTATTTTACCAGTTTGTTCTTTTGTTGATTTTATTTTAGTGTAACATCAAAGAAATCTTTCCCTAACCCATGATCACAAAGGTTTCATCTTTGTAATATTCTAGAACCTTTATAGTTTTATGTTTTACCATTTACATCTGTAATCCATTTTGAGTTGATTTGTGTATATGCTACAAGTATGAATTGAAATCTTTTGTGTTTGTTTTTACTTTTTTCTGCACGTGTTCCAGCACCAATTTTTCCAGCACCATAAATTGAGACAATCCATTTTTACTTTTGTAGTGGATCAACTGGCCATAAACATATCTATCTATCTGTCAATTTTGGCTTCATTTATCTATGTGCTTATTATCACATCAGTATCATACCATCTTGATTACTATAGCTTTATAACAATTCTAAAATTGGCTAGTGTTCATCTTCGAAATTTGTCCTTCCTTTTTAAGGTTGTATGAGTTGTTCTTGGTTATTTCCATTTACACGTGAACTTTATAATCAGTTGCCAATTTCTACCCAAAATCCTGCTGGGATTTTGCTTGGCATTGGAGTGAATCTATTTAGACCAATTATGGAAAATTGACTTCTTAATGTCATTGAATCTTTGGGCCCATGGGCACAGTATATCTCTCCATTTATTTACATGTTCCTTCATTTCTCTAAAAACTACTTTGTAGTTTTTACTGTACACATTTTTCTACCTTCTGTTATATTTATCTCAGCATTTCATTTTCTTTAGATGCCATTTTAATTTATGTTTTACCTTAAATTTTAGATCATCCTTTGCTAGTACATAAAATTGCAACTGATTTTTATATTCTCATGTTATTGCCTACAACCTTGCTAAACTCATGTATTAACTCTACTTTTTTAGGTGCCATTGCATTTTAAATTTGGACAATCTTGCCATCTATGAATAAAGGTAATTTTATTTTTTAATATGAAAATAACATTTCTTTATTTGCCTGCTATTTTGGGTAGAATAAAGAAATATTCTGTTCTGTAATGCTGAATACAAATAGTAAAGCGGACATCCTTGCCCTTATCCTGATGACAAAATCACACAGTCTATCACTTTATTTTTTTTTAAGATTTTATTTATTTATTTGAGAGGTATAGTTACAGACAGAGAGAGAGAGAGACAAAGAGAAAGGTCTTTCATCCTCTGGTTCACTCCCCTAGTGGCTGCAACAGCCAGACCTGAGACAAACCAAAGCCAGGAGCCAGGAGCTTCTTTCATGCCTCTCATGCAAGTGCAGGAGTCCAAGAACTTGGGCCATCTTCTATTGCTTTTCCAGCCCACAGCAGAGAGCTAGATAGGAAAAAGCAGCTGGGACTGCGGTGCCCATGTGGGATGCCAGCACCACAGATGGAGGCTTAGGCCACTATGTCACAATGCCGGCCCCACAATCTCTCACTTTAAATACAATATTACATAGAAGATGGTCTTGCAGATGTCCTTGATGATGTTGAGAAAATTACCTTCTACATACAGTTTGCTGAGGGTTTCTATGAGGAGTGAATTCCAGAATTGTCCAACTGCATTTTGGATGTCTATTGAGGAGGCACTATGGTCTTTCTCTTTCAGTTTCTTAATATACTGAATTGTATTAATTTTGGGACATTAAACTACCTTTGCATTACCTCTTGCTCATGAACTTTTTATATATTGTCACTTCAGAATGCAAATACTTTGCTTACATTTTTTTTCACATCTAGGTTTATAAGAGCTATTGGTCTGTGATTTTCTTTACTTGTAAGCCTGTCTGATTTTGATGTTGTGGTAATGTTGGTCTTATAAAATGAGATGGAAAGTAGTTCATTCCCCCTGGAAGGAATTTGTATAGATTTTATGGAAGAGCTTGCAAAGATTTTGTATTATTGCTTGGATATCTGGAAAATTCACCAATAAAGTCATCTGGATCTGAAATTTTCTTTGGGAGATGGTTTTTAGCTACAAATTCAATTTATTGAACATATATTTTCCAGTCAAGTTACTCATTTTTTTCTTGAATGAGTTTTGACAGCTTATGTTTTTCAAGGGATCTATTCATTTTATCTAAGTTGTCAAATTTATTTGTATAATGTAGTTCATGATATTAGCTTAGCAACCTTTTTAGTAAATGTGAATTCTCTATTGATGCAAGGATTATCATTCCTGCTAATCATAATCTGTGTCATATCTTTTATTTCTCTGGCCAATCTGGATACAACCATTTTTAAAAAGCAATTCAAAGAATCCATTTCTGGGTGCATCCAATTTTCTCTATTATTTTCTATGTCTCTATTTCTGCTTTTATCTTTATTATTTCCATTCTTATATGTACTTTGAGTTTAATGTGTTCTTCTGTTTCTAGTTCTCAAGATGACTAGTCATTAATTTGAGGCCTTGTTTTTTGTAACATTGGCATTTGGTGCTATAAATTTCCTTTACAATACTGCTTTATTGGCATACCATATATATTGATACATAGTATATTTATTTCATTCAATCCAAAATACTTCCTACTTTCCCTCATGATTTCTCACTTGACAAGATTATTTAGAGCAAGTTATTTAATTACCAAGTGTTTAGTGGTTTTTCTAAAGATCTTTCTTTTAGTGATTCTTAATTAAATTCCATTGTGTGTAGAAAATATGCTTTGCAGGACTTGAATTGTTTTAAATTATTGAGGCTTTTCTATTTTGATAAATGTTCTATGTATCCTTTAAAGAATGTTTATTCTGCTATTGTGAGGGGCATTTTCTATAAATATTAATTAGACAACGTCATTTGATAATGTTCAAGTCTTTGATATCCTTAACCATTTTCTAATTATTTTATTAATTATTCTTTTTTTTTTTTTTTAACTTTTATTTAGGATATAAATTTCCAAGGTATGATTTATGGATTACAATGGGTTTCCCCCCATATTTTCCCTCTCCCCCCACAACCCTCCCCCCTTGCCCGCCCCCTCCACCCTTTTGTTCACATCCAGATTCGTTTTCAATTCTTTTTGTATACATGTGATCAATTTAGTATGTGTTAAGTTATGAATTCGTCCCTTTGCCCTCATATAGTAACACAAAGTGAAATATAGTCTTTGAGTTCTCATTTTAGCATTGAGTCACTTTGTATAGCACATTAAAGACAGAGATCCTACATGAGATATATATATATATATATATATATATTTGAGACTGATAAATTTTTTTTTGATGCAGTTTCCAATGTAACACTGAGTTTTTTTTTTTTTTTCTCCCTTTTCGATTATCTTTATATAGAGTAGGTCGGTTCAGTATGTATTAAGTAGGAATTTTCATCAGTTTGCATCTAAACAGAAACACAAAGTGTAAAAATACTGTTTCGGCACTAGTTACAGCGTTACCTCACATTAGATAACATGTTAAGGACAGATCCCACATGGGATATAGGTACACAGTGACTCCTGGTGTTGATTTAACAATTTGACACTCTTATTTATGGCGTCAGGAATCTCCCTAGGCTCTAGTCATGAGTTGCTGAGGCCATGGAAGCCTTTAGGGTTCGCCGATTTTGCTTCTATTCCGACAGGGTCACAGTCAAAGTGGAGGTCCCTTCCTCCCTTTGGAGAAAGGTGCCTTCTTCCTTGGTAGCCCCGTTCCTTCCACTGGGATCTCGCTCGCTGAGGTCTTCCCTTTAGGTCTTCTTTTTTTCCTTTTTCAGAGTGTCTTGGCTTTCCATGCCTATAATAATCTCATGGGCTCTTGAGCCAGATCTGAGTGCCCTAAGGGCTGATTCTGAGGCCAGAGTGTTATTTAGGACTTCTGTCATTTTATGAGTCTTCTGTGACTCTGCTTCCCATGCTGGATCGTCCTCTCCCTTTCTGGTCCTATCTGTTTATATTGGTAGAAACTAGTCTTGTTTGTATATTCCCTTTGACTCTTAGCCCTTTCAGTGTGATCGGTTGTGAACTGAAATTGTTTACTTGGGCCGTTGAGATGGCATTGGTATATGCCATCTTGATGGGGTTTTATTGGGATCCCCTGGTGTGTTTCTAACTCCATCATTTGGTGCAAGTCCAATTGAGTTTGTCTCAAATTGTACCTATCTTCCCTTTCTTTTTCCCTCTCTCAAAGTTGACTTTTCAGTTAAACTTTAAACACCCAAGGCTAACTGTGTGTTAGTTGCAGAGTTCAACCATTAGTACTATCACTAAAACGAGCATCAAAGAGAGATACTAAGATGGGTAAAGATTTACATTGTACATCAACAGTCCAGACAAGAGCTGGTCAAGTCTTATTTTCTCATAGTGTTCATTTCATTTCAACAGGTTTCCCTTTTGGTGTTGAATTAGTCGTCGCCGATCAGGGAAAACAGATGGTACTTGTCTCTTTGGGACTGGCTTAGTTCACTCAGCATGATGTTCTCCAGATTCCTCCATTTTGTCGCAAATGACAGGATTTCATTGTTTTTGACTGCTGTATAGTATTCTATAGAGTACATATCCCATAATTTCCTGATCCAGTCTACTATTGATGGGCATTTAGGTTGGTTCCAGGTCTTAGCTATTGTGAATTGGGCTGCAATAAACATTAGTGTGCAGATGGCTTTTTCGTTTGCCAGTTTGATTTCTTTTGGGTAAATTCCAAGGAGTGGGATGGTTGGGTTGTATGGTAGGGTTATATTCATGTTTCTGAGGAATCTCCAGACTGACTTCCATAGTGGTTTAACCAGTTTGCATTCCCACCAACAGTGGGTGAGTGTCCCTTTTTCCCCACATCCTCTCCAGCATCTATTATTGGTAGATTTCTGAATGTAAGCCATTCTCACTGGGGTGAGGTGAAACCTCATTGTGGTCTTGATTTGCATTTCCCTGATTGCAAGTGATCTTGAACATTTTCTCATGTGTCTGTTGGCCATTTGGATTTCCTCTTTGGAGAGATGTCTATTGAGGTCCTTGGCCCATCTCTTAAGTGGGTTGTTTGTTTTGATGTTGTGGCGTTTCTTGATTTCTTTGTATATTCTGGTTATCAGCCCTTTATCTGTTGCGTAGTTTCCAAATATTTTTTCCCATTCTGTCGGTTTCCTATTCACTTTCCTGACTGTTTCTTTTGCAGTACAGAAACTTCTCAATTTGATGCAGTCCCAGTAGTTAATTTTTGTTTTGAGTGCCTGTGCCTTTGGGGTATTTTCCAAGAAGTCTTTGCCAGTACCTATATCTTGCAGGGTTTCTCCTATGCTCTCTAATAATTTGATGGTGTCGGGTCGTAGGTTTAGGTTTTTAATCCATGTTGAGTGAATTTTTGTGTAAGGTGTAAGGTAGGGATCTTGCTTCATGTTTCTGCATGTGGAAATCCAGTTTTCCCAGCACCATTTATTAAATAGACTGTCTTTGCTCCAGGGGTTGGTTTTGGATCCTTGATCAAAAATAAGTTGGCTGTAGATGTTCGGATTGATTTCAGGTGTTTCTATTCTGTTCCATTGGTCTATCCATCTGTTTCTGTACCAGTACCATGCTGTTTTGATAACAACTGCCTTGTAGTATGTCCTGAAATCTGGTATTGTGATTCCTCCAGCTTTGTTTTTGTTGTACAAGATTGCTTTCGCTATTCGAGGTCTCTTATTCCTCCATATGAATTTCAGCATCATTTTTTCCAGATCTGAGAAGAATGTCTTTGGTATCTTGATTGGTATTGCATTGAACCTGTAAATTGCCTTTGGGAGAATGGACATTTTGATGATATTGATTCTTCCAATCCATGAGCATGGAAGATTTTTCCATTTTTTGGTATCCTCTTCTATTTCTTTCTTTAAGGTTTTGTAATTTTGATCATAGAGATCTTTAACATCCTTAGTTAGGTTTATTCCAAGGTATTTGATTGTTTTTGAAGCTATTGTGAATGGGGTTGATCTTAGAATTTCTTCCTCAGCCGTAACATTGCTTGTGTATACAAAGGCTGTTGATTTTTGTGCATTGATTTTATATCCTGCTACTTTGCCAAACTCTTCTATCAGTTCCAATAGTCTTTTAGTAGAGTTCTTTGGATCCCCTAAATAAAGTATCATATCGTCTGCAAAGAGGGATAGTTTGAGTTCTTCTTTCCCTATTTGTATCCCTTTGATTTCTTTTTCCTGCCTAATAGCTCTGGCTAAGACTTCCAGCACTATGTTGAATAACAGTGGTGAGAGTGGGCATCCCTGTCTGGTGCCCGATCTCAGTGGGAATGCTTCCAGCTTTTCCCCATTCAGTAGGATACTGGCTGTAGGTTTTTCATAAATTGCTTTGATTATATTGAGGAATGTGCCTTCTATACCCAGTTTGCTTAGGGTTTTCATCATGAAAGGGTGTTGTATTTTGTCAAATGCTTTCTCTGCGTCTAGTGAGATGATCATGTGGTTTTTCTTCTGCTGTCTGTTAATGTGGTGTATCACGTTGATTGTTTTGCGCACATTGAACCATCCCTGCATCCCAGGGATAAATCCCACTTGGTCTGGGTGGATGATCTTTCTGATGTGTTGTTGGATTCTATTGGCCAAGATTTTATTGAGGATTTTTGCATCTATGTTCATCAGGGATATTGGTCTGTAATTCTCTTTCAATGCTGCATCTTTTTCTGGCTTAGGAATTAAGGTGATGCTGGCTTCGTAGAAGGAATTTGGGAGGATTCCCTCTTTTTCGATTGTTCTGAATAGTTTGAAAAGGATTGGAGTTAGTTGCTCTTTGAATGTCTGGTAGAATTCGGCAGTGAATCCATCTGGTCCTGGGCTTTTCTTTGTTGGGAGGGCCTTTATTACTGTTTCAATTTCTATTTCAGTTATGGGTCTGTTTAGGTTTTCGATGTCTTCCTGGTTCAGTTTAGGTAGGTTGTATGTGTCCAGGAATCTATCCATTTCTGATAGGTTTCCCTGTTTACTGGCATACAAGTCCTTGTAGTAATTTCTGATGATTCTTTTGATTTCTGTGATGTCTGTTGTTATGTTTCCTTTTTCATCTGTGATTTTACTGATTTGCGTCTTTTCTCTTCTTTTTTTTGTTAGCTGAGCCAGTGGGGTGTCAATCTTGTTTATTTTTTCAAAAAACCAGCTCCTCGTTTGGCTGATTTTTTGTAATGTTTTTTTGGATTCAATCCTGTTGATTTCTTCTCTGGTTTTAATTATTTCTTTTCTCCTACTAGCTTTGGGTTTGGTTTGCTGTTGGTTTTCTAGATCTTTGAGATGTACTGTGAGCTCATCTATTTGGTGTCTTTCCAGTTTCTTGATGTAGGCACCTATTGCTATAAACTTTCCTCTTAATACTGCTTTTGCTGTATCCCACAAATTTTGGTATGATGTGCTGTTATCCTCATTTACTTCCAGGAAATTTTTGATTTCTCTTTTAATTTCTTCTATGACCCATTGTTCGTTCAGGAGCATGTTGTTCAGTCTCCATGATTTTACATGTGTTTTAGGGATTCCTGAGTTGCTAATTTCCAACTTCATTCCTTTATGGTCTGAGAAGTTGCATCGTATGATTCTAATTCTTTTGAATTTGCTGAGACTTGCTTTATGGCCTAGTATGTGGTCAATCCTAGAGAAGGTTCCATGTACTGCTGAGAAGAATGTAAATTGTTTCTCTGTAGGATGGAAAGTTCTGTAAATATCTGTTAGGTCCATTTGGTCTATGGTGTCATTTAAATCTACTGTATCCTTGTTGATCCTCTGTCTTGGTGATCTGTCTATCTCTGAGAGTGGAGTATTGAAGTCCCCCAGTACTATTGTATTGGGGTCTAAGTCTCCCTTTAAGTCCCTTAGCAAATTTTTCAAGTAAACCGGCGCCTTGTAGTTAGGTGCATATACATTGATAATTGTTATATCTTCCTGTTGAATGGATCCCTTAATCATTATATAGTGTCCCTCTTTGTCTCTCCTAATAGATTTTGTGGTAAAATTTATGTTATCTGATATTAAGATGGCTACGCCCGCTTTTTTTTCGTTTCTGCTGGCGTGGTATATCTTTTTCCAACCTTTCACTTTCAGTTTGTATGGATCTTTGCTAGAAAGATGAGTTTCTTGTAAGCAGCAAATAGATGGGTTTTGTTTCCTGACCCAGTCTTCTAAACGGTGTCTTTTGACTGGGCAATTCAAACCATTCACGTTCAGTGTGACTATTGATAAGTAGTCATTTTGCCCTGCCATTTGCCAAAGATAGTTTCTTATATATACTTTGAGTTTCCTGTGGTCTTTTGCTGTGAGGTTTCCTTCCTTTAGCTTCTTTCAGATTGTTGACCGTGTTTCTGTGTTTCTGTGTGTAGTACATCTTTCAGGATCCTTTGTAAGGCTGGACGGGTGGCTACAAATTCTTTCAGTTTCTGTTTGCTGTGAAAGGTCTTTAGTTCACCCTCAATCACAAATGAGAGCTTTGCAGGATATAATATTCTGGGCTGACAGTTTTTCTCTCTTAGTACCTGGGCTATGTCTCGCCATTCTCTCCTAGCTTGCAGGGTTTCTGATGAGAAGTCAGCTGTGAGCCTAATTGGAGATCCTCTGAAAGTAATCTGACGTTTCTCTCTTGCGCATTTTAGGATCTTTTCTTTTTGTTTCACTGTGGTGAATTTTATTACAACATGTCGTGGTGAGGTTCTCTTTTGGTCATGCCTATTAGGGGTTCTATGGGCTTCCTGTACTAGGATTTCTCTGTCCTTCTCCAAACCTGGAAAGTTCTCTGCTAGTATCTCTCTAAAAATGCCTTCTAATCCTTTCTCTCTCTCCATGCCTTCAGGGATTCCTAGAACTCTAATGTTGGTTTTTTTAATAGTATCCTGTAGATTTCCAACAATGTTTTTTAGATTTCTAATTTCCTCTTCTTTTCTTTGGTTTGACTGTATATTTTCCTGTGCTTTGTCCTCTAAGTCCGATATTCTCTCTTCTGTTTCGCTGACTCTGTTTCTAAGGGATTCCAAAGTGTTAGTCACTTGATCTATGGAGTTCTTCAGTTCTGATTGGTTTCTCTTCACTATTATACTTTCCTGTTCTACTAATTCCTGCATCGTATTCTGGTTCTTCCTTAAAGTTTCATTTTCCCGGGAGAGATTTTCTATCTTGTCCAGTAAGGATTTCTGTAGTTCAAGAATTTGCTTTTGAAGACTTCTAAATGATCTTATCATAAATTTTTTGAAATCCATATCTTGCATTTCCTCTATCTCATCATCTTCATATTCTTGACTTCGGGTGTTTTGTTCATTTGGAGGTATCATTAGGTGTTCATTAATCTTGTTTCCTTGACTTCTGTGTTTGTTGTTTCGCATTTTGGAGGGATTCTTTTAATTCTTCTTCCCTTACTGTGATTTTTTTTTTTTCTTGATATACTATGGCTTTGTTAAGCGGGCTGCCTGCTGTTGGTGGGGCCTTGGAGGTTTGGGATGGGTGTAGCCTGAGGATTCTGCTTGTTTCTTCAGGGTTAGTTGTGATAGATCTCAATTTATTTATTAATTTTTATTATTTTTTGTTCTTTTCTCCGGAGGGAAGTAATACCATCCAGTTGTGCAGAGTTGATGATAGTTAGCTTCTAATCTCTAGCTTCTATGTGTATAGCGTCGCAGGCGCTTTTCAGGAAAATTTTTTTTTTTTTTTTTTCCTCCCCTGGATTTATCGTGTATGGATGCACCACTCTCGGTTAGCGCTAGGTGGCAGCAGCGTGCCGCTGCTCGCCGCCGCCGCGCACTGTCGCCGCGCGTCCCCGCCGCCGCGCGTCTCCACTGCGCGATGCCGCCGCGCGCCCCCGCCGCCGCTCGCCCCCACCGCCGCGCGCCGCCGCGCGCCGCTGCGAGCAGCGCCGTGCAAGATGTTGGTGCTCCTTATGTCCGAGTGTAAACAAAAAAAGAGACGGCCGCTTCCCGCCCTCTGCAGCTCCGACAGCCGCTGCGAGCAGCCGTGCAAGATGCTGGCGCTCCCTAGGTCCGAGTGTAAACAAAAAAGGAGATGGCCGCTTCCCGCCCTCTGCCGCTCCGACAGCCGCCGCGAGCAGCCAGTTCAAGATGTTGGCGCTCTTCAGGTCCGAATGTAAACAAAAAAGATGGCCGCTTCCCGCCTTCTGCCGCTCCGATATGGGGGGGGTGGAGGTGTCGTGGGGTCCCGTCTTATTTAGACTTCTAGATTCCCCCCCGTAGCGCTCTCTTCCCGCGGGGTGTCCCACGCCCTGTTCCCCTTCTCATTTCTCTCCCGCTCAGCCGTGCACGTCCCCGTGTCCGTCCCAGGGCGGGATGGGGGGAGGGGTGGCCGGCGCCGCGGGACCGGGCGAATGCGCTCTCTCACCTCTGCATCCCGCATCAATGTGTTCAAATTTCCACCAAATTATCCGTTGGTCTGACCCAACTGTCCGGCTTCCCCTGGGTTGAAGCGTGGGGCTCCAGGTTCGTTCCACACGGGTCGTCCACGCACTCCCCGTCGGCAGCCCGCGGGATCCCTGCTGCCCCCTTCGCTGCTCCCGCCTATTTTATTAATTATTCTAAAGACAAGTATTTATATCTCTGACTGCTTTGAAATAAATCCATGCAAAGGCACTTAGAAGCAACTTGAATAATCAAATTCAACAAGAGGACCACATGATTATGTTTTTAAAGAGTGAATTTTGGAGATGAGACTCCAATAAACATGAAAGAATGATCCCCTAGGTGCAAAATTGAACTCATGGGAAAGGAGATCTTGGGTCCTGAAGTACACTCAGTTGGGTAACCAACCATTGTAGTTACACATAAAGATAGGACCCTTCCATCAGGGCCAGGGACGAATTTTCTAATGGAGGTTGAGAACGCATTTGATACTACCCCACTAGAAAAAGAAGAATTTGCCCAAGAATGGCAATCTTTAGGGACACTCTTAGTGCTGTTCCAAGCATCAAGACTGTAATGTCATTAACCTGATTCTCTCACTCCGCAAAAAAGGTCACTTTATCTGTGAACTGTGCCTGCACACACTCCCACAGATAAGAGACCATTAACAAAAGCATAAGTGCTGCCCCCACCACCCACCCAACTCGAGCAAACCCAGTTAGCACATTTTCTAGCATTCTGTCATGAAGTCATTGGCAGTGTCAGTGTTCGAAAACTGCATGGCTCAGATGTTTCTAAACCCTTTTAATCCATGATAAAGGCCTCCCTTTATTGTTGTTTTGTTTTCCTTTGCTGCCCTACAGCATGGCAGCCAGTGTGTGCTCCTGATAAGCAGTGAGCCGTGCAGATGCAGTTCAGTTTCCTCGTGCACACCACCACACAACCTGCCAAGGCCCAAACATGGGATGCAGCATGGCTTCCCCTCCCCCCACCCAGAGCCAATGCCAATGGCAAGCTGCACAATGGTGAGCAGGCCAGATAACTTCAGAAGGACACAAATTAATTTTTTGTGACGCAAGCGACATTTACCACTGCCTAGTCTGGGGGAAGCAGTATAGCTAATGAAAATAATTCCTTTCTAATCCAAGTGAGAGAGCAGCAAGATTCCAACTTGGAGCAAAAAAGAAAAGAAATTGCTACGGTGATAATGGGTTGTTGAGAGGTTATTTTCTCTTTCTCTTCCTGGTTTTGCACAGCAAGAGTGAAGATAAGACTATGCTGCTTCAGAAAACAATGCTGACATTTGCTGCTCTTGACAGAAGAGGCCCCTGCGTGTCCAGGGAAGGGTGACAAAGGAAACACAAAAGTAGACCATACGAATGGTGGCAGTCTAAATGAACTGGATTTGGAATGAAATCTGTGAAGGAATTGACAATTGGTAGAGTTTTGGCCTAAACTACCATCTCCACTGCCAAGGTTAAGTGGAGAGCCAAGTCAGAGTGTACCTGGGTAGATTCCTGAGCTGCTGGTCACAAATGATGGGCCAGAGTAGAGTCATGTTCAAGATAAGCTGGAAAATGCTCAGGACAGGTGAGTCAATGTAAAGGGCAATCCAGAATCCAGTGGAAAATTCCAGTGTTTTTCCAACATAGTATTTAGAATTCAGTGTTGAGGATCAAGTAGCTTAAGATATGTAGGGATAAAGAGATAAAGAGCTAAGTCTGGGTTAGGAGATAAGAATCAGCAGGATATATAATGAAAGATCACATGGAAGGAAGAGACATGAGACATTTCGGCGTACCGGAGGAGGATGACCACTTGTCCAAAACTCACCCAAACATGGCTGCATCTTTTTGCTGCAATAATCAGTCCCTACCACCAAAAAAAAAACTAACAAGACCTTGCAAGTTACTTCAAATTCTGCATTCACTGCAGCTTGAGCAGTTCATTACATGAGCTGGGCTTCTAAATTTTCAAGACCTTTCCCATTCTCCTCCTCATTTTTTAAAGGATTAAAAGATATGGCCTTCCTATCTCTAGAAATATACAGTAAACACCAGGAGACAGAAAGGAAAGTGTAACCAAAACATGGAAAATTTTCTTTTCTTGAGAATATCTGCTTAGCAAAAACCTAGTTCTTAATTTCCGCTATCAAGCTTCATAAACCTTTTATCTCTCAGCCCCACCCCGGCTACACCTTTGCTGGTACTTTCTACCTTACAAACAGCAAGGGCAGGAATAGCTATCCCACCATCTGAAAACAGGAATGCAGTCTCTTCCCAGACTGTAAGCAAGATACCATTTCCACCAAATGTGTAGTAGATGGGCTAGACTTAGTTTCTGTCTATCTGCCAACCAATTTTGCAAAAGGCACTAGGCAAATGGTCTAGAGACATTTCCTGGAGATTCAGTAGTAACAAGGCATGGTGCCTCTCATTCAGTTTGCTTCATTGTCCACCACCTCCTCCTCTCAAACTAGTCCCTGTAACTTCACACCGGCCTTGGAACCCCACTGGTGTGCAATTTCTCCAGATCCATTGCTGGCAACATCTGCTCTGTTAGGGTAACACCCAGTGAGTACTCATACTCTCTCCAGTGTAACTGGTTTTTCAGAGGTTCTAACCAGAAAACCTGCTTCTACCCCTCCTACAGGCCATAAAACCACACCCCTGGCATCTTATAAGACCTAACTTAAGTCCCATCTCTCAGTTTTCCCTGATTATGCAAGTTATCATTTAATATCTAAGCTCGGCACCCAGCTCCACCCTCCTTCCCCCAACCTCTCCTTCTTCCTTCCCTCCCTCACTTCCTTCAAGAAAATATTTAATGACTCCTACTGAGTACCAGGCACTCACTCTTTAAGAAACTGGGCTACAGGGGTAAACAAGACAGACAAGGTCTTGTTCTTAAGGAGATTACATTCTAGCTGGTGAAGACAGACAATAAACTATTAGACAAACAAACAATAAAACTTTCAGATGTGTGACAGTGGATGTATGGATGGCAAACGTGGCAAAGAGTGTTCAGTGGCTACCTTAAATGGATAATAGGAAAGGCCTCATGGAAGGAATGACATTTAAGCTGCAATGGAAGTGATTGGAGGAAGAATTCATGCCCTGTGACTGGAGAGAAGAGCATTCCAATGAAGAGAAATTTCCAATGCAGAGGCCCTGAGACAAATGTGAACTGGAAACATGATATGCTTATCCTTGTAGTGTTTATGTCCTAGCCCTACAGTAATGTATAATGCAAATTAAAGATATTTGTGTTAATTACATGTTTACAACCTTTTTCTTCCCAAATAGATTCTCTCCAGGACATTAGCAAACTGCTACCTGATTAACAACTTCCCAATCTATATAAATGATGATACTGATTGAAAAGCAGATTGAACCTCTCATATTTAAGTTTAAAAGTAGAAAATTTTTGGATAATAGTAAGAGAATTTATTGTACAGTTGCTCTCCGGATGGAATGATGCTTAAACCCAAGAGAGAAATGAATGCTCAGTTCATCAAGATTTACACTTAAGCACATGCCTAACTCTTGACTTCCTCTCATTAACTTTTATAGTGCAAAGTTCTTTTAGCTGCCCCTTTCACAAAATGACCCCATAGTCCCCATCATCCATTAACCAGCTTTCCCTAGTTAAACTGAACACATCGTAAAATGATTTTCAGAAAGAGTGAGAAACTACCTTCACATTTAATGATCTGTACCATAAAGAAACAAGAAAAATATGCAATTCATAAAATGATAATATGCTGTAATACAGGGCTTTTAAGTTAATGGAACATACAGGGAATGGTATCATTAAAAAAAAAAGAAGGGGGAAATACATTATCATGTCTTCAGAGCTGCTGCTGCTGGCTGCATTTAGGTACAAAGTGCAAAGAAAAGAGCAAAAACTCATAAAATAAGGACTGTGCACCTAGTGTCACTTTGCTCCTCAGAACTCCAAAGTTTTCTGAGTAAAACAATGTCACAACAGCACAGCTTACATCAGTAAACCACAGGAGTGTGCACCTGCCTGTCTTGACTTTCCAGCAAGCAAGGGTGCAGGGCAAAGCAACCAGAAGAGCCGGATCATGGGCAGGCTGAGTCACAACAGCCACTTTGGGAGGGAGGCGGCTGCACACAGGAACCAGCAGGCTGACACAGTGTGAATTGTGGAGTGGACTGAAGACAACCGAACAGCTGCTCCCGTGTCTGGATCAGGTTTCACACAGAAACAGCGAAGGAATGGGCAAAGTTCAAGTACACAGGCACCAACATCCTCACCCACAGCTGATGCATCTCCTCCAGTGTTCATAAAATCAAGGGCAAAACTGCTCATGAAGAAGCCTCGTGGTTTTCATCTGCTGAGAGTAGCTCACCAAGATATTGGAAAGTAATGATCCGCCATGATTGTGTTGCCAGCTTTTATTACAAATGTCAAGCTACTGCTTATGCTTCAGAAAGTTTACGGGAAAAATGGAATTTAAAAGTAGGTTACTCTGGTGCAATTTTTAAAAAAGAAAACTCATGCATTTTTTCATGATACACATTTTCCATGATCATTTTAAATTGTTTGATTATTTTCACCTACTTGAAAGGCAGAGTGACAGAGAGAGAGAATATACTTTAGAGAGAAATCTCTTATCTGTTGGCTCACTCCCCATGTGCTTGCAAAAGCCAGGGTTGGGCCAGACTGAAGCCAAGAGCCTGGAATTCCATCCGGGTCACCTACATGGATGGCAGAGGTCCAAGCATTTGAGCCATCATCTACCTTCTCCAAGGATGCTTTAGTAGGAAGTTGGGTTGGAAACAGAGTAGTTGGAACATAAACTGGCACTCCCACATGGGATGCAGCTGTCCCTAGCAGCACTTTAAGCAATGCACTACAACACCTGCCCTTTCATGAACATTTTGCAGACTCCTCAAATAGGAGGCAACATTTTCTTAATAATAAAGACACAAATTCAGTCACCAAGATGCCTGAGTGCAAATCCTGCCTTGTAATTTATTAGGTGATTTTGGTGAAGTCATTGAGATGTGCTGTGTCTCACTTTCCTCATCTAGAAAATGGGAATATTAATGAAATATAACACATACTGTGGTTATGAGGATGACTGAGGTGAATAATTAAAGTTCTCAGAGCCACGCAGCTCCTAATAAGTACTTGGTAACTTTGTTAGTATCTTAATATAAGAAGCAACAAGGAAACCACCACTGAGTAAAACAGTAGGCCCCTAATAAAACCGTAGTTTCTGGGAGCCAGTTTATTCCACAGCAAGAAAACCACACATGCACATACACACAAACCAGACGTAGTGGTAATACTTGCTGTCTTAAAAGAAATGGATTTAAAATCAGAATATGACTTAGTTACCCTATGAAAAAGGCTTCAGGAAAAACTAAACTCATGAATCTTTAATATGTTTTTTAAAGATGTTGTATTTATCTGAAAGGCAAAGTTACAGAGAGAGGGAAGGAGAGAGGAAGGGAGGGAGAAATAAAGGGAGGGAGGGAGGGAGGGAGGGAGAGAGAGAACATCTTTCATTTACTGTGTATTTCCCAAATGGCTGCAACAGTCAGAGCTAGGTGGACCTTAAGCCAGTAGCCAAGAGCTTTTTCTGGGTCTCTCTCATAAGTGCAAGAGTCCAAGCACGTTGGGCCATCCTCTGCTGCTTTCCCAGGCACATCAACAGGGAGCTGGATCAGGAATGGAGCAGTCAGTTCTTTAACCAGTACCCATATGGGGTGCCAGCATCAGAGGCAGTAGCTTAACCTACTACACCATACTACCAGCCGCAAATCTTTAATATGTTAAAGTTGATTGGAAAAGTCTGGGCAGCATTGTATTAGTCAGGATTCTCCAGAAAGACCATATCAAGAGGACACATAGAAAGATATACACAAGATACAGGAGTTGACGCATGCGGTCACGGAGGTCAAGGGGTCCCATTATCCTCCATCTACAAGCAATGACCGGCAAAGTCCACAGGGTAATTCAGGCTGACTCCGCAGCTGAGAGTCAGGGGCAAGGGTATAAATTCCTGTCCACGCCGGCGCCGTGGCTCAACAGGCTAATCCTCCGCCTTGCGGCGCCCTCACACCGGGTTCTAGTCCCGGTCGGGGCGCCGGATTCTGTCCCGGTTGCCCCTCTTCCAGGCCAGCCCTCTGCTGTGGCCTGGGAGTGCAGTGGAGGATGGCCCAAGTGCTTGGGCCCTGCACCCCATGGGAGACCAGGAAAAAGCACCTAGCACCTGGCTCCTGCCATTGGATGAGCGCGGTGCGCCGGCCGCAGCGCGCCGACCGCGGCAGCCATTGGAGGGTGAACCAACGGCAAAGGAAGGCCTTTCTCTCTGTTTCTCTCTCTCATGTCCACTATGCCTGTCAAAAAAATAAAAATAAAAATAAATAAAATTAAAAAAAAATTCCTGTCCAGGTCTAAAAGTCTGAGAATCAGAACTACCAATGGCCCTCTGCTCAAGCAGAGTGATTCCACACTTTCGTCATCTTTTTGTTCTGTCCTTGCCTTCAATTGATTGGATGGGTTTGATGCCTGTCCACACCAATGAAGACAATCTTCATTAAATGCTAATTCCTTCTGGGAAAACCTGCACACACCCTCAGAAGTATTGTCTTACCAGCGATCTGGGCATGCCTTAGCCCAGTTACATTGACACATAAAGCTAACCACTACCGTCACGGTGTTTCCTCATCCCTCATCAAGTAATGCAACTCCTTCATTCTCTATTCAGGTCAACTTCTCAAATAGCAGGTCAAGCGTGGGCTGGTCAACTGCTTCTTCATAGGGACTTTACACTGCTCTTGGGGACACCTCACAGAGGACTGCCCATTATTTGTGTAGGCTCCAGATAGGAAGCGAGTCACACAGATTTGGAGCTGTCCTCATGGCAGCATCACTTGGGGAACTTTATCAATACTCCAAATCAGGATCACAAGCCAAGAGAGTTAGATCAGAACTTGGTGGGGTCCATGTCTTGGTCTGTTATAAAGACTCTCAAAGTGATTTGAAAGCACACTGACAGTCGACAATCACTGAACTCAACAACACTGCTATTTCACAGATAGGGATACCAAGGGCAGGAAAGTGATTTTCTCAAGGCCATGGAGGGACTCTTGTATAGCTGAGCCAGGATGACTCCAAGAAATTTTTAATGTAAGTACATGGTTCACAAATGAGGAGGGGATTGCAAGAGTGGAGGACCTATTAGAATCACATAGGGCTCTTGTTCAAAGGACCTTGTCACCCCCACCACTGCTGCCCTGTTCTGCCTCCCACCCTCATAGTGTCTCAGGATCTGATACAATTTGTGCACATCCTTGCTGCCCAGCAAATATTTCCAAACATCTGGACCACCTAACTTGTGCAGACCTTACCTTATACTGAGGTTGCGGCCTAGAAGTCTAACCTTGAAAAACTCGTGAACTAATTCTTACATGAATTGGTTTTTGAGAAGTACTTTTTGATGCCCAGATGGTCAGCTGTTGAAATAGTAGCAGGTCATCTGGGACTGAAAAAACTTGGGTTGCATTTGGCCTAGCAGTTAAGATGTCAGCTAGGATGGCTACATCCCATATCAGAGAAACTGTGTTTGAGGACTGGATTCAGTTTTCTTTCTTTCTTTCTTTCTTTCTTTCTTTCTTTCTTTCTTTCTTTCTTTCTTTCTTTCTTTCTTTCTTTCTTTCTTTTGACAGGCAGAGTGGACAGTGAGAGAGAGAGAGAGACAGAGAGAAAGGTCTTCCTTCACCATTGGTTCACCCTCCAATGGCCACTGTGGCTGGCGCACTGCGGCCAGCGCACCACGCTGATCCGAAGCCAGGAGCCAGGTACTTCTCCTAGTCTCCCATGCGGGTGCAGGACCCAAGGACTTGGGCCATCCTCCACTGCACTCCTGGGCCACAGCAGAGATCTGGCCTAGAAGAGGGGGAACCGGGACAGAATCTGGTGCCCCGACCAGGACTAGAACCCGGTGTGCCAGCGCCACAGGTGGAGGATTAGCCTATTGAGCCGCGGCGCCATGCCTCTTTTTTTCTTTTTATAGTATTTATCCATTCATTTATTTGAAAGTCAAAGTAAAAGACAGAGGGTGAAATACACACACACAAACACATACACACACATACATACACAGAGAGAGAAAGAGAGAAAGAGAAAGAGAGAGAGAGAGAGAGAGAGAGAGAGAGACAGGAATCTTCCATTGCTGTTTCTCTCCCCAAATACCCATGACAGCAGGGCTAGACCAGTCTGAAGCCAGGTGCCAGGAACTCCAGCAGAGTCTCGCACGTGAAGGCAGGAATTTTACTTGACCTATTTTCTGCTTTCCCAGGGGCATTCGCATGGATCAGAAGTGGAATATCCAGGACTGAAGCTGACACTCTGATATGGGATGTTACCACTGCAAGCAGAGTCTTAACTTCTGTACCATAATGCTGGCCTCTAGCCAGATTTTTTTTTTTGGTAAAATTTATCTTACTACAGGTGATTAACAAAGCATCTTGAGAAAGTTAGCAGAAAATGCATACTGTGAAAACACTGCATGAATCTGAAAATGTTGTTGCATCAAAATAAACTCTTATTGACTTTTCATGATGTACCTGAACAGGACCTAGTTTGAGGCATAAGAAGAAGAGGTCTTTTCAAAAGAGCCCATTTTATAGTACATAAAATCTGCTAAAAGTGAAGCAAGCTCAGATACAAAGTTTAAGGTGAAGACTGGGTGGAGGAATGGTGAAATCACTGATGCTTCCTGAAAAGTTTGTGGGGAACACTCTCCAGAGAAATCAGCAGTTTATAAATGGACAGCTCATCTTAAGAAGTGATGAGACAGTGTTAAAGATGAAGCACACATCCAAAATCCATCGGTGAGGAAAATTAATCTTGTTCGTGACCTCATTGAAAAGGGCCAACAATTAACATCAGAAACAATTCCAACACTATAGGCATCTCAGTTGGTTCAGTTCATATAACTGAATGAAGAATTAAAATTGAACAAGCATTAAACTCTTGTACCCACGGCAGCTGCAAACAAGAGCAGAGCTTTTGAGGGAAATTGCAAAGAGAGCTCAAGACGCCAAAGCATTTCTTCCAATAATTATTGCAGAAGATGAAACAGGGCTGTACCACTGTGATCCTGAAGACCAAGCACAATCAAAACAATGGCTACCAAGAGGTGTAAGTGGTCCACTCGAAGCAAAGGCAGACCCACCAAGAGCAAAGTTCATGGCAATAGTGTTTTTTTTTGAATACCTGAGGCATTTTGCTTGTTGACTTTCTGGAGGTATGATAGCATTTGCATTTAGGTGAATTTTTTGAGAAAATCAGCCAATGGTTTACCAGAAAAATACCAGGAACACTTCCCTAGAAAGTCCTTTCTCCATCCTGACAATACTCCTGCTCATTCCTCTCATCAAATCAGGGCAATTTTGCTAGAGCATTAATGAGAAATCATTAGGCATCCAACTAACTGTTGACTTGGCTCCTTCTGACTTCTTTTTGTTTCATAATCTAAAAAACTTTTAAAGGGGTTCCATTTTCCTTCAGTTAATAAGGTAAAAAAAAAAAACTGCATGGACAAGGACACTCAGTTCTAGGATCATTGCTTACAGAAATGTCTTGAACTTGATGGAGCATATATTGAGAAGTAAAGTTTGCATTTTTCTGTTTTAATTCCATTTTTCTGAGCATTTTGAAGTCACCTCAAATCATACCAGTGGTAATCTCTCTTTAGAACAGTGCAGCCACAGCTCCCTACTCTACTGTGAAACCTTCCACTTGTGGCTGGGGTCAGTGGAGACTGCAGTCTGAATGGGGTTTCCTCCCAGTAGTCACGGATTCCTGTTTTTTCGGGTAGAAGCCTTATGTTGAAAGTGTGCTGGGATATAAAAGACTGGGCATTCACTGTAAGCCTCCTTTGTCTGCCTGCTAGCCTAGTTTGCCATCCAAAAAGATCCCAGGCAGTTGATGTTTCCGTTCTTTTAATTCGGCATTTGGGATGACACAGCCCCTGTCCCGCCGTCTCCCCAGCAAAGGGTGTGCATAAATGTTGCCTAGTGTTCTGGGCCTCTTTTCTTTCTCTGGGTCGGAAGCAAGGCTGTCACACTGGATGTTGTTATTTAAGGGATACGCTGAGATGTTTCCTTTCTGTAGTGGCAAAGATCTTTTCAAGGGAGGCTCTTTATTCCTCTGACATTTCCACTCTTGAAAAGCTGACCCAGTTCCCGCAGAATAACAAAAGCGGCATACAGAGAAAACAGATGCCCCTGGGGGACTGATAAACCCAGGTGAACTCTGGCCAACTGAGTTTCCCTCTGAGAACCTGGCAAGCTGCCAGAATGCTGAGGCAGACAGGCACATCTCAAAGGTAATGTGGACAAATCAGAGGCCACTCAGCTCGGAGCTGTCTTTCAGAGTTTGTCTTTGAAACCTGTCCACGTGAGGGTTCGGTTGATCTCCCACCCACTTTGTGTGTCAGTGTCTGGACAGCTGCTCCACAAGTTGTTTTTAGGCCAGAGAGGCGTAGCTGGGTCCTGAGAAATCACCTGCGAGCCTGGGTTTCTGAGCCAGCATCACTGAGCGAGTGTGGCCCCCAAGGTTCCCAGGACCCAGGGGGGCTCACATTCACCACAGCTCCTACAGACATAATGCCCATCTGGAGCTTTAAAATTTGGCCAGACGGAGGGGCGAAAGGGGCAGCATGCCTTGTCCTGAGAACCCAACCACTTCAAATATTGCAATTATTTTCTTAACCATTTATTTATTTTTTTTTGGTAAGAGTTATGTATTTGAAAGAAAGGCAGAGCTACAGAGAGAGGGAGAGACAGAGGAAATTGCCCATCTGTTGATTCAGTCCCCAACTGGCCGCAATGGTCAGAGCTGGGCTGATCCAAAGCCAGGAGCCAGGAGCTTCCTCTGGGTCTCTGACATGGGTGCACTTGGGCCATCTTCCACTGCTTTACCAGGCACATTAGCAGGGAGCTGGATCGGAAGTGGAGCAGCCAGGACTCACCTGCGCCCATATGGGATGCTGGCAAAGCAGGCAGAGGCTTAACCTATTACACCTCAGCACCAGCCCCTTGTTGAGCCCTTGCTCAGAAAATTCTGAATACAAATTGGTTCCTTTGTTCAGCTTATTTACTTCTCTTCTCAGATATTCTGTTTGCCAACAGTTTAGCTTTTTCCCTTTTGGGCAACTGAACTTCAGAGCTATTTAAGACCAAATTTCATAGAAATATCCTCTATCTACATAAAAGACCCAACTTCCCTCTCCTCTGCTCTCCACTTTTTAGGGTGGGTCTGAATTATAAAGCCAAAACTGCTTTTGTGATTGAATTTTTTTTTTTTTTTTGACAGGCAGAGTGGACAGTGAGAGAGAGAGACAGAGAGAAAGGTCTTCCTTTTGCCGTTGGTTCACCCTCCAATGGCCGCCGTGGCTGGCGCACTGTGGCCAGCGCACCGCACTGATCCGATGGCAGGAGCCAGGTGCTTCTCCTAGTCTCCCATGCGGGTGCAAGACCCAAGGACTTGGGCCATCCTCCACTGCACTCCTGGGCCACAGCAGAGAGCTGGCCTGGAAGAGGGGCAACCGGGACAGAGTCCGGTACCCCGACTGGGACTAGAACCCGGTGTGCCGGCGCCGCAAGGTGGAGGATTAGCCTGTTGAGCCACGGCGCCGGCCGTGATTGACTTTAAATTTGCTTTCTAAGGTCAAACATTTCTTTTCTGGTGCTGGTGTCCACAAAGAACAGAGAAATTCTTCTTTAGGATATTTGCTCTTTTTTTCAGATTCTGTGGCCCAAGAATACCAATAGAGGCAGCCAGTAAACTTATGTAATTTAGGGGCCGGTGCTGTGGTGCAGTGGGTTAACGCCCTGACCTGAAACACCGGCATCCCATATAGGTGCCAGTTCGAGACCCAGCTGCTCCACTTCCCATCCAGCTCTCTGCTATGGCCTGGCAAAGCAGTAGAAGATGGGCCAAGTCCTTGGGCTCCTGCACCCACATGAGAGACCTGGAAGAAGCTCCTGGATCCTGGCTTCAGATCGGTGCAGCTCTGGCTGTTGTGGCGAATTAGGGGAGTGAACCATCAGATTGAAGACCTCTCTCTCTCTCTTTCTCTCTTTCTGCCTCTCCTCTCTCTGTGTAACTCTGACTTTCAAATAAATAAATCTTTAAAAAAATTTATATAATTTGTTCTATTCTCTTCTCTTTCACAATATTCCCTATCTTTACACTTTCAATACAATCCATTGACTGTGTGTAGCCATTCCTTTATGTCTCTTTTTTACATCATTAAGTCATTCAACAAATGGTTTCTGTAAGGATCCGTAGGTATTGCCCCAGGCAATGGGGAAAGAAAGGAGCTGCCTACCATCCAGGGTGTGTTGGTCAAACAGGAGAGACCAACACAAGACCATCACAATGTCATTAAGAAGAGAGCCAAGCACTAGCAGAGCAACAGAGACAGAATGCTTTGGTAGTAGGAGCACTATTGAGTGGAGTTTGCAAAGGAGGTCACCATTGATCCTGGGCCCTTAGAATACACCGGGGTCTGTGAAGCAGACAGTGATGAGGGAAGCTGAGGAGGAGAGAGCTGCAAATATAAAGGCCTGCAATGGAGACAACAGGTGAGCTTCTGGGGAAACTGAGTCAGACATGAGACTTGAAAGGTGGGAGGTGTGTTCTAGAAAAGTGATTCCAATGTCAGTGTGGAAAATGGACTAGGCTGCCAGTTCAGCCTCACAATCTTCCCACAAACATGCCCTGGGCACCACTATGTACCCACAGTCACAAGGGATGGAGTACAGCACAGAGCAAAACAGCAGCTGCTTTGCCCTTCTCCTCATTTGTAGCCCCTTACTGAAATTGAAAGTGAAATCAGGATTTTTCTGTTTGAATCTGAATTTTTAGAAAAGATTTATTTTATTTATTAGAAAGGCAGAGTTAGAGAAAGAGAGAGGGAGAGAGAAACAGAGAGAGAGAGAGAACTTCAATCTGCTGGTTCACCCTCCAAATGGCCATGAAGGCTGGGTCTGAGCCAGGCTTAAGCCAGAAGCCAAGAGCTTCATTCAAATCCCCCATGTGAGTGAGGGGCCCAAGCGCTTGGCCCATCTTCCTTTGCTTTTCCTGGCACATTAGCAGGGAGCTGGATTGGAAGTGGAGTAATCAGGACTTGAACTGGTGTCCATATGGGATGCTGGCATCACAGGTGGTGGCTTAACCCATCACACCACAATGCTGGACCCTGAACTTGAATTTCTTTTTAAAAATTTACTTATACATTATACAGCAAATCAGTTGCACAGTCAGAGCTAGGTAGGACTCTGTCCTAAAATTCAGCCCCACTTTGCATTGGTGGAATTCACAGTTAACACAAGGTAATGATGAGTTGAATGGCATTAACATCATCAAGTAGAGGCCAGCATTGTGGCACAGTGGGTAAAGCCACTTCCTGTGACACTGGCAACCCATATGGGTGCCAGTTCATGTCCCTGCTGCTCCACTTCGGATTCAGCATCCTGCTAATGGCCTGGGGAAACCAGTGAAAGATGGTCCAAGTGCCTGGGCCCCTGCACCCACATTGGAGACCCTGAGGAAGTTACTAACTCCTGGTTCCTGGCTTTCACCTGCCCCAAAGCTGGCCATTGCAACTGTTTGGGGAGTGAACCAGCAGATGAACTATGTGTGTGTGTGTGTGTGTGAGAGAGAGAGAGAGAAAGAGAGAGAGAGAGTCACCTTCTCTCTATAATTCCACCTTTTAAAATAAATAAATAAATAAATCTTAAAGAAAAACTATCAAGTGTCCCAGTGAGGGAACTGTGGTGATTACAAAGGGAAATCTGATTTACACACATGCATCCATTCTACATGTTAACTTATGAGAGGGAGAGCAGGTGTGGAGCGATAGCTGTGGAGTTACTACTGCACATCATCAAATCACTCCTGAGCATGCTGGTTCTTGACTCTTGTCACCTTCATAGGCCCCTGAGTATCAAGAGAAGTTGTTTCCAGGAACAGTCACACCATGAAAAGTATACGGGTGAAGGGTCAAAGTGTGTGTGTTGGAGTTTGTCCTCACTCTGGGATAGAGATACCACGCTATGTCATGTTGGAAAAGTTTCTTATGCTTTCTTGTCCTCAGTTTCCTCATCTGTAAGAAAGGGATAATAACAATTCCAGAGGTTTGTTAGAGTTAAATGGAATGTTGTTGTAATAGGACTAACCACTTGCATGGCACAGTATAAGCACTTGATGCGTAATAGCTATCCTAATGAAAAGGAAAGCTAACAGTCCATAGAAAACCTTGGTGAGTTTCCTTTTCCATTTTGTCACCTCTACCCTCACTACTAAAGAGGTGCTATCAGTTCAAAGCCAGAGTCTAATGGAGCATGAAAGAACAGATTTCGGGTATGAGCCACCAGCTGGGATGCCTGTAACTTCTGACTCCTCTAAACTCTAAATCCTCTCTAACTCTCCAGCTTATGCCTAGTAACACTTAAGGATAAAGAGAGCATTGGAAGCATGGAAGGATGCTTTCCTTTGACTGAGTGGTCCAAGAAATAGTCCAATCCCAAATAATACACAAAGCTAAACAATGGGGCCAGCTAAGCATGCCTGAAAAGACCAGCATCCAACAACCGATTATTAAATATCTACCTAGAATAGGCGCTGGCCATACACAGAATTCACAGCTTGGCCTACAAAGGGCTTGGGGTTAATTCAGGAAGTTTAACAAATGAACAAATTCAATCTGGGGTGGTGAGCTCTAGGTGATGTGAGAGCACACAGTTAGGGGTCTCCATAACAGGTTGGAATATGAGAGGGGGCACTGGGATATCACAGGAAAGTTGGCCCTCCTGGCCCTCACTCCTCCATGGCACATTTATCCGAGAGAGGGTAAAATGGGCCTGAAAGGGCCTTAAGTCTCCAGCCTTGCACAAAGAGGGAGGATTATGGCTGAAGGTACAACACTCCTGCCCCGGATTCATGGGCAAACCAACTTGCATGTGAGCAGTCCTAAATGGTAGATAGCTGACCAACTCTACCCATAGCTTCAAAGGAATCCCTTGAATAAATGTAACCAGAGAGGTCAAAGATCTCTACAACAAGAACTACAAAACAAGAAGTAGAGGAAGACACACACAAACACACACACACACAAAAATGAAAAAAAAAATCCATATTCATGGATCGGAATAATCAATATCATCAAAATGTCCATTCTTCCAAAAATAATTTACAGACTCAATGCAATACTAATCAAAATACCAAAGACATTTTTCTCAGATCTAGGAAAAATGATGCTGAAATTAATTTAGAAATGCAAGAGATCTCGGATATATACAGCAATCTTATACAACAAAAATAAAGCCAAGGCACCACAATAGCAGATTTCAAGACATACTACAAGGCAGTTATAATCAAAACAGCCTTGAGGCCGGCACTGTGGTGCAGTGGGTTAACGCCCTGGCCTGATGCACTGGCATCCAATATGGTTGACAGTTCGAGACCCAGCTGCTCCACTTCCAATCCAGCTCTCTGCTAGGGCCTGGGAAAGCAGTAGAAGATGGCTTGAGTCCTTGGGCCCCTGCACCCATGTGGGAGACCCAGAAGAAGCTCCTGGCTCCTGGCTTAGATCCACGCAGTTCTGGCCATTGTGGTCAATTGGGGAGTGAACCAGCAGCTGGAAGTCCTCTCTCTCTCTCTCTCTCTCTCTCTCTCTCTCTCTCTCTCTCTCTCTCTTATCTCTCTCTGCCTCTCCTCTCTCTGTGTAACTCTGACTTCCAAATAAATAAAAAAAAATCTTTAAAAAAAAACCCAAACAGCCTGGTACTGGTACAAAAACAGATGGATAGACCAATGGAACACAATAGAAACACAAGACATCAATCCAAGCATCTACACCCAACTTATATATGACCAAGGAGCTCTTCCCTGGAGCAAGGAGAGTCTTCAACAAATGATGCTGGGAAAATTGGATTTCCACATGCAGCAATATAAAGCAAGACCCCTACCTTACACCTTACACAAAAAGCCATTCAAAATGGATTAAAGATCTAAATCTATGACCCAATACCACCAAATCACTAGAGAGCATTGGATAAACACTGAAAGATATCAGCACAGGCAAAGAGTTCCCGGAAAAGACCCCAGAAGCACAGGCAATAAAATACAAGATTAACAAGTGGGATTACATCAAATTGAGAAGCTTCTGTACAGCAAAAGAAACAGGGTAGTAAAGAGGCAACAAAGAGAATGGCAGAAATTATTTGCAAACCATGCAACTGATAACCAGAATATCTAAAGTGATCAAAAACTCAACAACAGCAAAGCAAACAACCCATTCAAGACATGGGCAAAGGACTTAAACAGACATTTCTCAAAAGAAGAAATCCAAATGGCCAAAAGACACATGAAAAAAATGCTCAGGATCACTAGCCATCAGGGAGATGCAAATCAAGACCACAATGAGGTTCATCTCACCTCAGTTAGAATGGCTTTCATACAGAAATCAACAAACAACAAATGCTGGCGAGGATGTGGGGGAAAAGGTACCCTAATCTACTGTTGTTGGGAATGAAAACTGGTAAAACCACTATGGGCGACAGTTTGGAGATACCTCAGAAATCTAAATATAGTCCTACCATACTACCCAGCCATCTCACTCCTTGGAATTTACCCAAAGGAAATGAAATCAGTAAATAAAAGAGTCATCTGAACCTCCATGTTTATTGCAGCTCAATTCACAATAGCTAAGACATGGAATTAACCTAAATGCCTTCCAATAGAAGACTGGATAAAGAAACTGTGGGATATATACTATATGGAATACTACAGAGCAGTTAAAAAAATGAAATTCAGTCATTTGCAACTAAATGGATGAATCTGGAAAACATCATACTTAGTGAAATAAGCCAGTCCTAAAGGGACAAATAGCATATGTTCTCCCTGATCTGTGATAACTAACAGAGCACCTAAATGGTAACCTGTAGAAGTGAAACTGAGACTACAAGAAGCAATTACTTGAAGAGCCCTTGTCTTGACTGTTGAGGAACAGTTTATTATTTAATTTTATTTTTATTTATTCTTTTTTCTACTTAATATCAATGGTTGAACTCTTTACTTAACACAGAATTAATCATAGATGTGTTAAGTCAATTAAAAATATATCCCAGTTAAAAATAAGAGTGGGAATGAAAGAGGGAGGAGCTGCACAGTTTGGCACAGATTCCCACGGACTTACCACAAAGGGTGAAGCTAAAAGCTTGTCATGGGACTGCAAATCCCATTAAGTTGGGTGGTACTAATTCCATCTTACTTGATAAAGTGATCATATTAAGTGCTGAATTGATCATATGGATAGGATTAAATGTCAAAGGGATCACATAAATAAGATCTGGTAATAACAATATCTGGTAATAACAATAGATAGAATTAAAAGAGGGAGAAACTTCCAACATGGGAAGCAGTCCACACAGCAGATTCACAGAATGACAAACACCCTAAATAGCACTCTGACCTCAGAATCAGCCCCTAAGGCATTCAGTTCTGGCTGAAAATCCCATGAGAGCATTTCAGTCATGGAAAGCAAAGACATAGTGGCAAAAACTGTTCTGCATGAAGGATCTCTTTGAGTGAGACCCCAGTGGAAAGAAGGAGGCATCAAAGAAGGATGTACTTTTCTCTGAAGGGAGGAGAGAACTTCTACTTTGCATATGGCCCTGTCTAAATACTGACAGAGTTTGTGGACTCAAAAGGCTTCCATAGCCTTGGCAGCTCATGTCAAGAGCCTTGGGTGGTCACTGATATAAAAAATAAGAGGGTCAATTGTTAAAACAACAACAGGAGTCACTGTGCACTTGCTCCCCATGTAGGACCTCTGTCCTTAATGAGTTGTACTAGGAGAATTAATGGTCAAACTTGTCTTCAAATAGTGCTTTATACTTTGTGTGTTTATGTGGATGCAAACTGTTGAAATTTCTACTTAGTATCATGTGGTCTTCTGTATAAAAAGTCAATTAAAAACTAATCTTTATGAAGAATGGAATGGGAGAGGAGTAGGTGGGATGAGAGTGGGGGTGGGAGCGCGGAAATGGGGAGAAAAACTACTATGTTCCTAAAAGCTGTACATATGAAATTTGTACACATTAAATAAAAACCTTCTAAAAAAAGGCATCCCTTGATTGAGTTCCATTCATATCATCGATCTGTTTGTATAATTTCCTCCCACTTAAGTACATAAAGCTTAGATGTAAAATAAAAGTTACTGCCAACATCCCACAAAGTTTCAAAATAGGATCTCTTGCAGAATTATGAGATTCCCCTGTTCATCCTGGTGGGGAAGTAGAGGTGAAAACCCAACAGAGAAGCACAGAGAGGGATGCAGTGCCAGGACCTGCCAGCATCACCCAACATGAATGCTGTTCACCTGACTGGCGGTTGGGGCTGATGTTAGTGGGGAGGTGGTGATGCCTCGAACCCAGGAAAAGGAAAAAGCTCACTCCAAAGACACCTGGATAGATCTGAGCTTTGCACCAGTAGCTAACAAAGCTTGCATTGAAATGATATGATTTTTAACAATTCCTCCAAGGAGGACATTTGGCTCAGTGGTCGGAATGTCGTAGGGGATGCCTGCAAATCATATAGGTCCACCTTCATTTCCAATCCAGCTTCCTCCTAATGCACACCCTGATAGGTAGCAGGTGATGGCTCCAAGTATTTGTGTCCCTGCCACATTTGTGGGAGGCCCAGATTGAGTTCTGGGATCCTGGCTTTGACCTGGCCTACTGCTGATTGTTGGGAGCATTTGGGAAGATAGAACCAGTAGACAGAAGGTTTCTCTCCTTGTGTCTCTATCTATGTCTCTGTCTCTGCCTGTCAAATAAAACGAAAGTAAATACATAGCAATTTCTCCTTAGAAAGGTACTGTTACATTTAAAGTTCATTTGTAAGTGTGTGTGCATATGTGTGTTTCTTTTAAGGACTGTGTAGTACCAAGATGCTTGATAATACAATGCCTCATGCCCGGGCGATTATACTTGGCTGCTATGTTTTGGTCTTTGCAATTACAGTGACTATTTTAGAGACAGTTCCTTAAGGCTATTCCTATGCCTGGTTCTGTGTTGCGCACTGCTGGGTCGTAGAAGAGGTGTGTCCTCTGAATGCGTTCTGTGCTGACACAGACACTGTACCTACAATTGGAAAAACTTTGAGCAAGTCTATAAATCAAATGATGAAAAAGAATAACACTCTGAGCCAGCATGGGGTAAATGCTGCATATAAATCTTTGCATTACTGCAAACCTCCAAGGCACTGCAACTACCCTCAGGTGCTTTGGAACCGTTCCAAAAGGCATAGTTTAGTTAAATGCGCCTATCCAGATGTCGAAATAAAATTAAGGCCTTTCTTGGACTCCACAGCAGAGAACTCCATACACATTTCTACACGACTTAAAGTGTTTAGTGCAGTGTGAAGAGCCTGGGAGGGAATGTCAGAGAAGTTGGAAACATCTAAAAAGTTAGACAAGAAGAATTGCAAGGAACAACAACTACATGAAGCCATTCTACTTATAGAGAAGAGCTAAGTGAAAATGAAAGCTCTTCTAGAGTGGATTTAAACTGAAATCCCCACAGGCCTATAGAAAGCGGAGGGAAGCAAGGAGGACCCCAGGTGCGGGGAATCGGGACCTGAAGTGAGCCAGTGGGAAGGACCAGAGCATGAATCCAATTTGGCATTTAATCTCCTGGCAAATTGGAATGGATCCTCACATACCTGCCACTTTGCTCCAGAAATTTGGGGGATTTGGGTAGTATGAACTCCAGACTGAAAAACTGTGGGATCTTTACCATCCTAGTAGTTAAGTTTCTTTGGGATTCAAGTAACAGAAACTAACTTTGTCTAAAAAAATGGGGGGGGGGGGGTTGTGTGCAGATTTACTTGAAGATACTGGGACAACTCAGAAACAAACAAACAAACAACCATAAAACAGTTTTGGAATGGGCAAAATTTATAAGTCTCTTTGGAGCCCTGCTGTTAAGGTGACTTGGGTCCATGTTCCAGAGTTTCTCAGCTTGCCCCATGGAGGGTCTGTTGGATGTCTATGTGCAGCCCTGCTTCAAGGGAGAGGTCAAGAGTAGAACAGGAGCACAGCACCCTGCAGGCGGGCCTCTGCACACCCATTCCTCTGAGGAGCAGCTGCCAGAGTCGAGGGTTATCCTGGGGAGAAACTCCCAGATATCAAGTCCTCCCTAGGATGAGCTCCCTGAGGCAGCAGCACATACCGGTGAGCTGCATCCAAGCTTCACAGGGAGACACAGGACAGGGATTTTTTGTTAAGATTTATTTATTTGAAAGAGTTACATAGATAGAGAAGGAGAGGCAGAGAGAGAGAGAGAGAGAGAGAGAGAGAGAGAGAGAGAGATGTCTTCCATCTGCTGGTTCGCTACCCAGATGGCCACAAAGGCCACAGCTGAGCTGATCAGAAGCCAGGAGCCAGGATCTTCTTCTGGGTCTCCCATGTGGGTGCAGGGGCTTGGGCCATCTTCTACTGCTATCCCAGGCCATAGCAGAGAGCTGGATTGGAAGTGGAGCAACTGGGACTCGAACTGGCGCCCATATGGGATGCCAGAACTGCAGGCAGCAGCTTTACTTGCTATGCCACAGCGACAGGACAGGGATTTCTTAGAGGACAAAGAACTTAGGCTTGCCTAGGGAAGAACGTTGTGACAGAGAAAACTGTTCAACTTCAAATGTCTTACCAAAATAGCCTTTGAAATTAGGAGCTGGGCATTCTTTAAAATAGGATATTTTCTCTGTCAAAAATGGTTAAGTTGTGTGTCTGCTCAAAGATGACCTCCTGAGGTTCCCTCCAGTACTGATTTTTAATTCTGTGATAAAATGTCACTCCATCACAGATCAGCATTTCTGCAACAGAGTCCATTAGATGTTAATTGCTGTTCTATAAATAACCATTTCATTTTCAAACAAGCTGGAAAATGGCTTCAGTTAAAGTTAAATGTTTATTATTTCTTATATTCATGTGCTTTGTTGTATTTTGCTTTGGAACTTCTCCCGTTTTTTTTTTTTTTTTTAAGATTTTATTTATTTGAGAGGTAGAGTTACACAGAGAGGGAAAGACAGAAAGGTCTTCCATCTGCTGGTTCACCTCCCAAATGGCTGATCCAAATGGTGGGTTGATCCAAAGCCAGGAGCCCAGAGCTTCTTCAGGTCTCCCAAGCGGGTGCAGGGGCCCAAGGACTTAGAACATCTACTGCTTTCCCAGGAAAGAGAGAGAGAAAGAGATTTCTTTTTGTTGTTGTTGTTGTTGATTTTAGACTTTTTATTTATTTATTTATTTGTGAGGTAGAGTTACAGACAGAAAGAGGGAGAGATAGAGAGAAAGGTCTTCCATTTGTTGGTTCATTCTCCAAATGGCTGCAACAGCTGGAGCTGCGCTGATCCAAAGCCAAGAGCCAGGTGCCTCTTCCCAGTCTCCCACATGGGCTCAGGAGCCCAAGGACTTGGGCCATCTTCTCCTGCTTTCTCAGGTCATAGCAGGGCCAGCACTGTGGCTCAATAGGCTAATCCTCCGCCTGAGGCGCTGGCACACCAGGTTCTAGTCCCAGTCGGGGCGCCGGATTCTGTCTCGGTTGCTCCTCATCCAGTCCAATGCAGTGGAGGATGGCCCAGGTCCTTGGGCCCTGCACCCGCATGGAAGACCAGGAGAAGCACCTGGCTCCTGGCTTCGGATCAGTGTGGTGCGCCCGCCACAGCGGCTATTGGAGGGTGAACCAACGGAAAACAAAGACCTTTCTCTCTGTCTCTCTCTCTCACTGTCCACTCTGCCTGTCAAAAAAAAAAAAGAGGCCATTGGAAGAAGAGCAGCTGGAACTAAAAGCGTCACCCGTATGGGATGTCAACAACTCTTGTAGAAGCTTAGCCTACTGCACCACAGCCCTGGCCCTGCTTCTATCAATCTTAATATATAATTTAACTCTCCAGAAGAACAATCAGATTATTAATGTAAGCTTTTCCGAATCTACTAGAATCATCTCACTGAGCAATGATTTGCAAATTTTTTTTAGTAACCCCTCGTGACATATTTGGGGTATTTGTGGTCCACAGAGCACAGTTGATAAACACAGCTAGAGATTATTTCTTTATGCACACTCTACTTAAAAGAAAATGAGTGACACATAAAGCTGCCCTTTTCTTCAGAATGTTTGATTTAACTCTATATAAATTTTAAATGGCATTTCTGTTATTGGTGTATATATAGTAAAACTCATATTTTGTAGTGTAGTTAACAGGCTCTGAAAAATGAGTAGAGTTGAGAATCTACTACCACAGTCATGATAAGAACAGTTATATTACTTGAGAAATCCCCTTATACTTTTTACTTATGGTCAACTAATCCTCTTCCCTGATCCCAACTCAGCAAACTGTTTTCTATCCCTATATTGGCTTTCTAGAATGCCATACAAATGGAATTATATATTAAATGGCCTTTCTTTCACATAGAAAAAATGCATTTGACATCCATTGCTTGTTCTGTGTTAATCGATAGTTTGTTCCTTTACACTGTTGAATAATATTCCTTTGTGTGAATGGATCATCATTAGTTTAACCACTCACCCATTAAGAGAGATCTTGCAGCTTTCATTACTTGTCAGAAATGATAAATCATCAAGCACTTGTTCTTTTTGAAATGTATTTATTTATTTATATTTGAAAAGTAGAGACAAAAACAGAGCTCTCCCTCTTGCTCACTCACCCATGTGCCTGCAATAGCCAGGGCTGGGTGACGCTGAAGCTGAGAGCCGGAAACTCAACCCAGATCTTCCATGTGGGTGGCAAGGATCCAAGCACTTGAGCCATCACCTGCTGCCTCTGAGTAAGTGCATTAGCAGGAAGTTGGAATGAGCAGCAAAAATAGGACTTATATGGGATGCATGCATCCAAAAACATCATCTTTTTTTGAAATTTATTTTATTTATTTGAAAGACACAGTTACAAAGAGTTACAAAGAGAAGTAGAGACACTCCCCCAACAGTCAGAGCTGAGCTATTCCAAAGCCAGGAACCAGGAGCTTCTTCTGGGTCTCCCACATGGGCACAGGGGCCCAAGGACTTGGGCCATCTTCTACTGCTATCCCAGGCCACAGCAGAGAGCTGGATTGGAAGAGGAGTAGCCGGGAGGACTAGAACGGGTGCCCATATGGGATACTGGCGCTTTTTAACCTGCTGTACCACAGCACCAGACCCCCAAAGCAGCATCTTTTTTTTTTTTTTTTAATTTGACAGATAGAGTTAGACAGTGAGAGGGAGAGACAGAAAGAAAGGTCTTCCTTCCGTTGGTTCACCCTCCAAATGTCCGTCACGGCCGGAGCTATGCTGATCCGAAGCCAGGAGCCAGGTGCCTCTTCCTGGTCTCCCATGTGGGTGCAGGGGCCCAAGCACTTGGGCCATCCTCCACTGCCCGCTGGGGCCACAGCAGAGAGTTGGACTGGAAGAGGAGCAACCAGGACTAGAACCTGGCACCCATATGGGATAGTGGCACCACAGGCAGAGGATTAACCAAGCGAGCCACAGCGCCGCCTCCTCCCCCCCAAAGCAGCTATGCCAAATGCCTGCCCAAGCACTTGTTCTTAGCTAACAAAGGAAGCATGCTCCTGGGTATTATAACATCAAATCAAATTATGTCCCAATAAAAATAATTGTTAGACTGGGACATGGTTGTATTTTTTTTTTTCCGTGAGAGTAAAAGGCCATGGGAAGGGACTAGGTTTGTCCAAATTGCTATTAAACATAAAAATATCCCAAATAGATTCCCATGCAACTCATGGGGCTTTCAGAAGCAGTCCTTATCAGTCAGAAACTGCAGTCAACAGCAATGTCACAGAGGTATTTGAGAATTATAGGTGATTTTGTCATGCACCAGATCCTCACTTTCAGGACAGATAAAAAGCTCTCATGGAAGCAGGAGATAATGGGCCGAGGTGCAGGTATTTTTATGAGAAATATAAGATCCACAGAATTTTACTTATGAAGGTCAAGATAATGCATAATATCCATTAACTGACTTTTATTTCATTCCATTCTGAATATCACCCTCTCTCTGCTGATCCTTGTGAAAACCCATTAGGATGGAATTTACAGACCAGAAGTGTCTCATGCTGTAAGATAAGACAGGTCATCTTGGCACAGCTCAGTTCCAGGCAACTTATCAACTCAAACTTCCAGTCGGGGCCGGCGCCTTGGCACAGTAGGTTAATCCTCTGCCTGCAGTGCCGGCATCCCGTATGGGCACCAGTTCTAGCCCTGGCTGCCCCTCTTCCAATCCAGCTCTCTGCTATGGCCTGGAAAAGCAGCGGAGTATGTCCAAGTGCTTGGGCACCTGCACCTGCATGGGAGACAGGGAAGAAGCACCTGGCTCCTGACTTTGGATCGGCACAGCTCCAGCCCTTGCAGCCATTTGGGGAGTGAGCCGACGGATGGAAGATCTTTCTCTCTGTCTCTCCTTCTCACTGTCTGTAATAAATAAATAAATAAATAAATAAATAAATAAATAAAATCTCTCAAATAAATAAATAAAATCTTAAAAAAAAACTTTCCAGTCAAGTTGGGCTTGAGAGAGTTGGGCTCTCCTACTGACCAATGTGATTTTCAAAAGAGAACTTGGCATTGATGCTATTTTCCCAGAGAACAGCTTTGTTGGGTTTCTAAGCATCTATGCAGATAAAGAGCTACATTGACACTATTTATTTCTGCTGTTGGTTGTTGAATTTTGTTTTGTGTGAGGACTTTGTTGAGGTTGAGTACTGAATACATCTAATCTGCTACACACCCTAGCTCAGCAACAGAGCACTGCAGAGCCCTGGTGGTCTCCCCTGGAGACTGCAGGGCTGACTGGGAGCTGTGCTCACCGCACTGCCCAGCATAACCAGAGAGGATTGGATACACAGTACTAGCTTTTGAAAGATCCAGAGTCAACATACCAAGTACACTTTCTAGCACCAAACATAGAGCATTTTCTCCATACACGTTAGTAAAGTCAAAAATATCAAGTTGAGGACTGCCTGTCATCATTTTTTGGTGTATATTTGTCATCACTGCCGGATGATAAACCCATGAGGACAGAGATCAAGTTGTATTTGTAGCACCAGATATTGCACCTGGCACATAATTAGTGTCAGTGAATGAGTGGGTTAATGTGTGACTGAGTGGCTCTTGATATCAGCTCTATGCCTTATTAGCCATTTTCCTGGGTAACTCAATTCACCTACGCATACCTCAGTGTTCTAAGAAGATACAGCCTTAGTCCTCATGACAATTGCATAGCTCAAATGGGAGAATATATCTGGAACTACTTTATGAATGTTTTATTTTAATGTTAGAAGTTACTCTGGGATGTCAAGGAGAAAGAGCAAAGGAGAAAACCTAGTAAGATTATTTTTTAAGTCCAACTAAAATGGATCTTTTATTTCCTTAATATTGCAAACCCATGCACGTCTACATAGATGGGGCTAATTTTCAAATTCCAGAGCCATCCTAGGAGCTCCCAGATGTCCAGAACTCATAATATAAACATTAGAAAGTGATATTAAATTATAGCCAGGGCATGACACTGCTCTTGACAGCAATGCAAGGTCAAATGAACTTCTCTGTATTGGAACACACTGAAATTCTTCTCTAGGATGTTTCCAAAATGAGTTTGGGGACATAAATGTTTACCCAAAATATAATCAGTACTCAGAAATTGAAAGTAAAATTATACCACAACTTTGGAATCCAAGCTGTAGAATTCAAATATTTAATCTTAAAGCACAACAAAACTGTTTGGTTTGCCTGTTACTCATACTAATTTGAATTACATGGGGCAAAAGGCAAGGAGGCATCAACCCACCTTCCTGAGGGACGAATGTCTCAATGATTCTTTGCACCAGCTCTGTGCCTCATTAGCCGTTTCTCTGAGTAACTCAATTCAGCCAAGGCTGCATGTTCTAAGGAGACAGAAACACATGAACTAGACTAACTTATTTTTTCTCTCGTAGTTTTTACCTTGACAACAATGCCAAGCTTCCCTTTGCCCCAAATCCCCTGTTGACCTGCTTTGAGGGCCAGGTGAGAGACAGAATTGAGAAGTGGTGACAGCAAAGCATCTTCATTTGTAAGAGAGGAAGGAAAAAAAAATAGTAGCCTAGCAAAATTGAACAGGCTTGTAAGGAAATTAGCCATTTTCACATGCAGCCCTGGGCAAAAGAAACAAAACGTAGAACATGTATTAAAAGTCAAGCGGATGGTTTAGCAAATACAGCTGTAGGATCACACAGATTTTGACCATCCAAACCAAATTCAATTATCATGAATGCACTGCTTTTCTATTTCCGCCGCTGAAAGGCTGTTATTAGGTGCGCGCTCTCTTTTTCTCATCTCCAAGTAATGCCTTCCTAAAACATTCCAAAAAGTAAACATTAGCTTTAGGCCATTTGATTACTGGTTTCCCAGAACGCTATGTTCTGTCCCGTTTCTCTCCATATTCCTTTAATATTAAAAATAGGAAGTGACTGAAGGCAGTTGAATGGATCTGCCTTGGAGGCTGTTCCCCTAGCCAGCCTCAAGCATTGTGGAGTCCTCCGTGCTCTAAATCCATTTCGTCCTTGTTACATGGAAAGCCCTGCGCCAAGCAGAAAAACCAGGGCACCCACGATAACTCAGACGCCAAGTACATACAGATGGAACGTGTCTTTCCTCTCTTCTCATTGTTAATTTTCTAAAAGTGCCTTCGCTTTGTTTAGAAAGACTCCTCAGCCTTAGTGGGTTTTTTGGTAAGGGCCATTTTATTGTTCACTCTAAATTATCCTCTGAATTGGCAGAACTGCCTATCCAGAGTCTTTGAACAAGTGAGGTAAACAGAACCCTGGAAAAGAGGAGAGCTCCTGCAAGGCCTTGGTCTCAGCACCCAGGAAGTGACCTGAGCAGCTCAGGTGTGAGTTTTGTTTCTGGTGGGTGACCCTCATCCTCACGCCACTTCCTTCTCACTGGGAGCTGACCCAGGGAAAAGTAAGTAGGAGGGGGCCTTGTCACTGGAGCCGGTCCTGGAAGTCTCACAGGGCAGAAATGCCATGCCAAGCCACGCTCACCCATTTCTTGGCAGAGGGATGGATCCCACATGAATTGTGTACAAGGCTCTGCACAGGCATTTCTTCGAGCTTCCCAAAAGCTACGTAGAGCAAAATGTGTCCCAGTCAGGTTGCTTTCCCTCATTATGTTCCTCAAAAGCAAAATAAGAAGAAAAAAATGTGAAAAATGGCATGGCCATGGCCATTCAGCTAATAATCTTATGCCCAAGTCAAACCCATTTTAACATGAACGCAAGTGACATTTCAGAAAATCTTAAAACATTCATTGCTTCCCATTCTCTGTGTGCCTCAGTAATATTCATACATACATTTTTACATTGTTAGAACTGTTGGGTACAAATTATGTAGTCTTTTTCTCTTGATATTAATAGGATTCATGCATTTCCATGCATCACCTTATAGGCATGACCAGTTTCCATGAACCTGCCATTCACAACAGCAACAGGGAGAGCTCAATCTTCCATTGGCTTAGCTTGTCAACAAATATTTATGAGTGCCCCTAGTAACAAGAGAGCTATGCATAACTGCAAAGAGGATGCCTACACATAGGAGCTGATTTTCCAATAATCTTCAAGCCAGCCTCCCAATATTCTGTTTATTTTGTGAAGTCAGACTTCCATGTCACCAAGTTAAGAGATACTTTTCCTAAAGAAAAACTCAGCATAAAGCACAATATCTCATTTCACTTCTCTGGGCCTTAATTGCTCCCAATTTTTTTTTTTTTTTTTTTTGCTTTGCTCCAAAATGAGAACAGAGCAAATTTGATCCCCAAGCTCCCTTCCTTCGCTGGAATTCTATGGTCTGGGTTTAAAGAAATAGTAGCAATACAACACTTATGACTTTGTACAGCAGCTCACAATTACTCTTAGGAGTCACTAGGCTTTATCTAATTTGCCAGTGGGAAACACTTAAGCAATAATACAGAATCTATGTTTTTGAGTCCTATACGTGTATAGCAACAGGGAGTGAGTCCTCAGAATGAAACTAGCAGCTTAGGCACTGGGAACAAGAGGGCAGCTCTGCCCCCAGGATAAAAGAAGACCAAGGAGGCCTCTGGGAAAACGGGAGCAATCCAGGGAAACCTGCTTCCTCTTTAATCAATATGATTTTATTTTCATTCCAGCCACCTATTAATCCAACAAATTTTAAAAATGTTCTTGGCATCGGTGATTCCCATCTGAGCCTGTTGCTGTTCTGATTTCCCACTGAGATCTACAAGTGATCAAGAGATCAATAATCCCAAATGGTGTTTTCACAGGAGCTTTTCCTCCGGAGTACGTGAGACGTTCTTTCGTGAAGACAGATGGACACAGTCTGCACGGCCCGGCTTATTCAAGAGAAACTGTCTTTGAAGACTTTTGACAACCAGCAGGGTACCACGTCTGTTTCTATTTAAATGAGCTCATTACGGTTAATATTTTTGTGACTTCCAACCAGTTGTTCAATCATTTCTCAAGTGTGGTATGTTTTAATCAAAAATGAAGCACTCTAGGACAACAGATATTGTTAAAACCACATTTTAGCTCCATTCTTTCTGAAATCATTTTTTTTTTTTTTGGAGTATGGCTTTTTTTTTTTTAGAAAATGTGGAGGATGGTACTTACAGTATTTCCACGTTTGCTGGAACAGATACAGGCAAAAACATAAACAGGCCCCTTAAGAAGGACATATCGGGGGCCAACGCTGTGGCATAGCAGGTGAAGCCACTGCCTGTAGCACCAGCATCCCATATGCGTGTCAGTTCGAGTCCCGGCTACTCCACTTCCAATCCAGTTCTCTGCTATGGCCTGGAATGGCAGTAGAAGATGGCCCAAGTCCTTGGGCCCCTGCACCCAAATGGGAGCCCTAGAAGAAGCTTCTGGCTCCTGGCTGTTGTAGCCATTTGGGAAGTGAACTAGTGGATGTAAACCCCCCCACCCTCTCTCTCTGCCTCTCTGTAACTCTGCCTTTCAAATAAAATATTAGGAAAAAAAAGAGCATGTGGCCCCTTTCCTCCTTTCAGGGGTCTGTTTCTTTAGTACACCCTTTTCTCATCTGGCTTAGAGGATTTTATTTTATTGACTGCTGTAGGAGATCTAATAAATCTCATCTATCTGGCATTTTATTGATCGGAATAACCTAGTACATGGTACTTCTGAGTTTATTGGCAAAATGACACTTGATATTTAGAATAGTGACAGAGAACAGCAGGTTGTAAGTCAGAAAGTCAGGTCATCCAGACCCAGGAAAAGTCAGAACCACACCTTCCAAAGAGGGGAACCTTCCTTCTTGTAGAACTACTAAGTGTAGTTCTGGGGCATTTAAATACTGGAAATTAAGGGACTTTCTTAGATGCTGTTAGGAGGTAAAAATGCAATCACTGTACACTTGAAATGGTAACCTGCAAGAGAGCAGTCCTGTACTTAGCATTTGACCAGGTATTGCCATGGCAAATGACTCAAAAGACAAGGCTCTAAATGTAATCTAGGAAGAAAAAGGTGGAGAGTAAGAAGTTTGTTTTGCCTCTTTGTGAGAGCAAAGATAATTTCACCAGAATGCCAAAACTGTTGTGTTATTTGCCTAAAGCGTATGGACAGCTCAGGAAGCTGCCCTGGCTACCTACATACAGCTGAGGTCACTCAGCCACCTGGGTTCACAACCAGCCCTGGCATCGTAATTTGATTTCCCAATGAAAGAAGAGGATAGACGGATGGAGTCAGGCAGATGGATCATTCAGCACGGTGGCAAACTGACATTCTGTTCCGGTTTCATCTTGTGTGGCTTAGGTGGTCAGTGGGTGAAGCTGAGACATTCAGCTCCGACTCATACCATTTCAGTGCATGCAGTGAGGCCTAGTCGAAGTCCTCATCTGCTCCCTAAGAACTACAGTGACATCAGAGTATTGCATTCCTCACTCGAGAAACAGTAAATGATCTGAAATAGAAATTGTCTTTAAATGTCTTAAAAAGTGATCAAAAGATGGGCCAGCATGGTGGCATACCGGGTAAAGCTGCTGCCTTCTATGCTGGCATCCCATATTGGTGCCAGTTCATGTCCCAGATGTTCTACTTCTGATTCTCCTTGCTGATGATCTGGGGAAAGCAGCAGAAGATGGCCCAAGTGCTTGGGCCCTGCCACCAATCTGGGAGACTCATTTGAAGTTTCTGGGCCAACCCTGGCTGTTGCAGCCAGCCATCTGGGGATTGAACCAGCAGATGGAAGTGCGCTCTCTCTCTCTCTCTTTCTCTCTCTTCCTCTCTCTCTCTCTCTTTCCCCCTCCTTCTGTAATGCTGACTTTCAAATAAATAAATAATTGCTCTTTTAAAAAAAGATTTAAAATAATAATGCATAATAATTATTGAACACTTCCTAAGTGTCATGGACCATTTTAAGCCTTTTATATTAAGCCTTTTATATTTTTTAAACTTATTTAGACATTTATCATATCCCTAGGAATATCTCCATTTTATAGATGAGGCATTAGAGACAAAAAGAAATTATTGCATAAATTGTCCGGGATCACACAGCTAGTAAAAGGCATGGTCAAGATTTGAACTAGTGCAACTTAAAACATCAACCCATCCTTCCAATCACTAGGCAAGAGCTTCCTACTAAATCAATGTGGCTTTCTTGTGTGTATGTGTGTGTTGTTTTTTTTTTTCTTTCAATGACTTGTTTCTCTATGGGGATTGGGGGAGACTCCCATTTGCTGGTTCACTCCACAAAAGCCCATAATGACTTAGGCTGTGACTGAAGCCAGGAGCAGGGAACTCAATCTAGGTATCACATATGGATGGCAAGAGCCATCACTGCTGCTCCTAGGGTCTGCGTTAGCAGAAGGCCAGAGCTGGGCATCAAGTCCAGGCACCCTGAAATGGGTCATAGGCATCTTAATTACTGGGTTAAACACCTGCCTCTTAAATAAATGTCTTATTGAGTAGCATATGCCTTTCACTAGCCAAGCCAGACAAAAATGGTACTAGACAAGACTTCCCCATTCATACAGCATGCCCCGGCATTTCTTTTCCCTGGTTTGATTTTGTTAGTCAGGTATATCTCTGTATCTTTGTTTATCAAGATCTTTGGGATTCAATACCTATTTTCATGACTCCACTGTCCAGGATTTTCACATATATTGCAAATACCCACTTCTAGATCAACCCCTTGACTCTCAACCACAAGTTTACTATGAGTACCACATATGTGACCATGCAAATGGTTGGGTCAGAGAAAGCAGGGGAAGGATAGGACCCAACTGCAATTCTTGTTTGTTTTCCAGTGTGGCTACTGAGTCCATGTGGCTGGCAACTTTCTCTTATATCATTTTCTCCTTTGCCAATTATTGACTTTGGGAGTGGTAAACAAAAAATGTCCTTCCTTGCTGTTCTCAGAGCAAATACACAATCAAAACACAGGTGTGTTTGAATCACTGAAATCCTTGCCATGGCAACTCTAAGATATTACCTGCACAGGGTCGTGTAACCTCACAGTGTCACCAAGAGATGGGGGAACTCCATGGGGAAATACAAAGCACAGAGCATGCACTTGCAAAGGGCACCTGCGCAGGAGAGTGTGTAAAGCAGGTGCTCTAACCACAGGCATTGCAAAAAAGGAGGACCTCTCCTATGGAGAGAACAGCAGTGGCCAGGTCAAGCCCAAGCAATGGAAAAACCTATCTGTGTTTTTAAGTAGCATTACTTGAGAGTCCACACAGAAATGGTACCAAGTTAGTGAAGCAGGGACAGGAACAGGAGAGCAGCCAGCCTGCAGAGACTGGGAATCTCCTCCAGTGCCATCTTTATTGAATGAGTAATTGATTCATGTAGATATATTTTTACTTAAGGCTAACTTGTTCCAAGCCCCAAACAAGACAGAGGCTACCCCATGCTCTCAAGGAACACATAACCTTGCTCGGGAACCAGGTCACCCAGAAATCAAATTCCAAACAGTGGACCTGCCTGAGAGAACTGGGTGAGAGTGCCAAGGATATGGGCAAGGTGGGCAATTTGAAGTGGAAAGAGGTCAGAGACTGTCCAGTCCAAGGCCTGTGTTGTGAAATTACCTACAAAGACAAAAATCCCACTGGCAAAGTTGAGTCCGCCAGGTCCATGACACCTAGGTAAGTCTAGGCGCACAGGTGTGTCACCTAACAACAGAAGCTGGTCAGAAGACACACTACATGCTTTCAATCCACTTACTTGTGCCCTGGGGCAGCCAAGGCTCCTCAGATCTCCAGCCTTAGATTAAAAGTGCCCCCCCTGATACAGGGACAGGTGTGGTGAGGCTGGCAGAAGTACAGAGAATTGGAAATTCATGGTATGATATGTGTTTTTGGCAACAGATTGACTTTCCCTTAGATGTCCATCTCCTACAGATGTTAGGATAAATCTGCATACTCTGAAAACTCACCAAGTTATGCAGAGAAAGGCCATCCAGAGGCATGCTGCATGAGGAAAGAAATGGGCAAGCCAATTAAAACACCTCAAATGTGGCTAATAATAAATTAATAGAAAATTAAGGTCAATAATGCCAAACACAAATTCATTTTCTCTCCCTCCTTCCCTCTCTCCCCCCACCTCACACACACACACACACACACACACACACACACACAGGTACTTCAAAAAGTTAATGGAAAAGGAAATTGAAAGATACATATATTTTTGGTGCAAAAAATTGAAACATGATTTTTTCATAAGTTATACATTTTCTGTGAGCTTTCTGAGGATCCTTGATGCATGGATTTCAAAAATTTTGAACCAAAATAGCTTGCTTTTTAATTTAAGTAATTTTCAAAAAATGCAAGGCATTTGATTAATACTTAGTCCTCTCACTTAATCACGATGAACTTGGAGAGGGTTAGCCACCCAGAATCTGTTATCTTATACATTAGGCAATGCAAAATCCATCCCAGAAGCAGGGAAAGGACATTGCAAGGCCCTGAGTTTTTTCTAGGTGCTAGGTGTGGTTGTGGGAATCCGAAAGAATCCTGCGAATTGCTGTGCTTATCTGACAGTGGCTGTGACTTTAAGGGCAGACAATACATACCCTTGAATTAAACTGAGCACTTGATTTATCCTGAACACAGGAGACCAGTGCAGTGGTAGCTCAGATCCTATCGTAGGTGCTGCTTGGGTTTCTACCCTCACCTTAGCTGAACTGTTAAAAAGCTACTTGATACTTGCTAGGTGAAGACAAGCTCGGTAAAGAGCTCCATGGTTTCTAATAAGAATCTCAGCTCCACTGTTCAGCAAGAAGGGCTGCAAAAATCTCATAGATCCGAGATTTGAGTTGCTTTGTATCAGAATCATTTCCCCCCAAGGTTTGCTGAAATGACTCCTTTTCCTGGCCTTGGTCCCTCAAGAAATCAGGTGGAAGGGCTCTCCCACAGGTGTGCAGGTTGCATATCTGCCCTCCTCAGTTGGAATGGGCTGCCTGCTCCTTTCTTTTCCTTGGGAAAGGGCAACCCTGCTGCCCTCCAGAGCAGGCCCTTTATTTCCTCCATTGTGCGAATCAGAAACACTTAGCTGCTTTCCTGCTCAGCAGCTGAGTGAATAAATCACAAATGTCTGTTTGCAAAGATGTGACAGGTGATGCAGTTGATCACAAATGCGAGGTTGTGTTAGAGAGAACCCCTGTTTTTAGGATAGAGAAGACAGATCAGCCCTGGATTTGAGAAGTAAACAGGCGAGTTTGATGAGCTCAAATTTGTGGCAGAGCTTTTTAAGATTTCCTGAGGTTCTCATCAAAGGAACATCTTAACTGGTCCCAGAGGGAGCTGACGAGGGAAGGCTCTGACACTGATGCCCACTCTACCTCACCTCACCTCACCACCACCCCCTTCCCTTTGCCTATTTCTAAAAATATCTTGGCAGGTAAGAATTATCAGTAAGATGTTATTGAGTCCAAAACAAAAAGTCACCATATAATGGACCGTATCTTTAAAAATTTTAACATCCATTAAATTAAAATCAAGGAAACTGACACAGATAGAATGAAAGAATATACAGCACCTCTAGCTTATGCCAACTAAAAATAAGAATTATTAATGAAGCTCAGCTTTCTTCTGCTGTGCACATTAATTATTTATGATAATACTACTCTGCACTGCCATAGTAAAGAATTTTCTTCACCCAGCTTCCCAGAAAACTCTGTCTTCTTGGGGTGGGGGGAGTGAAAAGAAACCTCAACATGTTAAGCTCACAAAAGATTGCATTCCTCTCTGTATATTTATTATACTGGAAGATGAATATAGTCTTGGGTTATTAAACTGGAATGAAAAACACATCTTATTAGAACTTACATGGTGATTTTTATTCTCACTAGTTTCATATAAACTTAATGATGCAGACTGCATTTTTATGCTCATCTATTTTAAAATGGTGCCTGGAGCAAAAAAAGCTTCCATTAATGCCAGTTTGGTATTTCAAATACAATTTGATGTAATTTACTTCAAATATATGTGAAAAGAGAAGGATAATGCCAAATGCATTTTCTGGATTCAAATGTGGGTTAGCTTGTGGCAATGATTTGTTAAATCTAAGTTTTTTGCAAAAAAAAAAAAGGAAAGAAAATTTCTTTTAGTTATAAAATGACAAAAGAAAGAGAAAAGAAAAGAAAATGAATCTCTAGTAGTTTGGGGGAGGGTGAGAACAAAACAGTGGATTATGATAAAAGACTAGCTTTAATTTTATTCTTTGTTTTAATATTTATCAACCACAAATGAATAATAATGCATCTTCTCCAGTGATATGCTGAGTTATCTAAACTCATTGTCTTCTTATATTTATATACTGAAGCATTACATTCATAAGGATATCAACATAAAATCATTCAGTTTACAGACTTAGTATATTTTCAGCTGGCAGATATAAATACACACTTATATTTTCCAATCTTTAGGAGAACCATATTTAAAGAACATATTATCTTAATAGTTGCTTCCAGAAGTAAGCCTGATTCTCATGTGTGGGTCTCAAAGAGGCAGTTGGGTCACCCTGTCCTTTATTTTCTGATGCTGGGTTGGGCTCCATGTTGCGTTGGATGGCTGGAAACGTGCTGTAATGCTCACAAAGGCATCTGGCAGCTGTAGTAGCCCAGGCCCTCCTCCCCTACGGTAACACCCTCTAAAAGTATTTCAGAGCTCTTGCTCAAATCTTACTATCATCTCTCTTGAGGGGCTCTGGCACTGTGGCATAGTGGGTAAGGCTGCCACCTGTGATCCAGCATCCAATGTTGGCATCAGTTGAGTCCCAGCTGCTCCACTTCTGATCCAGCTCCCTGCTAATGCACCTGAGAAAGCAGGCCAAAGATGGCTTGAGTCCTTGGGCCCCTGCACCCTCGTGTGAGACCTGGAGGAAGCTCCTGGCTCCTGGCTTCAACATGGCCCAGGCCCAGTTATCACAGCCATTTGGGGAGTGAACCAGTGGATGGAAGATATCTCTCTCCCTATCTTTCTCTCTCTCTCTCTCTCTCTCTCTCTCTCTCTCTCTGTAACTCTTCCTTTAAAATAAATTATATAAATCTAAAAAAAAAATTCCATTGACTTCTCAGTACAACACATGCCTTATAACACATGGAAGTTCAGCATTTCTTTTTTTTTTTTTAACGCTTTTATTTAAAGAATATAAATTTCCAAAATACAGCTTATAGATTACAATGGCTTCCCCCCCAAATAACTTCCCCCCCACCCGCAACCCTCCCCTTTCCCACTCCCTCTCCCCTTGCTTCACATCAAGATTCATTTTCAATTCTCTTTATATACAGAAGATCAGTTTACTATATATTAAGTAAAGATTTCAACAGTTTGCCCTCACATAGCAACACAAAGTGAAAAATACTGTTGGAGTACTAGTTACAGTATTAATTCACAATGTATAGCACATTAAGGACAGAGATCCTTCATGATATATTTTTTTAAAAATTGATTAATTTTCTAGGCAATTTCCAATTTAACACCAAGATTTTTTTTCATTTTTAATTATCTATATACAGAAGATTTTATATATATATAAAAAAGGGCCAGCGCTGTGGCTCACTAGGCAAATCCTCTGCCTGCGGCGCTGGCACCCCGGGTTCTTGTCCCGGTTGGGGTGCCGGATTCTGTCCCAGTTGCTCCTCTTCTGGTCCAGCTCTCTGCTGTAGCCCAGGAAGGCAGTGGAGGATAGCCCAAGTGCTTGGGCCCTGCACTTTCTTGGGAGACCAGGAGGAAGCACATGGCTCCTGGCTTTGGATCGGTGCAGCACCAGCCATGGTGGCCATTTGGGGAGTGAACCAACAGAAGGAAGACCTTTTTCTCTGTCTCTGTCTCTCTCTCTCACTGTCTGTAACTCTACTATTTATTTGACAGGTAGAGTTACAGAGAGGCAGAGCTAGAGAGAGATCTTCCATCTACCAGTTCACACTCCAAAGGGTCGCAACAGCTGGAGCTGAGCCGATCCATTTCCCAGGCCATAGCAGAGAGCTGGATCAGAAGAGGAGCAGCCAGGACTAAAACTGGCGCCCATATGGGATGACGGCACTGCAGGCAGAGGCCTAGCCCACTACACCACAGGGTGGCCCCTGTGTTTCTTTGTTCACTTGTTTGTTTGAGAGAGAGAGAGGGAGAGAGATAGAGAGAAAGAGGAGTCTTTCTTCCTCTGTTTTACTCCAACATCTGGGGTTTGGCCAAATCAAAGCCTGGAGCTACATCTGGGTCTCCCACGTGGGTGCCAGGGCTTTCTTGGGCCCCCTTCCATTGCTTTCCCAGACACATTAGCAGGGAGCTGGATCTGAACAGAACAGCTGGGACATAAAACAGTGCTCCAACGTGGGATGCTGGCATCACAAGTGATGGTTTAACCTGATGCCCCATAACACTGGCTTCTGGTTTTTTTAAACATTCTATAAAAGCCTTAAAAATTATTTAATGATTCCTTGCTTTTGTATCAAGTATACCCTTATGTTGGGAACCAGAAATGACCAGCAGCACATCTGTGCCAAAAATCTGGGTTTCCAGGGTCCGTGCCATGGCACAGTAGGTTAATCCTCCACCTGCGGTGCTGACATCCCATATGGGCACTGGTTCTAGTCCTAGCTCTCTTCTATGGCCTGGGAAAGCAGTAGAAGATGGCCCAAGTGCTTGGGCCCCTGCACCCACGTGGGAGACCCAGAAGAAGCTCCTGGCTCCTGGCTTCGGATCAGCACAGCTCAGGCTATTGCAGCCATTTGGGGAGTGAACCAACGGAACAAAGACCTTTGTCTCTGTCTCTTCCTTTGTCTGTAACTCTGTCTTTCAAAGAAATAAAATAAATCTTTAAACAAAAATCTGGGTTTCCATGAGGGCCCAGGAGGAAGCCCATCTATAAGGGATTGAGGGATATAGCAAGAATGGACCAGAATTTTCGTTCAACCCCCTTCTCTGCATGAGCTAGAAGATGAGGCAGTTGAGCCTGAGCAACGTGAATGTGCCTTTAACACAGTGAGCAGCAGGTTTCATATTACAGACACACAGAAGCACACAGCTGAAAAAGCCGAACCAACTCCTCACCTCTTTTACAGATGGGGATATGCTGACATTTTCTGTTTTATTCTACCCCAATTTCAAGAAATGAGTTGCTTACACAGTGCTCTACTGGGTCGTGGTGCTTGGTTTGAAAACCATGAAATCAAAGGATCAGCCCCAAGACCTACAGTGTTTTAGCATTTCCCAGAGTCCCAGTTCTCTCTCTCTCTCTCTGTCTCTCTCTCTGTCTCTCTCTCTGTCTCTCTCTCTCTCTCTCTGCCTTTCCTTCTCTCTCTGTGTAACTGTGACTTTCAAATAAATAAATAAGAGGGATCATCAGGAATTTGAGATTGGAAAGAAGAGAAAGGGAGGACCAATAACATGGCAGAGACAGGAGCAAGCACAAAGAAATCAAAAGGGCCTTTATGGTCAAGGAGGTCCAGTGACCATGTTGTGTTCACCTTATTCCAATGTGACTTCTGTATCCTTAAACCACAGGTAGGCTTGACACACTCCAATAGCCCATGTGGTAGGTGAGAAATGAAGGACCCCAGCCATGAAAGGGAACGTGAACTGTCACACATTCACCCTCTGCTGCTCTGAGTGTGCAAGAAGCAGAAGTCTGCGAAGGGACCGAAGTCCAGCCCTTCTAGAAAGTGACCAATGGGCAACCAGGCTATGCTCAGCATGAGATTGATTCCTTAGCCGTGGTGTGGCAGAGTTGCAGAGACAGAGAGAGAGAGAGAGAGAGAGAGAGAGAGAGAGGTCTTCCATCTGCTGTTTCACTCCCCAAATAGCTGTAACAGCTGGAGCTGGGCCAATCCGAAGCCAGGAGCCAGGAGCTTCCTCAAGGTCTCCCACATGAGTGCAGGGGTCCAAGCACTTGGGCCATCTCCTCCCACTTTCTCAGGCTATTGCAGAAAGCTGCATGGGAAGTGGGGCAGCAGGGACTTGAACTGGCGTCCATATGGGCTGCTGGCAATGCAAACCAGGGCTTTAACCCACTGCGCCAGAACACTGGCCCTGCTTGATAATCTTTCTGAGAGAGAACCATGGCCTACATCTACTGAAATCAGGAAGCAATAAGTGTTCTCTTTTGCTTCTTTTCACCACTGCCATATGTCATAAATTAGAAGCTCTTGCCTTTAACTCAATGGAATCATTCTCTACTCTGACAAAGAACTCATGAGCATGTCTTTGTGATGAGGTACTATTATAGCGGCAGTAAAGAAAAATAAGGCCTGATTCCTACTCTTAATTATGTTTGCATTCTAGCAGAAAACCAACACATCAATATCCAAGGTATTCAAAACTAATAACTGCCATAAAGCACTGTGGGGATTCAAAGAGGAGTCAGTTATTTCTCACTAGTAATATCAGGGAGGAATTCATAAAGGACTGGAGACTTCATGGTTTGCTGTTATCTGGCATTCAACTAAGGGGTTATAGGGGTAAGAGAGAACCCAGCACTGGCAAGCTATGAGGGCAAGAGCAGAGATGGGGTCATTGTAGTAACACATAATACTGCTTTTTCAGCTTTGTTGCCCTCATGGCAAAAAGTTGACACTCAATAAATTATTATTGAAAGAATTGTTGAACAAATGTTTGAAATCTGACACTGGGACATCATTCATGAAGGCTTAGGTGCTTGGGATTCATCCTATGGGTTTCTGTACAGCAGCAGAATCAGAACTATGCTTTAGTAGATGAATTGGGCAGCCTTAGTGAAGGAGGTAGGAGAGTCAGGGTGCTGAAGGCTAACACAGTGGCCACTAGGTTTTGCAAGGATAAAATCAATGAGAACAGAAAGGTAAAGGATAGATTAAGAACATAGAACCAAGAGCACCCAGATGTGAGGACCAAATAGAAGAAAGAAGTTTTAGATTTTGAGCTTGGCTTACTATTAAAAGGGTGTGTCCATTGTCTCCTATGGTTTTATAGAATAGATATACAAAAATGCATCACTTAATAATAGGGACGTGTTCTCAGAAATGCACAGTTATCGTGGTTATGTGAACATCACAGATGTGCTTACACAAACCTAGGTAGGTCAATCCTTCCATATGGCCTCTTCATGCAATCAAGAGATGCAATGGAAACAAGAAGTATGAGGCTGCTGCCAACAAATTAAGGTACACTGTTTTAGAGTGAGCTTATTTTTTAAGTAGAAAAAGTACACTCTAAAATAATAATAGGAAGAATAGTATAGTAAATATATAAATTGGTAATGCAACCATTTATCATGAGAATTTGTGGAAGGCTAAACTTACGATCATGGAATAGATTATTTGGTAGAAGAAATTTAAGGCAGCAAAGTGTTCAGGCTGCAACATGAATATTATTGGCCACTTTTAGTCAGTTTTAAAGTAGGAATTAGAAGCAAAAAGCAGCAGGAAAACAGGGACCAGTAAAGCTGCCGCCTGTGACGCTGGCATCCCATATGGGCGCTGGTTCTAGTCCTGGCTATCCCACTTCTGATCCAGCTCTCTGCTATGGCTTGGGAAAGTAGTGGAAGATGGCCCAAGTCCTTGGGCCCCTGAACCCATATGGGAGACCTGGAAGAAGCTCCTGGCTCCTGGCTTTGGATCAGCACAGCTATGGCTGTTGCAGCCATTTGGGGAGTGAAACAGCAGATGGAAGACATTCTCTCTCTGTCTCTCTCTCTCTCTCTCTCCTTCTCTGTGTAACTCTTTCAAATAAGCAAATAAATCTTTTTAAAAAATAAATAAAAAATTAAAAATATTTTTAAAAAGAAGCAGAGAAGAAAGATTTAGAAAATTTGCAGCCAGAACAAGAGTAAAGAAAAAAACATGCTTAGGGGGCAAACATTTGGCACAGCTGTTAAAATGCAACTGGAGACACCTGCAGCCCACATCAGAAAGCCTGTATTCAAGTCCCAGCTCTGCTTTGGATTCCGACCTGCTGCTAATGCGCACCCTGGCAGGCAACAAGTGACCGCTAAAGTATTTGGGTCTCTGACACCCACATGGGACAAGATTGAGTTCTGGATTCCTGGCTTCAGCCTGGCCAACTCTTTGGATATTGCAAGCATTAGGGGAGTGAACCAGCAGATGGAAGATACCTCCGTATCTGTCTCTGTCTCTTTTTTAAATAAATAAAACTAAAACAAATTTTTAAAAAAGGAAAAATGTGTTCAAAACAGGAGAGTACAGCAGAGAAATTGCTTGCTAAATACGTTAGCACAGGTGAGAGGGAGCCATGTGCTAACAGTCAAGTGAATGTGAGAAAATCCCAAGGGTAGTTAGAGATCCTAAAGACTTGCCTTCTAACCTGGAAGGGAAAACTGCTCATGAAACCTCAGTATGCTTTCAGGGAAATTTCCCAAGATGACCCCAGGATCTGTTTTCCTGTGTTGAATGGGCAAAGCACTCTAGGACTGCAACCATGGTTGCAGATGCAAGGTTGTTGCTGACCACACAATACTGAGTCTCCAGGCTGTCACGATACGAGAGTTGTGGGGTCATGCTGGCTTCTACAGAAATTTCACAGAAAGCCTCACAGGCCAGGCAGAGTGTTGTGCCATGGTTTTGGAGCTTTTGCATGGAGTCCCTAAAAGGGGGATGCCTCCTAAAGCTGCAGGAGCAAATCTGTAGTGGACTTTCTGGGACTGACCCCAGAAAGGTCAAGATACCAGCAACATGAAACATCCACTAGAGAAAGCTACAGACAAGTGTGTCATGCAAGCCTTGGAAAGCCACAGACATCTGTGTGTCTATGGACACACAGGGAACAGCTATGTGGGCAGAGATCATCACAGCTATAGAGGCTTGGAAGCTTCCACCTAGATTTCAAAGGATGTCTCTGACGACCTGGGGACTTGAACCTGTGGCAGGGGTAGATCCATTGCAGAGAACCCCCACTAGGCTAATGCCAAGCAGACAAATGCGGCTTTGGAGCTGCCACAGAGATTGGAGTAATATCTAGACTTGAGAGCCCAACTTCTCAAGCATGGGCTGTCTGAGACAGGCTGAGACTGTCCCTGCCATGCTGTATCCATAATGCTGCACATGGAACTTTAGGTTTAATGTTTGCCGTGCTTATTTCTGGTCTTGTTTTTGTATGATGAATTATTTCTATTTGTTCATTACCTCCTTTTGGAGTGAAAAAAACATATTTTTTGCCTGACCGCCATTTTATCTTTACAGGTTCGTAGCTGGAAGACTGGCCTCAAGTTTCAGAAGAGACTTTTGACTTGGACTTACAAACAACTCCTGAACATTAAGACTTCGGGACTAGGGGACAGGATGAATGCATTTTGCACTGTGAGATGGACATGAACCTTTGGGGGGGGGGGGCACAGGCAAAATGCTATGATATGGATTAGTTTTGGTATATCCCAAAGGTCCATGTGTTAAAGGGTAGATCCTCAAAATCTTATGTTGAGGGTGTTAAGAGGGTGGACAGTTAGTCCATGATAGAATCATGGTGGCTTTTTAAGGAAAGACACAGATACAAACACTTCATTTGAGGCAGGTTAAAAATAAGACTCATTAAATCAAGACCTTCCTGAACTGATGTGGATCCACTTCCCTACCTATGTATCCATCTCCAGCTCCAAACCAATCAGAACAAAGCAGCACACACATTCAAACCACCAAAGACCTACTATTGCCCAGTTAGGGACTTCCCAACCTTCACTTATGGTCAAAATAGCACAATGTTACTGACATGTGATCTTCCTGAAGTGGTACGCTGCCATTTTGAGTGTGACATGTGCCAAATTAAAAAAAAAATGACTTTTGCACAGAACATGAACTAGTTGCAAACCAAAGTATTATGTGCCAAGGGAGAAACACTATGGCTTCCCAATCCCATAGGAGCATCGGTTCAGTTCCCGCTGGGGAGTCAGACAAAGGAATCTCTCCTGCCATACTGTCTCTTTCGTATTTGAGCATACTCCCCAATACATCCTGTCTGGGTTGCCCAGTGGCCTGTTGTCAATTTCTATTTGCAAGTGATAGAACCTGGGATTGCTAACACCTTTGCTGTCTGATTCTCTGCTTCTTGGCTTGCCGTATGACCCTTCCTCTGAGTGTGATCCCTGTCTCTTGCCATGAGATACTCTGCTAGAAAGAACACCATTGCTAGAAGCCAAACCAATGGGGATTCCTGATCTTGGGCTATGGACCTTCCAAACCATAAGCTGAAATAGACCTCCTTCCTTCATAAGTAACTTGTCTCAAGTATTTCACTGTAGTAACAAAAGGTTAATACACAGATCTCAGTTGTTAACTAGCTGTTTCACCTAATTTAACTGATGTTTCTTTCATTGATGATTTGACTTCCCAAATCTGGCTTCTCATCAAAATGGTCTGGCATCAGTCCTGAGAATTATAGTTGATAGTGGAGCCAGAAATCTGGGAGAAAAAGACACAGATTCTTCCACAGTCCTTCATTCAACATAGTAAAATGACTTAATTTTGCATCCTCAGCTTTACAATAGTTCTCTATCAAGTGTGCTTTATGAAAGCTGTTTACTTTTAACGCACTATTTAAATATTCTCTGAATGAAATAGAGTAAAATTTGGTGCTCTAAGTGAACTTGTTTGAAAATTGAATTTTGTGAATGTAGTCATACATAATATTAGTGACCCTTGAGCCTCTTGAAACTAGTGAAAACTGAAATCAAGCATTCATTTCTGTATTTGCTAAAGAAGAACTTCTTGATCCAGGACTTGTACACTCACTAATTTTGGTTGTTATCTTTTAATTTAAATAATAAATTATACATTTATTCCAGTTAAATTGTACTTTGTTTTATTTTGCTAACAGTGTCAGTAAGTTGTGGAGATTTTGGTGATTCACTGAATTTGAGAGCTCTCCATACTTTTTATCATCTGTGACTTGATAAGAACCTCTGTGTCCTCATGCAAATCATTAATAAAAATGTGGACAGGCAGTAACTAGAAATCTCTAGCCATAGCCATAGCAAACCATTAGACCCTGGCATTCTATCAGTCAGCCCACCTTCACGTGTTATCTTCCAATATGTATCGCCCCATCTTGTCGACAACAATCTTGTGAGAGAACACATCAAATGCATAGCTACATTCCAGAAATGCTACAGCATCATCTTTTTCCTGATTCATCACCTAAATAACACATCAAAAAAAGCATGCAAACAATAGGGTGAGACTTATCTTTGGAACCCTTGCTCTGTCAGCAATTGTGTTCACAAATAATTATTTTAGTATTTAATCTAAAATCTGATTTCAGTCACAAAGGGTTCTACTTGCTGTAAGTTCAGTAACACTTTAATATATAGTTTTATATATATACACATATATAAATGTATATAACATATATATTTATATATAAATATATATAGCGTATATATTTATCTAGCTTTTTTTGACAGTTGACTTGGTAATCATATGGTTTGTAACCATGCAACAATGTTTTCATTTGTGTGAAACCATTATACCTATCCAGAGGTAAGACCCCAAACTCTGGCCTTATCTATGTCCTGTTCCAGCAGTTGAGCCAAACTAACCTACACAAATTACTCTTTTTCCATTACCATCAGGATTAGTCAATGAAAAGACACTAAGAAAGTATTTCAGATTTTTTTCATTTTCACCTGCATCCACCTTGAATTGTAGCCATTTAAAATAGTATATATATTTATCTGAGAGAAAGGGAGACAGACAGAGAAAAGCACATACACAGAGCTCCCATCCACTCCCCAAATGCCTGCAGTAGCTGAGGCTGAGCTGGGGCTGAAGCCAGAGGCTAATAACTCAATTCAGATTTCCCAAATGGGTGACAGAAACACAATTACTTGAGCTATCACCATTGCCTCCCAGGGTCTACTTAAACAGGAAGCTGGAGGTAGGAGAACCAAGAAGCAAATCCAAGGCACTCTAATATGGGCTGTGGCATCTTAAATGCCTGCTCCCATTCCATGCATTTTTGTTGACAATTGCTAAAAATTTCTACTGCACAAACACACAATATTTGTAAAATTCTCATTATCTCCACAAAGCAACAACCATGTATAAGTTTAAGATATATAGAGGCTATTGATTTGCTTAACCATAGAGAAGGCTGTATTAAAATGCTGTGCTTTAGACCAGGCATTTGCAAACTATGCTCAGTAGACAAATTCAATCCACAGCATGTTTTTGTAAAGCTCACAAGCTAAGAATGGTTTTCAAATTGTTGTTATATGAGTACCTACAAAATATCTTTGATTTTCTTCTTGACCTGCAAAGTCTAAATATATGTTACCTGGCCTTTTACAGAAAAGGTTTCTTCTGATTTAGAACAAACTAATCATGAAATAAGTCACAAATCTACTAAAATTGATTTGCAATTTACATATATATATATTTAAATGCACTGAATTAGTCTTTTTCACCTCCCTATCACTGAGAAATATGTTGAAAGCAAACCAATATATTCAGGGCTTGTTTAGGGGCAGAAAGAATCTTGAAACCATAGGGCACCAGGAACCCAAGGTCTCTGCCTCCTGCTCCTATGAGCATCTCTGTTGGGCATTCATTTGATGTGAATTAGTCAACAAAGCAAATGAGAGATCTTGCCATAAAACAGCACCATTTCTCCATGGTTACTGAGACTAAGTCTCCGAAGAGGCTAATCAGCTATATTAGAATGAAGATGACACAAATCACTGATGTAAATAAGCAAAATAAAGAAGCATCAAGGTACCTCTTCCACATTGATAATCTAAAGTGTCTCTCCAAGCTTCTTAACCCTAAAGAGTATCAAATGAGGAAAAGTATGGAAGCTATAGAATAGGGGATAACATATATAAAACTTGAAGGCATACTCTTAATTATGTATTTCCCACTGTTGTCTGCTACCATCCAGTGAGGCTGAAGCTCAACCTGCTGTCAGATCCTGAGCTTGAGGTTAGGGCAAAGAGCACCAACATCACCTTCCATGTTTGGGTTGCTGTGAGTAGGTGTAAGTCTAGTTGCTGTCAGATCCACTGATGGGGGACTCATCTCTCAACAAAGTATATATGCTGATGAAAAGCTGCTTCCGTTGCAGAGAGACTGCTAATTGTTTGATTATACAGGTCTTCACATTAATGAAGCACTATTCCATGGGTTTGGAGCATGGCGTGCAACCAAATTACCACCCCAGCACTCATGCTGTGAAATCTGATTATTCATTAGCCAGCCAGTGAGTGGTACCAACATCTTTTCTTTTTTCAAGCCATCAAATGAGAATGACTGCTGTTCTCCACTGCTTCCCCCCTTAAAGAATATGAGAATTTGAATTTGTTGCATATGGGGGAAGGGGAACAGCAGAAGGGGGGGAGCTTTCCGCAGGACTTGTTTCACACGTTTAATGCAATATATGTTATGAAAAACAGGGAGCCATATGGATTAGCATTTCCTACAAAAACTGATCGCTGCTCACATTATCAAGCGTCACATGCAACCCGTCCTAGGCCTCCCAGAAACAAGCCTTCAACCTCTCAGTGTAGTTTTTTTTTTTGGAATGAATTGGAATTTTACCATCTCAGGACTGATTGACAAGAATCACTGTCCCGGCAAATGTTCAAAGAATCAAGGGGAGGGAAATGTGTGTATGTGTTTATGTGTGTGTGTGCGTGTGTGTGCACACACATGCTATATTTGTCCTGTTTGTTTATTTTCAGTACATTGACCCCCACAAATAAAAACAATGCAATTATAAGAGGTATAGTCACCTGATTAATTTACAAATAATTTTAGAGTTTTATGTAAGAGAACCAAAAAATTTACCAAAAAAAAAAAGATTATGCCGTTTCTTTTGAAAGCCAAGATTGATAGGAATTTGGTGTGACAGGTTTAAGGAATTCACCCCTCATCTATTTCAATGCCAGCATCAAAAAAAATCAAAAGAAGTCAGCTATGGATGCTCTATTAATAACTCCAGCTAGATTGGGTTTCCAAATCAAATGACAGGCCTCCCTGCCTCTGTACCAAGGAAAGATACTGACACTTTGGCAAATGGGATTATCTCTAATGAGATTACACACGAAGTGATTAAGATGTGAATTGACACTCCCTGGGAGAGACAAAGAGGTCCCTAAAGAACCAGAAACAGAAAGGAGTCAAGAATAAAAGGAAGAGCTTTTTCCAAGACAGAGGACTCTTATCATGGACCCCCAACAAGAGGAAGTAGGGACCAGCCTTGTTTTCTCTAAATTGCCCCCTACAAAATAAATGCAATGATCCTCATTAAGAGGGGGCTCAGAAGCAAATGTAAACTAACACAAAACCTACTCCAGGTCATCGTTAACAATGGAACATTCAGGGGCTCTGTCCTCATTGGTAAAGCATCTCTCCAATAACATTTTACCTTCTATGCCTCTGACATAAAGACTCCCTGAGGAAATTATTTCAAAGGATTCCCTATGTTGAATTGTGTTCTTATGTTGCTTGAAGAAAATGTGGATCTGCCTAAGCCAATGTGGTCATTTTATGGATGAAGAAATGAGGTTCAGGAACTTGCCTGGGGTCACATAGTCATCTCATGCCATGGACAGCTGGGATGAGAGCTCAGGCCTTTGGTGTAAGGCTGGAGAAATAATAAGTAGGACAATACCAAAATAATGGGGAGCATGCAAAACCTGGAGAAGGAAAGACAAAGATTGGGAAAGGATGGCAAAGGGAACATTAGCTGTTGTGAAAAGTTCTTTTAAGTTAAAAACAATATGACAAGTCCACCATTTAGTATAAGCTAACTCGTCTGAGTCCACCATGGAACACCACATTTCTCCAAGATAACCTTCACTTTGGATCTGCCCCATATTCCCACAGGTCTTGAGACAATTCTAAAGGACAAGGACTCCGATACCCACAGCACCAGTACATGTATTGGGGAGGAGAGATTTTCAAGTTCAGTTTCTATTAACCTAGTACCCGGCCTTTGGAAACTCTTTCATCTAAAGGTAGAAAATGGGTGTGATCATACGTACCTGTCTCACTGCAGTGTTGTGAAATGTTACTGATTAATATTTGTAAAGAACTTTGAGACTTTCCAATGAAAAGTTCCACATATAGTAATTATGAGTAGTAGCACTATTATTAGCATAGCAGCATTAGCTACTAGCTTCATTCACTTGCTTCTTGATTTTTTACTAAGAAAGGCACTCTCAGTAGTTTGTCTTCCCTCTCCTCTCCCTCTTCCTCCTTCTTATAGAACTGGTCAACACGAGGAGAGTTTTAGACCTACCAGTCAGTACACTGGTTAAGAAATCATTAGATAAGACACATTCTTACAGTTTTACATTTTTATTTTACTAAATCCTTTCTAAGACATCTCCCAATCAATCGTATTATGGTAAATACAGCATGGAGATTTCAAAACTGATTTTGGTCACAATCCTCTTTAATTATCTAATAAAAGCTATGATGCTACTTTCTAGAAAACTATATTTATATATTTTGCAAACTATTCCAAGGTGATCATGGAGTTCTGAATTTAGGAAATATTTATTTATCAACTGCTAGTAGCCACTGTTCTAGACACTTAGGAATATCAGTGAATAAAACAGACAAAAATCTTTACCCTGGAGGACATTATATGTGTTAGAAGAATCAGACAATAAAAAGTAAATATAATAAATAATTAAAGTTGATTATGTTAGAAAAGAATAGGTATTGTGCAAGGAAAAAAGTAGAGCAGACTGAAAGGATCAGTGCAGTTGGGGGGCTCTATTCACAAGACAAAATAGAGCAGTCCAGGAAGAACCCATGGAGAAAGTCAGCCTTGAACAAATCATTTACAGGAAATGAACAAGTCAGCCAAGTCTATATTGGATGGAAAAGTATTCTTGAAAGAGGGAGGTGCAGCGGGTAAAGCTGCTGCCTGCAGTGCTGGCATCCCATATGGGCACCGGTTCGAGACCCAGCTGCTCCACTTCTGATCCAGCTCTCTGCTATGGCCCGGAACGCAGTGGAAGATGGCCTAAGTCCTTCGGCCCCTGCAACTGTGTGGGAGACTTGGAAGAAGCTTCTAGCTCCTGGCTTTGGATCAGCACAGCTCCAGCCATTGCAGCCAATTGCGGAGTGAACAGCAGATGGAAGACCTATCTCTGCCTCTCCTTCTCTCTCTGTGTAACTCTTTCAAGTAAAATAAATAAATCTTTTTTTTAAAAAAAGAGGGAAGAACCAGTGTGTAACTCTGAACTGGGCCAGTGTGGTGGAGGACACAAGGGGAGGAACAGTAGGAAGTGGCATCATTATTGCAAAGATGTGATTGTAACCAAGTCTGGTACCGAGTCAGATGGTCAGATTCTGGATATATTAGAAGGCAGAGTCAACAGGATTTTCTGACACTTTGAAGGTAGAGCATGGGAATGGAAGAAGGGTTAAAGCTATTCTTTGGTTTTGATCCGAGCAACTGGAAATGAAATAAACCTAATCAAGGGCCCCTGTGTCATCTATCCCCTGTAATGTTAAACTCAACCAGGAGCACTTTCCTTCTCATAGTGGGAACTTTGCTCCATTGCCTGATACATACAAGGAGTTCAATAATTATTGAATAAATTAATAAAGCCAACCAGGAATAGTATATCCCACAGAATATGGGTTGTACCGTTACAGAACACCATATATCACATAAATCCTCAATCATTATTTCAATGTCATTTCCTTCATCTTTTTTTAAGATTTATTTATTTATTTGAAAGGCAGAGTTACAGGATGGCAGAGGCAGAAGCAGAGAGAGAGGCAGAGAGAGGTTTTCCATCTGCTGGTTCACTCCCCAAATGGCTGCAATGGCCAGAGCTGAGCCAATCTGAAGCTAAGAGCCTGGAGCTTCTTCTGGGTCTCCCATGTCGGTGCAGGGTTCCAAGGACTTAGGCCATCCTCCACTGCCTTCCCAGGCACATTAGCAGGGAGCTGGATCAGAAGTGGAGCAGCTGAGATTTGAACTAGTGTGCCCGTATGGGATACCGGCACTGTAGGCAGCAGCTTCACTGTCTACCCCAGAGCACTGGCCCCTCCTTCATCTTTCTATGATTTAAACATACTTTTTACGGCTGAGTAGTATTCTGTCCATATTCTATAGCTATATTTCAAATATATACACATTTTATTTATCTAGGTTGTTTCCATATTTTAGTTACTGTAAAGTGAGTGGCTATACATATGGCAATGCAAGTAACTCTCATTTGTTAATTTCATTTTTGGGGGGATATATTTCTAGGAGTGAGGTAGCTGGGTCTTGAGAGTGAAATAAGCCAGACTCAAAAAGACAAATATCATGTTTTATCCAATTTGTGGAATTAATATATATAATATAAAAATTACTTAATGTATATGAGTGAAATTGACATATTTGAATTTGACTTTTTTATAGTATAGTCCTTTTCTATATTCCTGCAGAACCATAGTTTCCTTCTTTTAACTTTTTGAGTCCTTTATTTGGTGGAGCATTAGGCCTTTAGCTACAAAGCAAATTTAAAATACGTCATTGGGTCCAACACTGTGGTGCAGTGGGTAAAGCCACTGCCTGCAGTGTCATCACCCCAAATGGGTGCTGGTTCAAGACCCAGCTGCTCCACTTCAGATCCAGCTCTCTCCTATGGCCTAGGGAAGCAGTAAAAGATGGCCCAGGTCCTTGGGCCCCCTGCACCCACATGGAAGACCCAGAAGAAGCTCCTGGCTCCTGGCTTCAGATTGGCACAGCTCTGGCCATTGCAGCCATCTGGGGAGTGAACCAGCTGATGGAAGACCTCTCTCATTCTCTGCCTCTGCCTCTCTGAAACTCTGCCTTTCAAATAAATAAATCTTTTTTTTTTTTTATTTTTGACAGGCAGAGTGGACAGTGAGAGAGAGAGACAGAGAGAAAGGTCTTCCTTTGCCATTGGTTCACCCTCCAATGGCCGCCACGGCTGAGCGCTGCGGCTGGCGCACCGCGCTCGTCCGATGGCAGGAGCCAGGTGCCAGGTGCTTTTCCTGGTCTCCCCATGGGGTGCAGGGCCCAAGCACTTGGGCCATCCTCCACTGCACTCCGGGGCCACAGCAGAGAGCTGGCCTGGAAGAGGGGCAACTGGGACAGAATCCGGCGCCACATCCGGGACTAGAACCCGGTGTGCCGGCGCCGCAAGGCGGAGGATTAGCCTGTTGAGCCACGGCGCTGGCCAAATAAATAAATCTTTTTAAAAATATGTCATTGCAAAAATTTTAAAAGAAAGAAAAAATAAATAGAGAGGGAGGGTGGGAGGAAGATCGTTTTACTCAGAATTTTATCTATGAACTACATTAAATTTGTTATATTTATATTAATGAAAATTTAAATAAAAAGCAAAAATTTGCTGAGTTTTAGCTACAGGGCTACCTCACTTCCAATCCATCCCCATTGTGCCAACTTTACTTGTTTTTAATGGGGATATAATAGAAAATTGCAGATATATACAGACAAGTAGCAAGATGAATGGCAAGAAGGGTTGTACTTTCTTGGTTATCAGCAAAACCCCAAGTGGCTTCAGTCTCTAATATCATTAACACCAGGCAGTACCCCTTTCCTGTCCTCCCCTAAATAGGTCACCCCAGTACAGGAAATGTATTCCAAAGAGTCCATGTCCACGGACACACAGAGTGGAGACAGCTGGTTAGATGATAACTGTCCTGTGCTACTGTTATCAAGAAGTCCCAAAAACATGCATATATTCTGTTTTTAAAGTACTGTCTAGTCAAATACGTTTATTAAGCATGGGAGAATTTACAACATCAGAGGCAATTACCATTGAAGCCAAAATCATCAAGGAGAGTTGAACAAACCTTGTGATAAGTCATTCTAATGGAGAGTGTTACTATTCATGTGCTGGTCAGTTAACCACAAGTTGTTGATTTACCACCCCAATACAGATAAGCAAGAAGTGATCTGTAGTGGTGATAAAAATATTTTACTAAAGCAAATAGCTTTGGATTCCATGTATATGTTCACTAAATTTACTCACCTCCATAGTTCAGCAGTTGGTTTGTGACTCTTGTTCCATTGGTAAACTGTAAAGTCTTCATATTAGTTCCCACCCACTGAACTAAAAATATCCATTGAGTTTGAAATCAGTGATAAGGACCAGGCTCAGAAGTTAAAAGATTGGACCATGAAAATATCAAGGAATGTAATTCTACTGAAAAATTAAAAATCTGAGATTCAAAGACATACATTGGTTTATGCTGTGCTTTTTGGAGCAATAGTGAGGCTAAAGCACAGCTGGAGATAATATTTACAGACAGGATGCCTAGGTAGGTCTCTCCCCACCATGCCTGTGCACTCAACTCTTCATATTCATAGCTCGCACACATGTGAACAGGCAAACTGAGAAACCTCATTTTTTTTTTCTTTCTGACTGAAGCACACCCATGGTAGGGGCAACTTCAGAAGCTAGGCATTAAGCTGAACACCTGCTAAAGAAAAGTGCTATCTCCTTTCAACATTTCTATAGTGGTCAGAAGCATGAACTATGAACCCATTTCTGCTGTTGGCTGTCTCATAATCCTAGACAAATCAGGAAACTCCTGATTTGGCATTTTCCTCTTCCACAAAGTAAAATCAGTGTAATCCACTCACCCTAAGGCAGCCTTACAAGTTTATGATTCCATGAGTCAAGGAATCATCTCAGTCTGTAATGTAATGTATTTGTTTATTTGAAGATTTATAGTAATTTCTTAAGTTCCTTCTCTCCTTAGAAATAATACAATATTAGGAAAATGGATTGATAAATTTTGATAAATAGATACAACAAAATAAGCAACAATCTTAAATTAAATTTGCAGAGTTAGTAATAACACAGGAAATATTTGTTATACTGATAGCTGAAGAAATAAGAACAAAACTACATATGATATTGTCCCGATTATGCATGTTTTCTAACTTGGACAATAGCAAAATAGGTGAGCTCTCACAGGTAGGATCATGGCTGCCTGTCAAAAAAAAAGAGTGGGTTTTTTTATTATTTATTTTCTTTGAACTTTTCTTTATTTTCCATGGAAAAAATTTAGGTAAAATAAATAAGCTTTGTTTCTAAAAAGATTTATGACTTTGACATTTTGCAAGTACCTGAAAATTTACACATTTAGCAAACTTAGGCCACTAGTCTGCTGAGAATATAAATGAGTTCTGCTAGGGTAAAATGTATCACACTCTTCTTTCAAAGTCCAAGTTACTTAACTTGCCCTTGAGGCTGGTGCTAGAAAATCCAACCACAAGAATATGAGACTGGAGCTGAGAAGTTCAGTCTTCTATAAGAGCTGGGAACCACATGATTCTCAGCAGCCAATTTGAATCCCTCCATGGTAGACAATAAATAAACCAGAGTAATTGACTGACATAGGCCAAAACACATTGGTTTTTATTTGCCTTTATGCAAATTATCAGACCTGCAGCTATGGGGGCCTTCTACAAAGTACTTCCTGCCATATGCATGCTACTGAGGACATAGGTTTGAGAAACTAAGGCATTGCAGTCCTTGACCAGAGATGGTAAATGCACACCCATGAGCCACTGCCATATGTTTGCATGTCCCTGGAAAGCACTGCTCATGGCAAAAAGTTTTCATCCTTTATTCTTGGACACAACCTCAAAGACATGGAAATGACAGCCATCCCTTCCAACCAATGGGAGCTGCATGTGAGAAGAACCTAATTTGCCACCTCTTACTTTGCTGAAGTGTTATGATAATCTTGCTGCAAGGCCTTAATGAGAAAGGAATGAGATATCTGATGAATGGATAGATAGGAATCTTAGAGTAGAAATGCTTTGAAACCTCTGAAGTGTAGACTTCAAGATCTTGACGAGGGGTGGAAGGAGGATTCACTTCAAGGTGGCTTAATCACAGACTTGGCAAGTTACTGCTGGTTGCTGGCAGGAGGCCCCGCTCTCTCGCCAGATGGACCTCTTCAGAGGGCTGCTTATGTGTCCTCACCACATGGCAGCTGGCCTCCTCCTGACTGTGTGATCCAAAAGCACACAAGGTTGAAGCCACAGTGATTTTTCTGTGGTCCGTTTCGGAAGCCACACTCGATCCTCTCCTCAACACTCTTGCTTACACATTCCGGATGGGGAAGCACTATACAAGAGGGTGGATACAGGAGACAGGGAACATCGAGAGCCATCCTGAAGGCTGCATGTCATGCACGTTTCAGCCTCATATGTGGACTTTAAATGGTAGATTTAAAGCAGCCCGAGATCCAATCCTTGCTCTCAGAGAGTTTATGGTATAGTTGAAAGAACAGCATATACACAAAAAACAACCTATTTAAGAAAAAAACGGATGTACAAAACTAATAGGACAAACTGCCAGAAAACCTCAACACGTGTATTTTCTGCTACAGTGTCTTTGCCATTCCTCACGAGTTTTGGTATAGCTGCATTACTTGTTTCTATCCACGGAGGTGGTAAATTGTCATCTCTATGCTCGGCAGTGAAGGACAGTTTTACATTCTCATGTTGTTTCTCCTTCATTTGGAGGCTCTGTGAGGTAATGGGAGAACCTTGTGTTTCTGAATGACTGCTTGGAGTGCACCACTGCCCACATTCAACCTTGACCTACAGGCCTAAGTGTGACTGGCTATGAAATTCATGTATCCAATTTTACTGCTGTCTGTTAAAGAACTTAGCATTATTCATTATGAATGAAACTTCTCCAGATGCATCCAGGTTGTCCTAGCCTTTCTCTCACATATTCATGGTGCTCAGCTCAGTACAATGCACTCAGTGGACATTCCTTAATTATTTTCATAAAAATTATAAAACAAGAGTATGAGGGTATAAAAGCCTCCAGAAGACAGTGTGGGTGGATTCTCCATAGTCTCTCTTTTTCCCAAGTTCTCCCTCTAATAAATCTAACACGGATTAATGTAAAAACAATGGTTTTCAATGGTTTTCTTGCCACTAATTGATCCCTCTGCCCATACACTCCACCTTCTGATATAGGCATGGAGGAGATGAGGCTGCAGGCACCTTCCTCTGGGTCTTGCCTATGCTACCCTGGCTGCACTGCCCAAATGCGCCTCTGCAGAAAACTTCAGCTTCGTTGGATTTGCTGCTTACACCCGTGCTGGCTACAGATAACCAGCATGGCTGCCAGCTGGATCTCTTTCAAATTAAGTTACATTAAGTTACATTCTTTATGTTAACTTTCAAGGCCTGAACCTAATATCATGCTCCCTCTACACATTCCTTAAGCAAATTTCTGTAGGTCTACTCTACAAATACATTGTATTAATTAGGTATGGTTCTTACCCTTGAGAAGCTCAGTATAGTGACGGAAGGATAGTTCAAGGAGAAAATAAAAGAGGTAATTCAAAAGTGATTAATCAGAGGACACACAGAGGAAGTTACAGCTAATTGGTGTAAAATTTCACATAATAAAAATGGAATATTTTCTATTTCCCACATACCCCTTATTCTTTTTTTTTTCTTAAAGCCATTCTCCCATTCTAGAAAATCTTATTTGTCTTTTGAAACCCTTTTTTTATTTATTGCTTAGCACCAAACTCAAATATCACCTAAAACCTTCCCTGATCATCATAAAAGAAAATAACTTTCATTTGAAAGCCTGGAGTTTGGGCCTATGGTATGGATATGCATTTGGATGTTAAGTGCCCCCCTAAAGGCCTTAGTGTTTTATTCTCAAAGTTGTAAGTTAATGGCATTCAGAGTTTGGAAGCTTAATTCCAATTATGATATTGAGGAGGTGACCCTTGTTGGAGGTCCTTAAGTCATTGAGGTGTGGCCTTTGAAAGTAATTCTCACAAGAGAGCAGGTTATAAAGCCTATTTGGGCCTAACTACTGTCTTTGCACCCCAAGTTGCCATGTCATCTTTTCTCCACGTAAAGTCCACCATTGGCCCTCCACCAATCACACTCAGTAGAGGCTCAACTGTGGGGCCACCTGGTCCCAAACTGAGAATCTCCAAAACCATGAGCTAAATAAACCTCTCTTTCTTTCATAAGTTAGCTTCTTTGGGTGTTTCATTGTAGTAATGAAGAGTTGACTAATACAGTTGGCATGAGCATTTTTCAAATCTTTTTAATTTGGAAGAAGATAGATTTATAGAAGAATTGCAGGAGACTACAGAGAATCCCCACATACCCTTACCCTCCTTCTCCTAATGATAATGTCTTGCATAACCATGATCATTTGTCAAAACTAAGACATTAACATTGGTACACTATCAGACTACATTACAGATTTTATTTGGTTTTAAATAGTTCTCCCCTAAGATTCTTTCCCTGTTCCAGTACTCAATCTGGGATTCTACAGTAAATTTAGTTATCACATCTCCTCAGTTACCACCAATCCATGGTGATCTTTCATTATGTTACATGACATTGACAGTTTTGAAATGCATTGATCAGGAATTTCATAGAATGTATTTAAAGCATTTTTCTGGTGTTTTCTCATGATTGGACTAGGGTTGTAGGCTTTGGAGAGGTATAACATAGAATTGAATCCTTTTTTAATGTATCATATCAGATGTTATATGGTATTAGCATGACTTTGGCCTTGGTGATGTTAAGCTTTATCACTCAGGTAAGGTGGTATTTGTCAGATTTTCCAAAGTTTCTGGCTTGACCTTTCCATACTCTCTTCTCTGAAATCAAGGCTCCAAGTCCAGAACACCCTCAAGTAAGGGAACATTAGGCTCTGAGGTGAGAGTATCTGCACATACTCCAAGTAATTCTTCCAAAGGAAGATTTGTCCATTTCCCCAATTTTATTTCTGTATTACTTCATTTATTTTCATCAGTATGGACTCATATTTAATTACTGAGTTGTCTGAATTATACTATTTTTGACATAAAGTTCATAGATACATATTTAAGATTAGATAAAGAATTGAATGCAGTCTTAGAAACTTTCTTGAATGTAAATTCTTCCAGGGAAAGGGATATGCCTTATTCTGCTTCTCATTAAAGTTAAATCAATTATCACCTTCCATATACCTTCATTGACTGTTCTCCCCTTCCAAATTAAGTTGCATTCCTAATATTAACTTTCAGGGCCTGAGCCTACCTTATATGATGCTATCACTCATTCTCAGATTATTCTGTCAAATTTTAACTTGCTTGATCACATTGGCTGCTACTTGAACATTTTATTTGCTTATTTACTTGTTTAATCTTTTCCCTAGAACTGCAGATTCCTCAGGATTCTTGTTTTTTGTTTATTTCTATATCTCCAGTGTAACAAACAGGGTCTAGCTTTGAGCCAGGAATAATTATTTAGTGAATAACTCTATAAACATTCATATTTCTCACTGTGCCCAATGACTGGCCTTAGAGGGATCAATACCTATTTAGTAAGGAGTAGAGCATCCCCAGTGCATGTTAAATATGGATAAAAGACATTTTTATCTATAAGATTCTGATTTATAAGAATATTTTTTTCAGGATAACACTGAAATCACCAATCAAAACACTGAAATCACCAATAAAACAAAAACAAATGTTTGAGGATGTCCTTCCAATTAGGCAGTAGACTTCACTTCCTAATTACATTTTATTCCGATTCACACTGGGGAAAGTCAGGGTTCTCTGAGCCAGTACCAGTGAACAAGAATGGACAGAGGGACTTGTCCCAGGTGCTGAAGGTGTCTGGCTCATGCTTAATTAACAAAGCGGGTCACTGCGATGTGCCTGGGTGGCCAGATAACAAATAGAATGACACAGAATGAATGAAGAAAGGATGATTTGGTCTAGATGGCCAACTATCTAAATGTACGTTTGCCATGGAACAGTCATCTAAGCCTCATAGAAAATTTACCCAGTTGGGGAAAAAAGAAATGGAAATCTGAGAAGCAAGCAGTAGTCCTTTTCCTGAACTGGAGAGCTGGCTGAAATCTAGTAGAATTTTGGACTTTTTTCCAGGTTGTTTGGTAAAAATTATCAACGGCTGACATTTAAGAGAAATGAAATCAGATGAGGCAGAGTAAATGCAGTGTGAATGATTTGCTTTTCCCCATAACTGAGTGGATAAACATGATTATTTACTTAATAAAGAATCCTTTGATGTCCCCAAACAATCCTATTAGTTTAATAAATGGTTGAAAAATTATGATTTATATGAGCTTGGTTAATAAATATACTGTGCAGTCTCTGTCCATTTATCATTGATTTCCATATGTTTGTACAGACAGCTGAGTTCTTTCTTTTCCTCTGAATGCTGCATTTGCAGGAAAATCAGGATTGAATTTAAAACAGGAAATAATCATTACAAACCTCCTAGGTAAACAGTACTAACTCATTTACTCATAGGCTGCAGAATCAGGGCCAGTATCCAGTAATGAGACTCTTTTACCATTTTCTCTGTCTTTAGGAGAAGAAAAAAAAAGACCAATGATAGAGGACAGCATCACCCCAAAACTCAGTTGGGGAAGATAAGAGGAAGAGTCCATGTTGCAGGATGATTTCCTGCCAAAAGTACTTGTCAAGGCATCAGAGATGTTCTTAAAAGGACAACAGCAGGGGCCAGTGGTGTAGGGGGTTGGGCCATTGCCTGCAGTGCCAGCATCCCATATGGTTAGAGTCCTGGCTGTTTCACTTCCAATCCAGCTCTGGCTCCAGCCATTATGGCCATGTGGGGAATGAACCAGAGGATGGAAGATCTCTACCTCTCTCTCTCTCTCTCTAACTCTGCCTTTAAATAAATAAAATAAATCTTAAAACAATAAAAGAAAAAATAAAAACAGAAGAGCAAAGATTTCCTATGTGAAAGACAGTTCAGTCACATTATGTGACTTCCCTGATATGCTAATGTGTCTCATTAGCTTGCTTTTTTTTTTTTTAATTGGACAGGTAGAGTTACAGACAGTGTGAGAGAAAGACAGAGAGAAAGATCTTCCTTCCGTTGGTTCACTCCCCAAATGGCAGCAACAGCCGGAGCTGCGCTGATCCAAGGCCAGGAGCCAGGTCTCCAATGTGGGTGCAGGGGCTCAAGCACTCGGGCCATCCTCCACTGCTTTCCCAGGCCACAGCAGAGAGCTGGACTGGAAGAGAAGCAACCAGGACTAGAACTGGTGCCCATAGCTTGCTTTCTGTAATTAAGATTAATCCTGTAATCAAGAGCTTTTGCTAGGTATCTTAACATAGTAGCAGGATAGTGACCTTTTTTGAATAGAATTATGCAGCTAGATCCTAAATGGACAGCTCTGAGCAATGCTCTAAAAGATGATGTAGAACAGGTAGAGGACTGAGTTACAGGAACTCTAGTGTGCTTTTTTGTTCCAACTCCAGAATTCTATGCAGTCAGGCACTTAATATCTATAGGACATACTATGTAGATTCTAATATATTGAGAATGTGGATATACTGTGTATATTGAGAATGTGTTATTAAAATAAAAATTATATGACAGCATGTGGTCATTCAAAAGCAGGGTAAGGGAAGGTGATGTGAATTGTAATTGGGAGGCAATGCACTACACATGTTGAAAAGATAGGGAAGGCCAGCGCTGTGGCTCACTTGGTTAGTCCTCTGCCTGTGGTGCCGGCATCCCATATGGGTGCTGGGTTCTAGTCCCAGCTGCTCCTCTTCCAGCCCAGCTCTCTGCTGTGGCCCGGGAAGGCAGTGGAGGATGGCCCAAGTGGTTGGGCCACTGCACCTGCATGGGAGACCAGGAGGAAGCACCTGGCTCCTGGCTTCAGATCAGTACAACTCCAGCTGTAGCGGCCATTTGGGGGTGAACCAATGGAAGGGAAGACCTTTGTCTCTGTCTCTCTCTCTGTCTATAACTCTACCTGTCAAAAAATGTTTAAAAAATAAAATAAAAAAAGAAAGAGATGCAGAAGACAGATCCAAAGAGATCTTCCATCTGCCGGTTCACTCGTAAATGTTTGCAATAGCTAAGACTGGGCAGGCCAAAGCCAGGAGACTCTAACTCAATCCAGGTATCTAGGTCTCCTACATGGGTGGCAGGGACCCAATTACTTGAACAATCACTGGCTGCCTCCTAGGTGTGCATTAGCACAGAATGAAGTCAGGAGCTGGAATCAAGAATCAAACCCAGGTACATCAATGTGGGATTGGGAAATTCCAAGCAACATCTTAACTTCTGGGCCAAACACCCATGCTAGCCCTTTTTCCCTTGATTGAAATTAGCGACTCACTTCTAATGAGTAGAATATAGCAGAAATGGTACTATGTGACTTCTGAAATTAAGTTCTAAAAGACATGATGTCCTCCTCCTTGCTTTTCTGCTTGGATCAGTCTGGGAGAAGCTAGCTGCCATATTGTGAGGACAACCAAATAAGCCTAGGAGGAGACTCACATGGTAAGGCACTGAAGTTCCCTGCACCAAGCCTTGGGCGTCTGCCATCATAAGAGCTAGTCTGTCAGCTCCATTCAAGTCTTCAGATGACTGCTGCCCCTGCCAACATTCTGACTACAATCTCTTGAGCAAGACTCATCCAGCTGAAACACCCCCAAAGTCTTCACCCACAGAAGCTATAATATAATAAATGCTTATTGTTTAAAGCCATAAAATTTAGGAGAGTGGTAATTTGCTACATAGCAATAGATATAGAGACTAATCAACGAGGTCACAGACATAATAAAAAAATATGCCTCATATTATATTTAGCAAAAGTTAGTATCACTGTGATATTTTTGCAAATGATTTTTACTGAACCTTAAGTAGACACAATTATTTAATCATTATTCTTGGATCACGATGTATCATCCAATCACAGTCCTCTCATTTCATTTTTAAAGTAATATCATGTATACTTGTGAGTCCAATGTTAAATTCAAGAGTTAGAATACAAGCAATCACTTTTGTTCACATAATAGGAAAGGGGTTTTCAAGTGTTCATGGAAAATGTGTACTCTGAAAAAAAAGGGTATGGTTGAATCAACTATTTTTTACCAAAATAAACTTATTTTTTAATTTCACTTCAATGAATTTTTAAATTTCCCTCATTGATGATACGTTTTCATTTTAAAATATGTCATATTATTAATCATGCATCTCATAATGTTTTACACCCACATAGAATACCATAACAGATTTACCACACTTAGTTTAACCAGCACCTTATTGTTATAGATTTAAATAGTTTTATTCAAAATATGATGGTGGCAGGAGCAAGCACTTAATCTAGCAGTTAAGAAGTCTACATCCCACACTGGAGTCCTAACTCCAGCTCCAGCTTTTCACCAGTGCAGACCCTGGGAGACAGCAATATTACCTCAAGTTCCTGCCATCTATATAGGGGACTTGGATTGAGTTCCCTATTTTTGAGTCAGGTCTTGGCCCAGTGCCCAAATTCAGGCATTTCAGGAACGGCAGATGGGCGCTCTCTCACCTTCTGTCTCTCTGTGTGTCTCTCAAATTAAAAAATTAAAAAACTAAAATGGTGGTAAATAGTCTCTTGCATAAATTTGTGTGTTGCAAACTGATGAAATCTTTACTTAATATATACTAAATCGATCTTCTGTATATAAAGATAATTGAAAATGAATCTTGATGTGATGTGAATGGAATGGGAGAGAGAGCAGGAGATGGCAGGGGTGCAAGTGGGAGGGAAGTGATGGGGGGAGCCATTGTAATCCACAAACTGTACTTTGGAAATTTATATTTACTAAATAAAAGTTAAAAAAAATTGTGTGCTGCAATGATTAACTCCTTAGGATAAGTTCTGAAAAGTACAAGTCTCCACGAGAAGCCACATGCCCTTCTATTGCTGCTCCTGGGGCAGCCCTGCCTCACCATCAGAAACTTCTCATTTTCCCTAAATGAAGACATAAAGCTGGAGTCAGTAACAGGGAAAGCAACCCACTTTCCTCCAAAAGAGCAATAGAACTAAATTCGCAATGTTCCACATCCCTCTTTATCTGTCACCAAGGAGTGAGACTCCCCAGTCTTTGTGAACAGTTACTCTTGAACTGTACTGAACTTACTCCCTGAATGTTTTTTTTTAATTGAAGTTTTCATCTCTGGAATTTGCTATTTCTCTTTAGATTTCTTTATTTTTTTTTTTTTTACAGGCAGAGTTAGACAGTGAGAGAGAGAGAGAGAGACAGACAGACAGAGAGAAAGGTCTTCCTTTTTTCGTTGGTTCACCCCCCCCCCCCCAAGTGGCCGCTACGGCCAGCGTGTTGCGGCCGGTGCGCTGCGCTGATCCAAAGCCAGGAGCCATGTTCTTCCTCCTGGTATCCCATGCGGGTGCAGGGCCCAAGGCCTGGGCCATCCTCCACTGCCCTCCTGGGCCACAGCAGAGAGCTGGACTGGAAGAGGAGCAACAGGGACAGAATCCGGTGCCCTGACCAGGACTAGAACCTGGGGTGCTGGATTAGCCTAGTGAGCCACAGCGCCGGTCCCTGAATGTTTTAACCATTACTCCGCTGCACCATCTGAAAATTCCTTCCCATCAATGTCTCTGAACCACTTCCTCTATTTTTTTTTTAAAGATTTGTTTTACTCATTTAAAAGATAGAGTTACAGAGAGAGGTAAAGACAGAGAGAGGTTTTCCATCTGCTGGTTCACTCGCCAGATGGCTGCAACAGCTGGAGTTGCGCCAATCCAAAGCCAGGAGCGAGGAGCTTCTTCCAGGTCTTCCACGCGGGTGCAGGGGCCCAAGGACTTGGGCCTTCTTCTACTGCTATCCCAGGCCACAGAAGAGAGCTGGATTGGAAGAGGAGCAGCCAGGACTAGAACCAGTGCCCATATGGGATGCCGACACTTCAGGCCAGGGCTTTAACCTGTTGCGCCACAGCACCAGCCCCTCCTCTTCTTTTCTTAATCAAAACTTGACACTCCCTTAGAAACACTGCTTTGCCTATTGCCTTCTCCAGTGCAAAGAGTTTTCTCCAACTTATTGAGACCATTACTTTTCCTCTCTTGAATAAAAATAGTTCTGCTATTTTGGGAAACTGTTTCCCTCATCACAAGAATCATGCAGAAATTCCCTGACCATTCCTGTCACTCAAGGAAGACATAAGACTTGTCTCCTTCTTAACCTTAGCTCCTGATATCACTTGATACAGCCACAAGCTCTTACATGAACACCCTGTTCAACAGCCTGGCCTCTCGAGACCATGACCTTCTCATCAACAACATCCTTTTCCTCTTTGCTACACTTGCTGACATCCCTGACCTGATCACCAGAAACCATGCCACATGCAAGTTTTTTGGATTTAAGTCACAATGTTCAAATGGCCAAAATGGAGCTACCAGGCTTTGGTTGTACCGAATCCAGAGAATGGGCACAGCTGAAAAGCTATATGGGGCAGAGCTAAGGTTTGACAGATACATGTTATAAAAGGCCTGAACCTACTCTCTGCGGAGCAGAGGAGAGCTGGGTGGTGAAAATAAAGGGGGAGGGAAGGGGCAGAAAACACTGGAATTTTAGGATGGTGTTCTAGAAGAGGATGAGGGGTGGGAAAGGTGCTGTTAAGGAAGAATGTTAAGCAAAAAGGATTTGATGTGTTTTGCTATAACAAGAAATACAATTCTCTCTTTGAACCATTTCAAGGCATTTCAATGTAAAATTTAAAATGTTAGGCTTCTTTGCGTGTTGGACTGATGCTTCTAATTGCAACATGCCAAGCGGGCCACTATGTAGCCTGAGATTATTCAACACTCCCCTCGTTGGCCTACTTTTCCCACTCACTTCCCATCCAAGGAAAATTCTTTGAATTCACTGAGGTCACCAATCTCTCAATCACCTCTTGCATTCTCTATATTCATCAGCCATTTCCTACTTTTCTTTTAATTTCTTCCCAGCACCAGTCTACAGCCCAGTGAAATAAGTACCTTCAACTTTCCCCATTCTTTTAAATGGGTGCCTACTGCTGGTTTCTCTGTGCTTAGGTGGTGAGACTGAGTGGTATTGGAGTAATACCCATTGTGCGGCAGATAAATGGAAGATCGCCACTTTCAAACACACACTCAGTGTTGCCAGTACTTGCATTGACTTTCTGGGCTTGATTTCAGGAAGGACTATTTGTCACTTTCTCTACACAGTAGTTTGTGCTGCGACCCACTGTCTCTACTTCACTGAGGAACTGAAGTCATCATTTAGGAACTCTTTCATCTTTCCATCTCCCCAATCAATGTGATTGCCTCTGTCTACAACCACTGCTTTCTCCCCAGTTAGTTCCAACACAAAGGGTTCCTATGTATTCTTCCTCTACAACTCTTTCTGTTACCAAGTCTCTCTACTGCATCTTCAATCATTCCATTAGCAAGAAAACATGCTCCAGCTTGGAAGACTGGTGCTGTCATGATATGGACATTGGATGCAGCAGAGGTCCTGGTGCCTTCTCACCATTAACACAAAGAAATAACACATCTGTCTCTGTTGAGTCTTCAGTTACCTCCAGGTTCTATCACATTCCCATTCTTCCTTTGTTCAAACATTTCAAAATTTTGCCTATTCAATCCCTTCACCCTTCATTTTTAATGGGTTCAGATATGCAAAATGTATAATAGTAATATAATCAACTCCCATGTACCTACCACTCACTTTAAGAGACAAAACATTATACATACGTTTGTGAATGCACTAAATATCCCACCCAAATATCACTTCTTTCATCCCTCTAAGAAGCAACATGGTGTTTCTCATGTCTCTGTATCTCTGTTCTTTCACTCCTTGTAATGTTTCTGGACATGTGCATATACTTTATTTAAATGGAATCAGATTGGAGGTATTCTTTTTTATTTAAAAAATTTTGAATTCATTTGAGAGGTAGAGAGACAGAGACAGATGGACAAACAGATCTCACATCCCTGGTTCACTTCCCAAACGTCCACAACTGCTGGGTTGGGCTGGGGCCAAAGCCAGGAGTCAGGAGCAAAATCCAGGTCTCCAGTTCCTTGTCGCATCTCTGCTGCTTCCCAGAAGCTGCATCAGTGGGAAGCTGGAGCTCCCAAGTTGTTCTGTTCTGACTTTCAATTCCTTAAATATTGTAATTCAACACTAGTTCCTTCAGAATCTTGTCTCTGTTAATTACAATGTTGCTCTCACTCATAGTGGCTTGCTCTCTCTAAGATTCTGTAATTTCCTATTAGAAACTTATATGCTTTCAACCCTCCCCTCCAAAAACTTATATTGAAATTTGCTTGGTCATTGTAATGGTATTAAGAAATGGGGTCTTTGGTCGGTGCTGCGGCTCACTAGGCTAATCCTCCGCCTGCAGCACCGGCACACCGGGTTCTAGTCATGCTGGATTCTGTCCCGGTTGCCCCTCTCCCAGTCCAGCTCTCTGCTGTGGCCAGGGAGTGCAGTGGAGGATGGCCCAAGTGCTTGGGCCCTGCACCCATATGGGAGACCAGGAGAAGCACCTGGCTCCTGGCTTCGGATCAGTGTGGTGCACTGGCCGCAGTGCACCAGCTGCAGCAGCCATTGGAGGGTGAACCAATGGTAAAGGAAGAGTTTTCTCCCTGTCTCTCTCTCTCACTGTCCACTTTGCCTGTCAAAAAAAAAAAGTGGAGTCTTTAAGAGGTGATTAATCTGAGCATACTGCCCTCTTAAATAAACTAAGGTTACTACTGAAGGACTGGATTTGTTATTACTGGAATAATCTCTTGATAGAAGGATGAACTTTCTCCCATTTTTCTCTGTGTCACACATAAGCTTCCTCACTGTATGATGCCTTGACTGTGTTAAGAAGCAACAGCGGCTGACGCCACGGCTCCATTGGCTAATTCTCCACCTGCAGCGCTGGCGTTCTAATCCCAGTTGGGGCGCCGGATTCTGTCCTGATTGCTCCTCTTCCAGCCAGCTCTCTGCTGTGGCCTGGGAAGGCAGTGGAGGATGGCCCGAGTACTTGGGCCCTGCACCCACATGGGAGACCAGGAGGAAGCACCTTGCTCCTGGCTTCAGATTGGCGCAGTGCACAGGCCGTAGTGGCCATTTGGGGGGTGAACCAACGGAAGGAAGACCTTTCTCTCTGTCTCTGTCTCTCTCACTGTCTAACTCTGCCTGTCCAAAAAAAAAAAAAAAAAAAAAAAGATGCAACAGCAAGGCCATGACCAAGTGCCAAACTCTTAGACTTCATAACCTTCATAATTGCAAGAAGTCTGTTTTTATAAATTGCCCAATCTCTGGTCTCTTATAGTAACAGAAAACAGACTAAGACATAAAGTCATTGTCATCAGAATGGCTTTAATGTAGAAATCCTGTGAGGCCTGAGTTAAGAGTTACATCTCTCCAGCAAATTTACTTTTTTTTTTTTTTCTGTCCAATGCCCTAAGACAACTTTAATTTCCTAGATAGGAATTTATGGATCTTGTGAGTGGCAGAAATTAAAAAAAAAAACAGTTCCTACATGACAACTGACCCATTGTTATTTCTCAGACATGGCTGAATAAGACTTGTTTCTTTTTGAGGACAGGCAGAGATGTATATATGTAAGACAGTTTAGGTGGATAAATCAGTTCTAATTACTGAGTTCACAAGGGCCCAATGCCTGGTCTCCCCCCACTGAGCTAGACCCTCATTAATGAGATTTATAAGTATCTTTTCAGTAACTTTGGCTTCAATTATAGTTTATCACTCTGATTTTTTTTTTTTTGAGATAGAAAGACAAAGGCAGAGAGAGAGACACAGACAGAGAGCACTCATCCCTTGGTCTAACCCCAAATGCCAGCAATGGTCAGGACTGGGCTGAACCAAAGCAAGAGCTGAGAACTCAATACAAATTTTCCAATAGTGGATGGGACCCGTTTCAGCTATCACCTCTGCCTTCCAGGGTACACATTAGCAGGAAACTGGATCAGAAGCAGAGGAGCCGGGACTTGAACCAGGTACTCTGATACAGAATGTGAACATCTTATCTGGAGGCTTAACCTCTAGATCAAATGCTTGCCCTATATTATTTTTTCTTGAGTTTTTGATCATCAGTATTGCTCTTACCTTCTCAAAAATTCAGTATTACATTTAATATGGTATTTGTTATATTTTTACAAAAGAATTTATAAGTGCTTATTAAAACCATTTTTTTCAAAGGATCCCTCCCTATTGAGAAACAGTGCATTGCTCAGATTCACCTTAAGACTCAACATTGCTCAATCTGCACTCAAATGTGCAATCATTCTACTTCCTGTGCCCATTATTCATCCCTATGATAGTCTTCCTGCTAATTCTCTGGGCCTCTCCTAGTCTTCAATCCAAATCCAAAGTTTGAAAGTTATTCTTACATATATTGTCACCAATAAGAAGAGGGAAAAGCTCAAAATAAGCTAAAATACATAGCATATTTTTCAGGAGTCTCCACAATGCTATGACTGTGATCTTATTGCTCTGCGCTTATTAGCACTTTTGTGTAGTCAATTTTTATGAAAATGAGAATGACGTGGGACAGCCTAGCTCCACCCTGTAGAACTGTTCTGCTCTGTAAGGAGGAGAAATTATATTTTTCCTTAACAGAGCAGACTCTGAAGTGGGACTGCCTCTGATCTAATCCCAGCTGCACTATTTACCTGCTTTATAAGCCTAAGAATATCCCATATGCCTTCTGTGCCTCTGGTTCCCATCTGTGAATTGTACGGCCTGCCTTCTAGAAATGTCAAAAGAATTAATAGTTCCTGGTACATATTAAGCACAATCCAATTGTTGCCTATTAAGATTGTTCTTCCTTCTTACTTTAACCTCTGTACTCTCTTATACACTGCCAGCTGCCTCTAATGGGGGTAAAGTATTCTGAACTGTGTAAAAAAATTGTTCAGAGATTAATGTAGTCAACATTATTTCTTGACCCATCCTACCACCACCACCACCATCATAAATGATATTGTCTGAGCTACCAGAATCACTTGCAAAATGCTTTGAAAATTCAGAATGAAAGCAAAGAAGTAGAGATGAACTAGTGAGGCAACAAATTTATTTTTCATTTATTCTAATGAAAAGTACTAGCAAAGTCGTTTAGCAATAATTAGGTAATAGCCAGGGGCAATAGACACCTTGATGCACTTGGAATGAGAGAGAGAGATGCAGTAATAACTAATGAGAATTTTCTAAACTTAGCTAGCCCTCCAAGATACTTAGGTGAGATGAACCTAATTATTTTTAAACCATAGAATTTCTGCAGGACACTGGCACTTCAACAGAGCTGAGGCCACAACACCATCAGTTTCCATAGCAGAATTAGCTACAACAAAATAGCAGAGAACCATTAGGAAGCCCCAGTTGGCTTCACTTGAAGCCAATAGGCAATATTTGTTGGTTGTTTTTCTGGGTCCTAGGATAGTTTGAGATTTTCCAAGAGGTTCTCCCTGAGATTCAGATATGTATGATCAATCCGATGACCCAAGGTTCTGGAATAATCCATAATAGGTAAACACAGAAGCCAGGTCAATTCCATTCTTTCCCACTCTCAGCATTGCCAATCTATGTCAGCTGGGATGAGCCATGAGCACTCAGTACCAACACAGAGAGCTCCTAAATGATCCTACTATGATTTAGGGGGCAAGGTGTCCAAAATATAAAGGAAACCTGGTATATATGCTTCGGCCCTAAAATACTGTGGCAGTTTCAGTATGTGCTTACAGGAAACACCAAAAATTTTTTAGAATCCAGTTTGCAAAACCAAGTGCTCCAGAGCCAGCACTAAGGCAAAGGTGGGTCTTCAGGAAATTAGGGAGAGTGCCCCATTTAACGTGGTTTCAGTGGCCAATTTCAGAGGAATGTTGCCCTCTACAGAGACCCAAAGCTAATCTAATCTATCAAGAGAAACCAGAAGACCACTTATTCTCTGAAATCTCTCGATTTATGAATGTTGGTTAACCAGTATAATAAACTGTCCAAAACCTCATACCACATTTTCCTTGCAGCATCCATGTTTAGAATATGAGTTCCTGACCCTTTTATCCTCGTGTTGTTCCTCTTCCTATTTGCATTTCAAGTCTTTTCATAACAAGACCCAAGTGGCACCCAGATTCAGGTATGCCCATGGGCTTGGTTCATGGCTGAAACAGTCTTTGGGAAGTCTTGTACACATGACTGGGTTAGTCATTCACCAACATTAAGCCACAGAATAGAAGCTGTGACAAAAAAGGACTCCTTCCTCCATTCCATGTGCTGTCTAGAGGAGGCAGCAGCCAGGGTGGAGAACAATGAAGCTTTTCCTAAGAATGGAGCTGGGATGACGTGCCTGTCATGGTCATAACTGGTGATCTTTTCCTTTATCCTTACCTCCCAGCTTCTCAGGATGTGGCAGGAAACAATCTTTTCTGAAGATCTAGGATAGTGTAAGCAGTTAGATGGGCTAATGGGCAGTTAGGCCAGTTGGAAGACAGGTCAATTAACCACACTTAGTTTTAGCAAAATTAGGATTGTAATCCCTGCCTTCTGATTAGCTGTTACTCTGCTCCTCCCCTGATTGGTTAAATCTAGGTCTGGTTTTCAGAGGGAGACCAATCAGAGAGAGCCACTGAGTGTATAAACAAACCAATACAGGCAGGCTTCTTTGGCATCTCCTCTCTTGGAGTCCCCTTTCTTGCCTGTTGTGTCAAGAGGTTTCTCGCTTTCAATAAAATCTTGCTTTGCTCATGTCTTTTTCTGCATGGAAATTCTTCTTCAATGTGAGATAAGAACTGAGATTGCCTTCATCATCCTGCAACTAGTGGTGGCATGACGTGGATTCGATTCAAAACTGACTCATCAGCATCAGATCACCTCTCCAGATGGGTGAGAAAGTGGACTGCTTCTGCCTGTTTTTCAGAGAACTTTACTCCTTCTTATAGCAACTCTCTATCCCTTAAGAAAACCGGGTCCCTGTCAGCCAATTAAAAGCAGTTAGCATGGCTGCTGAAGACTCGGGGATCTGGCTTGATGATGACTGCTGGATCAATCTGCCAAAGCAGAGAGTCTGCTCCAATCCCCCACTCTCTTGCATTGAATCACAAGAGACTAGGAGAAGGCCTTGAGATGTCAGACAGATCCTGGCAGTGACTATACCCTAGCATTTCCTGAAAGTCTCTTGGCTGGACTTCAGACTCCAATAGCCCCTAAGGGTGTTGGGCTGGGAAGTGCATTTCTTGTAGGAGGTGGCACTATTGAGGTTGGTATGGCTTGGAGCAAGGCCACGGGCTCCATGCTGCTCTAAGGAGGTGCCTCCTTAGAGTGCCCATGGCATGCTCTTTTGCAGTCCTCACAAGCTGTAACAATAGAAGCTCCAGCCTCTCTACTTCTCATCTCGGTTCTGGTAATGTTGGTCCCGCCCGACTCAGTTTCCTTTTGCAGGGATTAGTCCATCACAAGACTGGGAGAAGGTCTTGGAGTAACTGAGAATTTCAGGCCAGGAAAACACTCTGACATTTTCAAAGGCTGCTTGACCAGACACCAGAATCTGTCAGCCCATTAGGGTGTTGGGCTGAGAAATGGAGTCTGTTCTTCCCACAGAGGTCAATCTTTCAATGAGAATGGGAGCAGCCTAGAGTGAGGCCATAGGCTCTGGGCCCCATTGCCCCAATGACTCCTTATTATACCAGACTCTGGCAAGATCTCCATCTCTTTTTCTGATGTCTCACTACACTGTGGCCTCTGGACACTATGCCCCTCCTCATTTCTTACAAACAAAAATTTCTTGTCCCATTATTTGTATTTCCATAACATCTGGTTAGTTTCAGGTCAGAAATTAGGTATCCCTTTTGTAGATACAGGTGGTCTTGTCCATCTAGTCACCTTTTAGGTATAGACACTTATGCTGTCATGTTCTCTCATGTCCTCCTTCCTTCTCAGGTCTTTGCCTTTTGGGCCCACCTCCATCAGGTCCTTTCTATTCAGCTGATATCTCAGAGGTAGCGCACTGAGAAAAATTTTTCTTCCCTAACCATATTGCTTTGTCCCTTTACCTGTTTAGTCAGCAACCTGAGCGGTGGCCAGGACTCGTGTTCTCTTTCCAAACTCTAGCTCAAAATATCTGTGTTAAGGCTATTGTCATGAAGGATTATTTTAAATACATACCTGTAAGATATGACTCAGGGTTAAGAGGTGTATAATAGCTGCTTCTCCTCATGTATGGGTGCAAAGCAGCAAAAAGATATATATTTGCCCAAGGCAGAAGCCCAGTTACAGTATGACCACAGGTAATGCAAACTGATCACTCCCAGTGTGTGCTGGCCAGTCAAACATAAATCCCAGGTCACAGACAGTAGGTACTGTGCAGGCAGGAGTCCAGTTCCTGTACAATCATTGGTAATGGTAACTGGTCACTCCCAGTCTGTGCTTATCTGGCAAATCAGGGAGAGATACAACAGATACTCCCTAGTGATGCATACACAGCCACTGGGACCCCTTTGACCTCCCAGAACGTAAAGAACAATGCCTAATCTTCTTCTGCACCACTGCCTGGCCTGATTACAAACTAGAAGATGAAGAAAGTTGGCCTTCAGAGGGAAGTATTACCTATAATACTATTTTCTTACTAATTCCCTCCTGTCATAAAGCAGGGAAATGGGTTGAGGTCCCTTAGTCCATGCTTCCTTTGTGCTCTGAAAAAATCCATAACTCAATAAAGCTTGTTGGGTTGACTCAGCTATTCTGGTGACTTTGTCTCCTCTAAGACCACAAAGACACTCCTGTAATCTACCCGCTCACCCTACTTGTTCTCCATACCCCAAATCTTCAGCTCTCCCAGAACCTCATGCCAATTTACTACCTCTTCAACAAATGCCTGAAGGGTGGGAACCTACTTGAGTCCAAGTTCCTTCTTCTCTGCAAGATATTAGGCAGATTAAGGGAGATTTGGGCAGCTTCCCAGATTACCCAGATCATTACATAGAGACTGTCCAGAACTTAACACAGGTGTATGAGTTAAGTTCTGGAAGGACGTAATGTTTCCCCTCAACCAAACTCTAACAAGGTCACAAAAGCTTGCAGCCATACAGGCAGCAGCAGAACTTGGATGCACTGTATGTATCCCAAGGATATAACCATAAAATTGCAATCTATGAACAAGAGGTGCCATTCCCCACTGGCAAACAGGCAGTTTCCCAGCACAAGTCTAACTGAGACCCCAACAATCCAGCAGATGATTGGAGAAGGCATCTTATTGTCTGTGTTATAGAGGAACTAAAGAGAATTATACCCAAACCCCTTAATTACTCTAAATTACCCCCAGATCAATCAAGGGCCACAAGAAAATCCCTCTGCCTTTATGGAATGACTGCGAAGATTTAAAGAAACATTCCCCCTTAGAGTCTGATTCTATAGAACAATTTTGAAGGAGAGACTTCTGGCCCAGCCTGCCTGGTATCAGGCGAAAACTCCAAAAATATGCAGTGGGACCTGAAAGCACACTAGATAATCTCTTAAAGGTGGCCACCACTGCCTTATCATAGGGATGAAGAGAGGGCCAAACAGCAGGAACAAAAGAATGGGAAGAACGTTATTCTCCTGGTAGTAGCTGAAAGCTGCATTCCCAGTACTTCCACTGCAAAAGCGACACTTAGAGACTGTCAGAATAGACCCCTTAGAGCCATGTCTCATTTGTGGAGGAGACACTGAAAGTGTGACCCCAAAGGCCGAGAACCCCAGTAACCAGTATTTCCAATGGGCCTCTCACATGGGGTAAAAGGGGCCTGGGACCCCTTTACAGGCTCCAATGACGTATCAGAGTAGCACCCACAATCTCCAGGTGGTTATTATATTAGAAGGAAAACATAAATTTCCTCCTCCATACTGAAGCAACTTTTTTCTGTCCTCCACTCCAGCTTTGATCCCTTCTCCTCACATACTGTGACCATAAAAGGGGTCTCAAGAACTCCCAGCCTGGATATTTCACCCAACCTTTGCGCCATGTCTGGAATGATCTAACATTTACTTACTCCTTTTTGATCACACATTCTGGACACAGTGCTAACGAAAACTCTTCCCACTCTTCATCTCTTTCTGAATCTTGGAAGGCCCTTTTCCTGTCATCTGCCCATACTCTCCCTCTCCAGGGAAGATCTCAAGTCACAACCCCGATCCATCATACCAAAGTAAAAATCTGAACCTATCAAGCCCCAGCAGACCAGACTCTGGAAGTCAATCCCAAGTCTGACACAGGCAAAGACAACAACACACATTAAGCCACAGAGCAACTCAAACTGTTAAGAAGACCTCACCAACAGGCTTTGTGACCTCTAGGAATACACAACTAGAAGCCATCAAACTCCAGGGGGTACTCCAGATGCAGCCCCCAAGGGAATCTGTATTCTACCAGTAACCTTTAGATCAACCCTCAGGAAAATACTCTGCTGCTGTCCATCAACAATGCCCTTTTCAGTGTGAAATAGCCAGAGCAGTCAGTGCCCCATATCCCTAATGGCAGTTAGGGCCTATTCTTCTGAGGGAAAGAATGTGAGGAATTTAGTTAGGTCTGTTGGAAGGCAGTTAGGTCCCTTAATTCTACTTAGTTCTATCAAGGCTGAACCGATTGTAATCCTTGCCTTCTAATTAGTTGTTATTCTGTTCCTGCCCTGATTGGTTAAATCTAGGTCTGATTTTTTGGAGGGAGGCCAGTAAGAGAAAGCCACTTTGTGTATAAGAAAACCAGCACCGGCAAGCTTATTTGTCAACTCCTCCTTGTAGACTCCTGCTCTGGCAGGAGATTTCTCACTTTCAATAAATCTCACTTTTCTCACTGTATTTTGCTGCATGGAAATTCTTCTTTAAAATGGAATAAGAACTGAGATCACCATCACCCAGCAACAGTAGTAACCCCACAAAACACACACTTCCACTGTGCTTTCATGGGTTCTGGGTCTAGTTTAGCTGGTAGATGATGAGCTGACTGATTCATTCACTGTGATCGCCAGGTGAGCCCATCTCCTTGAGGAAGGCCACGGGATTCTTGGAAGTATGAGTGGCCATCAGTCGGAAAGGGCACAGGAACCCTGAGATCCCCTCAGTATGCTTTCCCAGAAGGCAACCTCATGAGTGAGGTCTTCACACAAATTACAACAAATTTCCCCCAGGTACTCAATAATTGTGTTGCCTGTCGGAGGTCTCATCTTAATAGTTACCTAAGCTTGTTTCAGCTCATCATGTTTCAAGACACAGGCGGACTTCGGATTTGGAAATTTCTAGGTTACTTAATCTTCCACCATATGCAATATTTTCAGATTTTGTGGTGGTGGGGTGACTTTGACAAAGACACTACTGAACATTTTCTCCTGGTGAAGTCTTGTAATGGCCCTCTCCTCCAGTGAACTCACCCCATTAATCCTTTGGATATATAAATCAAATTCTGCCGAGCACTTCCAAGGCCTGAGGGTCCACTTCCACGCATCTGAGTCACACCTCATCACGTAGTGGCCGGCAGGACTCCTGTACGAATGATTATAGCCATTCAACCAGAACTCTTCTCCCTTTCTCTTCTTCTTTGCCAAAAGCTCTTGCTTTCCCTTTGTGGGTTTGAGGGCTTGCTGAATCTCCCTGCTTTTTCAGGAGATTTTCCAGGAAACAATAGAACTTTCTTCTTTACTCTTCCTCCGCCATTTTTCCCATGCCGCAGCTCCTGCACATGCGTGCTCCCGCCAAACTAGAAGAGGAGCCACTCTTACGGTTACTTGACCATAGAGATGTCTATGCATAAACTGATGCCTGCTGGAGGATGTGAGCAGCCTATGCCTACTTCACAGCAGAGCACCATGGAAGAGAAATCCTGATAACGCTGATTCCTACCAAAAGGTGCACAAAACTGCTTTGGCACCCCTTGTAATGCATTAGAGATACAATTTTCAAAACTCAAACCCGTTTAATTTAAGCTGCATTCCTATGACTGGCGCCTCCTTTGCCCTTAGTTGCTCAATAAACCCATCATGGTCCAGCAGGCCAGAGCAGGAACCATGGAATTTGGGACCAAGGAGCGTTAAAGCACCAGGTAACTGAAGGAAGAAGTTCTGAAACTGCACCCCCATCAAAGTTTGTGTGCAGCCAGAAGGTACAGGCTTCCAGGGGACAAGCAGCTTAACTCACAGGGTATCCCTGTCAGAACTCCATTTTTCCTTGAGGAATGATCTTGAGGCTTCAGGGAAGCAGAAAAACTCTTCTAGAACAACATTTAAAGGGTCAAGAAAGACCAAGTAGGAAAGAATCAGCCTGAGATAGGTTGTGGGAAAGCTCCAGAGTAAAAGCAGGACATGGGTTGCTTCTCAAGGAATGACATTTTTTTTTAGTAACACACATACATCACGAAATTTACCATCATAACCACTTTTAAGGGTATAATTCAGTGACATTAAGTAGACTCACACTGATGTGCAACCAACAGCAACAACCATCTATAAGACATCTCTCATCTTGAAAAACTGAAATTCCACATCTTTGAAAAATGACTCCCATTCCCCTCTTCCCCCAGGTCCTGACAACCACCCTTCTGTTTTTTCTCCATGTGAACTTGACTACCCTAAGAACCTCATATAAGTGGAATCATACAGTCATTGTCCTCTTGTGACTGGGTTATTTCACTTACCATAATACCCTCAAAGTTTATCCATAAGGTAGCTTATTGTCAGAATTTCCTATATTCTAATTTTGTATCTATTTTTGTTTTGAGAGGCAGAGAGAGAGAGAGAGAGAGAGAGAGAGAGAGAGAGAAAGGTGGAGATAGAGACACTGAGAGGCAGAGAAAATAACACATAGAGAGTTCCTCTCTGTTAAATGCCTAAAATAGCTGGGCTGTATCTGCTGGAAGTTGGGATCCAGGAACTCAATCTAGATCTCCCACATGTATGGCAGTGACAAAACTGATTGGGCCATCACTGGCTGTTTCCCAGGGTATGTATTAGCAGGAACTTAGAATTGGGAGCCCAAGCAGCAATCAAATCCTGGTACTCTGATGTGGGATACAGATATTTTAATACAAACTTCTTGTTTATTTTTAATAGTTGGCCAAACACCTGGCTCTCTTCTTACTTTTTAAATGCTAAAATAGAGAGGTTCCAAGATGGCAGAGCAGAGAGGGAGCTTACTGTTCTATCTCAAGAGAAGATAGTTTTTAAGAAGTGGAGAGAGTGTAGTTTCAGGGAGGAGTTAGGGAGAAAATAGCAGAAGAAACTCTGTGAAACTTAGAGAGATACAGTGGACCTACGTGGAGGGTGTGAGCGCCCATGCTCGGGACTCCAGTAGCTGAGAGCCTACACACCAGCTCTGGAAAGTAAGGTGAGACTAGACTGCCAGCAGCCCAACCCATTGGCAAAAAAGCTGCAGGAAGACCATAGAGAAAACACAGCTTGGAGCCCCATTAGGGAAAGTGCACCAGCCAAACTAGAGGAGAAAAAAAAAAAAAAGATGGGATGAACACACTTCTCTCTCCCTGATCACTTTACAATGGTGTCCTGTAACAAGCTGATAGAGCAGTTGCCATTTTGGACATACATAACAGTTTCTTCCAGCTCGTGTCTGTGCCCGGCAACTAGCTGAGTGGAGAATCCTGACTCCAGTGGGGAGAACTAACAGGGGGCTGGGAACTAGTGACTGTGTAAAGCTTCTGTGAAAAAAAAACTGAGGGTGTGTGAGAGGACTTACAGTGTGGCTGAGGCTTTGAACAGTCTCGGTGAGAGACTCCACAAGCTTGGGGTTTCCTAGTTACCTAGTGAGAGACATTGCTGGGGAATCTGAATTTACACTGAGGACTGCACAGATCCTTTGTGTGGTCCTTGGAACAGAGCAGACTAGTATTATACCCACTGGGGCTAATGCTCAGGCACTGGTCTACATTGAGGAGAGAAGCTCAGCTGAGGAGAATAAAACTCTTTTCTGATTAAAAAAGAGAAGAACTACCACACCAAACCTGGGTGTAACTTTAGGGACACCCTTAACCCTGGAGAACTGAACAGAGCTCTCTGGCCACACCCACTACAAGCCTCTAGAGAGTCACAGAAAGCAGACATTCCACTTATCTACAGCATCATAATGCAAAGATAAAAGCTGCCACAGCAAAAAAAAAAAAAAAAAAAAAAAAAAAGAAAGAAAGAAAGAAAGAAAGAAAGAAACCAATGAGTATCTCCACAAATGCTGAATAACAAATGCACCAATTCAAGAACTAAGAAAGACAACATGACACCCTCAAAAGAACATGACACTCCAATACTAGAGTGTGAAGACAATGAGATAGACGAAATGCAAAAAATAGAATTTTAAAAATTGATCATAAGATTACATAGAAGTAATCAAAGCAAATGCATGAAATACTGAAGTCTGGACAGGATATGAAAGAAAAATTTTCCCATGTAAAATTGAGATCTTAAAGAGAAATCAAATGAAATAAGAATTCAATAGAGAGGCCAGCACTGTGGTGCAGCGGGTTAACGCCCTGGCCTGAAGTGCCAGCATCCCATATGGGCGCTGGTTTGGAACTTGGTTGCTCCACTTCTTATCCAGCTCTCTGCTATGGCCTGGGAAGGCAGTGGAGAATGGCCCAAGTCTTTGGGCCCCTGCACCCACGTGGGAGACCCGGAAGAAGATCTTGGCTCCTGGCTTCGGATTGGCACAGCTCCAGCCATTGCAGCCATTTGGGGAGTGAACCAGTGGATGAAAGACCTCTCTCTCTCTCTCTCTCTCTCTTTCTCTCTCTCTCTCTCTCTCTCCATATCCTCTTTCTGTGTAACTCTGACTTTCAAATAAATCTTTTTTTAAAAAAATTCAATAGAACAAATAAAAACTCAGCACAGAATTATTCATAGGTGTTTAAATCCAATTGAAAATTGATCCCAGTAAAAAATAAGAGTGAGAATAAGAGAGGGAGGAGATGTACAGTTCAGCACATGTTCCCACAGACTTACTCCTAAGGGTAAAGCTAAAAACTTGCCATGGGACTCCAAATCCCATTAAGCTAGGTGTTACTTATGCCATCTTGCTAGTTAAAGTAATCATTTTAAGTGAGTAACTTTCATATAGATAGGAATACGTGTCAAAGGGATCACATAAATAAGACCAAGTTTCTGCTAACAACAATAAACAGAATTTAAAAGGAGAGAATGATCCAACATGGGAGGCAGGCCACACAGCAGACTCGTAGAATGACAAATACCCCAAATAGCACTCTTACCTCAGAATCAGCCCTTAAAGCATTCAGATCTGGCTAAAAAGCCCATGAGAGCATTTCAGGCATGGAAAGCCAAGACACTGTGGCAAAAAATGACCTGCATGAAGGATCTCTGTGAGATCCCACTAGAAAGAAGGGGCCATCAAAGAAGGAGGTACTTTTCTCTGAAGGGAGGAGAGAGCTTCCACATTGCTTATGGCCTTATCTAAAGACTGATGGGGTTTGTGGACTCAAAAGGCTTCCATAGCCTTGGCAGCTCATGACAAGAGCCTTGGGAGATCACTGATGTCATAAATATGAGTGTCGATTGTGAAATCAACAACAGGAGTCACTGTGCACTTGCTCCCCATGTAGGACCTCGGTCCTTAATGAGTTGTACTATGAGAATTAACTGTAAAACTTGTCTTCAAATAGTACTTTATATGTTGTATGTCTGTGTGGGTGCAAATTGTGGAAATCTTTACTTAGTATACAGTTGGTTTTCTGTATATAAAGATAATTAAAAATGAATTTTAATTAAGAATAGGATGGGAGAAGGTGTAGGAGGTAGGATGGGAGTGAGGTTGGGAGGACAGGTATGGGGGGGGAAGAACCACTATATTCTTAAAGCTGTACCTATGAAATTTGTATTTATTAAATAAAACTTTCTTAAAAATAGAGGAACAAATAAATGCTAAATAATATTTCATTGTATGTACATAGACTATTCATAAATCTATTCATCTGTTTATGAACATTTGGATTGCTTCCAATTTTTGGCTATTGCAAATAAGGCTATTTGACAAAAATCTCTTCAAGTGCCTACTTTTGATTTTTTTGCATATACACCCAAGAATAGAATTGCTGAATCATATGGTAATTTAATTTCTATTTTTTGAGGAATAGCCACACTGTTTTTATTAAAATGGTAACATTTTATACTCCCACCAGCAGTGTACAAAGATTTCAATGTTTCTACATCCTCACCAATATTTGTTATTATCTACTTTTTTGCTGTTTTTTGTTATTGATGTTATAGTAACCATCCTAATGGGTATGAAGTGGAGAATGGATAGATTATCTTTTAAACTATTTATTATTTATTTGAAAGGGAGAGACAGAGAGAGAGCATGAGCTTTTATCTGCTGGCTTGCTCCCTATATGTCCACAACAGCCAGGAAAGGGCTGGGTTAAAGTCAAGTGTAAAACTCAACCCAGGTCTTCCACAAGGATTCAACCACCAGGCATTCCAATATGGAATGAAGTCATCCCAAGAGGTGTCTTAGCTACTGCACCAAATGCTTGCTCTGACTCTTTTTTAAATTAATTTATTTTAAAAGCAGAGAGAGACAGACATGTAGAGAGTTTCCTTTTGCTGGTTCTTTCCCCAAATGATTACAATGACTGCAGCTGAAATTAAATCCAGGTCTCCCAAATAGGTGGTGAGAATTCAATTAGTGGGAGCTATCGCTGCTTCCCAGGATCAGCACTGCAGGAAGCTGCAGTCAGGATGAACTGAATCCAGAATGATGAATTGAATCCAGGTACTCTGGTGTGGGACACAGACATCTTTACCAGCGTCTTTACCACCAGGCTAAATTCATTACTGAATTCTTAACATGAATATAATAGGCATTATAGGGAGGATGAAGAATTACATCAAGGGGCCGGTGCTGTGGCACAGTGAATTAAAGCCCCGGCCTGAAGTGCCAGCATCCAATATGGGCCGCAGTTCTAGTCCCGGCTGCCCCTCTTCAAAACCAACTCTCTGCTATGGCATGGGAAAGCAGTAGAAGATAGCCCAAGTCCTTGGGCCCCTGCATCCATGTGAGAGGCCCAGAAGAAGCTCCTGGCTCCTGGCTTCAGATCGGCACAATTCTGGCCACAACGACCATCTGGGGAGTGAACCAGCAGATGGAAGACCTCTCTCCCTGTCTCTACCTCTCTCTGTAACTCTTTCAAATAAATAAAATAAATCTTTAGAAAGAAAACAAAAAACAAAACGAAACAAAATACATCAAGACATAAAAGCATGGCGCACAAGGGATGTAAAGTGAATAGTTTAGCTGGGGACAGAGAAGAGTCTTTGTAGGAAACACTGGAAAAACCAAAGAGCCTTAGATTCTGGCTAAGGAGTTCCAAGTCTATCCAATTGCCAATGAGAACTGCTGAGTGTTTTCAAGGGAAAATGGCAAGATGAGAGCCATGCTTTAGAAAAGCTGGAGGAGAACACCACTTCCAAATTTTCTGCAGTGGTTCAAGAGGGGTCAGTATTGGGGCAGTGGTATAGGGAAGAGAAGAAGGAAGGGCAATGAGGGGGAGATTGAAACAACACAGCAGAGAGCCCCTGAGCTTATTAACCTAACTCAGAAAGAAAGGAGAGCACAGGTCGGGGTGGAATTACTGCTATTCTAGCACAAGCACTTTTTTTTTCTTGGCTTCACTCTTCCTAAACTCTAGAAAGAATAAATCCACCTTATTTCTTATTTATATTTATTCATTCTGGTTAAATTTCTACTCCCCTACCTATTCAAAATTGTGAGCATCTTAAAACCTTCAGGATTGCAAGTAACTGGTGGCTTGTTAAAGTGCCAGGGTAAGGTGGCAGGATGCCAAAAGAGCAGGCACAAGGGTCCTGATTAAATGTGGAGCTGCCTCATCAGTCTCTCACTGCCGAAGCCCTGTACTGACTCCGTGTGAGAAATGGGCCTTGCTTGCTCCAGACACTAGTGTTGGTGGGACCTTGTTACATGTGACCAAATCTAATCCTGACTCTTGCAGCCTAATAATGCCTTATAATTACAAAAATTGAAGCTTTATTCATGTGTCCTACAAAATAGAAACTTCTTTTATTTTGTGGAATAGACAACTTGGGGAACTGCTCAGGGCCATTTCTAAGTTCTAAGGTGAGACTTCAACAAATTGTCTTCTTCAGCCAGTTGGCAAAAGTTTCACATGTAGAAGATTTAAATGATGCAGATCATGTCTGTAAATGATGTTTCCTGAGGATTTGGAGGCCACCTTTCTAAATAATTTTGTCTAGCTCTCTGGAATCTTCGTGTTGACTGTGAAATAAGATGGCACTTCTGCATCATTTTCCCAAACTTTAAGTTTCCTTCAGGAAACTTTGACCATTAATGCATTTTGCTAAAGCTAGATAGGGTAACTCAGGACTGCTTTAATAAATGATCAATAACGCTACCTCAAAAATTGTCATTCTGGTCCCCTTCCAGGAAGAATACCAGTTGCCTGAAATAGATGTGCATATAATTGCCTAAAATGACTTGGAATGTAAACATGACCACCGAAGCATGGATCTTGCCAATTATACAAGAAGTGTGAATTGGGTAAGAAAGGAGATTCTGGCAGGTGACGCAGCTCACTAGGCTAATCCTCCACCTGCAGCGCCAGCACCCAGGGTTCTAGTCCCAGTAGGGGCGTTGGATTCTGTCCCGGTTGCTCCTCTTCCAGTCCAGCTCTCTGCTGTGGCCCGGGAAGGCAGTGGAGGATGGCCCAAGTGCTTGGGCCCTGCACCCTCATGGGAGACCATGAGGAAGCACCTGGCTTGTGGCTTTGGATAGTAGCTTAGGATACTGCTTTGGCAGTAGCAGCCATCTGGAGAGTGAACCAACAGAAGGAAGACCTTTCTTTCTGTCTCTCTCTCTCACTGTCTAACTCTGCCTGTCCAAAAAAAAAAAAAAAAAGGAGATTCTGTGGTAGGAATCACAGTCAAAGAAGGGGTGCATGACTGTTCAAAAGCATGCAAGGCAAATGAACAGTAAAGTGAAGAATACGACCAATTTTTAAGATTGCTAATGTAGCAACCCAAAAAAATTTTTCCACCATTTGAATTTATAATGTTCAATGGTGTAAGGATTGTTCCAACGTGCTAGACATTCCCCTCATTTGAAGTAAAGCTGTGGATGGTTTCTTGCTAGAAAAAGAGACAATAGACCAAGACTTTTCACCAAAATAGCCTGGTTGACAATATTGATGCTGATGCCCTTTCCCCTCCCTTGTTTAGCCTCCTGCTGGATGAATCCAGTAGCTTCTGGATGAAATGCCCATGCTGAAGTCTTCAGATCCATTTAATGAGGCATCATGACTAAATTTGGCAAGGTTTTCTTCCCGGCTTCTTTTCCACCTCAAACTGTTTTGATTCATCTGTGAGAAATTTACTTTCGCCAATTGAAAAAACCCTATTGTGGCTGCCAGTCACTAATCTCCCCTCTGACACATCCATTCAACCAGACTAAATCCAATATTGACATTTGTATCTTAGGAGGAAAGAGGTTAAGCGCTGGGAGGAAAAGCAACTCCGGAGCTCTGCCAAACACGGCACAGCATCGAAATGAGCTACAACGAGCTGGATTCGAGGGGGACCCCTGAGAACTCAGGGGGGCTTTGATCACATCCAGAGCCATCATTCTCCAGCTAGGCAGCCAAGTGGAAGTCGTTTGATGCTATCTGTGGGTAGCCATAGCAGCCTAATTAAAATTCTCCCCAGTGCTCAGAAATCTTTCTCTACCACCATCATTGCGAAGAGCTTCGAATGCTTCTATGGGAATTTGTTTCCCTTGACATAAAGAAAATTCCCCCACTGCAGTCCCTCCAGTATTCTGCCCCCATCTAGAACTTGTATAATCTGTCTTAGACTTGTGCCTAAAAGTACCAGGGAGGCAACGAGGGCTCTTCATACCAAAGCTTTGCTAGTCAGGACTGTCCCACCACACTCCAATTCATGCCCCGGCTATGCAACTCTGTGTCTTCAGTGTACAATCAACAAGGTGACAGCTTGCCTATCTACCGTGAGGACATGCAAAACAATTAATGAAAAACATGTATTATGAAACAAATATGCATAAAAATAAAAAATTTTGCACCAAAATAAACTTACCATTTAATTCTATTTTCCATGAAGTTTTGAAATACCCTCACGTAGGCATTGTTAAAACGACAAACACATTTATTTTAGAAATAAATTAAAAGTGTAGAGGAGGCATTTGGGGCAATGGCTAAGATCTCAGTTGGGATACCCACATCCCATGTTAGTGTTCCTGGGTTGAAGTTTTTTTTTTTTTTTTTTTTTTTTTTTTTTTGACAGGCAGAGTGGACAGTGAGAGAGACAGAAAGGTCTTCCTTTTTCTGTTGGTTCACCCCACCCAGTGGCCGCTGTGGCTGGCGCACCATGCTGATCTGAAGCCAGGAGCCAGGTCTCCCATGCGGTTGCAGGGCCCAAGGACCTTGGCCATCCTCCACTGCCTTCCTGGGCCACAGCAGAGAGCTGGACTGGAAGAGGAGCAACCGGGACAGAATCTGGCACCCTGACTGTGACTAGAACCTGGTGTGCTGGCGCCACAGGTGGAGGATTAGCCTATTGAGTCACAGTGCCAGCAATGGGTTGAAGTCTTGAGTCCACTTCCAATTATAGCTTTCTACTTCTGTGCATCCTGGCAGAGAGCAGGAAATGACTCCTATACTTAGGTCACCATCACTCACTTGAAGGACCAAAATTGAGTTCCAGGCTCTTGAATTTGGCCTGGCCCAGCCATAGCTGTTGCAGGTATTTGGGGAGTGAACCAGCAGATGGAAGATATCTTAGTCTCTCTCTCTCTTTCTGTATTTCAAATAAATAAAAATAATTTTTTAAAGATTTATTTTTTATTTATTTGAAAGACAGAGTTACAGAGAGAGGTAGAGACAGAGAAAGAGGTCCTCCATCCACTGGTTCACTCCCCAGAAAGCCACAATGACTGGAGCTGTGCCAATCCGAAGCCAGGAGCCAGGAGCTTCCTCCCGGTCTCCCACACAGGTGCAGGGGCCAAAGGACTTGGGCCATCTTCTACTGCTTACCCAGGCCATAGCAGAGAGCTGGATCAGAAGTGGAGCAGCCAGGACTAGAACCTACCCCCATATGGGATACCGGCGCTTCAGGCCAGGGCGTTAGCCCACTGTGCCACAGCATTGGCCCCAATAAAAGCAAATTTTAAAAGAAGAAAGTGTAGACTGTATTTCAGTGTAGGAACATAAATGTTTGCAGTGGAAATCAAATGTAAAGGTATCTATTTGAAATGAGTGAAGTGGATGAGCAAAACTCAAGGTGAGAAAAAGTCAAAATACAACTTGATAACAAGATGAATGGCCTGGTGTTATTTGCATCCAACTCTTCCACTATCTGCTTCCACAATCTATCCTCTTCGTCACCGAAGCACTATACTGCTTTCTTTATGATCTGTACCAGATTAAACGGAAAGGAAATTATTATCCAGGGAGGGTGAAATCTTTATAGCTTATGAGTGTTGGCTGAATCTTGGTAGCTTTTTCCTTAATGAAAAAATGGCTACAGAGTTGGCTGTGGTCATTTGGATGTTGAGCTCAAGCTGGAGGGTGAAGACGGGCTCACTTCCGGGTCTAGTAGCTGATGCTGGTGGCCAGCTGGGTATCTCAGTCCTCCACATCATCCCTCATGGATCCAGCTCCTCCCTAACATAATCTGGTTCCAGCAGGGCAACAGTGAGAGCTTGGGCTGCAGAATTAGCACAACTCCCCCTGGGACACATTTTTGTGGATCAAAAGAAGTCACAAGGCCAGATCAAAGTCAAAGGAGTAAAAACACAGCCCTGACCTCTCGATGGCAGGAGCTGCCCTGTCCCACTGTAACAGTGCATGGACAGAGGGGATATCGTTCATTGGTGGCCGATATCATATCTATCGACCACAGGTGGCAGGAGGAATCAGGGGACTCGTGCCCTGCAAGCCCAGTTGCAGTTCTGGATAGACCAGCTTCCAAATATCCCAGGCTGCTCCAGAAGTATCTTCTATATCATGGACTCTAGTGTTTGAGAATAGCCAGAACAGTGGCCATGAATGTACCTGGATTTCCCTGGGCTCTGTGATTTTGAAGACAAATATCTTGAGTTTTGTCTCAAATTGGAGATCAGACTCTTGCTGGAGTGGGCCTTGCCAAAGAGACTCCTGAGAAAAAGAAATCCCCATGAATGAAGTGAAGCACAGACACTTGGGTTCAGCAAGGGATAGGCATAGCTACTGTGCAAGCCTGCACGTGGCTGTGTGGTATGTGCACTGGGAGAAGCCCTGGCTGATGGCGTGAACTGGAGCCAACATCCTCAAGGTTGCTTGCTCACTATACCAGGTGCCCTTCAGGTCTGCACCTTTAATCTTTCTGTCCAGAAAAGATGCTTGTTACAGTTCACTCAATAATGTTCACAGCCTTGCGTCTGATGCGGTCTGTGAGGAGGAACCAACTTTATGCTTGTTCTGTTTTAATTTCCCACTGTAGACCACTATTTAATTTCCCATTGCAGACCACTATTTAGTCCTCCTGCAAGTGACCTGGCAAATGAATCACACCCCAGAGAAAGAAGAGTTCATTCAGGAAATGACCCACAAAATTCCTCACCCCCCACAGTAAATAGGCTGGCATTGTGCATAGGGTGCTTTGGGAGGAAACACCTGCCTAGCTGTCTCAATCTATACCTGTATCAAGTTCAAGATACACTTCATTATAGCAGCAGCATTGATCCTTGCTATGGCATAAATGCTATATTTCAACACTTTCCTGTGGGTTACCTCTGTATCACTTCATTTATTGCCTCACTCTGACAAAATCCCTATCTTTCATAATATACTGCAGGTATAAAAACCTACTAAGAACAGCAAGATATACTAATGTCTCATTTCTCATTTCTGGTGTGGCATTTTCACTCTTAGTGTTCTAGAGAGCCCACAACTACAGGCATAGACAAATTACATTGCCTTTACTGTCATTTAAATAAGAATGGCCATAAATAGGCCATGGCTTATTGCTTATAAAGAAATGCAATGGTGTTACCATGTATTCAATACCAACTATGTTTGCCTACATTATGAGTCCTACAAACAGTACATTATTTAGTCTTCCCAAGAAAATAAAGTAGGCATTATCATCTCCATTCTCCCAGAGAGGAAACTGAGACCCACAGGCATTATGCATCTTTCCCTCATCACATACTCCAACTCCTAGCCCAGTGGTTGAAGTCACAGCCTGAACACCAGCATCCCATATCAGGCACTGGTTCAAGTCCAGCTGCTCCACTTCCCAATCCAGCTCCCTGTAATGCTCCTGGGAAGGCAGGAGAAGGTTACCCAAATACTTGGACTCCTCTTACCCATGTAGGAGACTCAGATGGAGTTCCTGGCTCCTGGTTTCGACCTGGCCCAGACCTGGATCAGACCTGGCAACTGGGGACATTTGGGAAGTGAACTAGCAGATGGTGGGCCTCTCTCTCTCTCTCTCCCTCTCCCTCTCTCTCTCTCTCTCTCTCTCTCTCTTCTTCCATTCCACCCTCTACGTCATGCTGCCTTTCAAATAAAAAAATAAAACCTTTTAAAAAATACTGTAACATAGAAGCCAAGAGATGGCCTGCTTCAGAGAGTAGGATAGGATTCTTATATTTCCCAGGCATTTTCCATTGTGTGCCTCCAACCATTGTTTTCTCTCACGCTGCAATGCTGTGTCTGGTTTTTGTGCATCTCAGATAACAGTTTCACCAACCCATCTGGCCTTAGTTTCTTCCAGCCTTCATTAACTCTAATTTCATTATCACCTGTTCTGGTGTGACCCTGAGCTCCCTGCACACTTCTCCCCTTCCTCATGGGAAATGAATTTCTGTCTCAGTATCAGCTCTCTCCAACTGTGTGAGCCCTGAGGCAAGGCACTCATTTGTGTGTGAACACTGTCCACCTCTCCCTGCAGCCCCAGCTAATCCTAAGGCTCTGGCTCCTTGGTCATCTCTGGTTTCAGATGAGACCAAAGGGAATTTCTTAGCCAGTGTGTGGTGTGAGTGTGTGTGTGTATGCACTGCACAAACAATTAATAACGCTCAGATAATTTTTATTGATGACTTGCATTTGCGTACTCTATTTGGGTCTCCTTTCACCCTTTTGTTTTGTGAATTCTCACACCAGTATTGAATACAGCTCATGTATCCTTTGGGAGAAATAATAAATAATTTTCTAGTTTGGTAACAAATTAGGTGGCATTTATTTGATTTGCTGAGAAAGGCCAAATTTACCCCAGCAGTAAGTAAATGGGAAACTGTTCCAGCAGTGCCAATAGTGCATCCATCAAAAGGCTCAGAAGTCCCACCAACTAGAAAAAATATATGAAAGACATCACAAGAAAAAAAGGCCTGTCACTCTTTTCTCTTCCTTCCTCATCCAAGCCCTGAGTTCCCACCTGCCCTCCCCTCTACTTCTCTGCAGCAGGAATGTCTTCTGATTAGAGCCTGGATAGAAGTGCAGCGCAATATTGTTTTGTTGCCAATGAGCTTCTGCTAAATCTCTCTACTCCCAATCTTCCCTTATACCTCAGGTAAGAAAAAAAGGTAATGGGATTTGAGCATGTGACATCAGGTAAAACATACATGCACACGCACATACACATGCATGTATCTGTGTACACACATATACATCTATTCCTATAACTCATTCTTTGATGAATGCAAGGCAGTACTTTTGCAATTGAACAGCCTTTTATTAAACTCAAATTTCTAACTACTACTTTACATATATAATATGTTAACTCTATCTGTTGTAATACAAAGGATCTCCATTGTAAATTACTTCTTGTTTTTGTATTTGATTTCTTCACAAGAAGTAAATGTTGTCTTCCTGAGCAGTCTAGTTCTCTTTTACAGGTATTTATAGGCAAAAGAGGCATTGTGAAAGGAAACTGACAAGGAGGGATACATATCATTACCGACTTCAAAAAATAAAGAACCAGAGATATGCTACTCTAACCAAGATAAAAGGAAAACTGAGTTCAACATATCAAAAGAGAGAAGTCATAGCTATTTGACAAAGAAAATGGCTAAGACAAAGTTGAATCTTCCCAAGAAAAGTTATGTTTGATTAAATAAGGGACCGTTTTCCCCTGAGGCCTAGAATGGATACTTTGAGGGACATGTGCCTGTTATTGATATGGAATTCAGCCTTGGTGCATTATTTTTAAAGGAATCACAGTTGTAGCTGTATGCCAGTATGTGTACAGCCTTCAGATAAGCAATTGACCATGAAATAATAGTACGCGGCTTTTAATATATACCCTCTGGTTATGGGTGTGCATACTAAACATACAGTATTTTAAAATATATGTGTATACATATAAACACACAAACCCTGAAAGTTAAAGCTCTCTACATCTAATGGACTGGCAGCTGCTTGAAATTTCCCCTCCACTCTCCCTAAGGTCTCAGGTGTGGGATTCATGAGCCAATGTCTCAGCTAGAACAGGTGTCTATCGCTGGGTAAATAGCAATTAGGCCCAAATTTCAGACTTTTTTTTTCAAATCCCTTTCGGAGGAAAAGCCCAGGAATAAATAGTTGCTGTAACGGCCAGGGGTATTGTGTAGCATTATAGCCTCCAGCTGGTCTATTACATACTATAGACAGGCAAAGAATACGGGCACCTGACAGATGTGTTCTGTGGGCTTCATTAGGAAAGAAACAAAGAAACTCCTCAATTAATAGCAGCAGAGCCAAATGGGGGTGGGGGGGAGCTCGAGGGGAGAGGAATCATAGCCTGTTATTTAAACAGAGTCAGGGAGCCTTTCACTGGTGGCTTAATATGATTCATTAATAAAAACAGCTTTTTGAATGCCCAGTTTAAGTCAAAAGAAATCACTAGCATTTTTTTTTCCCCAGCAAAGGAAGGGCAAAATGACAAATTGCTGCTGTTAAATTCATTTCATGTGGGGATGGCCTTTCTCAAAGATCCCTTAAACGGCAAGGCTGGATGTTTGTCACATTAAGTGGCAGAGCAGTTCTCAAAAATCGACTGTGGCATGTCAGGGTCTCAGATGAATGGCCAGCAGAGGCCACCCAATAATTTTATATATCCAGACCAGGAAGCATTGAGTGTTGTTTAAATGAATGGGGGTTTTTAGAGTAATGAAATGCCGCTCTTATCCTGAAGAAAGGAAAATCTGTTCATGGTGTCACTTTTAATTTTTTTTTTCCTTGGGATGGTTGGAAATACTAGGGAAGCCCTGTTTGTGCGTGCGTATCATTTCTTGCTAGCAGCAGAAATCTGGTGATTTCTCCTTTTGTGTTTCCTTCACTCAAGATACACAGTGAACCTACACACAGCATAATATACAGTTGTGGGAGGGTGAGCTATATATTGGATTAGCAATAAATGAGTTCCAAATGAAAATGGCCCTTTTTCCGTGCAAGCCAAAATCTGCGGTAACAACCTAGCTCCTATAATAATAATTCTCCAGTTTTGACTCTGATGTAATATTTTAAAGAATACTGTTTGCTACCAGAAGTAGGCAGTTGGACATATTGCTACATTGATTGGAATAACCCCTATCCCTCTGTCACCACCACTCAATGTACATAGCACAGAATAAAGAGGATTCAGAAGCGACAACCTAGAGGGTGCAGGGAAAATATACTGGTCAGTGTTTGGGAAATTCAGGCTTAAATTACTGTGAGTGTATTAACCCGGGGAGTTTCTCATAGGCTAAGGATTCACGGAGGGCATGATCATAAAATGACCACAGCACAGTTTAGTTGAGAAAAACCACAGGAGTCCTGGAGTAACCTAGGCCAGCCAGGATGGGCTCCAAAATCAGAACTGAATGCTCATCTGTCTAATTGGGGTGTTGTCCCGCCAAAGAAACAGAAATCAAAACATAATTGGAGATGGCCAAATATGATGGGCCAGGGTCTTTGTGATGGAAATGTAATTGTAAATCTTTATGGCCAACTCAGGCTGTGACGTCTTGATGCTCTTCAGTTTTTAAAATATATTCTTGGCTTCTATTTGTATTTTTGCCCTCAAATAACAGCCACAGAACAAGAAGGACTGATATCTACTCCCAAATGAACAGGAATGAAAAGGAAAACCAGCAAGCTTTCCTGGAAGCACAGACATTTTTCCCACACTGCTAATATTTCACACTTTAGACTGAGGAATTAAAAACATAAAGGAAAACAGTTAAGATGTGAAACTATTATGTTCAAACTTTAGGTCACTGTGGATCTTAATCTTTAGAAAGTAGCATTAGTTCCAGAGTAAGTTACCATTGGTTCAAACTTAGAGCTGCTTCCCAGAGACCTACTGAAAGAAAATGCAACAATTTTTAGCTAGTGGATCTTTGTGGAATGTAATCATTCAAATTTAAAATCACTTTTGATGAGGGTGAAGAAGATGTAAAAAAAAAAAAAAACTCTCACCAAAATATGAGGCCATGAAAATAATCACTTAGTGCAAACATTTGACAGAGTATAATCCTAGCCTGCAGGTTTAAGTTTAAAAAAAAATGTGATATATTTCTGTTCATTTGATCAAACACAACTTCAATTTTTGCTTATTTTCTCTTTCTCAACTCAATGTTAAATGTCATTGTTTTCATTGGGCATTTTCAAACTACTCAGATGCACACTCGGTTTCAAACATGCTGATGAGACAACTTGAACACAGTTCTTGACTCCTCTTACTCCCTTGCACCCATATTCATCCTAGTTAGGTGTTCTTTCCTCCTAAATGAGTCTCAGGTTCACTCTCTGCTCTCTGGCCATCCCATCATCACTCTGTACCTCCTCATTTTGACTATTGCAGGATTCTCTCAGCCACTTTGCCCCTAACTTTAAGAGTCAGTCCAGTCTCCACTCACCTGTCATAGGAAGCTTTCTCAAAGGAGATCCAGACCCTTCACTCTGAGGTTAGAAGCATCCCTTGGTTCCCTTCATTTAACAAATAAATTCCAATGTCTAGCACAGTATGCAACAATCAGGCAGGCCTTTTCCTGCCATCCCCACTCATTAGTCCCAGTAGCTTTTCTGTAGATTTCAAAGGACATCCCACGGGCATGATCATATAGACAAAGTCAGTGTTAGGTTTTTCATCGATGCCCTCTCTTTACAAGGTTGAAAAAGTTCCCAAAAAATTCACCTTACTAAGAGAGTTTTTATCATAACTGAGTGCTTCACAGAAAGAATCCTAAGAACTTGATGCTTATCACAAGTGTCTGGCCATATATGCATTTTAGGTGAACAAATGTAGAGGTTACAGAATTGGCTACACATTCATTTCCATGGTGTTTCATAATGTTTATCTGGCCATGGAAAGAATACTCACATTTCTGTAGATTTCTCTCCACTCAGAAAGCATCCGTCTCTCTTGCTGTTCACAGGTTCCTAGTGCCAGATTTAGTTAGATCTGTCCCAGGCAGGTTCAGACAAAAGCACAGAGGAACACTGTTTCAGAGTAGCTAAGTCCTGGGTAGCTCCTCTGCTTACTGCACCGATCGTTGTCTCCAGTAGCTCCTCGTGTAACTGTCCCATACATCTGGAAAACTTCTAACTGCAATATTCCATTTGTGGCCAGCAACTCATTCTACTCTCTCCAAACCTGAAACCACACCATAAAATTTTGTTAGCATTTGATTAAAAAAAAAGATAAAAATCATCATCTTCATCCTGTTTGAGAATGTCATTTGTAATCTTTTCATCAAAACTGTACCTTTCAATTCCCATAATGGGTCACCCAAAAAGGAAATAACAGATCCTCTTTTGGTACAGAATAGAAATCCTTTGAGTGGCAAAATTTTCAAAAGAAAAATAAATAAAAAGCCCAGAACCCACCCTTAAAAAGCAACATCAAAAGAAAAGAAACCTACATGAAAAAGGACTAAATACAACTTTGAATATGTAGAACAATTTCCATATTATAAAAAAGTAAAAGTAGAAAAATATTCACAGCAAATGTGAGCAAGTGTACAAGTGTACATCCTCTATAGAGGATGTACATTTATTTCAGTTTTACCTATCACATGCTTTATTTTTAATTATTTTTAAGATTTAACCATTTAATATTTTGCTTTATTCACTTAATAGGTAAATATTATATATATACACACATACAATTTTTTCTTGAAAACAGGGATATTAATATCACATAACATCATTGTCATTCATGACAATGATCATAAAATGAAGAAAGATATATTGCTATGTAGATGGTTTGATTCAGTGAGAACAATATATACTTCTCTATACACCAAATAAGATGACATGCATATTTTATATTCTGTCTATATTAACTTCCACATATGACAGAAAACATGTAGAATTTGTCTTTCTGTGTCTGGTTTATTTCATTTAGCATAATGATCTCCAGTTTCCTCCATTTTTTTTGTTTATTTTTTGATTTTTGACAGGCAGAGTTAGACAGTGTGAGAGAGAGAGAGAGAGACAGAGAGAAAGGTCTTCCTTCCATTGGTTCACCCCTCAAATGGCTGCTATGGCAGGGTGTGCTGTGCCGCTCCAAAGCCAGGAGCCAAGAGCTTCCTCCTGGTCTCCCATGCGGGTTCAGGGCCCAAGCACTTGGGCCATCCTCCACTGCCTTCCTGGGCCACAGCAAAGAGCTGGACTGGAAGAGGAGCAACCAGGACAGAATCTGGCGCCCCAACCAGGAATAGAACCCCAGGGTGCTGGTGTTGCAGGTGGAGGATTAGCCTAGTGAGCCATTAGCCCAGTTTCCTCCATTTTTTGGCAAATGTTAGAACTTCATTCTTTTTATAGCTGAGTAATATTTCCTCATGTATATATACTACATTTTCTTTACCCAGTCATCAGTTGATAGACATCTAGGATGATTCCACATTTTGCTACTGTGAGTTGGTGTGGGGACCCATGGATAGGCTTGCCATGGGACCCCCCCTCCCCATGCTGGGCTTGGCTTATAGCAGTAATGCGGATGTAGCAGCTGATTGAACTTTCCATCTAGCTGAGGATCGTGGAAAACAACAAGATGGCGCTGATGCCCTGCCTGCTGCGTGACTCCACAGCTGAGCGTGATCAAGTGCCCGATTGGAGAGCTCTGTGCATGGACTGTGATTGATTGACTGTGATTGGTTGAATTCTGTATATAAGCGGACCGCGGGAAAAGGAACACACACACCAGCTTTCCCCCTTAAGGAATGTGCGCGCCATCTCTCCCCCTTTTTCCCGGTCCCCCACTCTTTTTCCTACTCCTTCTAAGTAAAAGTCTACTGAAGACCGATTAACTGCGAGCAGCGTCGTTCCTTTTGCGGCCGAAGGAGCTGACAAGTTGGGATGCAATAGACATGGGAGTGCAGGTATCTTCATATGCACTTTCATATGCTGATTTCATTTTCTTTGGATACATTTCTAGAAGTGGAATAGCTGGATCATATGGTAGGTCTACTGTTAGTTTTCTTAGGGTACCTTTTTTGTTATAGCTTTGCCTTCATTTGTTGTATTTTGACTTTGGGATAGTAGCTATTCTTACTGAAGTGAGATAAAACCTGTTTGTGGTTTTATTAGTATTTACCTCATGGCTAGTGATCCTGAACATTTTTTCATGAGTCTGTTGGTCACTTGTATTTCTTCTTTTGAAAACTGTATATTCATATCCTTTGACCATTTCTTAACTAGATTATTCGTCTTGCTGTTGTTGAATTTCTTGGGTTCCTTATATACTGGATACTAATCCTTTATCAAATGCATAATTTGCAAATATTTTCTCCCGCTCTGTCAGTTGTCTTTTCACTTTGTTTCCTTTGCAATACAGAAGCTTCTTTATTTGATGTAATCCTATTTGTCTATTTTTGCTTTTATTGTCTGTGCTTCAGGGTCTTCTACAAAAAAAAAAAAATGAAGTCATTGCTAATGTCTTAGCATGTTTCTTCTATGTTTTCCTCTAATAGGTTGATGGTTGCAGTCTTAAATTTAAATCCTTGATTGATTTTAAGTTGATTTTTGTATAAGGTGTAATATAGGGGTCTTTCTTCAAACTTCTACATGTGGAAATTAGAGGGAATACATTTAAATAGATAAGAAAATATGAGGGTCTCAATGACCATTCCTTCAACCAATAACAAATAAAAATTAAACATCAAAATACCTTTATTATTAATATTTAATAATATCAATTGATGTGAAATGAAGCTGAGACTCTCCCATTAGTAATGATATATAAATTGACCCAATTCTATAGAAAAACAGTTGCATAATATTTCAGAATTCTTAAAAATGTTCATATCATTTATCCTGAAATTCCTTATGGAAAATCCTTCAATTTGTTTGAAAAGTCTAAGTATATATTAATGTTAACGTGAACTTCAATAGCAAAATATTGAAAATTCCTATATGTTTTTGAAACATTTAATAGAATATTCAACCAATAAAATTTACAGTATGTGTCAAGAGTTTTAAATAATAAAAGGAAGTGCTAATGGGTTATATGTAGAAAATAAAAAATAGAATTCAGATTCTATTTGCTTTGCTTTCACTTGAAGAGCTGGTTGACTTTAAAAGAATATATAAATATGTATAACTGCTAACAAACATATTAAGGATGGTGAGATTACGAGTAACAATCTTTTTTCTTTGTTTTTAAAATTTTTTTAACTTTTATTTAATGAATATAAATTTCCAAAGTACAGCTTATGGATTACAATGGCTTCCCCCCCATAACTTCCCTCCCACCCGCAACCCTTCCCTTTCCCGCTCCCTCTCCCCTTGCATTCACATCAAGATTCATTTTCAATTCTCTTTATAAGAATATTACTTCTGTAATTGGGAAAAATATTTGAACTTGAAAAACTTGAAAACCTATATCCTTTTGATTTTTCTTTTATAGATCCTTTGTGGTAAATGAAATCTATCTAAATATTTACTCCTCAGAAGTGAAATCATTTGCATCTAACATGTGCCAGGCACTATGCTAAGCAATTGGTCACATCTCATTTAATCTTCATGATAACCCTGAAAAATAGATATTAATTCCATTTTTATGTATAAAAACCCAAGGCTCAAGAATTTTTGTAAGCATCTTGCTCAAGGTCATATGGCTAATAAGAACTAGGACTAGGCTTTTAACACCACATTATTTCCATGTTATTACCAATACTAGACATGCCTAAAGTGATCTCCCTTCCAGGCTGAGTCATTTATTAAGAAGAAAAATAAATGATGGATTTAATTATTTAAGGAATGAGATTAAAATGCACTTTTAATTTGAGCTTTTACATAGCCGTCATTTGTTTGTTCATTTGGAGATTTAAAGAGCAGGAAACAAATTCACGAAGCATCTTTCTAAAGTCATCCTGCATTGTTTCAGCTTCTCAAGTGAGAGCAAAACAATTAGCAATCTGTGGGAATGGTTACCAACCATATTTTCTTGTACACGCCTAGTGTGGTCATAACACCCCAGGCTGTGTGATTTGTTCTCCTCTAATAATGCAGTAAAGGCACTCGGAATCTGCTCTGCAGGCTTCTGCTTCAGTATTCTGTGGTTTGTCTAAAAAGACTGGGCAAAGGACTATTTTTAAAGCAGGGTTAAAATGCCTGAGTTTCTTTTTCTTCTTAGAGTCTAACAATTTGTCAAAAACACCTCACCTGGGAAGTCTGATGTAAGCTTGTTCTTTTCTCTTGCTGCTGTTTTTATTCCTTCCTTCTTTCTTTTATGCCTAACTGAGTAGAAGCCATTTTAAGCACCTTCCTCACTTTTAGGAAAAAGCTTCCTTATCTCGCCCAGGAGACGAGGTGAGTGTCTGGTACAGCATTTAAGTCACTGCTTGTGATGGCTGCATCCCATCACAGAGTCCTGGCTCCGCTTTCAAATTCAGCTTCCTGGTAATGCACATTCTGGGAGGCGGCAGGTGACAGCTCAACTTCTTGGGTCCCTGGCACCCACATGGCACCCACATCATTCAATCTCTCTCTGCCTCTGTTTTTCAAATAAAATATATTTATAAAAAGCTACTCAGGAGAGTAAAATCAAGCATGTTTGGGCTTTGCTTCCAGAGAGAATCTCAGCAATGCCCAGAGACCTCCATTCTCTCTCTTCTCTCCACTCTTAAAAATCAGGACACAGCTGATTCCGGCCCTGTCACAAATCTTCCCTTGACAATGGAGACAAAAAGATTATAACTGAACTTCAGTACTCCTGTTATGTGAATGGGTAAGTTCTTGCAATGGAGGAATTCGTGCAACCTGAAAAGTCTGTTTTAAACTCTACATGTATGCGTGTTTTTAATAGTTTCCTCTTTCATCTTTGCTTCACACTCTCCTAAAAATTATACTAGTTCTATTTCTCTAGTGCATTAAACTAACATGTTGCTGTGTCTCAGCTCTCCATGTGGGTGCCAGCATCAAAGCCTTGGGCCAATTTTATTTCATTTGTATTTGCTGTCAGAACAGTGTCTTTATTCCACAATGCCCTTCTCAAATCACCTCTCTGGTGGTTTGATAGAAGCAGCAAGCAGTGGAAAATATCTTTTTTAAAAATCCATGTTATTTCTTTTATGTTTTACCCTGTGAATACTGAATGCACAGCACACTTAGTTCAACAACCTCCTGAGTTCCATTTTTAAGATGAAAAGTACCCTTTATTTCAAATTTCCCTGAGAAATTTGATCCACTCTCCTTCTATGTAAGGAACTTTTGTTAGAGGGATGGTAGTTTACTCAGATCTTGGTCCATGATAAGCATTCTTACAATACCATTTGATTTAGACTGTCAAATGACATCTAGATTAATTTCATTATGTACAAAATTCTCAAAAGTAAAGACTGATGTTTGTTTAGGGAGCTGACAAAGCTGTAGAATTTTATCATGACACGTTTACAAAAGGACAATGAAGGTGGACTCTGAATCCCACCATCCCACTTAACCAGAGTGTAACTGTGCAGTGTTCACAAGGAAACACTTTTTCTTCAGTGCATGCATGGTGGGAAGCAGAGAGTAGGGGGAAATTGTAGTGAGTGAGCAGGTAGTGGGGAGGGATCCATCCTGTTTGTCACATCAAGGATTGTAAAGAATTCATCTCAAAGTGACACTGATGATGCAGGGGATTCAGTTCAGTCCAGACGCAGGCAGATGGCAGCTAAGCCCACAAGTAAACAGGGAATTCAACCCCAGAGAGTGTTGGGAGAAGGGGAGCAGATGCAGCGTGAAGGCCGGTGCTGAGAGGCTGCCTGTGAGGGAGTGGCCATGCTGCCCACCTTCCCTATTGCTCTGTGATCATTAAGGCATCCATCTCAATTGCTTTAACCTGTTCAAAAGCTGGCTTCTGCAGGCCACAGCCAATCAACTGGATGCTGAAGACAATAAACTGTTGTGCAGTTCTGGAATTGACTAAATTGAGAAGAGGACATTCCTAAAGAAGTCAATGGGGTGAGCCCAGCTAACACACACCAGCCACACCCTCTATTGCTTCCTGCTTCTCCTCTTACTCAACACCATCACAGAAGAGGGTGCACCCTCAGACCTTCTCCAATCCCTTCGACTTGCTCTATCCACAGATCTACTACTCTTTGTCATTCACTATGCATAGCCTAAGTAGCAGGCACACATTTACTTTGTGTGCTTGGTGTCTGTCTTTGCACCCAGAGGATAAGCTCCATGAGAGACTTCTCCTTCACTATTTTATTCTCACTGCCAAACACACTGCCTGGCACACAACAGCACTTTAGTAAGCATGTGTGGAATGCATGAAAGGATAAATGTTTGGGTGCCTGAGTGCATGAATCAATAAGATATATTTATGAGTTGCTATCTTACAGATCTAGTAAGGTCAGAAATCATATTTTGTTATGTTACATTGATTCTAAACTTTCTCATATTTTAACATCCTTGAAATGACATGGAACTTACAATTGATGGAATTTAAAAATAAAATGTAACAGGTTTTTTTCATTTGTAACAGTAAATAATGGTGCATCCTACAGTCATCAGTGTCTATAGAGTGTTGTAATAACAAACCATGGCCAATATAAAGACAAATAATACATACACAGATTCTGTCACACAAAGCTTCCCAGGGTTCCTTCAGAGTGGGGCTTTTCAAACTTTTTATGAGAATCGTCTTGTTTAAAATGCAATTTGTTCAAAGGAATTTAGTCTTTTACAGCCTGCCAATCTTTGTAGCACAGGTGAGCCTCTACCCTTACTTTGATAAATAGTCCATACAACAAAGATTTTCAAATGCTTCTTCCTCCTTAGGAAGAAGACTGGAAAGATTCCAGTAACTTTTACCAAATTATTGGAGGTCTGATCTTCAAAATAAAATGACCCGGTGAGACATAGATTCCTTTGCCTACAATCATTCATTACTGTTCCTTTAGGAGACACATTATAGTGACTGCCAAGCACCTCCACTGAGTGGGAAACAGTGAGAAAGTATATCTGTATTTCATATTAGTGTCCTGTGGCCACATCCACATCAGAAAGTATAATTGTTGGACCACAGGGATATTATCCCAGAGTAACCACAGTAACATTTGGGTGGATTTGCAGAAGGATTTGGGTGGATTTAGCAGTTCTCAGGTGAACAAAGGCTGAGAAGGAGGGCGTTCTAAACAGGAGGAATAACATATGCAAGCAGGTAGATATAAATGTCACCTCAAATCCCTTTTGGAGGCAGAGAGTCAATCAACAGTTACAAATGAGAATATTAATACCACCTTCTTTTGTAAAAGCCTTCATTTATTAAATCAGATATTCTTCAACTATGTGATACTTTCCCTATAACCATCCATGAAAATGAGAAAAATACTTGTGGTAGGAGCCTCTAAGAGAGCACCCAGTTGTCCTCCCCTCCTGGGATTCGGGTCTTTGTGCCCTCTGTGCCCCTGAGTGTGGGATGGTCCTAGTGACTGGCTTCTTTTTTTATGGATTTATTTATTCATTTATTTGAAAGGCAAAGTGATAGAGAGGGAGAGACAAAGAGATTTTCCATCCACTAGATGCCTCCCCAAATGGTTACAACAGTCAGGGCTGGGCTGGGTTGAAGCCAGGAGCCTGGAACTCTGTCCATTGTCTCCCACATGGATGTCAGGGATCCAAGAACTTGGACCATCTTCTGCTGCCTTCCCAGACACATTAGCAGGGAGCTGCTTTAGAAGCAGAGTAGCAGAACTTGAACCAGTGCTCCTATATTGGATTCTAGCATTGCAAGCAACAGCTTAACCCTCTATGCCACAATACCAGTCCCATTAACTGGCTTCTCACAGATAGAAAGTCATAAATGTGTGAAGATGTCACTGTCAAGATCAGGTTCCCAAATGACTTGCTTTCATCTTGCTCATTCTTCTGATTTGTATCCACTAGCGCTGAGGAATGCTGTCCTGTGTGCAGCTGCCACACTGTGCGCAGTCCTACTTAGGTTCACACACAGCAGTCTGCAAAGAACCAAGTCCTGCCAATTGTGAGGATGAGCCCAGAAGCAGCTCTATCCCACACCCCCAAGTCAAGGCATCAGAGGAGACCCCTTAGCTCTGGTGGAGACTTTGACTACAGCCTCAAGAGAGAGCTGGAAACAGAGTTCAGATCCATGGTATCCATGGAGTAGTAAATGTTTTAAACAGCTTAGTTTGGGGTAACCTATCACATGCCAATAACAAAATATTCTTTGTGGGGGGTCATGTTATATTCTCTCATTATATCCTTGACAACTAGAAAGGTAAGTATTTTCCTCCCATTTTACAGATAAGGAAACTGAACTCAAGGACTTCTGTGACTTGAAAAGGGCATCAGATTCAGACATGGTACTAGTGAGGCTCACATCCAGCCTCCTAGCTCATTCCTTTCAATCACATTTGCAGCAGCATTAACAGTTAGTGATCTGCAGAACGGGGTCCCCATCTTAACTCTACTCAAACACTATATATACAAGCCTCTGAGTAGCTCGACTAAGCCATCTGGATACTAGGTTCTTCATAGGATGATGATGTGGTTGACTTGGGGATTGTTAAGAGTCCACCTTAGCTCAAAATTTCCCCATTTTGTAAAAGGAAGATGAAAAGATGTAACTGAAATTATCTTGATGGTTAGGGGTATCATCAAGAAAACTACCTTTCTCTCAGTCCAGTCTGTCCACTCCTCCTGTGCTAATCATATATACCGCTCTTGTTGCCCTAACCGCCCTCTCTGGGTGTCCTGTCTTTGAGCTTCTTCTACAGAAACAATCTCTTGCTATGACCTTCACAGACCCAGAAATGCCCAGCTTTTAAATAGCAGATGACATTTAGCAGGCCAGTTTCTATTAGCTGACTCTGTTCATGAGAAGTATGAAGTTATCTATGCTCAGAAAATCATAATCTTATTTTGTGACTTACCCCCTTTTAGCTAATACCTAATGATCTGGGAATCCAGGAGCAACACCAAGAGAAAATCAATATAAAATATATTTCTTGACTACTTATTGAAAGACTGCACCATTACATTACCAGTTAACAGTGCATTATAAGAAATGTGACTACCTTTATTATAACAGATTTTTAGCAATATACACAGGAGAGAAGTGAGAGAATGCACTGTGCCATTATGAATCTGTCAGTCACACATCTAAGAGACATCAGTTCCATCTTGAACAAAATTTCCTGCCACTCAGAAATCATGTTTAACATTAATCTGTTATTCTGATCTGTACTCACTAGATTTTTGATGGACAGGTGAACTTATAAAATTTTCAATACAGCTATTTTCTGCAAAGCTAAAACTTGGAGCTAAACTTACTCTTTAGTGAGAATTAACCATAATTACCTAATGTCCATTTCCATTGTTCATTCTTCTCTTATATTACTATGAATAGTAGTGAGATGCACAGACATTCAAAGCACAGGCAGTCTGCTCAAGATTATAGCCAAATAACTGCTGATTGCAAAATTAAGAGTAAAAACTACACTACAGCACTATCACAAATCAGAACTAAATTTAGCTACTCACAGATGCCAACAACACATTTTAAATACTTACCTTTCCTAAGGTGGGATAAAGATGAATAAATAAATAAAAATTCACAGTTCCATGTTCACAGCACAGAATAAAAGAATCTGTTTTCCATGCAATGACATTCTAAATGAAAATAAGCAATTACAAGGTGGGCATTTGGTGCAGCGGTTAATGGCATTTGGTTGCCACTTGGGACACCTGCATCCCATATCAGAGTGCCTAGGTTCCAGTTCTGGCTCTGCTTCTCATTCTATTTTCCTGCTAATGCACACCCTGGCATGCAGCAGATGATGATGGCTCAAGAAATGAAGTCCCTGCACCCATATGGAAGGCCTGGACTGTGTTCTGGGCTCTTGGCTTTGGCCTGGCCCAGCCCTGCCTCTTGGAAGTGAACCAGTTGGAAAGTGAACCAGTTGATGGCAGATCTCTCCTCATCTCTCTCTCTCTCTCTCTCTCTCTCTCTCTCTCTCTCTCTCTCTGCCTTCCAAGTAAATTGAAAATAAATAAAAAAATTTAAAAATACAGTTAAGATTTAAAAAACAAATAGGAGATCAAAATTGACTCTCAAACAACCAGAGAAAGAAAAGTAAATTTGTGTACTTGCAAACCTTAGCATCGCTGGAAATGGAGTAATTCCGGAGGTACCCTCCCCATGTGCCCAAGTGAACACTTGCTTTTGTCCTCTCACTCCTCCTTGACCAAGGACCAGCACTACTTGGTGATTTCACAGGCTGAGGCCACCTTAGGTATTTAGAATTCAGAAATAACCTCTTTCACAAGGGTTATGTACTTTTTGCTTTCCCAAACCACTAGGAGGTATTCAAAAATCAAGAGACCTTTCAACCAATGCAAGTACTTAACATATAATGGCATTTTCATATTTCAGGGTATTTTAATAAATTATCTAGTGAGGAACATATTAATAACTTAAAATATCTTCAGTGTTTACCTGATGCACAAATGTAACTGAATATCCTATCTTCTTATTTGCTAACACTGACAACCCTACTGCTAAGCCCTGAGAGACAGTACAAGTGTGGCCAGTTAGTTGTGGCATAATTGAGATAAGAATTCAAATCTCAATACATATAGCTTTGAGCACCTTCCACACAGGAATAAACCTAGGAGGAAAGTTACAGCTACTCCAATCCAAGAAGCAAAGCAAAGCATAAAGTTGTAGAAATGGATAGGGCAGAAGAAGTACAGGATGAAATTTATCTTTCCAACTGACCAGAACAAATATCTTTGATTATTTGAATTAAATTATTTGAAATTTATCTATTTGAATTTTATTCAAATTATTTGAAAATTATCAAAATAAATGTCTCTTTTAATTTTCCAAAAGCATCTCTCCTAGCAGGGGCCCATACCCACATTATATTATTTTCACCAAAATCTTGCCTCTCATCTAGAGCTGAAAACTTGCAAGATGTCAGAAAGAAGTTATCCAGGTCCAAAGCTTATGCCTAAGTGTTAACATGGGATGAAGATTCAGCACCTCGGATAGCGGCTGCTCTTCCGGAGGAGGAGGCACACTCTGTTTTCACTACTCCAGTTCTGAGACTTTGGAGAGTTGTGTAAGTAACTGTATTTCCTCAGATTGCCAATTGGTATAATGTATCAGATCACCAACATGGCAAATAAGGTTTCCAAACAGATATCTGACACCAACATCCAACTATAGGTCTTTTTTTCTCTGTCTATGCCTTTTTCTCCATTTTCAAATTCTCTTCCATATACTTATTTTCTCTTTTATTTTTTTCACAGATTGGCATGCATATTGTATAGTCCTGATGAAGAACACATAACGAAAATAATGCTGTAAATGAGAGGTCAAAATTCCTGAAAGTAGAACTAAAAAAACAGATAATGGATTAGCGATTGTCAAGGGTTGAGGATGAAGGAAAGGGTTAGCAACAAGAGGGAACAAGAGAATGATGGAATGTTCTCTATCTTGATTATAATGATGACTGAATATTTTATACACTCAACAGGGCTCCCTGAAATGTATAAAGATGCTTGAAAAAGTCCATGGAAAATGAAATTTTAAAATAAGCTTATTTTGGTATAAAAATGTTTTGAAGTCCACATAAAGGCTTTTTCTTAATATGCCTTCTCCCACAGAAATTCTGAAGGCCCCTTGCATGCAAGATTTTCAAAATTTCTCTATACCAAAATTAAGTCCAGTTTTTTACTCCATGGATTTTTTGAAGTATCCTCGTGTATTATAAATGGTGATGTATACTTCTGTAAATTATACTTCTGTAACTGTGATGAAAAAATAAAAAGATGTCACAGAAAAGAAGGGGAGTAATTTGGAAAATGGGTACCAAATCTGAAACAGAAAAAAAATACCTTCATAATATCACACAGCATAGTGGAGTGACTGTGGTTCACAATAACCCAGTATACATTCTTTGAACAAATAGAAGTACCGAGGCTCCAGTGATAATGACAAAGAGGAGGAAATGGGAATTACACTGATTTGATCCATGAGCTTTGTATATGTGTCCTGAAATATCACATTGTCTCCCATAAATATTAGCAAATTATGTTAGTCCAAAATTTTTTCATGTTTAAAAAATAAATTAAAAAAATGCATGTCTGCCAAATTTCCCTGCTGCCCACATGCTAAATTCCTTTAAGGCAGCAGCTGAATTAGTTGCACACTATGAAAACTTCGTCTACAGAGGGGTAATCACAAACTAGAGATAATCCCAGATGCTGGAGACAAGGATTTAGGGACTGGACCTTTCACTCTGCCTCTAGCAGGCAGAATTTGAGCCAGTGAGTGGAAGAAGGAGAAAAGTGGAATTGAATTATGCAAGAATAGATGTTACTACTTTATTTCTGGGAGAAACTATTCAAATAGTAGCTGAATAACATCCTGTCAGGGATTATACTAAAGAGATATGGGGGTTAGATGAGCACTAAATGAGGTGTCAAATAACATCCTTTACAACCCTGAAATTCTATTGGATTTACCCAAATTCACATTTATTTGTCATGCCTTATTCTCAGTGTGCCTTCATAATGTATTACTTTCCAAAAATCAATTAAAGGGTTTCTCTCTGGTAAGTAATCATGGCTGTTTTCTCCTAAAACATATATATGAATTCCTCATTATATTAATAATGATTTCCTTTATGAGGACAATATTTGCATTAACTTTATTACTTAAAAGTGTAGAACAAGTCATTTTGTGCATAATGAAGATCCAGGAAGGACCTTTGTATTTCTTCCATGGTTTCTACAGAAATAGTACTAATATCTTCAGTTGTTCAAAACAAGCTATCCTCTTTCCAAGCCAAGAAAAATCTCATTCCACATGGACAAGTGTGAATTTAAAAGTAACAATCCACAAACCCCTAGATTTTTGCATTTTTCCTTCTGTGGAAAACAGAGTCATTCTCTTTTCTATTCTCTAGGGTCACATAGTAAAAACAAAAATTGAATATTTAACTCACTCCAATGGATTTGGGATCTCTCAACATAATCTTCTGAGTAGAATAAAATTGCCAATGCTAGGAATGCTACACTGTGCCCTTTTACAATGATTATCAAATACAGGATACGCTTTTCTCAAGTTACTCTCTCATTTTAAGTAGATCAACAATTGCTTGACTATTAAAATTACTTGAGAGCCAAATGATGCATACAAATCTCATACCAATTGTGAGCTTAGATTTGTACTTTACTGCATTCTAGATAAATCACTGCAAAAGATTTTAAAGGCGTCTCTGAAGAAATCATATTATGTCATTTAAACTTTGCTCTTGTTATTTTCATAAGAACTAAGCTTCTAAGCATTGTTTAAGGTAATGTGTTCCCTTTGCTGGTTTAAATATCAAGGTTATATTAAAAACAAAGTCTAGATTTCTTCCCTAGTTAGTGTATATTGAATACATTGTTAATAATGAAATCTGGCCCAAATTTTAAGAAAAATCATTTTTCTCTGCCTTTAAGTGTTTTAAAGCCTTTCTTTTTTTCTTATTTTTAAGGCCCTCTTAAGTGTTACAGCAAGAACAGAAATTTTCTGACAAAAGGAAGGGAAGACAGTGGAAAGAACAGGGCCATCAAAGAAGGAGGTACCTTCCTCTGAAGGGAGGAGAGAACTTCCACTTTGACTATGACCCTGTCGGAATTAAGATCGCAGTTGGAGAACTCAAAAGGCTTCCATAGCATTGGCAACTCACTACTAGAGCCTAGGGAGATTACTGACGCCATAAACAAGAGTGTCAAATTGTTGAGTCAACAACAGGAGTCACTGTGTACTTACTTCTCATGTGGGATCTGTCCTTAATATGTTGTCCAATGTGAAGTAATGCTATAACTAGTACTGAAACAGTATTTTACACTTTGTGTTTCTGTGTGGGTGCAAACTGAAGAAATCTTTACTTAATATATACTAAATCGATCTTCTGTATATAAAGATAATTGAAAATGAATCTTGATGTGAATGGAATGGGAGAGGGAGCGGGAGATGGGAGGGGTGTGAGTGGGAGGGAAATTATGGGGGGGAAGCCATTGCAATCTGTAAACTGTACTTTGGAAATTTATATTTACTAAATAAAAGTTTAAAAAAAGAACAAATAAATAAATAAATAAACAACCATTAAAGTAAAAAAAAAAATAAGACGGGAAGATTCAATTTTTGATAAAAATTTAAGTCACCATACGAGGAAAATTATAATTGATCTTTATAATTGAGTTAAGCAGACTTTTAAAAATAAATTTAAAACAAGGAAAGTAACAAAATCAATTAAGATACCTAAAATTATAAAATACATGTTTGCAAATTTCAGGTTTGTTCTCTTTGCTTGAAGTCAAGTTTCACATACAGGATACAAAAACCACTGATCATTGATGAAGAAATACAAACATTCTCACCTTTATCATTAAAATACTAAATATAAAAATCTGTTAAGTGATACAATGACTAGGGTAAGAAGCAAAAAGCAAAATACCATATTTAACTTACAGCCAAGATTCTCAAACTTCAAAGTGCATGAAAATCACCGTAAGGGTTTTGTCAAAGCACAGAATACGGGACTCCACCCTCAAGGTTTCGGATTTAGCAGGTCTGTGTGGGACTCAAGAATCTGCATGTCGAACTAAAATTTCGCGTGTGATGCTGATGCTGCTAGGCTAGAGCCAGATTGGAAGTACCACTGCCACTGAGAGAAGATAATGGCTATGAATGTAGCAAGAACAGCACAGGTGTGGGAGCCAGGAGCCTTCCTTGCCAAGAGACAGGCTTAATGGTGAAGGCTCTGGTGAAAGGTATCCGGATTTAAATCTCACCTTCTAAGCCTCAGATTTCTCATCCATAAAATGGGTATAATAATTCCAACCTTATTGTTACCATTAATCACCTCTAAAATGGGGATAATGACACCTCTGTCATTCTTTCAAATTACTTGGCATAGTGCTTGGATGTTGTCAAAAAATACTGGGCTAATGTTCTTTGCTGTAATCTTAGGATAAACATACAGCACACACAAAACATTTTCTTTCATTTTTTTTTTTTTGACAGGCAGAGTGGACAGTGAGAGAGAGAGACAGAGAGAAAGGTCTTCCTTTGCCATTGGTTCACCCTCCAATGGCTGCCACGGACAGCGCGCTGTGGCCGGCGCACCGCGCTCATCCAATGGCAGGAGCCAGGTGCTAGGTGCTTTTTCCTGGTCTCCCATGGGGTGCAGGGCCCAAGCACTTGGGCCATTCTCCACTGCACTCCTGGGCCACAGCAGAGGGCTGGCCTGGAAGAGGGGCAACCGGTACAGAATCCGGCGCCCCAACCAGGACTAGAACCCGGTGTGCCGGCGCCGCAAGGCGGAGGATTAGCCTGTTGAGCCACGGCGCCAGCCACAAAACATTTTCTTAAAGAGAGAATGTTATATTGAATGATCTTTAAGACTTACTGTTATAAAATTCTATGATCCTAAGTCTATTGTCCATCCTCCTTATGTAAGACAATTTCAAATTTATACAATTTCATATCTATCATTCTTTGCTAAGTAATCTTTCTATGCTTTCATAAAAAGAAAAGCAACACACTCCCCTGCTTTCCTCCTTGCATTGGGCTCCCAAAGCAGTAGAGGAGAAAGACCATACACAAGTTGAACAGTTTAATAAGAATGATAGCATAGGTTGAAGTGTTACAGGTAGTGGTCCGGAGATTAAGTTACATAGTAGTGGGGAAAAAATGTAGGCTAACTTCAAAGAGAACTTGAACCTTAAGCTTCTTCTTCATCATTATCATCATCATCATCATCATCATCATCATACAACTTTTTGTAAGCTTCCAGAGAAATCTGTGTTAGCTCAGATATTATTTCATTTTATAAGTTTTAAAAAAGCACAGAGGGGCCGGTGCCATGGTGCACTTGGTTAATTCTCTGCCTGCAGCACCGGAATCCCCTGTGGGTGCTGGTTCTAGTCCTGGTTGCTCCTCTTCCAGTCCAGCTCTCTGCTGTGGCCTGGGAAAGCAGTGGAGGATGGCCCAAGTGCTTGGGCCCCTGTACCCGCATGGGAGACCAGGAAGAGGCACCTGGCTCTTGGCTTTGGATCAGCGTGGCTCCGGCCATTGCAGCCATTTGGGGAGTGAACCAACGGAGGGAAGACCTTTCTCTGTCTCTTTCTCTCTCTCTCTCTCACTGTCTGTAACTCTACCTGTCAAATAAATAAATAAAATCTTTAAAAAAAAAAAAAAGCACAGAGGTGCAATCAATTTAACCAAAGCCACACAGCTAACATGGTGGGAACCAATACTTACAGAGAGCTCCTCAAACAACATCACACACTGTTCTCATCATTCCAAAGGGGAAGCAGCAATTTAACCAAGGGCATGGAGGAAAAGCTTCAGTGTATGATAGTCAAGGAGTTGAAACGATCCTTCTGTACGTAGAGATTTAATTTAGTAATTATTAGCCACAAGGTTAGTTGGAGTTAGAGCTGGGAAAAACCAGATGATAATTAGTATGATATCTCTAAATCCATTTTGAGAGTGTACATTTTAATCTTGAGGTCACTGCACAGTTACTGAAAATTCACTGTTTATCTGGGTGCATGCCAAATTTTAGAAGAAAGGTGATCTCTTCATTCATTTACTCACTCAGTGATAATTGAATGGGTACTGAATAAGCACCAAGTTTTGTGCTAGGTCCTGGGCTCACAAAGATGAATAAGACATAATCCTATTTTCAAGGATCTCTCTAGCAGGAAAGAGAGCAGTACACATTAAAAATTACAATGCCATATGATACAGGTGATATTAAAAGCAGAATGTAGTTGAGTGAAAACTTACATTCAACTGTCAAAAGACTTACTTGTAGTGTTCTCCCCATTCAAGTAGATTTAGCGTTAAATAAGTTTCCAATGAGTGTATCAAATTCATTCATTCCAGCTAAGAGAATTCAAAATCACACTTTGGTATGAATCCTAGGAAGTAGCTGTTTGTGCTTGAATAGCAATGAAGTTCCTCCAACAGAGTAAGGCAAGGAGCAGGAAGATCTGCGTATAATACGGTATGCATATGCTGGATCCTCAAAGATGAATAGAAATACATCCAGCAGATTAGGGGAGAAAGCATCACACACATTGCAAAGCCCAGGGCCCTGCGATAGCCTGGTCTATTAAGAGATTTGCCAGATGGCTGGGTTTGCTAACATGAAGCCAAGATTGACAATAGCTATGGCTCTGGACTATGGCCATTGCAGTGGAACTGGATAATGAATGATATGTGTGCTTCTTAGAGAATTTAAGTGAAATTATCTACATCAACTGCTTAACACTCTCCCTGGCATGTCCTGGATTCTCACTGTGTTAGTTACTCTCTTCCATCTTTACTTCACACCGATTTCTTTTACAAAGATATGCATGAGTTTGAATAAAAATACTTTCTTTTTATTCACCAATACCACAGTTTAAGAATTTCAGATGCGATGTGGGCATCTGACACAGAAGTCAAGAAGCTTCTTGGCACACTGGCATCTTCCAGCTCCACTTCTGATTCCCGCTTCCTGATAATGCGCGCTCTGGGAGCAGAAGGTAATATGACAGCTCAAATAGCTGTGGCCCTGCCACCCATGTGGGAGATGCGGACGGAGTTCTAGGCTCTTGGCTTCTACCTGGCCCAGCCCTGGCTGTTGCAGGCATTTTGGAGTGAACCTGTAGATGGGAAATCTCTCTCCACTTGTCTCTCTGCTTTTCAAATAAAATAAAAATACATATTTAAAAAATTTAAAAGTCAGGTTGACTTCGTTCAGATTTCTTAGCAGCCTTTTAAACAGTGTGTACCATTACCTAAACTTGGAATTTCTTCCACTCCTGGGTACACTTTCATAAGCCATGGAGGCTCCTCTGAAACCCAGAATTCTGGCACAAACAGGAGTTTGATTCCCATGAAGCTCTGGAGTCAGAATCCCAGTTGTCAGTCCCAGCCTCTGGCAGAGTACTAGCTCCATAGATAAGCCTGACACACAGCCAGGTTTGAGGATCACAGAGACAGCACCAGGAATTCGTACAGCATTCTCCCATTGTGGATGCAGTACCCACATTTGCTAATAATGGTTTAAAGAAATATTTGTTTAGAGTTCCCTTTTTTGAGGTAAAATTCATAGTCTGTGAAGTGCAGAACCTGACATTTTGAGTCCAAAGGGCTTTGATGAGTCTTGAGAAATACTCAAGTGATCCATCTACCATTGAGATACAGGATAGCTCCATCATCTGGAACAGCTCCTTCATGTTGCATCCCAGTATGTTCCTTCCCCTGCCTCCCAGAGGCAAACACTGTTCCTACTTCTATCACTGATTAGTTTTGTATATTTTAGGACTTTGCCTAAGTGGAATCCTAACAATATATATTCTTGTGTCCGACTTCTTTCACATACACACTTGATTTTTGTCATAGGTCATCCATATTATTGTCCTTAGTACATTTCTTTTATTGTTGCGAAGCATTCCATCATGGAAACATATCATGATTTCTTTATCCATTCTCCTGTTGATGGTCATTTGGACATTCCCTATCTTAAGTAATTATGAATAAAGCTATTATGGACATTCTTATAAAAGAATTTTTGGACATACTGTTTTTTAATTTTTCTGTTTCTCAATTTTAATTTTGTTTGTGTATTTGGAAGGCAAAGAGACAGAGGGAAGAGAGAGCAAGAGAGAGAGATCTTCCATTCATTTGTTCACTCCCCAAATACCCGCAACAGCTAGCAGTAAGGTTTTTTTAAGTTTTGTTTATTTATTTGAAAGGCAGAGTTACAGAGAGGCAGAGACAGACAGAGAATCTTCCATCCACTGGTTAACTCCCCAGATAGCTGCAATGGCCGGAGCTGCACCAGGAGCCAGGAGCTTCCTCCGGGTCTCCCACGTGGGTGCAGGGGCCCAAGGACTTAGGCCATCTTCCACTGCTTTCCCAGGCCATAGCAGAGAGCTGGATCAAAAGTGGAGCAGCCAAGACTCAAACGGGTGCCCATATGGGTTGCTGGCACTGCAGGCAGAGACTTTACCCGCTACACCACAGTGCCAGCCCCTACCAGTAAGTTAAGCAGAAGCCAAGCACCAGGAACTCAATCTAAGTTTCCCACATGGGAGGCAGAGACCCACATACTTGATAATCACCTGCTGCCTCTCAAGCTGTGCATTAGCAGGAAGCTAGCATCTCTAGCTTTAGGCACTCTAGTGTGGGATGCAGGCATGCCAACCAGTGTTTTAACACCCCCTATAGTTTTGTTTATCGTGAGTTAATACCTATGAGTGGATATGGGGAGTCATGAGGCTGGTGTAGGTTTAATTTTATAAGAAACAGCCAGAGGCTGATATTGTAGCACAGTGGATTAAGCAGATACTTGTGATGTGTTCAAGTCCTAGATGCTCTGCTTCTCTGCTTCTCTGCTTCCCATCCAGCTTCCTGCTAACGTGCCTGCAAAGGCAGTGGGAGATGGCTCAAGTTCTTGGAGCTCTGCTACCCATGTGCAAGATCCAGAAAGAGTTCTGAGCTCCTGGCTTTGGCCCAGGTGAGCCCCAGTTATTGCAGCCATTTGGGGACTGCATAAACAGTAGAAAAACTCTGTCTCTTTCTCTCCCTCTCTCTCTCTCTCTCCCTCTGTTGCTTTCCCTCTCAAATAAATAAACAAACAAATCCTTTTCAAAAACTATAAGAAACAGCCAAACTCCTTGCATTAAATACTTGAAAATGTTCTATGTACTTTACAACTTTTCCTCTGGCCAAAGATGGTTTTATTATGGCCTCTTTCCAAGAATGAAGCTGAGCAAAAATTAGGACTCTCCTCTTTCAGCTAGTGGGAGCACTGTTTGCTGAGAATGGCATTGATGCACTCGGTCTTTCAAGTCCCTTCCCCACAGCTGAGGGATCCTGTGGCTCATGAATGGGATGTACACAGTCACAAGAAAACTCAGCAAAAAATTCCCAAAACACCCATGTCCATAAACCAGTGCTGGAGCTGGCATTGTAGTACAGTGAGCTAAGCTGCCACCTGTGACACTGGCATTCCCTATCAGAGCACTGGTTTACATCCTGCTGTTCGGCTTCGGATCCAGCTCCCTGCTGAGGTGCCTCTGAGAGCAGCAGAAAGTGGCCCTAGTACTTGGACCCCTGTACTCACATGGGAAACTCGGATCTGGGTCTGGGTTCCGGCTTCAGCCTGGCCTAACCTCAGCCATTGCAACCATTTGCAAAGCAAAACAGTGAACAGAAGATCAACTGATAATCATTCTCTTCCCCCCTCCAAAATGGAAAATCTTCAGAAAAAAAGCAATGCTTACACTTCCAGTGGACCATCCAGAAAAACCACCTACAAGATCCACGTCCTCACAAACTGAAATTTTTGTAGTTCAAAGAATTGAATTAGGACAAGTGACAGGTATCAGTCCTAGAAAAAAAAAGATAACAAAAGCCTTGAACCAATTTTATCATTTTGTCAGCTTCACACCCCACCCCTCAACAACAGTTTTTTTCCATTTGTTCCAGGCATGTATTTTATTACCTGATGTATGTTGGGGCTGGGCATAGAGGAGCGAGAAGAGAACAGCTGTGATTATGACAATTTCTTTCCTTCCAAGTAATTCCAGTTTGGTAACAGTGACAAAACTCTAGCACTTTATCATAATTCTCCCTTTCCAGAGAGTGGACACGTTACCTGAGTTTCATTTCCCCAAAGTGCACTCCTCAGCACTTCAATATGGTGTTAGAGCACACTTATTTTATCCTACAGCAGAGAAAAATGAGCCAAAAACACAGGTCTGCTCCATCTGCCAGCTATGGAAGGGAAGATGGCATAGAAGAATTTGTGCATACATGTTATAGACAAAATAAACAGAGAACGTTCTGGAAACATTAAAGGGTCAAGCCCAGGGTTTTCCTGATGGTGGTCTGTGACACAGAGCACATCCTCCCAAATGCAGGGTGACTGTGGGGATGGGGAGAGTATTATTTGAGGTTATTGATGGTTATTGATGGTTACAACTTTGGAGTAGCCTGCATTTGAGAAGCCTTTCTTTGTAACTGAGTCTCCTTCCCTCTTCTTCGACAACAGGTCCCAACTTCTCCCAATTAAAAAGCAAATAAGAGGCAGGTGTTTGGAAGAGTGGCTAGGATCAGGTGAGACACCCACACCCCATATCTGAGCGTCTAGTTGTGAGTTTCGCCTCCACTCCTGGTTCCAGCTTCCTGCTAAGTGCACCCTGGGAAGCAGCCACTCGCGTAGGAAACTTGGATTGAGTTGCAAGCTCCTAGCTTTAGCCTGGCGCAGCCCCAGCAGTCACAGGCATGTGAGAAATGAACAAGTAGACAAGAAATCTCTCTCTCTCACTCTGCCTTTCAAACAAAATGAAAATTTTTTTAAATTAGAATTATACAAAGTAACTAACATAAATAAAACACAAGAAGGATACAATTTATAGCTCCTATCTCAATAGAAATGCAGAATTACTCTGCAGGCGACCTTGCACCAGTTGTTAACTGGGGAGGAGAAAGAGCAGATCTCAAAACAGAGGCAGAACCACAGGCCCTGCAAGCATCCACAGCCTCACTGCCCTGCCCTGGACCACTCCTCCCCACCCAACGCCTCTTTTTTTTTTTTTTTTTTTGGTTGGTACAGTCTCCTTCTCTCCTCTTCTGCTCATCCTGGGCAGCATCTCAAGGAGGTGGCAGTGGGGCACCCGCCTGAGGGGTAGGGTGATGAATTCAGAAACACAGGATCAGCAGAGAGATTAGTCTGTCAGCCTGAGAAGCACTTTCCTGCTGAAGAGGAGATAAGCAAGTAAAGGTGATGAGAATACTAGTCAGGCAGATGGTGTGTGAGATTTGGAAAGCAGGGAAAAAGGGAAGGTTGTGGAGTATGGGGGAGAGAAAGGCTTTGGGGAGCTACTGGAAAGAGAAAATGGTGTCAGTCAGTGTTTGGGGTGACTCTGCCCTTGACCAACTAACTGTCTGTGTGATCACTAGGAGGCTGGGCACAGAAAGAATACACTGGCCCCAAAGGAGAGACCTGTGCCTGGGCAGGTGCAGGGGGCTACAGCATCAGGCTCATGAGGCCAGGGTCATGTTCTAGACCCGTGCACCCTTCACTTGATCATTTCCCAAGTCACACGTTCTTCTCCTCAGTCAGTCAGCTGTGAGCTGGCTGGAGTCGAGACTGTGCCTGACACATAGTGGGCATTCCACAATCATTTATCAAAGTCCATAGAGCAGGCCGGCGCCGTGGCTCAACAGGCTAATCCTCCACCTTGCGGCGCCGGCACACCGGGTTCTAGTCCCGGTCAGGGCGCCGGATTCTGTCCTGGTTGCCCCTCTTCCAGGCCAGCCCTCTGCTGTGGCCCAGGAGTGCAGTGGAGGATGGTCCAAGTGCTTGGGCCCTGCACCCCATGGGAGACCAGGAAAAAGCACCTAGCACCTGGCTCCTGCCATTGGATGAGCGCGGTGCGCCGGCCGCAGCGCGCCATCCGCGGCAGCCATTGGAAGGGTGAACCAATGGCAAAGGAAGACCTTTCTCTCTGTCTCTCTCTCACTGTCCACTCTGCCTGTCAAAAAAAAAAAAAGTCCATAGAGCAATACTACTCCCCCAGCTTCTGGTAAAGTGATCCAAAGCACCCAGTGGCAGGTCTTGTTTTCAAACACAGTGGAGCTGAGGGAGGTAATTAAAACCAAACTTAACCCTACAAAAAGTGTATTGGAGATTTTTCGTAGCAGGGAGGAATAGCAATGCCATATTATGTGGATGTCCCAATGGGTAGGCCAGGTAATAATGAGAGTGGGCACACGCCCCGCTCCACAAACCCTACTCACCTTCCCTTCTTTCAGGATTCTCTGGGCTCCTGTCACTCACTAGGGCTCAGAACACAATCTAAAGGCACTGCTGCTGCAAAACATATTGAGGCAAACAGCAAGCTTCAATGCCTTCAACGAAAAAGGAATGAAGACAAAACAAGAATCATACAGAATGCCACCCTTTAAAAAAGAAGGTAAAAACTCAACACAGAAACCAACACCCAATGAAAATATGGGCAGATGCAGACCTTTGGCCTAGCAATTAAGACATCAATCACAAGGCCTATATCCCTTGTTGGAGTGCCTGGGTTTGACTTAGATCAAGCTCCTGACTCCAGCTTCCTGCTAGTGTAGACCCCAGGAGGCAGCAATGATGGCTCAAGTAGTTGAGTTCCTGCCACCCATGTGGGAGGCTTACATTGAGTTTCTGGCTCCCGTATTAGGCTATGGGGCTACTGGTTGCAGGTATTTGAGGAGTGAATCAGTGGATGGGAGCACTTAGGCTCACTCACCACTAAACATTAGGGAAATGCAAATTAAAACCTCAGTGAGGGTCAGTCATTGGTACAGTTGTTTGGGATGCCCACATCCCATTTCAGAGAGCCTGGTTCAAGTCCCAGCTCCCCCACTTTAATGTAGCTTCTAGCTAATGTCACTGTGCAAGACAACAGATGATGGTTCAAATACTTCCATCCCTGTCACATATGCAGGAGACATGGTTTGAGTTCTGGGCTCCTGGATTCAGCTTGGTCCAATGCTGGCTATTGTGGGTATTTGAAGAGTGAACCTACAAGTAGAAGATCTCTCTCTCTCTCTCTCTCTCTCTCTCCCCCCCCCACACACACACACACACACTTTCAAATAAAGTGAAAATAAATGAATAAACAAATGTTTTTAAAAACACAATGAGCGCCTTGCGGCACCGGCACACCGGGTTCTAGTCCCGGTCGGGGCGCCGGATTCTGTCCCGGTTGCCCCTCTTCCAGGCCAGCCCTCTGCTGTGGCCCGGGAAGGCACCTGCACCCGCATGGGAGACCAGGAAAAAGCACCTAGCACCTGGCTCCTGCCATCGGATGAGTGCGGTGCGCTGGCCGCAGTGCGCCGACCGCGGCAGCCATTGGAGGGCGAACCAGCGGCGAAGGGAAGACCTTTCTCTCTGTCTCTCTCTCTCACTGTCCACTCTGCCTGTCAAAAAAAAAAAAAAAAAACAATGAGATACCACCTCGTACTCTTTAGAATGTCTACTATGGGGAGAGCGGCAAGATGGCGGGGTAGAGGGGGAGCACACCGATAGTCTGGGGAGAGACAGTTTAATAAGGGTGGAGATACTGCAGGTTTGGGGAGGAGTGGGGGAAGAAACAGCAGAGGAAACCCTTCAGGAACTGGAGATTCACGGTGGACCTGCGTGGAGAGCGTGGGAGCCCGCAGTTTGGGACACCAGCGGCAGATTCAACACACCAGCGCTGGAACGCGAGGTGAGCAGAATCTCAATAGCCCGAGATACCAGGAGGGAAGCGGAAAAGGGAGCCTAGAGCGAACAAGGCTTGAAACCCTGCAGGGAGGAGTTCACCAGGCTAACTAGAAGAGAGAGAGAGAGAGGGAAAAAAAAAAGTGACCCGTATGGACACGAGCTTCTCTCTCTCCGCTCACCTCTCAAAGGTGAGCAAGACAAAGAGCAGGCGCCATTTTGGAATACGTCATAAGCAGGGCGACCTCGGGTCGGCACCGGCCCCGAGCCTAGCAGAAAAACCTGACTCTGGGCGTGGGGGTGAAATAACAGGATTAGAACCTAATGAATGTGTGGTGCTAATGAACTGAGACTGTGAAAAAAAGAGACGGTTGGGGAGAGAACTCACGGAAATCACGAATTCATGTGAGTACTCTCCAGAGACACTACAGTTCAGTAGCCTTGGCAGCCCAGTGGGAGACTACAGGAGAATCTCAGCCCACACAAAGGGCCGCAAAGATTCCTTCTCTGGTCCTTGGGAAAGAGCTTCCGAACTCTGGCTCCTGTGGGTATATCATTCGCCTGCTAACCACCCCCAATTCCATTCAGCTGTGTGGAATTACTTCCCTTTTGAACCAAAAAAAAAAAAAAAAAACTAACAGAGAGAGATTTACCACGCCTAACCTGGGAGTGTCTCCTTTGACACACCCTCAACCCTGAGGAACCAAACAGAGCTCTCAGGCCACACCCATCTCAAGCCTCTAAGGCTCCATCAAAAGCAGACAGTCCACTTAATCTAGAGTCATAGTATAACAAGAAAAAAACACCACAGTGAAGAAACCAATATGCCAAACAACAAACGCAAAAACCGAGGTAATAAGAACAAGGAAGACACTATGGCATCCCCAAATGAAAAAGACACCCCAATTCAAGATTACGAAGATGATGAGATAGAAGAGATGCAAGAAGCAGATCTCAAAAAATTGATAAGAACACTAAGAAGTACTCAAAAACAAATTCTTGAACTACAGAAATCCTTAATGGACAAGGTAGAAAATCTCTCTCGTGAAAATGAAATATTAAGGAGAAATCAAGCTGAAATGAAACAACTAGTAGAACATGAAACTGTGATAGTGACGAGAAATCATAATGAAGTGAAGAATTCAATAGATCAAATGAAAAACACATTAGAGAGCCTTACAAACAGAATGGGTGAGGCAGAAGAGAGAATATCGGACTTAGAAGACAGAGCACAGGAAACTATACAGTCAAACCAAAGAAAAGAAGAGGAAATTAGAAATCTAAAAAATATTGTTGGGAATCTACAGGATACTATTAAAAAACCCAACATTCGAGTTCTAGGAGTTCCTGAAGGCATGGAGAGGGAGAAAGGATTAGAATGCCTTTTTGGTGAGATAATAGCAGAGAATTTCCCAGTTTTGGAGAAGGACAGAGACATCCTAGTACAGGAAGCTCATGGAACCCCTAGTAAACATGACCAAAAGAGGTCCTCACCACGACACGTTGTAATTAAACTCACCACAGTGAAACAGAAAGAAAAGATCCTAAAATGCGCAAGAGAGAAACGTCAAATTACACTCAGAGGATCTCCAATTGGACTCACGGCAGACTTCTCACCAGAAACCCTACAAGCTAGAAGGGAATGGCGAGACATAGCCCAGGTATTTAGAGAGAAAAACTGCCAGCCCAGAATATTATATCCTGCCAAGCTCTCATTTGTGAATGAAGGTGAAATAAAGACCTTTCATAACAAACAAAAATTGAAAGAATTTGTTGCCACTCGTCCAGCCCTGCAAAAGATACTTAAAGATGTGTTACACGCAGAAACACAGAAACACGGCCATCAACATGAAAGAAGATAAACGAAGGGAACCTCACAGCAAAAGATTACAGGGAATTCAAAGCATACATTTGGATAAAGAAATTATGGGACATGTACTCTATAGAATACTATACAGCAGTCAAAAACAATGAAATCCGGTCATTTGCAATAAGATGGAGGAATCTGGAAAACATCATTCTGAGTGAATTAAGCCAGTCCCAAAGGGACAAATATCATATGTTCTCCCTGATTGGTGACCACTAATTGAGCACCAAAGGTGAAACCTATTGAAGTGAAATGGACACTATGAGAAACAGTAACTTGATCAGCTCTTGTGCTGACTGTTGTTGTACAATGTAATACTTTATCCATTTTAGTAATTTTTTTATTCTAGTACTATTGGTTGAACTCTGTAATTAACAAACAATTATTCTTAGGTGTTTAAATGTTAACTGAAAAGTGATCCCTGTGAAATATAAGAGTGGGAATAAGAGAGGGAGGAGATGTACAATTTGGGACATGCTCAATCGGAACTGCCCCAAATGATGGAGTTAGAATTGTGCCAGGGAATTCCAATACAATCCCATCAAGGTGGCATGTACCAAGGCCATCTCACTAGTCCAAGTGATCAATTTCAGTTCACAATTGATCACACTGATAGGTCTAAGAGTCAAAGGGATGACACAAACAAGACTAGTGTCTGCTAATACTAACTGATAGAATCAAAAAGGGAGAGAATGATCCAACATGGGAAGCGAGATACACAGCAGACTCATAGAATGACAGATGTCCTAAATAGCACTCTGGCCTCAGAATCAGCCCTTAAAGCATTCAGATCTGGCTCAAGAGCCCATGAGAATATTCTAGGCATGGAAAGCCAAGACACTCTGGAAAAAAAAAGAAGACCTAAATGAAAGATCTCTGTGAGTGAGATCCCAGTGGAACGAATGGGGCCATCAAAGAAGGAGGTACCTTTCTCTGAAGGGAGGAGAGAACCTCCACTTTGACTATGACCCTGTCGGAATAAGATTGAAGTCAGCGAACCCTAAAGGCTTCCATAGCCTTGGCGACTCATGAATAGAGCCTAGGGAGATTGCTGATGCCATAAACAAGAGTGTCAAATTGTTAAATCAACATCAGGAGTCACTGTGTACTTACGTCTCATGTGGGATCTGTCCTTAATGTGTTGTCCAATGTGAAGTAATGCTATAACTAGCATTGAAACAGTATTTTACACTTTGTGTTTCTGTGTGGGTGCAAACTGATGAAATCTTTACTTAGTATATACTGAATCAATCTTCTGTATATAGATAATTAAAAATAAAAAAAAAATCTTGGTGTTAAATTGGAAATTGCCTAGAAAATTAATCAATTTTTTTAAAAAAATATATCATGTAGGATCTCTGTCCTTAATGTGCTATACATTGTGAATTAATACTATAACTAGTACTCCGACAGTATTTTTCACTTTGAGTTGCTATGTGAGGGCAAACTGTTGAAATCTTTACTTAATATATAGTAAACTGATCTTCTGTATATAAAGAGAATTGAAAATGAATCTTGATGTGAAGCAAGGGGAGAGGGAGTGGGAAAGGGGAGGGTTGCGGGAGGGGGGGAAGTTATGGGGGGGGGAGCCATTGTAATCTATAAGCTGTATTTTGGAAATTTATATTCTTTAAATAAAAGCGTTATAAAAAAAAAAGAATGTCTACTATGAAAAAACAAAAGCAAAACAGAAAATAGCAAGGATTGAGAGGGCTAAGGAAATGTTTGAACTCTCATGCACTTTTGGTGGGAATGTAAAATGGTGTAGCCACTATGGAAAACAGAAAAAAGAAAATCAAATCTAGAATTACCATGTGATACAACCATTCCTCTTACGGTTATATACACAAGATAATCAAACGGAGGCACTTGAAGAAATATTTGTGGGGCTGGCGCTGTGGCGTTGTGGGTAAGGCCACCGCCTGCAGTGCCAGCATCCCATGGGGTGCCGGTTTGAGTTCTGGCTGTTCCACTTCTGATCCAGCTCTCTGCTATGGCCTGGCAAGACAGTAGAAGATGGCCCAAGTCCTTAGACCCCTGCACCCACATGGGAGACCCAGAAGAAGCTCCTGGCTCCTGGCTTTGGGTTGGTGCAGCTCCAGCCATTGCAGCCAGCTGGGGAGTGAACCAGCTGATGGAAGACCTCTCTCTCTCTCTCTCTTTCTCTCTGCCTCTCCTTCTCTCTCTGTGTAACTCTAACTTTCAAATAAATAAATAAATCTTTTTAAAAAAGAAAAATTTGTATACCCATATTCATAGCAGTTTTATTGACAATAGCAAAAATAATAGAAACAGCCCAAATGTCCATTAAAGGATGAATGGGTAAATAGCATTTGCTATGTACATACAATAGAATACTATTTAGCCTTAAAAAGGAGGTATTCTGACCCATTCCACAGTTAAACTTGTGGACATGCTGGCCAAAACAAGTCAGTTACAAAAGGACAGACATGTAAGTTCCCACCTACATGACGTAGCTCATATTCAAATCCACAGATAAAGGAAAATGGGGGTTGTCAGGGACTGGTGGAAGGATAATATAGAGTTATAGTTTAATAGGTACAGGATTTCAGTTTTACAAAATAAAAAGAGTTTAGAGATGAATGGTGGCAACAGTTGTATGTACATCAGTGTGAAGGTAGTTACTATCACTGAAGTGCATACTTATAAGTGGTTGAGATGGTAACTGTTCTATTATGCATACATCACCACAATTTAAAATATTATTTAAGTAGAGGAAAATAGCTGAACATCTTAGAGTTGAGCACCAACTCAAACAGGGAACTTATTTCTCTGTATTTGTATCCTATAAACCAGAGAGAGCCACATAAATGGTTCGTTCAGAGCACAACCCTCTTCAAGCTCCATGTCTTGAGAGTTGGACTTGAATTTGCTGTTCGGGTTGGGTTCCACTGCTGCCAATAGTAGCCCTTCACATGTACAGAATTTGTGACTCCCTTATCCCCAGTTTAGATTGATTCTAGCCTCCTTCCTTCTTGCTTTATCAAACCCTATCAGGCAAGCTTGTAGGAAGAAGCAGACAGGTTATTTTAACCTAAGAGTAGTTCTGCACTTGTCTCTCTTGAGTGGTTTGGATTTTTCCTCTCTGAAAAATATTGATCAGTACTTTGTGCTCACTCAGCCTAAACAGAAAGCTAAGGGTGAGGATTCCAGCTATGTTGGCATTACATGTTGTATTAGCATTATGTTAATGAACTGAAAGCCACACATTGATTTTCCTTGAGAAGTTCCAAGGATTAAATATCAATGAATGAACCCAGCTAAGCCTAATTTACTAATGGATTTTTAACTTACATGGAGAAAAAAGCTTCTAGGGAAAAGCAATTTTCTATTTCCTAAAGAAATGAAGAAATGACCTTTTCCAACTGATTTAGAAATTTTCCATAGTCCAAGAAAGAAAAAAAAGTTTACCCATAAGCCTTGTATTTTTTAAAATTACTATACAAACAGCCTAATGGAAAGACTCAATCTCAAATGACTCTAATTTCATTAATATGGAAAACTGGGAATTGTGGATCAAGATGAACATAATTCAGTGAAACAGGGCATTCCATACTATTCTATCAAGCCTCTGAAAACTATCACATACAGTACTTTATACCCTGTGTCTCTGTGTGGGTGCAAGCTGTTGAAATCTTTACTCAGCATAGAGATGATCTTCTGTATGTATGTAGATAGATAGATAGATAGATAGATAGATAGATAGATAGATAGATACTTAAAAATGAATCTTAATGAAGAATGGGATAGGAGAGGGAGTAGGGGATGGGATGGTTTTTGGGTGGGATGGTGGTTATGGAGGGAAGAACCACTATAATCCAAAAGTTGTACTTTTGAAATTTATATTTATTAAATAAAAGTTTTCTATTGAAAAAGGAAATAAATGTTACAGATAAGGAAGAAAACTGTTTATGAATTTAGGGAAGTGAAAATAATTTTCCTTCCAACTAGTCACCATGCTAGACACTGAAGCCCAAAAGTAAGAGAGTCACATTCTTTTCTGGGGCTCACAGTCTACTAAAAATAGTCACTGGAGAGGCAGGTGTTTGACATAACTGTTAAGGTATTGCTTGGGGTGCCCACATTCCATACTGGACTGCCTGAGTTCAAGTCCTGGTTCCATTTTCAATTTCAGGTTCCTGCTAATGTGCACCATGGGGAAGCAACAGTAGTTCCCTACCACCCAAGAAGGAGATCCAGGTTGGGTTTCCTGATTTGGTCTGGTCCAGCTCTGGCTACTGCAAACATTTGCAAGGTGAAACAGTTCTACCACCCCACTCAAGCCCACTATCAGCTTTGAACTGGTCTGTGAACAAATTATAAACTACTGTTTTAAAACCAGGACATTTATCTATTATGGCCACAGACATATTTCTTCCAAAGGTAGAAAAGCTTGAGTTACAGGATCATTTGTTCAAAGAACTCAGTTAAAAGGCCCTGGCAAATGAGATCATGGAATCATATGGTGTTTTTTCTTTATCAATTTGCAGAAATAAGATAAGTTAGCTACCAATGTTCAAAACCACTGTCTCTTTCCTCTTTCCCCTCCATTGTACTTCACCATGTACCCAATTACATTAGAGTAGTGGGGGGCGTTGTTGGAACCTGGTAAGGGAAGTTTACCTTAGATTTAATGATTGGAAATCACTTGCAGAAACAGGGAAGAAACTCCTGTTGTGCCAGTATAGACACAGCTTCCAGGGATTCTCCTACCATCCCCTCTGCCTATGCACCCAGCATCTGAGAGTGAAGGAACAGGAACAGAGGTCTCAACAGGTCCTGACACCAGCAGAGTGGGTTGTAGAGAACAGAGAGGTACCATAACAGAAGCTTTCCTGTGGGAATTTCTTCAAATCAGTAGACACATAAACATGAAAGCAGTTAGTCTTGTTCTCAATGACAGATAGTCAAAACAGGGATTGTCTCTTGTTAGTTATCACAACTATAAATGTGCCATACAGTCCCCGCTTATTGTAGGAATCACAGAAAATTCTTCAGAATTCTTGTGTTTGTTGAGCACAGCTGTAGGAAAACGACAAACACATGGTTTGCATTGTTTTCTCTCTTTTAATCATCCTAACAGTCAATCATCAAGAATGAATTCTGATGAACCTTCCTAGGAGAAAGATCAGGTTCTGTTTTTATCCTCTCTGCAGAAAGTGATATTACAAAATCATTGTCATAGGAACAGATGAGCAAAAGGGATGCTGCCAAAGAAAATGTGAACAAAGATATGAAAGAGGGTTGTCAGATAATTAATAAAAATATATTGATATGTTTCTGGGCTTTGTAATATTTGTCAGCTCTTCAAATTGTAATTTATTGGATTTATTTTATCACTGTAAAGAAAGACTCTCTTCCATACCAAATTTTCTATTATGAATTGTGTATTCGTTTCTTAAAGAGAGCCCCTAGGTCTTATAACATTAGGTTCCACTAAATGTAATTCCAGCTCAACACTGCAGCCAGCATTATCCTGCTAGGACAGCTTCTGCACTACCTAGAATTACAGATCTCCTACAGCAACTGCTCTCACCCTCAGCACCTAGGGCATCGCCAGGGATAGGCCACTTTCCCTTGACCTACTCCCCACACCAGCTCTCTTCAATCAAGGCACCTGGCACAGCTTCTCTGGAAGACAATTTGGAGGCACTTTCCCATCTGTGCTCACAATGATTCCTCCCTTCTTCCCAACCGCGTTCCTAGACTCAGCATGAGTTCATCCCCATCAGGTGCAGTGCCAGTTGTTACTCTTGGGGGGCCAATTGTCAGATTCAATAAAACCAATTGTTGTGCCTCCCCTGAGCATGTCAGGCAAGCCTCTTCTTGGCTAGGGTGTCAGCTAAACTGCAGACATGCCCAAACACATCTGATGCCACAGCAGCTACCTGGCTTGGTCTTGGATTTAAGTCTTTCGGACCAAAATAGTTCAGTTAGCTGCCAGAACATCGTTCAATCCAGTGGCCACATAAACAAGATTCCTCCCCAAGTTACAGATAAGGGCATTGGACCTTGAAAAGCATAAGTGGTTTTTCTAGGGCCACATAACTGACAAGCCACAGACTAAGTGTTGACACCCACATCTTCTACCCTAAGAGTCTGCTCTTGCCACTAAGCTCCTGTGTGTGCAATCAGTCCACTGAAGTAACAAGCACTGACTATAAGGGTTTGGTAAGGGGAATAGGCTATAACATCAGCACAGCTACAGCTAGTTTTCAGGAGATTCAAAGCGGTACTTTTATTTAACAGGGAAAAAAGGAGTTGGCCCCTTCTACCAATAATAGGACAAAATGGGCTATTTTTTTATTAGACAGGCAGAGTTAGACAGAGAGAGAGAGACAGAGATTGAGAGAGAGAGAGAGAGAGAGAGAGAGAAAGGTCTTCCACTGGTTCACCCCCCAAATGGCCGTGACGGCCGGCGTGCTGCGCTGATCCGAAGCCAGGAGCCAGGTACTTCTCCTGGTCTCCCATGCAGGTGCAGGGCCCAAGCACCTGGGCCAACCTCCACTGCCTTCCTGGGCCACAGCAGAGAACTGGACAGGAAGAGGAGCAACCGGGACTAGTACCTGGTGAAAATGAGCTATTTCTTCCTTGACCCAGTTAATTGTCAATTGAGAGGCAATTGAGTAGACAGCATTGTCATGGTTTTCTACTTTAAACAATCATCAGTACCATAAACTTAACAGCAAAATACTTTTTTTCTTACTATTGACAGCCTTGGTGCACAAACATAACCAAAATTCAATCAAAGTTGTGATTCACCTACATTACAAATTAAGAAGTGATGCCTAAAGCTATTGGTATTGCACAAAGTGTAATTGGAGGAAGGATGGGAGAAAGGGCAGAGGATATAATCTTAAAGAGACAGCTATGAGGCCAGCTCTGTGGCTCACTTGGTTAATCCTCCATCTGTGGCACCAACATCCAATATGGGTGCCAGGTTCTAGTCCCGGTTGCTCCTCTTCCAGTCCAGCTCTCTGCTGTGGCCCGGGAGGGCAGTGGAGGATGGCCCAAGTGCTTGGGCCCTGCACCCCATGGGAGACCAGGAGGAAGCACCTGGCTCCTGGCTTCAGATTGGCACAGCGCCAGTCGTGGCGGCCATTTGGAGAGTGAACCAACAGAAGGAAGACCTCTCTCTCTCTCTCTTTCTCACTGTCTATAACTCTATCTGTCAAATAAATTTTTTTAAAAAGCAAGAGACTGCTATGGCTTGAATGTGCCCCCCAGAATTCAGGTAGTGAAAACTTGAGCCCTTGTGCTGCAGAGTTGGAAGGTGGGACCTTTTGGAAGAAATTTAGGTCAAGAGGGCTATGCAGCCATGAATGGATTAATGTCATGATGAAAGGGGTTTGCTCTCTCCTGATACTTGTCAAGTGAGGATACAGCATTCACCATCTCTTTTTGTCCTTCCACCATCCACCATCTGAGGGTCTGAGAAAGAGGGTTCTCAAAGACATCCAACAGAGCTGTGAGAATAAATCTCTTGTTCTTTCTAAGTCACCCAATCTCAAGTACTCTCTGATAGCAGCACAGAGTAAGACAGACTGGGCAGTTTGACCTTATGAGGAGCATCAGTCACTGCAGACGACAGGACTCAGAGTAGGAACATTTCTCCATGACTCTGGTTGAGGACAGATGATGAGACCACTCCCACGCTGCTCCTGCCAGCGCCACCTCAATGCAAAGATGCTGTGGAAAGACCTGTATGTTTTTATGAACAAATGCCAGGATGCTAGGTGCTAGGACACCACGGGAGACTGGGAGAGGGGTATGACGGAACCAGGCAGGAGGAAGAAAATACAAGAAAGGTTCAGGTAGAGGCAGCAAGCAGGAGCCTAAGTGGAAGAGGGTTGCTCAGAGAGAAATGCCTTCAGTTAAGAAAAAGGTATGGAATCTTTAAGACAGAGCATCTACAGTTCATTTTAAAGATTTGTCACACAGAGTACTGTATTGTTATCACCTTCTCATTCCCACCTCTCTCCCAAAGCTGTAGTAAAATTAACAACCTTTGTGAAGACACTTTTGGGAGAAGGAACCAGGGTTGGGAATGCGTGGGAAAAACTGTATGAAATCAGAGTAATCTCAGGGGTTAAGTGATGAAAACACAGAATTTAATTTTGTTTCAAGCCTATCTCCCACTCCCCTTTTCACAGCATATCTATGTCTATTTGTAGAAATTTCATTATTAAAACTTTTGATAAATATTAGCAAATTCCTTTCTTAAAACCTTGTGCCAGCTGAGGTCCATGCCATCCATGTGTGAATATTGTCATGTTTAAATCAATAATGTGATTGCTGAAAAATTACTGCTTACTTTTTAAAAAAGATTTATTTATTTATTTGAAAGACAGAGAAAGAGAGAGAGAGAGAGAGAGAGAGAGAGGTCTTCAATCCACTGGTTCACTCCCCGATTGGCTGCAGCTGCCGGAGCTGCGCCGATCTGAAGCCAGGAGCCAGGAGCTTCTTCTGGGTCTCCCACGCGGGTGCAGGGGCTCAAGGACTTGGGCCATCTTCCACTGCTTTCCTAGGCCACAGCAGAGAGCTGGAATGGAAGTGGAGCAGCAGAGACAGGAACAGGCGCCCTGTGGGATGCCAGCACTGCAGGTGGCGGCTTTACCCACTACACCACAGCACCAGCCCCACTGCTTACATTTTAAGAGTATGTTGCTGGTGCCACAGCTCACTAGGCTAATCCTCTGCCTGCGGGGCCAGCACTCTGGGTTCTAGTCCTGGTTGGGGCACCAGATTCTGTCCTGGCTGCTCCTCTTCCAGCCCAGCTCTCTGCTGTGGCCCAGGAGTGCAGTGGAGGATGGCCCAAGTGCTTGGGCCCTGCACCCCATGGGAGACCAGGAGAAGCAAGCACCTAGCTCCTGGCTTTGGATCAGTGCAGCACCAGCCGTGGTGGCCATTTGGGGGGTGAATCAACGGAAGGAAGACCTTTCTCTCTGTCTCTCTCTCACTGTCTAACTCTGCCTGTCAAAAAAAAGAGTATGTTAATTATTAGTGAGATGAAACTCCTTCACAGATTTGTTGACCCATTGATACTTTTCTCTGTGTGAAATTTCTACCCACTTCTCTGTCCATGTTGCCACTGGCATCTCAGTGTCTTTTTTGCCTATTTGAATATACTTTTTTAGATATTCAGGATGTTCACTTTCGTCCACAATGTTTGCAGCAAACAATTTTTCCCACATTGCCAATTCTTTTTTCCTTTTTCACTGAGGAGCTTCTCCAAATTAGCAGCAGTTTGGTGCTTCAGTGGTGTGTGGCAAATTCTTCCTAAGCCTCAGTGACACCATTATGGGTCCTGGCTCTCATTATCTTAATGTCAAATCACCACAAGGAACTTGTGCCTTCTTCTCCCTCCAAGCCTGCCCGACAGCACCAGATTCCCTGTCCTAAATCCTGTTTTGAATATTTTCCATGAACAAGAAACCATTTGCTTGCAGACAGCCCAGATGAATTGGTGTTGAGGAATTTTCCTTTGCTTCCATAGAGAACAGATATATTTTCTTTGCTTGTCCAGACTAGGAAATAATAATCACTTCACCTCCTCTGGATACCTCTGTTAAGGACTCAAGCTCAAGATATTCTCATCCCATGTTTACCTTAAGCAAATTTTCCCAAAATTCAGTCTCAAGTTTCAAATCCACTTACTAGTTGGTCCACAGTAGCTATCAGTTCCCATCAACTCACACGAGAACCTCTGTTTCCTCATGAATTTCCTCTCCAACAGCAGGGAGGCTGTTTTGCTCTGATCTCCTTTTTTCTCAAGCCTGTGTTTTTAGTCCCACATCTCCTGAACAGCAGCTCAGAGGCTCCTGTGGGCTCGTGTCTGCTCACAGTGTCTCCTCACTGATCCTGAGAATGGATTGCAGTTTCCTGCTCTGCTAAACATCAGGGAAATGCTGTCTCCTTTGGAGGGTCGTCACTAGGTCATTTTCATGAAAGGAGGAGGGGGGTCTCTTGGAAGTGAATGTGACAACCAGGGAGCTGGTCTCAAAATCAGATGAGAGTCCCAGGGGTCAACCACCAGGGTGCCGGCAAGTGTCTATGGAAGCCAAAGTCTCTTCAAGGACAGAGATGGAGTTGGCAGCAAGGGTCTTTCAGATGAGTGCCCCCTCCTCTGCAGCCAGCGACCTCTCTCTCTCTGCTGACAAAGTCTGAAGGGGTCATCACCCATGCTTTCACCACAGAAAACACATCCTTTCCCAGTCCCCAGAAGAATGCAGAGCTGAGATGTGAGTCTCCTTCAAGTTCATTGCCCTGTCTTTACTCTCTCCAGTCCCTCACCATTTGGGGGCAGGGGGAGGGTCTACCTAATGGATGAGTCCTGAAACCTTCTAAAAATGCTAACGAAAATGGCCCCAGGAAACATTAAAATGCTGACATGACTAGGGACGTGCTAGAACCATGTGGCATATTTATCAGGCAACTTTCCAAGTGTGCGGGGTCTCCTTGAAGATGCAACAAGCACAGGAGCTCTGGATATCACAAATCTTGTGTTATGACACGATTGTGTCAAGTTTTTTTTTTTTTGTTCCCTTATATGGCCACAAGTTCAAGTCATCCAAATAGATTCAGATTTGCTTTTATTTCAGAATTTGTTTCTTTAGAAGGGAAAGATAATACAGCATGACAGTTATTGATTACTTTTTCTTTCTTTTAGCACCTCTTTGCCCAAAAGCTTCCCTCACCTCCTGCTGCCACTCCTTCTCAAAATATCACCCAATATCTTACAGAATCACAGAGTTTAGAATTGGCACAGACCATGGGAATCAATGCAATCACCTCATTTTACAGACAGGGAAACAGAAGCTCAACAAGGTGAAATGAGTTGCTTCAGATCCCATTTCCCGAGAGTGGCATGTCCCCTCTCCTGCAAGAATGCCCTGATACCCTTATCACCCTGCAGGTGACCTGCAGGCTCCCAAACTTCCCCTGACCATGCTTTGCCCTGCATTCTCTTAGCACCTGAAGGACCATGTGGCCCAGATGTCACTGGAGCAAAGCAACATGATGCAGTCTTGGCTGCTTCACAAATGTGAACCAAAAACAACTTGCCCTGGTGTAGTCTCCAGAAATGCTTCCACACTGCACTCCCAGGGTCCCAATGCACATCAGACACCAAAACTTAAAGTGACCTAAGGGTGCCGGTGCTGAGACACAGTGAATTAAATCGCTGCCTGAGACTCCAGCATCCCATATGGTTACCGATTCATGGCTGCTCCACTTCTAATCCAGCTCCCTATTATTGTGCCTGAGGAAGCAGCAGTTGATATCCTAAGTACCTGGGCCCTTGCCATCCATGTGGGAGACCCATATGGAGTTCCTGGCTCCTAGATTTGACTTGACCCAGCCTCAGCCATTGTGGCCATTTGGGGAATGAATCAGTGAATGAAATTTCTCTTTCTCTGGGCCGGTGCCGTAGCGCAGTAGGTTAATCCTCCGCCTGTGGCACCAGCATCCCATATGGGCACCGGTTCTGGTTCTGGCTGCTCCCCTTCCAATCCAGCTCTCTGCTGTGGCCTGGGAAAGCAGTAGAAGATGGTCCAAGTCCTCGGGCTCCATAGCCCATATGGGAGACCGGGAAGAGGCACATGGCTCCTGGCTTCAGATCAGCACAGCTCCAGCTGTTGCGGCCATTTGGAGAGTGAACCAACAAATGGAAGACCTTTCTCTCTGTCTCTCCCTCTCTTACTGTCTGTAGCTCTACCTCGCAAATAAATAAATTAATTAATTAAAAACAGAAAAAAAGAAATCTCTTTCTCTCTCTTTCAAATAAAATAAATATTTTTTTTTAAAAAAAAGTGATCTTGGGCAAGATAATGCTTCTTCCACACATAGGTCTTATCTCCCTGAAAGACAGGGTGGGACCAAGTCTGTCCACATATAGTGCATAGGATTCCATGGCAATTACATATATTTCTTAAAGAATCCAGAACACCTTGCCTTCTTAATCCTCCCTCTCAAAGAAACAGGACAGCCATAAATGTGTTCATACATTTTTATAGACAATGATGGCAAGGCGTAACGGAAACCTCAGGATTCTGGAATAAAATAGACCAGAGTTCCAATTACAGTTTTGTCATTTACTAGTTGGCTGACCTTGGATAAATTATCCCAATGAGATGATGACAACCATACCTACTTCATTACAACACTGTGAGAGTTTATGAGAACTTACACATGTACGTTAAAAACTTCTGTATGCACACAGGCACAAGGTATACAAGACACTCAGTACAGTGTCTGATGCTAGTGTTAAGTAGAAGTTTATAAATAGGAAATACTTCTGCGTTCTTCTTCCTACATTTCATTGGTTTATTGACTCAGCTGAAGTCCATGTGGAACAAGCAGGAGGTGGTTTCTCTTTGCTTTTCCAATCCTAGCTTTCAGACCCTCTCCTTCAAAAATCCCCTCCACTTTCTTCAACAGCAGCTGGCCTCAGATCCTTTAGCTTCCTTTCCCACTCAGAACAGTTTTGTTTTTAAAAAATATGTATGTATTTGAAGGCAGAGAGCGAAAGCGAGAGCAAGAGCGTGTGCGAGAGAAAAAGCTACAGATAGACAGAGACCTCCTACCCACTGCTCCCTCAACGAATGTCCACAATGGCCAGGGCTGGGCTGGTCCAAAGCTGGGAGCCAGGAACTCAATCCAGGTCTCTCAGGTTGGTGACAGGAACCCAACTATTGGGAGCTTCCTCCCAGGATGTACATTGGCAGGAAGGTGGATGTGTGAAATACAGCCCTATCATGGTGGCAACTGAGTTCATCTCCCAAATTCAGAGTATTTTTCACTCACCCATTCATTGATTCAACACATATTTATTTTTTTTTTTTTTGCTGTGTGACAGATTTGGGACCAAACTAATGACAAGAATGGACAAAGTCCTAATAAAGTTCATAGAACTCCTCACCTACAGTCAGAGAACAAACTCACAAATAAATCAATATAAATAGTGATAAGGAAATAAGATGTTGCTACTTGGGCAGACCGGGCAGACCTTTGACACCAGTTAGGATGCCCATGTTCCATATCAGTGTGGCTGAGTCTGATTCCCAGCTCCAGCTGGAGTTCCCAAATCTAGTTTTCTGTTAATGCACATCCCAGGAGGCAGTAGTGATGGCTTAAATGCTCAAATTGGGTCACTGCCATCCACATTGGAGACCTACAATGAATTCCTGACTCCCAACATCATAGACATTTGGAGAGTGAGTCAGCAGATAGGATCTCTCCATATCTCTCTTTTTCTCCCCCCAAATAATAATAAACAAAAAATAATTTTTAAAAGTTACCACTTTAGAGGAAGATGTTAAAGCCTACTCTGCTTATGGTCACAGGGGGTGGTATTTAAACTGAGAGAAAAGAGAAGAAAACAGAGCAAGCCCCATGAAGGGCAGGGTGGTAAGGCAAGGGTGGCAGGGTGGGAGGGAATTCCATGCACAGGTCATAGGTCACAACATGGACAAAAAGCCCAGGGACAAACGTATTTCCCTGCTTGAGAAATCAAAGGAAGAACCGTGTCACTCGGGCACAGTGAGAGAGATGTTGCAGGATATAGGGAAGGTCAGGCTGGGCAAAGGGCTTAGAAGTCATGGAAAGAAAGCTGCAGCTCTAAGTGCAGAGCAAGCCAGGGCTGCGTTTGGATGGGAGAATGCCTTGTCTTACTATTGGACATTGTGGTGGGTTAAAGGGTGCCCCCCCTGCAAAAGCCAGGGCTGGGCCAGATTGAAGCCAGGAATCCAGAACACAATTTGGGTCTCCCATGTGAGGAGCAGGCACCCAAGTACTTGAGCCATCACTTGTTGCCTCCCCGGGTGCTCATTACAGGAAGCTGGACCAAAAGTGGAAGCAAGACTTGAACCAGGCTCTCCAAAGTGTGATGCAGGGGTCCCAAGTACATTGCACTAAACACCTGTCATAGAACTGAGAACGTTTTTTAAAAGTGACCAAGCTGTATCTCTATTTTGCCCAAATCAAGTTAAGAAAAAATTTTTAAAGATTTGTTTATTTATTTGATAGGTGGTAAAAGAAAGAGAGGGGGACGGGGACACAGAGAGAGATTATGACAGAGAGACAGAGATCTTCCATCTGCTGGTTCATTCTCCAAATGGCCACAACAGTACAGGCTAAGTTAGGAACTCAGTACAGGAGCCAGGAACTCCATTCATGTTTCTCATGTGAGTTATAGGGGCCCAAGTACTTGGGCCATTTTCTACTGCCTTCCCAGGCACGTTAGCATGGAGCTGGATTAGAAGAAGAGCAGCCGGGACTCAAACCAGTGCTCTGACATGAGATGCCAGCATTAAAAGTGGTCGTTTAACCCACTGCATCACCATGGCACTTCCAAGTTAAGAACTTTTAATCCATCATCTGCCTTGTGCCATATTACTGGACAAGTGTTTTAAGAGAAGAACTCATTTTCTCTTGGAACATTGACAATACTACTATTCCATATGAGTATGTTTGTGTGGTATGCATATACATGTGTGTGCACGTAGAAGCATGAATGGCTGTGTGTAAGGTATGTATATATATGTGTATGGAGAAGCATGCATATGTGTGTGTTCTGGTAGAATTTAAATGGGCCCTAATGGCATTTTCTTTCATATCAGCCTCTAGAGAGAATTGCCCTAACACTGTTTAACAGGCAGCAGGAGATAATTGGCCAAGAATAAAGGAGAAAAGAGTACAGCACTGAACCATTTCCAGAAGGAAAACTGAGTCACTGACCATTAGTCCCTCCAGTAAAATAACTTAAAGCAATCTCCAGGCTCTCCCTACTGTTTTATGTTTCTTCTTTCTCTGCCTCCTCTTCAGACAATATTCTGTTTAATGGCTGAATTGAAAAGAATCCAAGCAAATGAGCTCAGACCACTACACAAAGGAGTGTATGGAAGAGGGAGAGGGGTTAGAGGAGGGGCAGTGCTATAGAAAGAGCAGATTTGGGCTCCAACATTGTTGCCAGAGGCAGAGTATCCCCATATAGCCTGGCCGTCTTCACAAAAATGGTGTTTGCATCCCCTAGGACCCATTTCTATCCATTCTCCACCTCCGGCCAGGGGCTGAATACCACCGTGCACAGAAGTGCATGCCAGGACTCGAGGATTCCCACCCTGGAAACAAACCCAGAGCTGTTGCATCCTGTGGCAAAAGCACAGACAGAAAAAATGCTGCCTGGTCAGCCCATCTCATTCTGTTCAGGCCAAAGGACAGAGCTTTGGCCAGCTCCACATTCACTTTTTGTCCAAAGAATCAATACACCTATTGAGAGGGCATCCAGTAATGGGCTTTTCTCTGGGAAAGCCCAGCAGGCTCTGTTTTGATAGCCGAGCTCTGGCCCAGGGAGGAGGAGCACATGGGGTCCCCCACCCCTCTCTGCATTCAGTGCTCCAGCTTTGCTTCCTTGTCCTCTGTCACAATAGGGCCCCATTCACTGAGCCTCCACCTGTGCACAGCACCACACTTGGGACCAAGAGAAACCACAGAAAGAGGAGAGGAGAGTTCCAAATAGCAACATCCAGAAATCCTGTGTGGATGACTGATTCTCATCACCAGGTACCACTTCAGGCACCTTTTCTGGCAGAGTTTCTGTAGGTAAATTGTTTGTACTCCCTAGTTCTCTACTAGGTATAGTTAGGGACTGGGTAGTGGCTGCTAGTTATTCATCTGCTTTGTTTGTATTTGGGGTGAATTCCCCTTTTTCAAAGATTCACACCTCCTCTCAAACCCTCTCCTCTCTAGCATCATTCCCTCCCAGTTTTCAGCATTAAAGGCATCTTTCTTTATATTCATACAAACATACACAAATATTTACTAGCGTATGTAGGCATTTTCTCTTTTGTGTTTTGTTTTACAAAACCGCATCTGTTCCAAATATATTTCTTTGCCTTTTGTTCTCTCACTTAACAATTCATCATGAATAGTTCCCTTAATTAATGAATGTAACTCTAATTCACTCTTTTTGATAGATGCATTATATTCCATGGTTAACATGGTTAGGCACACCTCAATTTATTTGTTTCCATATCAATAATCACTGTTGTTACTTTCACTACAAATACTGACGCATGGAACAATGTTGCTTGAAAGTGTTTGTTCATATTACTTAAAGGTTGAGTTTGTGTTTTTATAACATACTTCCTAAGAGAGCATTCTTATGACAATTGCATATATTTTCAGTGAGACAGATGCTGTTACCTTGCTTTCCAAAAGACTACAGTGGTATGCATTCCTACCAGCAATAAATGAAATTGCCTTTTTCATACTTTCTAGCCAGCACTGGATTTTGGTGCTGTTTCCTAATTTTTGACAGTTAAGTGAAAAATAATTGAAATTACTTTGGCACATCAGCTTGCATTCTCTTGTTGAGTGGGAAGCTTGCTCAACTTTTCACAGGTTTATTGGTCTTTTGGGTTTTCTTTTTGATAAATTTCCTGCTTGTATTCTTTTTCTATTTTTCTATTGAGATGTTAATATTTTCACAAGTGAGTAAAAGCTCTCAGAGGAACAGATGTTCGGTGCTATGTTTAAGATGCCATTTGGGATGCCCACATTCCGTATCAGAGTGCCTGGGTTTGAGCCCAGACTCCACTCTTGCTTCCAGCTTCCTGTTAATTTGCATCCTGGAAGGCAGCAGGTGGTGGTTCAAGTTCATGAGCCCCTGCTTACCCACATGAGAGATACAGATTGAGTTTTGAGTTCTTGTCTTCAGCTTAGCCCAGCCCTACGTGTTGTAGGCATTTGGGGAGTGAACCAAAGGATGGAATATTGATCTCTTTCTCTGCCTCTCTCTCTCTCTCTCTCTCTCTGTTTCTCTCTCTCTTTCAATACTGCAAATCAATACATTTAAAGGTATACTTATACATATTTAAAAATTGTTGTCTGACTTAAAATATCTCTTTTCCCACTTGGATACATCTAATATTATTTTATATTAACTTTAAAAATTTTTTCATCCAGAGTTGTGGTGCTGCCAGTTAAGCCAACATTTGTGACGTCAGCATCTATTGGGCACCAGCTCTAGGCCCAGATGTTTTGCTTCTGATTCCACTCCCTGCTAATGTGTCTGAGAAGGCAGCAGATGATGGCCCACAAGCTTGGGCCATGGCCACCCAGGTAAAAGACCTGGATGGAGTTCCAGGCTCTTGATTCAGCTGGCCCTGGCCAAGGCCCAGCCTCTGTGACCATTTGGGGAGACAAACAGCAGTGTAACATACTCTTTCTCTTTGTCTCTCTTTTCCTTTTTCTCTCTCTCTTTCTCCTCTTCCCTCTGTGCCACTCTCTGCCTCTGTCCTTCAAATAGATAAATAAATATAAACAATTAAAAATAAAAATGTTATCATTTTATACTTAAATATTCACTTTCTATTTTAAAATGTGGATCTTTCCCTGTTCGGTATGAGGGAGGGATCCTATTCCCTTTTCTTCACAATAATTAATAACTTTTCCAGCACAATGTTTGCACTGTTGAATTAAAATACCACCACCTCCAAATACTGAATCAGCCTAGGTCTCTACTTTTATCTGCTGATCTGTTTGTTTTCATGCCAACATTATCATAAGTGATCACACTTTTGGATATACACTAAATCTAGTCTGAATCCCCTCTGTATGATTTTCTGGGGTACACACAATATGTAATTTACATTCTCGAATAATATTTCTTGTTCTGCTTCTATTAAGCTGAAAGATGAGATATCAGCATATCAGTATCTTACCTTTTATTTGGAAAGGTAATCATATTTATAAAGTAAGGATATAAAATCTAGGAACCCAGAAATGGAATTCATGATAAAAATGTCTGGGCACAAAGCATCCAGATGACAAAACTTTTGCATCTTACTGAGCCCCAACTACAATCTTCAGTGTTTAAATTTACTGGGAAAAGGGAGAACACACATCTGCAGTAAGACACAAATGCTTGGGGATGTGGTTCACACCACACAGCAAATAGAATGCCACAGGACTCAAGCAGATGGAGGAGGCAGAACAGGCATGGACGTCAGCACAGTTCTCTGGTGAGGGCAAGTTTCAGTGAGCCTTGCAAAGGTGGCAGCTGATGAGGAAGTCACTGAGATTGAACTCCAGCACCTACTAGCTCAGATGGTGCCCTCGACAAGACACTCACTGTGGGTTCCATTCCTTCACTTGCAAAACAAGGCCGTACCACCTGGTAGTTTCCAAATGGACTTGTAATGACTCAGAGAAAAGCTCTAGAATCCCCCGACGGGATGCAATCCTCAGCTTAGCCACTCCATGAGTTACTTTGGCATTTTTATTTACCCAGTTCCCTCATATCTAAACTTAAGATGAAAATAACTACCTCTCGAGCTAGGTAAACAAGTGAAGCTGAAAGAGAGCCCTTGCCAGAAGGGAACCACAAGTCAAATGAGCAAAGAGGTCAACGAGTCAGGAGAGTGTAGCACTGCAGGTGCTACTCCAGAAGCAACAGGGAGCCCAAGAAGGAGCTGTCAGCTTGGGTGGTGGAGTGAAGGGAGCTGCCCAGGGGAAAGGATGACAGACCTGGCCTTCAACTGATCAGCTCCTTTGGAGGAAGGACCAGGCGGCAATGGTCAGCAATGCTCGAATCCCCTGCCTGGTGACCTGGATTCACCTGCCCCACTTGGTGCCTATGGCCCAACAGGCACATGAAGGTGCTGTGCGAGAGACCCACCAGCTGGGCTTCGAGCTGCTCAGGTAAGAGCACTCAGGTATGTACCAAGGAGGAATACAATGAACTAATCACACTCATTTTCCCACTTTTCTAGTCTTCTATCAAAGTTAATGAAATCTCTTGATAATTACCATGTCCTTATATTTATAGCAACACAACTTATAGCATATCAATGTAACAAAGTTCATTCATCAAACATATACACTTAAAACTGTCACTAAAACAATTCATTAATTTTTGAACACAAATGCCATGCTTATTCATTATTTATTTATTTGTGAAAGTTTTAAAATGAAAGAAAAAGCTATCTACTCTTTTCATTTTGCCATAATGCTTTTATAAATCTACATATCTACATACCACACAGCTTGTGAAATATATGCATGAATATGTGCCTTTATGGATAGCTGGTATATCATATTTTTATGAAAACTGTACAAGAATGTACACCATCTCTACAACTCATGAAAGAGACAATTTTGCCTTAAAAAAAAAACTGTCTTCAGTACCCAAGACTAAAATATCTCCCCACCTGAAGATCAGAATCATTAAGATAGAGCTGGGATTTGACGCAGAGTAAGAAAATGGAAACATCTGAAATGAATGCAGGCTAATGTCATTAAAACTGAGGCTTTTCAAACAGCAACAAAAACAAGATTTGGAAAACATAAGCTATTTGATGGAAGGCTTTGATGCTGAATTTACAGGATGTACATTCTTCCAGCACGTAAAGTAAACAAGATTAAATATTCCCCATGCAGCCCTCTGACAGTCACAGGTGGAACAGGTCTGGGAGAAGCCACAGCAGCCCCACCAAGGTCTCCAGGGAGTTTGAAATCAATCACAGATTGAATCAATCCCTGTGTTTCAGCCATCTGCTTCCTGGCTCTAACAAGAGAGACAACGCCATAGCCCCCCAAATTCCCAGCCAGTGGCAGGACAAGCAGGTCCTAAGCATCCTGCATAGACCTGGCCCTGCCTGTTCCCTGCCTGAAGTGCATGGGGGCAGGAGGGGGGACTGTTGATACTCTCAACATACACAAGGAGTCCAAACTCTGGAAGAGAACCGTGCAGGCACTGGAGGAGCCATCACTCACTTCAGGCAGGTACACATAATTGTCACAGTGACATTTTTTCCTGTTAGGAAGAAGTGGTGTGTGTGTGTGTGTGTGAGAGAGAGAGAGAGAGAGAAACAGAGACAGAGACAGAGAGAGAGAGACAGTGAGATGGTTTAACTTTACTCAAAACCAAATATTTTTCACAAATTCCTAGAATGGAATCATACTCATGTGTGATACTGAAAACCAGGGACCAAAACATTTTATACCTGTTCAGTTGACCCAAAAGGAATACTGCACTTAATCTGTACACAATGTCCATATTTACAACTTTTTTGACAATGTAAATACTTTGAGAATCTTCATATATTTTCGTATTACAGAGCTAATTACTCGTTAAACTGTAGGATAGTAACACTATTTTTAAAAGCACTGGGAAATACTGACTTCAACCTGGCTACTTGCTGCATATTATCCTCTGGACTAAATGCTTCTTGAAGGTAGGCACTGGGCTGAGTCTGCAAATTCAATCCCAGCATGGTACCCAGTGAACATGGATATCTCAATATTAAGTCATTACATGTTATCTCATTTCATATCCACAAACCCTTGGGGCAAGTATTGTTACCACTGCTTTATAGAAGATGAAACAGTTTCAAGGCAGTTCAGCACCTTACCCAAGGGTACACAGGTCAACAATAATACCTTTGACATAGGACATTGTGTTCTCCAAATGCCATGCCCAAGGGGAACTAGATGATTGGCCCTTAATGCCATGTAATACCTGCCTTGATGGGAGTGAATGTCGCTGGCAGACCTTCCGCTTTGGTGATGGGCACTGTCCCAGGGACAGTTGTATGAAGACCACACTGTCATCCTTGCAAAATATGGTGCATCCTTGTATCCTTGTTGCCATCCCAAAAGGCAGCACAGCTCCATTGTGTTTGCCACCGTCGTCCTCTGAGGCTGTGCTAGCATCAAGTTCAAGCCCGAAAGTGGTCACTGCTCTGGATTTTCCCCACCTCCTTCAATCTTCTAAGACCACTTGGGAAGAAGTAAAGGAGGCAGTGCCGCAAAGGGTCTTGGGAAAAGGCAGTGAGAAGAAGGGAGGACCGGAAAGGGCGTGCTCAAGCCTGGCAGGCAAAGGTGGCTCTGGATCAGGGGAGTGAAGCTGCACCTTGGAGGGAAGAGGAAGTGGATTCTTGTGTTTAGGGAAGAAGGGGCAGGGAAGTAGCAGCCTTCTGCTCTCCAAGGAGGTAACATATTCTTCACTTCCACAGACAGCAAAAATGAAAAAAGAAAACGGGAGGAATAAATCTATTCTGATGCAGGAGGCATTAGGCTTGCCAATAGGAAACCCTCATTCTGTCAGTCCCACGGTGAGTCTCAGCCTGTCTGGGCTTGTCCTTCTCTGTTTCTGTTTGCTTTAATGACAGAGTTTGGAAAATCACCCAAGGGAAACAAGATGGGGTGACATATGTACACGCATATTAAAATGAATGTGAGCTGGCATTAATTTGGTTGGTGGTGACCCAGTCAGGGTTTTAGTGCCATGCTCTGGCTGATGGGGCAGGCAGGTTTTTCGGGGAAGGACCTCTGAGATAAGGATGTGTCAACACATTCTCGTGCCTGAGCACCGCCCTCAGCACAGGCTTTAGGATACACAGTCACCACCTCACCCTTAACAGGAACTGCTACCCAGCCTCACTCACTCAAAGACCTAGCACCTGTCCTTGTAGCAAAGTGAAAGCTCCACACGCAGCATGTGTGTTCCCGGGGTTGTGCCCGGGAGGGGGCAAGGTGTTGAGCAAAGAGCCAAGACCGGAATCAGGCAAACCAGAATTCAGATCCCTGCTCTTCCGCATGGCTGTGTGATCCCGAAGCATGTTTCTCCAAGCCACAGTCTCTCCAACCTTAAAATGTGAAATTACCGCTGTTGCGAGAACTGCTTGAGTGTGGTGTATAGAGGTCACTCAAATTAAACTACCTTCCTTCATTCCTTCCACCCCTGTAAGTAACCCCTAGGGTCACCAAAGTCCTGGGACTGTCAAGGGCAGTGTCCTCATGCCCAAGGGATCTTCCTGATCTCTTGGAAATGGGAATAAAATGCTCGGGCCCTGCTTTGCCAAGCAAAGAGAGTGAAACAAAAAAATCAGACTTTCTTATGAATGCAACAGTTTGTGCAGAGTATGTATGATTAGAAGCTTAGTAATTAAAAATGTGTTTCACATGAGAGGTCAGGGGCTGACTTGCAACATGAGCACCCTATCCTTCTCAAGAGGGAGATGACTTCACACAGAGCCTAAGCTGCCCACTGGGGATGTCTGAGGGGTTTGGCAGGAGATCAATCTAGAAAGTTCTTTCAACTAACTCAGGCATACTTGGGAGCTCACCCACATGCAGCCTCAGAGCCAGCAGTGCACACATGCACGTATGCACCACCTACAAAGGCAGGGGGCACTAGTCACAGAGGGAGGCACTCCCATTAGGTCTTCCAGAGGTAGATCTCAGCAGTGGCTGACTGCTGAGACATTTCCCCCACTGCAGCCCTGTGAATGATTCCTTTGTGTCCATCACTGCTCATCACCACACTGTCCCTGCAGTTTCCTGGTCCCTCGAACCTGCACTCCAAGTTCTCCTGAGGATGATAAGCAACCTATATACTCACTAAGGACCAGTAAGTCTGAATATGCCCTTTACTTATTCAGGCCAGGCTTTCAATTATTTTCTGAGCCCAAGGCCCCCTCCTAAATGTCAACAACTTCCCAGGAGCACCTCCAGCCAGGTAGTTACATTATTCTCTACTGATTAAGACTAAATATGGGGCCTGGCATGTGGTGTGATGCCAGCATCCCATTTAAGCACAGGTTCATATCCCAGCTGCTCCACTTTGGATCCAGCTCCCTGCAAATGGGCCTGGGAAAGCAGTAAAAGATGATCCAAGTTTTTGGACCCCTACCACACATGCAGGAGACCTGGATGGAGTTCTAAGCTCATAGCTTTGGCATGGCCCACCTCCAGCCATTTGGTGAGTGAACAGTGGATGGAAGATATTCTTTCTTTATCACTCTCTCTGTTGCTCTGCCTTTCAAAAATAAATTTTTTAAAAAAGACTAAATGGCAAACAGACACAAAATATTTACGTAATCACAAAGCATCTAGGTACAGTTTATAAATAGGGCAGTGAGAGGAAGATAAAATCATCTGTATCCAGTATGCACCATACACATTATGCACATGAGTTCTCATTCTCTTGAAATCATGTCAAGTCTTCCTCAGGGTTTGCCATTCATGAACTGAGAACTGTTAATGTAAGGTATATACAGTTGTAGAGTCGCTGTCTGTTTTGTACAGCTTAAGCAAATATACACTGTGATATCAACAGAAATGAACTTGGCCAAAATGATGGGGTCTGAATCACTTTAGCCCCGTTTCAAGAGACCAAGCCTCTACAACAACAACCCCAATGGGAATGGCACTTCTGTCTCTCACTCACTATGTAATGCATGTAGTACAAGCCCTCTTGATTGATGGACATGGCAAGCTTTTAAAAAAACAAATTACGGTAAATTATCAGTAGATTCACAGTGATGTTAACCTGACATGAACTCAGCATCTCAACTTAGTTTCCCTTTGGCTCATATCATCAGTGTTTCTAGGCAGCATAATCTGATTTAGATGTTTATTTTTAATTTGGTTCTGGATAGCACTGTGGGATGAACATATTTCCCAAAAGGAAACAAATAATGCTAATTCCAAGGGACTTCACACTTTGTTGCAAAGCATTCTCTAAAATACAAGAGCTGATAAGGGAAGCCAAAGATTGGTGTTCCTTTTCCTTACCATGCAGTAAATCCTCACTGTTAGATGGCCTCTGATTCTCTCCCAGACTCACAAATCCCTGCTCTCACCCTGTGGTCTCTCTTCTGCATTCCCCAGTATGTCTGGCCCTGCTCTCTGCTCCCTAACCACATCCCCTCCTGTGTACAATGAACCCTCCTACTTCGGGAACTTTACACACGTTCCACACTTCATCTGGAATTCCCTTCCTTCTGCCATTTCTCCCTGTTAACTCCCACTCATCCTCAAGAGCTCCACACAGAAAGATGTGTTCTTTATGAAACTTTCTCTGAGATTCCTAGTGGTCATCCTCCACCCTCAGCCCTCATTGTAGCCTTTCCCAACACGGGCATTTCTTGTCTTCTTGGCACATGTCACAATTTCTATTTTATACTCTCTTGTGTAGTTGTCTCATTAATACAAATCTCCCTGCCACTAAGTTCCATAAGGGCAGAAGCCATGACTATATTCGCTCAACATTGTAGACTCAATCTATTCCTGAGACACTGCTCTCCAGCGTCCTTTCTTGCTGCCCCTTACCCTGCCTTCCTCTCCACCCCCTCCTCTCTGCTGCTCACTGTCCTCTGCCTTGGCCTTTAGTGATTCCTCCGCATGGCTCTCAAACTCCACATAGATTTTTCTCTCCCATTCTTCCTACTACATCATGGAAGGTCCATGTTCAACTAGTCCTTCCTTGGCCATTCCCAATTGTCCACCTCGTTGTCTAATTTCTTTAATAGCACCTACTGCTATCTGATGTTTTCTTACTTGACTGTGCATTTGCCTTTGATATCCTCCTCTTGCTGGAATGCGAGGGTCCTTTTGTCTCACGCCTCTGCCCCTCCCATTCCTGCCATGAGCCTGGCACACAATATAGGTACACAGTTGATATTTACTGAATGAGGCAAGGACTGAATCAACATTAAGCCCTGTTTTATTCTTGCCTCTGCTGTTTCTCAGTAATCAAGCTCCCACCCATGCCCAGTGCTTCTCCCACACGTCCTTTCCAGGACTTTGCCCTCAAAATCTGCCCCAAGCCCTGGTCTCCAAGCCCAGCACCACTCTGCCAGGCCTATGGGGGAATCCACCATTGCCCCACTCAGGGCAGCCCTCCCATCTGCTGCTGAGCCCCCAGGGAGCTAACTCCAGCTGGGACTGACGCATGTTGCCACCCTGCCCCCCTGAGCTTCTCCCCACCCACGCCATCCCTGATCCTTTCAGACGCCCACCAGCTGCCTGGGCTCCACCTGCCACCTGCCTCCATGCTTCCCACAGCAGCCCCACCCACCTGCCCTGCAGCTCCCTTGGCCTGTGGGCATGGCCAGCAGTGAGGCCTGCTGAATCCCCTTGACCACTCCAAGAGCTCAGAGCCATCTGCCAAGTGTTGCTCCCGCAGCTCTCTTCTTTTCCTGCTCTCTCTCTTAGTTCAGTTGCCATCAGTTCTCCTGGACTAGGGCAACAGCCTCCTTACAGGCGTGGAGTTTACTCTTATGTACTGTTTCCCAACTGACCACTGCCTTGCTTCCCTCATTAGAAAACTAAGGCATGGAAACATTTAGTGAGCATATATTTGGTATAATGCACACTTTTAGACACCAAAAAGGGCACAAAGATGGCCCAGCTGTGGCCTCTTGCCCTCTGGCATAGTGATGAACCCACCAGGAGCTGTTTGGCATGCTTAACACCATCAGGGCCAAAAGAAGAGAAGAAAGTGACACAAGCAAACAACACAAAACAGAGATGAGAAAAACAGGGCCCAGCAAGGGATCTCGGAGCACATGGGGTCATATGCAGAGGGTCGGTTCCAAAAGCTTCCACAAACACCAAAATCCATGAATGCTCATACCCCTTATGTGAAATGGCATTTCACCACTTGGCATGCCTGTCACCACTTGGCATGCCTGCAGCCCATATCAGTGGGCATAGGTCCCATCCCAGATACTCTGCTTCTGGTCCAGCTTCCTGCAATTGTGCACCCTAGGAGGTAGCAGGTGATGGCTCAAATATCTGGGTCCCTTCCATCCATGAGGGAGACCTGGAATGAATTCTGGGCTCCTAGCTCTGGCCTGGCCCAGCCCTGGCTGTTGTGGGTATTTGGGGAGTGAACTAGTGGATGGAAGAGCTCTCTCTGTCTCTCTCTGTCTCTCTGCCTTCCAAATAAGATGAAATTAATTTTTTGAAGTGACATAGGATTTACATATAACCTGCACACATTCTTCCATATCATGTAAATCCTTTTTAGATTACTTATTATAGCTAACACCATGTAAATGCTGTGAAAACAACTGTGACACTATATGGTTTGGAAAGTAATAAGAAAAAAGGTACATACATATTCAGAACAGATGCAATTTAATAAAATATTGTCCATGTGCAGTTGGGTCAATCTAAGGATGCAGAAGTCGGACTTGTGTTCATGAGCTCCCTTGTGGCAAGGACTAGGTCTTCCCGTGATCTCCAATGGATTCAGAGGACCCAGCCAAGTTCCTGGCCCAAAGCAGATGTTCAGTGCATACACACGGAATGAATGACTCTGGGACAACCCCTTTTACTTTATTTGTGTATTTTTATTTATTTGGAAGGAAGATATCCAGAAAGAGAGAGAAAACGAAATCTACCATCTGCTGGTTCACTCCCCACATGTCACAACAGCTAGAGCTGGGACAGGCCAAAGCCAGGATCTGGAATTCAATCCATATATCCTATGTGAGGAGCAGGGGCCCAACTACTTGAGCCATCACCTGCTGCCTCCTAGGGCGCACATTACCACAAAGCTGGTATTCTAACCAGGCTCTCTGATATGCATACAGCCATCCCAGGTAGCAGAGTAACTACTACACCACATGTCTTCCCTCTCCCCTTATTTTCTGCCTTGTAGGAGAAAACTGAGGCCCTTAAAATTTTAGTGACTAGCCAAAAAGTGTGAAACTGATCGACATAGGACCAAAGGCCCTTCTGCCTCACAGCCCACGTCCTTTCACCTGTACTGAAGGGCTGATCTCAGCCTTTCCTTCTCCAAGTCGATGAACCCCATCTATTGTATGTTTCCTTTTGTTGTCACTTTCTATATCCTTTCAAACATATTCCATAGTAGAAGATCAGGTTATAAATTTTTGGCATGATAAATTTTCTCATTTTCAAAAACTTGATTATAAAAACAGAGCAAGAGGCTTCCATTTAGAATTCTGCTTTTATATTTACTGATTAAGAATGAGATAAATACAACCACATGTGGTGCCATCTAGCTGGAAAGAACTGTGACACACTTTGCTACATATCCTGTATTATAATGTATAATCTGCATATTGTGAGCTTTCAAAACACACCCATAAACATGCCTATGTGTTATTATGGTAGTAAAATATATATAATGAAGTTTTCCATTTTAATTATTGTTTGGCATACAATTTTGTGGCATTAAATATCTGACAGTGTTGTGCAACCAATATCACCATGCATCTGCAGAACATTTTCATCATCCTAAACAGAAACCAGGTACCCATTTAACAACTCTCCATCCCCACTCCCTTCAGCCCCTGGTCACCACAATTCTATGCTATCTCCATGAATTTGACTACTTCAGGTACCTCAGAAAAGTAAAATCATGCAGTGGCTGTCCTATTGTGACTCATTTTTTCTTAGCATAGTGTTTTCAGGATTCATCTGTTGTTGCATGGGTCTATACATCCTTTATTTTTTTTACAAGCAGAGTTAGACAGTGAGAGAGAGAGACAGAGAGAAAGGTCTTCCTTCCATTGGTTCACCCCCTAAATGGCTGCTATGGCCGGGTGCGCTGTGCCACTCCAAAGCCAGGAGCCAAGAGCTTCTTCCTGGTCTCCCATGCGGGTGCAGGGCCCAAGCACTTGGGCCATCCCCCACTGCCTTCCAGGGCCACAGCAGAGAGATGGACTAGAAGAGGAACAACCAGGACAGAACCGGCACCCTGACCAGGACTAGAACCCAGGGTGCTGGTGTCGCAGGCAGAGGATTAGCCTAGTGAGCCGCTGCGCCAGCCAGACATCCTTCATTTTTATAGCTGCATAATATTCCACCGTATTTATGCCCCTTTGTGTTTATTTATCTGTTGACAGACACTTAGGTTTGAGTGTCTGCTTCTCATTCTTTTCTATGTATACCCAGTGGTGGAACTGCTGGATTCTATGGTAATTTTACATTTAACTTTTTAAAAAGTACCAAGACACTGCTTTTCTCCACCATTTTAATTCCCACCATTGATACACAAGAGATCCAATCTCTCCAAGCCCTCACTAATGCGAGTCATTTTTCATTGTTGTTGCTTTAATAGTAATCTTCCTAATGGGTGTGAAGAGACATCTCATTGTGGTTTTCATTGTGTGTGTGTGTGTGTGTAAAACGGAACAGAGCAGCTCTCTTGGGACTAAAAAAGATGTCTATCCTGAGATCCAGAGCCCCATGCTCTCCACAAAGCCAGAGAATTGGTCCCCAGAGAAAGGATGTGACTCCAGATCCTGACGCAGCTTCCGTAGCAAGTTCACAGGAGTTTACAGAAGGATGTTAGATCGAGGAGCTGGCATCTTTAAGGCTCTTCAGAACCTGAAAGAAGGGGAGACAGGAGAATTCGGATGCACACCAGAGGCCAGGATGGCCAACAGGAAGATCACACAACACACAGTATTTCTACTAAGGGCAGGGACTGGGGTTCTTTCACTGTGTTGCCAAAGCAAATCATAAAACAGTCAAGGTCCAGCCCAGACTGAAAGACAGAACTAGAAATAACAAGGGAGAAATTATAGAATCCGGGTAAGGTCACCAGGTCAGAACCTCAGAGATTAGGATCTAGGATTTGGAGTGAAATAAAAGTAAAAATAACAGGAAACAAGGTCAAAAATTTGGAAGGCCTCTTTGGGGCTTCTAAAAGGAGATCAGTTGCACAGGAAATTGGAGGCAGGAAAGAGCTGAGGAGGCAGTAGGGTTCAAGGTCAGTTACTGAGCCCTGTTAACTGCAGGGAAGCAGGTCACCAGCATGACAGTGAGGCCCCCAACAGCCCTGGCTGTGCCTAGTGCTGTGTCTTCTTCCACCCAACCTTCCCACGGGCTTAGCCACCCACTCCCAGGGAATGGTAACAGCCTCAAGGTCTTTCCAAGTAACAATTAGTGAAAGTGTAACATTGATGCCCCCACTTCTTCAGTGGGGCAGCAGTGCAGCAGGAAAGTCAGGGCTTCCAACCACATTTGGATCTGCAGCTACCTCCACACCAACAGGAAGAAACTCTTAAGACTGATTGTGGGATCCCTTGGGCCCTACGGAGACATTAATAGAGAATTTAGAAGCACTCTGAGGAAGGTGAGGATCTCAGGTGGTCCCCTGCAGCTTCACCTCCAGCTGTTCAGGCCTGTGTCTGTGTCATCCCCTCTGGAGCATGGGTGTACCTGTGAATATGAGGAGGTCCCACCCCCAGGAATAGGGGAGATTGCACTGGGTCAACCAGACCTAACCAGAAGAGCCTCTTTAAAAAGAGGGAGTATCAGAGAGACATTGGAAGGACATGGACACCGTGCTGTGAACTTGCAACAGAGCATGTGGCAAGGAGCTGCAGGCAAGCTCTGGGAGCTAAGGGCACTGTGCAACCTTAGAACTCTGAGCTTCAGGTGGGATCGTGGTCTCAGCTGACACCCTGATGTCAGCCTGGGGACAGCCAGAGCAGAGGGATCTGACCCACAGAAACCATAGCTAAAACACAGCAACCAAAACCAAATACATTTCGCCTATCTGACAAAGGACATAAGCAGGAGAGTTAACCTGTGCCCCACCCTGTTGGATTTGCTCTGTGACTAGGACAACAGATGAATACACACATCATAGATTCATAGCTCCACACAAGCTCTTAGAGAGCATGCGGTCCTATCCTCAAGAGGTTTAACTGATGCCCTCAAGGCCACACTGATGCACAGAGTAGTGAGACATATGCATGCCCATAGCTGGAAGTAACTGTGCTATAAAAAAGGTTAAGGGGACAAGCATTAGACACAGAAGTTGAGATCTTGCTTTGGAAGCCAACACCCCAGGTTGAAGTGCCTGAACTTGAGCCTCAACTCTGCTCCAAATTCCAGATTCCAGCTATTGGGCACCATAGAAGGTAGCAGGTGATGGCTCAAGTACTTGGGTTTCTGACACTCACGTAGGAAAACCAGACGCAGTTCCAGGCTCCTGGCCTTGACATGGAAAACCCCTATTGTGGGCATCTGTGGAGTGAACTATAAGATGGAAGATTCCTCATTCTCTCTCTCTCTCTCTCTATCTCTCTCTCTCTCTCTCTCTCCTTCCCTCCCTCTCTCTCTCTCTTCCCCTTTCCCTCCCCTGCCCCCTGACTTTCAAATAAATAAAAATTAAAATGGGTCAAGGATCCAGAGGATTAGAAACTACAGTTATCTTGAACATTATCTTGTTGAAGCTCCCCCTGTTTCAGACAAGAGGAAACTGAGGTACAGAGAATTTAGGGAATTTTGCAATTTTGTTTACAATTACTGGAGCTAGATCAATGCAGCAGGTGCATCCCACAGCAAATAATGGCAGGAATGCAACTGCCCTCCCATAGAGAAATCAGCATGCACCCAAAACTACTGCCTCCAGTTGATCCCCCACATAATAAACAGCAAATTAGATGCATCACAGATACGAGGGATCCCCTGACAGTCAACCAAGTTGTTTCCAGCTCACACGGGACATGGTGGATGTGGCCATTAAATGCAGGTCAGTGCTTTCTCCTTTATAGAAACCCAGGCGCCATTGAAGGAGAAAGTAGGGAGAGCCAAGAGGTAGGGAGAGGGCAGGCTGAGTAGCCTTTTATGTAAAAAAGAAAAAAAGGAAAAAAAGAAGAAGAAGCTTAGAAACAAAAGAGAGTATCACAGCTTTGTTAGTCGGGGGCCTTTTGTGGAGGTTGATGTGCGTCCCTAGATTTGAGCAGGGAGTGTGTGTGTGTGTGTGTGTGTGTGTGTGTGTGTGTGTAACCGAGTAGCCCGTCAGAGCCTCATTTTCCAGGATGCACGCCTCTCCCTAACTGATAACACTCTAAATAACAGGTGAGTGACTCCTGGCTGGAAGGAGATTGCCTGACCTCATTGTTTGCCTTTTTCCCCCCTCTTTGTTCTTCACAAATAAAGGTTTTTTAATAAACTGAAAGGTCCTCCGCTCTTGCCTGATGATAAAATGAAAGGAACCAGTGAGGTATGGTAGGACGTGGCAGCAGAAAAGGAGAAGCTCATCAGAAAATAACAAAGGTGCAAGTTAAAGATAAGGCAGCTGTCAGAGATTAATCCTGCCCGCTTGATTGTTTTCTTTAATACCAAAGCCTGCAATAGCGAGCGATAAGTTTGCTGAGTAATTTGGTTTTTGGTGAGGAAATAAAATTCAGGTAGGCCCCATAATTGATTTCCCTTTCTTTAGTTGTCTAAACATTAAACAACAACAACAACAACAACAACAAAAAGCCCTGCCTAGTCTACCCTTTCTTCCTTGCAGCCGCACCCCAGAGCTGTCCTCTTGACCTCACCTCCCCTTTGCTGATCCTAAAAGCCTGCAGCAGGAGGGTGGGTGTGAGGAAGAAAAGCCCCACACACACACAACCTCAGGTGCACTTTTCTCAAGATCCTTAAATTCATGCTTTCTAGGGATTGAGCTGTGCCCTCCCTCCTAGACAAGATTTTGGAGTCCTAAGCCCCACTACCCCAGAAAGTGATTTTATTTTGAAATGGGTCTTTGCAGAGGTAATCAAGCCTTAATGAGGTCATTAAGACAGGCCCCAATTCAGGGTGACTAGTGTCCTTGTTAAAAGGTGAAATTGACCCCAGATGCTTGCACACACACGGAGAACGCCCGCTCAGTGGAGAGAGAGGTGAGGGTTGAGCTCAGGGTGATGCCTGTCCAATGAGGCCCGCACTGCAGAAGCCAGGAGAGAGGAATGGGCAAATTCTCCCTCGGAGCCTCCCAAGGAGGTGATTAAGTTAAACAAGGTCATTACAATGACTCTAACCCAACCTGAAGAAACCAATCCTGCTGACACCTTGGTCTCATACCTGAAGCCTCCCGAACTAAGTTCCTGCTGTTATGCCCTCAGCTGCTGCCACTTTGATACAGCAGCCCTCCGGATGATGCTACCACAATTTCTATGTGTAATATTTGCTCGCAAGGAAGCCTCACCTCTCATTTGAATGTCGTATTAATCCAAGTTCTCATTTCCTTCCCATCCCCTGCTCCAACTGTTTCTTGCAGCACTGAGCCCAATAATGAAGAAATCAAGGCAAAGTGAAACCCCAAGGCCTACTTCTATCCCTTCCTTCTGTGTATGAGGGCTAGGGTGCCTTCCCGACAATGACAAGGCATTCATGGACATAGCAATGGCCTTGCCATAGCCACAGACTCAGCTATCCATTAACCTGTCATGGTCCCTGGTGTAGTGGAAGCCTAAGCAGTAATCCAGCAACTCACAGTTAATAAAGATAATGGTTTAGAGATGGGAGGCAGCCCCCCAAGTCCCAAATGTCAGACATAATTCTGTAACCCCGACGCCTCATCTCCCAGAGTTTCAAAATCCATTTAGCTCCTTTAGATCAGAGCTCTGTGCTTTGGAGCTTCCATGTGCATAGGAACAAACCCACTGGAGACCTTGCTGAGATGCTGACTCCAATGCCTAAGTCTGGCTTGGGCTGCAGAGGCTGCACTCTGGTGACTGCTGTTGCCCTGGGGGGAACAGACTTCTCCAGAGGAACAGGTTGCAGCTTGGAGAAGGGGGACCCTGTAGCCATTCTAGGGCAAAGCTTTAAGTGGCTATAAACTCCACAGATTCATATGTCTCTAGATTGTGGAAACCTTCAGTAGGGACCAAAGGAAAAAAACAGGAAGAGGTTTTTGGGGTGAAGCTGGAGTTCTGAGACGATCAAGTGCGGTATGCACCGTGCACCAGGCACACGCCGTGGCAGGCAGCATCAGAGTCAACACGGCCTTATTTATTGTGACAAAATGAACAGCCCCCAGGTTGCTCATCCAGCAGCTAATTTCTCATCTTATCTATTATGTGAATGAGATGGGAAAACAGTTTCCTGTTTCTCGCAGATATCACTGACATGAAAGATAGCAAGTGAAGTCCCTGGAAAGCCATGCAGCCCCATCCGTCCTCGGCCTGCTGGCTTCAAGGGGATGATACGGGCAGCAGTTGGGGCAGGGCTGCCAGATGGAGAAATGAGTAAAGAGGGTTTTTCTCAAGAGACCTTCATGTTAATGCACCTTGGCAATGACTAGGCAGCTGATAGGTATTTTCTACTAGAAGACTCCTTGGCAGATATTCCTTGAAATCCAAAGTGATTGGCTAAGGGTTGCTTTGGGGTTTTGCATGGCCCTTCTTCATACTGGCTGAAGGATCCCTATCAGGAAGAGAGACCTGGGGCTGCTGTTGTGGCCCAATGGGTTAAGCCAACACCTGTAACCCCAGCATCCTATAATAGAGTGCTGGTTCAAGTCCCATCTGCTCTGCTTCCAATCCAGCTCCTTGCTAATTCACCTGGCCTGACTATTTGGGCCCCTGCAAACCATGAGAGAGACCCAGATGGAGTTCTTGGCTCCTAGTTTTGGACTGGCCCAGCTCCAGTCCCAGCCCCAGCCATCTGGGGAATGAACCAGCTAATGGAAGATGTCGATTTATCTCTCTTTCTCTCTCTCTCTCTCTCTCTCTCTCTCTCTCTCTCTCTCTCTCACTCTGCATTGGAGACCCAGCTGGCAGTCAGCACCTTCTCCTACAGCCTGCCCTCCCACTCATGAAGTGAACCCAGAAGCCCCACAGTCCACCTTCCCAGAGCCCCAATAAGCACACGACTTCTCAGATAACCTAAGCTCCTGGTTCAACTCTCTCTCATTAATAACAAGCAAACTGAAGCTCAAAGTGGTATACAGAGTTACTCAAGATCACCCAACAGGGAAAGATCTCAGCCTATAGGGGCCATTCAGTGAACCAGATCTTCTGGGAAGCAGGTAAGAGACAGTAGGGGAATATAAAGAGGACGGATCCACAGAAGAATCTCCTGATTCTGGAGGTCAGGATTTTGACCCTGAAATAACACATCCAAGCACAGACTCTGATGTGGAGGAAGACAGTAGTGGCTAGCTTTGGCTGCTCAGTAACACTGGGGTAGGGGTTGGGGGGGTGTAACATGCAGATGCCAGGGCCACATCCCAGACAAATGAAATCCAAATCTCTCAAGCTTTGCAGCCCCTGTGAGCTTGTCTAAATGCAGACTGTCAGGCCTTCCCCAAACCTATGGAATCAGAATCTGGGAGTGTCCTCTGTGTGTTAGAGAAGAGCTACCAAGCCTCACACTGGACTAACCTGATGCCCACTCCCAAACCCAGGTAAAATAGGTTGGGGCCCAGCACTGTGGTGCAGCAGGTTAAAGCCCCAGCCTGCAGTGCTGGCATCCCATATGGGTACCAGTTAGAGTCCTGGTTGTTCTACTTCAAATCCAGCTCTCTGCTATGGCCTGGGAAAGCAGCAGCAGATGGCCCAAGTCCCTTGGGCCCCTGCACCCGTGTGGGAGACCCGAAAGAAGCTCCTGGCTTCTGGTTTTGGATCAGCTCAGCTCTGGACATTGCCATCATTTGGGGAGTGAACCAGCGGATGGAAGACCTCTCTCCCTCTCTCTGGCTCTACCTCTCTCTGTAACTCTGTCTTTCAAATAAATAAAATCATTCTTAAAAAAAAATAAGTTGGGTTTTCTGAAGGGCAAGGGAAGCCAGTGTGGTTTTTAGAGAGGTGAGGACCATGGAGAAGACAGCAGGACACAAATTGTGAGCTTGGGGACCTCAAAAACAACCCATTCTGTATTTGAACTGTGCAAAGTCCCAGGCATATTCAAGAAAAAAACGCACACATGAAGAAATGGAGGCTGCCACAGTTCCTGCCTCTCCCTCAGTGGGAAGACCGGGTGCCTGAGGAGGCTTCTAGAACCAGGTGCATTTTGAAGTCGCCTCTAACTGGGCCACACGAGGCACGTGTGGGGTCCCCTGGATCTGCCTTGTGGGTGCTGTGGCACTGCCATCTTCCAGACTCACCAGACAGCTGACAAGGGGCCCTCCACTCTTGGACTGTGAACCTCCAAAACCGTAAGCCAGAGTAAACTTCTTCCTTCATCAGTAACTGTGTTATGTGTGATGAGAAGCCAATTTGTGTATGACTTCAGTGATGCAGCACTACTGCCTGGTGATTCTGTGTTCAACTTGCAAAAGGACAAGGGCAGAGAATTGACTTTTTACTCACAGTGTACTGTACCAGATAGGTAAGAAGAGTGTTCTGGCTGGAATGTTTGCATCCCCTCTAAAATTCATGTTGCATGTTAACCTCCAATGCAATCACAGTAAGAGGTGGGGCCTTTAAGAGCTGATTAGGGGCCAGCATTGTGACACAGCAGGTTAAGCTGTAGCTTGTGATGCTGGCATCCCATATTGGAATGTCCTCATTGGAGTCCCAGATGTTCTGCTTCTGCTCCAGCTCCCTGCTAATGCTTCCCTGGGAAGGCAGCAGAAAATGGCCCAAGTACGTGGGTTACTGCCACCCATGTGGGAGACTCAGGTGGAGTTCTAAGCTCCTGACTTCAGCCTGGCCCAGTCCCAGTCAGCCCTTGTAACCATTCAGGGTGTGAACCAGCAGATGGAAGATCTCTCTCTCTGTCACTTGGACTTTCAAATAAATACATATTATACATATTTTAAAAAGAGATGATTAAATCCTGAGGGCTCCTCTGTGAATGGGATCAAGTCTCTTATAAATGAGATTTAACACAGTATCCTACACTTGTGGTACTTCCACTAATAATGCATGTGAAGTACTTAGTGCAATGCCTAGCACACAGTAGGCACTTCATAAGAATAAATATTGTTTGGATTCAGCCTGAGAGAGAATCATATGCAGAACTGCTTTTAGCTTTCAGCCGTTGTAAGTGCTTATACAGTAGCTATAATGAATGGCAATTCAATTTCAATGCCATGGTCATTCTGAAGACGATTTTAAGTCAGTAGAAGACGTGGAGATGTGAACAATAACCTTCTCTTTGCAGGATGAAAAACTAGTGTCATGGTTTATAAATAGCTCTCCTGACTATGGAAGAATGTTATCTCTATCCCCTCCAGGCAAGCCTAATTTAATCCACCACCGTGATTCCCTTCAAATGAAAAAAAGAAGGACAATGTTAAAGAATATACAAGAAAACACGGGAGGCACAAAAATCAAAACAGCGTTAACCAATCGGGAAAAGGGAGCAAGGGACGAGGTTAAAATTATACGTAAGACCCTTCAGATAAATGCCACAGTGAAAAGCCAGCTAATTGAAGAATGAGAGTTTTCTTAACCAGTGCTAGCTGAGTAAAAATATAATTATCTTTGATTCATGAAGATTGCTACAATGTGACTCATTTACCAAAACAGTTACTAGCAGAATTACATTTGTTACTGGGAGAAGACGATGTGATAGGGAGGGATGTAGTAAATGCAAATATGTTTCTGCTTTCGCAGTGGCACCTTGAAGCACAGCTCTGTCCCTCATGCTGCTCCTCTCAGCAGTGCCCTTTGTGATGATGATCAGGAACACAGAGTCCCTCCTGTAAGATGGGAAATGCTACTGTAACTGCTTCCAGCTGGGTTCTGGGAGGGTCTCAACTTGGCCGGCCCGGGTGAAACACCAGCTGGACCTCAAATTTCTTCCTTTCTCCAAGGTAGCTGTGCCCTTGAGTGTCATGCAAACCAAGTCGATACATCTTTTTTCAAAGACTGCACACAAACCTGGAAATTACATTCCTTATTATTAGTTTTCTGATCACTCCAAGAAGGGAAACCAGCATGTTTCCAATCAAACGTTTTCTCTTGAACTTGACTGTTGTAGGCTGGGTGTCCATCCGCATGGAACAGAGCTGCTTAAAGGTTGAAACCATCAACAATCTGTGTACAATCATCAGAAGATGAGTGTTAGGTGGATGCCCTAAAACAAGCAGGGAGACAATGGGCAAAGAGACTCTGAAAGGTAGCAGAAGAAACCTTCAAGGTCTTCTGGTCCAACTGCCCCAAGACAGCGAGGGGGTGCTTGTGTGACAGTGATGAGGAAAATCATATTGCTGTAAAAATAGGAAAACAGCACAAGGAGAAGTAAAAAGATGCATTTCTCACACAGTAAAACAGCTCTGCAGAGCCAAGGGGCTAGGCAAAGGCAACAGCACACAGTTCTGCAAGTACCAGGATAACAAGAATCAACACAGCATACAAGCCTAATGAAGGACATTTCAGGGCAGGTTGAAATCCTAACTGATACAAATGAGGATCATTATCTTCCCTGGGCCCTCCTTTTCAGTGTAGGACAAGAATCATGCAAATGGAAATAACCAGGACTGTAAGGGGAGAATTCTAACCTCACACCTGACCCAGAATTCTTACTAAGAAGTCATGAGGGTCTAAAGACCATCCACACAAATGACACCTGGCTGTCTCATCCAAAGGTAAATAATGTTTTAGGAGCTACTCATAGATCTTTCCTACCAATATGTATAAGTACTTCTGTAAGGCCTGGAAAATAGATTATTCTGAATATGATTCTCTTTCAGACTGAGCCCAAACACAGTATTTTGTTCTTACAAAGTACTACTATGTTCCAGGAATTACACTAAGTACTTTGTAAGCATTATTCATTTAATCCCATCCACTGGCATAGGAGGCTGGCAATGTCAACACCCCACCATCTTCAGGCATCCTCATATTTCTGAAAGCCCTTCAGTTCATCAATCACCAGTTAGTCTGTCAAAGACACTCCTTTGATTTCAGGGAATTTGTACCTGTGCAATTTAACCACCAGTCCAACACTAGTCACTGGAGCTTTATGGTTAGAGAATGGGGTCCCCAGGAGCCAGCTAGAATCAGTAGATGATGGACAGTGGAGGAAGAAAATCTTTCCTCCATTGACAGGGACTAGTACTCTGTTCATGCCCATGGGTAGTTACGACACATTGGAGGATTGAAAGATGGTATTCAAAATTTATGGAAGCCCATGTTGATGTGCAAAAGACACCAAAATGTGTTAAATACACCGCCTGAGTTGCTAAGCAGAGTGGACAGTGAGAGAAAGAGACAGAGACAGAGAGAAAGGTCTTCCTTTGCCGTTGGTTCACCCTCCAATGGCCGCCACGGTTGGCGCTCTGCAGCCGGTGCACTGAGCTGATCCGAAGCCAGGAGCCAGGTGCTTCCTCCTGGTCTCCCATGGGGTGCAGGGCCCAAGCACTTGGGCCATCCTCCACTACACTCCCGGGCCACAGCAGAGAGAGCTGGCCTGGAAGAAGGGCAACCGGGACAGAATCCGGCACCCTGACCGGAACTAGAACCCGGTGTGCCGGCGCTGCTAGGCGGAGGATTAGCCTGTTGAGCCACGGCACCAGCTAGTAGATCTTTTCAATACAGTACTGTAAGTTTAGTGATAGACCATTTGAAGGATGCAATGAGATCAAAGAAGGAGGGAGTCAAGCTGGGTTTTGAGGAGTAAGAGAAATTCCCTAGGGGAGGTAATTAAGGGCCTGAATTTAGAAGGAGGATTACGAGAAAGGGAAAGTATTACAGACAACCAGCTCATTTGTGTGAAGCATCAAAGTACACATTTATCTTGAGATAGGGGATACAAAACCAGCCACTATTGGAATGTAGTTTTAACACAATGGTAACTCAGAATGGATGGAGAAGAAGAGGGAGATGTGAGCAGGTCACCCAGGGCTTTGCATTCTATGCTAAAGAGCATAAGCATTTATTCTGTAATTATGTACAATTCTTAAAGATGGGAACAATTTGATCAGATTTATGTTTTATATAAATTATTCTGCTAGAAATATTAAGAAAGATGACTTGGTGGAAAGATTGACAGTAGGGATATCAAAAAGAAGTATTAACCCTAAAAGAGAACTCATGACAGATCTATGGTGAGGGGATTGAAAATAGACACAGATGGGAGACACATTTCTGAGGCTGAATTATCATGATTTAGCAATTGATTTGATGTAAGAGGAAATGTATGAGATCCTAGGATCTGGAAAAATGAACCAGAATGAGATGATACAAAGAGCTAGCTAGAGTCCCAGCTGCTCCACTTCCAATCCAGCTTCCTCCTTAAGAGCTGGGAAAGCTCTGGAAGACAGCCCAAATCCGTGAGCCCCTGCACCCACATGAGAGACCTGGATGAAGCTCCTGGCCCCTGGCTTCAGCCTTGCCCAGCCCTGGCTGTTGAACCATTTGGGGAGTGAATCAGTAGATGGAAGATCTCCCCCAGCTTTCCCCCATCTCCCCCTCTATCTGCATGCAACTCTTTCAAATGAATAAAAATTAATCTTAAAAAATACAAAGAGTGGTTTGAAATTATCTAGATTAAGAAGAATCACGGAAATAGATGGAACCCAGAAGTTCATCAGTTTTTAAGGAAAGCCAAAAGTAGAAATAGTCATGACAGAAAGGGAAGACTCACAAAATGTAGTGTCATGAACACCAAAGAATTTGAGCTTCCAGGAGACAGGTGAAACAAATACCCCCAAGATGACCCATCCCCTAATTAATTAATGGAAAAGTCTTCATTGAACTTACAGCCTAAGGGAAGCAGAAACTAGGTCGTAAAGGTTGAATAAAAAGGAGTAAAGATGGCAGGAGAAACCATGCAGCTGAGAGTTGCAGGAGGTTGGCTGTGACAAGAGGAGATCACTAGCTGAACAGTGGGTCAGTGTATTTTCTGTTTCTTTTTGGTTTTGTTTCTTAAGAGCAGCAGAGACTTATTAATGAGGTCATGGACATAGATCAGTAGGAAGAGGAGACAATTTGTGACACAAGACCCAGAAATTATCTTATATGTCTGGAGAAAGAATCAGTTAAGGCCGGCACCATGGCTCAACAGGCTAATCCTCCGCCTTGCGGCGCTAGCACACCGGGTTCTAGTCCCAGTCGGGCGCCGGATTCTATCTCAGTTGCCCTCTTCTAGGCCAACTCTCTGCTGTGGCCCAGGAGTGCAGTGGAGGATGGCCCAAGTGCTTGGGCCCTGCAACCCATGGGAGACCAGGAGAAGCACCTGGCTCCTGCCATCGGATGAGCACGGTGCACTGGCCATAGCACGCCAGCCGCGGTAGCCATTGGAGGGTGAACCAACGGCAAAGGAAGACCTTTCTCTCTGTCTCTCTCTCTCACTGTCCACTCTGCCTGTCAAAAAAAAAAAAAAACAAAAAAAGAATCAGTTAAGTCCTACCTTAAAATACAATGTAAGGAGCAGGAAGTGCAGAAAGTTCATATCTGGTAGTACTCAATCCTAATATTTTCCAATCCCAGGGTAAAAGTATAAGTAGATGCTTATATACCTGTGTCAGAACACTAAAAATTATAAATGAAGTAAAAAAAATGTGGTATCAAATATATTCAACAGATAGGATAAATACTTCAATAGAATTTTCCTTTCTTGGGGCCGCCACGGTGGTGCAGAAGGTTAATGCCTTGGTCTGAAGCACCAGCATTCCATATGGGCGCCAGTTCTAGACATGGCTGCTCCACTTCCGATCCAGCTCTCTCTGCTATGGCCTGGGAAAGCAATAGAAGATGGCCCAAGTCCTTGGGCTCCTGCACCCAAGTGGAAGACCCAGAGGAAGTTCCTGGCTCCTGGCTTCAGATCGGCACAGTTCCGCCACTGTGGCCAATTGGGGAGTGAGCCATCGGATGGAAGACCTCTCTCTCTCTGCCTCTCCTCTCTCTGTGCCTCTCCTCTCTGTGTGTAACTCTGACTTTCAAATAAATAAATCTTTTAAAAAAAGAATTTTCCTTGCAGATACACCTTCTTTAAAACTCGAGAAGCCAAGTTCTGAGTTAGAATCTGAAATCCACAGAGTCCATGCTAGAATACAGAGATATGAGAGAGCCACCCACAGCCCATGACTCAAGTCTCTTTTCTTCATACTACTAGCCCAATTATATACAACAGACTAAACAGCTACATGGATGGAAACACACATTTGCATGCCCAGGCTCTGTCCATATCCCTCTGCAAACACCTGTACCTTGGTGATCCTTGGGCATAGGGATGCACACATGTGGGGCTCATCCATCTTTGGGAGAAAGGATTACGGGAAGTGGATTGTGCAGAACCTATAGCAGGCTCATGGCAACGTATGCAAGGAATTCTAAAGTCCTGAGTGTAGATACCATAGTCTAGAAAGGGAAATGCTAGCTCTAAATGGAAACGGCACATAACGGCACATTAGCTCCACACACCTCTTGCCCCAAATGAATGATTCCATGTAGCAGAGGCCAGAATGGTACTCTCTAATGCACAGATCTTAAGGTGGCACTGACTCTTGCCCAAGCCTAAGGGTTGTCTTGTACAGTGATCTCCAGTTTCTTGATGGAAAACAGAAAAGCTAATGTTATTGACCTAGACTGATGTCAAGTAGGGATCCATGCAAGGAATCAGTGCTATCTTACAGGATTTATTCTTTTGATTCTTAGCAAACAGTATGCAAGCAATTTGCTGGGAGAATATGCTCCTTCACCTGTAGTAGAAATACTCTCCAGACAAGCAAATGTGGGCTAGTGTTCTTCAGGGACTACAACTTGCGGGCATTTGCTAGGTAGAATTTTTTTCCTACTCACCGCCCATCTGAAGGGCCTATGCAGTTTGCTTTGTGCCAAAAGCATGAACTGGAAGGAAAAGAAAACATTAAAAAACCTTCTTCAAAGCCATAGCACTGCTGAAACCGATTTCCTATCTCAGAAGTCCCCAGCCCTGTGGAAAGCAGGTCACCTTGGGTGGAGATCATCACAAAGGCTCCAGGGCTTTTGTGCAGAGCAGATCTTCTCTCCTGATTCACAAGCAAGTCTGAGTTCAGCTGACCTTGATGGCTGAAAGACAGGGGCCAACAGAAGGTGAGGTGTCCAGAGAGCATAGGAAAACACTTTTTAAAAACTGACTTTTCAGGAAAATGAAATGCTTCAGAAAGAACAAAGATAGCATGAATTAAATAATGGAACAATGACTAAACAAAAGTTATGCAATTTTAAAAATATTTGTAGACATGGAAAATTTTCATAATGTTAATTTCTGGATATTTGAATGTCTCTTACTTTATATCCTACCTGAACATTGACTGAACAATGCTTTTTTAAAATTAATACGGTTCCAAAGACCTTTTCTAGCATTAATTTCCTATAATGGCTGCTGAAATCTTATTATTTGCATTTTATTGCTATGAAACTAAAATACGGCGCAGTTAAGTGACTATACACTGAACAAGTAGCAGAACTGGAAATAGTACCAGTATTTTATCCTACCTGCTAACTCATATTTCTTGCTAACCTACAGGTGATTCTATTCACTTGAATCTACTTTTGATTCATGGCTATTAAAGTTCTGAATGCTGGCCTGTTAGGAAACTACAATTAGTCAGTATAACTGTGCATTGAATTCTGTTAAGTAATTTCATTGCAAGAATAAAGGGGAGAGGGTAGAATTTGAAACTTCAGAAAAAGACTCCTCTGAAAACAGAGCAACTTACAAAATGTCACCCAAAGGGCCATGTATCCATAAAAGGAAGTGATGGATTGGAAAAGAGATGGTTAGGAAAATGCTCAAGAGGGATTCAGGTAAGTTCATGCATAGTCTATAGTCTTACATTAAATACCATTTTTTGGCTGTGCCCCCTCTTCTTTACCCTCTCTTGTTGCAATTATTATAGGCTACCTGGTACCTGGATTTACAAATAAGCATTTCATTTTCACTAATAAATTCTAAAGGCAATGATTAGGTCTCATATTTTTGTGCTTTTCCATAGTGCATTAGCAATGTCTTGCTCATGGTAGCTGCTCAGTACATTGTTACTGAATGAAAAATAACAAGTATTTTGGATGACATCACTAGGCTTTTGGATAATTCTCCCCCACCCCCAACAATAGGTCAGTCCCTAGGACCCCTGTCAAGGATGGAGCACTGTGTGGGATGAGTTTCAGGTCTACATCAACAGCTGTTCTCATGCTATAAAATCACAAACCAAACGAAGGATTGTGCATTATGGAAAACTTGCTGTTGGGATTAAAGACAAAATAAGTACAAATTCCTCTTAGATTCCACTATGACTGCAAGAAGAAAGATACATATATTTCTCAACAGGCCAAAAAGACTCCCTAGATAGGAAACAAATGTCTTAAGAGAAAGATATTTATTTAAAGTGTATGAGAAACTCCTTCACATTGAACTTAAACTCAGAGAAAATCCATTTGTTGTGCAGTAAAAAAGGAAAATCCCCGGTAATTAGGAAGCATCATGTGTACTGGAAGGCATAAAGTAACAGTATTCCAATGTGTGTTGTATCTAAACTAAACTACAAAAGTAGCTTTTTACCATCTCATGCAAATACTGCCTGGAAAATAGCCTAGTTTACATAATTGCACAGCTGTGGGCAGTTTGCCTTCCAAAATTCAGGATGTTTCTTGATAGCATGTCAGATCCACCCAAGGGTTAACTCTGAACACAGCCTCTTTCTTATACAGATGGAGACAGAGTGCTGTCATCAATGTTTAATCAATCAATAGGCATTTATTCCTACGGTATAAAGTTTACATTGCCTTCCATCTGGAGCTAGTACAGAAATAAGGAAAGGAGTCCGTCAAAGCCAAATTACTTCTTGTTAGCTTTGCCCCTGTCATTTCAGTTCAGCTTAGTACATGTTAATCTTTTTTATGACTTAAATAAAGCAATAGAAAGCGATTATACTTTAACCCTCTTGTGGATTTCTCAAACACTCTCATCTAAACCCAACAATTTAGACTAAGCTCTGGAATGAGCTGCCAGAGCCCTGTCTCATAACTTGATCAGATAATTGGCTGGTTACTTTGTGGGCTCCATTTCTTTAACAATTCTGTTAAACCCCATAGTTCTAGATTTTTCTAATGTCACCCCATCCCTTTACAGGAACCCTGTTCTATGTTTCAACTTCTAAACCTTGGAGGCAATGAGTATGGACTTCAGGTACAAATAGACTCCGTTTAAATTGCAGTTCCATGGAATTTTTTGCATGAGACCCTACACAATAGGTTAACCTCCTGAGACTCAATTTTCTCCCCTGTAAAATGGTTACACTAGTGCCTATCTCATTAGTTGTTGTGAAGATTACATACAGTATATAGCATGCCTGGCCCTTGAGGGCCACTTAATTCATGCCCATGTTCTGTCCTCACAAATGGCATCATCCGTTCTCTCTGGACTTAGATCAGTGTTTTGGGAGCTCTGTTGCATGTTTGCTCCATTTCCTAAACTCTGGCTTGTCAATTCACAAGGTAAAGCATAGTGTAGAAGATACATCATGTTTTCTGTTCTGGGAAAGATTTGTTTGCAAAAAGGAAAAGCAAAAGTCTCCCAGTAAACATGCTTAGTTAATCACCAGGGACAAAGATTATTCCTTTGGTAATTATTTTATATTATTATTATATTGGTTTGATTATTACATAATTTGGGTAAAATTATAGTAAAAGTCCATAGATTCCCATCAGGATGAATGAGGCAGAGAAGTGCAATTTGCCCATGTGTGTGTCTCACAGCACCTGTGTTCTTTTCTCCATTTTCTTTCTTTTTCAAAAAAAGATTTATATATTTATTTGAAAGTCAGATTTACATGGAGACAGGGAAAGAGAGAAAATCTTCCATCTGCTGATTCACTCCTTAGAAGGCCATAATGGAGCCAAGAGCTTCATCTGGGTCTCCCAGCGGGTGCAGAAGCCCAAGTACTTGGGTCATCCTCTGCTGCTTTCCCAGGCCATTTGCAGGGAGCCTGATCAGAAGGGTAGCAGCTGGGACTCAAACCAGTGCCCATCTGGGATGCCGGGGTCACTAAGCCACAGTGCTGGACTCACTCTCCTATATTTTCTTAGCACAGAAAGAAATGGACAGGAAGCCTCCTCAGCAGGCTCTCACTGTGTGCGGTTAGGTTTCCTCCACTCATGGCTACTGAATTAAAGGCTCTCAAAAGGGTTGGCATTTCATGCAGCATTTAAGACACCTGTGTGAGGCATCTGTGGCCCAAACCAGAGTGCATGGATTCAAGTCTCAGCTCCACTTCTGATTCCAGACCCCTGCTATGAAACAGCCTAGGAGGCAGTGGTGATGTTTCAAATAGTTGGATCCCTGCCACTCACATGGGAGACTCCGATTAAGTTATAGGCTTGGGGCTTGGGCCTAGCCCAGCTCAGGCTAATGCACACATCTGGGGAGAACGCCAGCAGACAGAAGCTCACTCACTCTCTTGCACTCTCTCTTCCTCTCTCTCTCTCTACTTTCAAATTTAATGTTTATAAAACTATGCTTGGATTTCAAAAATTAATAAATATATAAAGGTCCCCAAAGGAAGAGTGTGCAGCCTCCTGTGCGTTCAATGGCAGTCATCAACTATGTGCAGAAATGCTTCAGGGGCCCGCGCTGTGGCATAGTGGGTCAAGCCACACCTGCAGTGCAGGCATCCCATAGGGGCGCCAATATCCCATATGGGCACTGTTCGAGTCTCGGCTGCTCCGCTTCTGATACAGCTCTCTGCCATGGCCTGGAAAAACAGGAGAAGAGGGCCCAGACACTTGGGCCCCTGCAGCCACATGGGAGACCCAGAGGAGGCTCTTGGCTCCTGGCTTAGGATTGGTGTAGCTCCAGCCATTGCGGACAAGTGGGGAGTGAACCAGCAGATGGAAGATCTCTCTCTCTCTCTCTCTCTCTCTCTCTCTCTCTGCTTCAGCCTTTGTAACTCTTTCAAATAAATAAATAAATCTTAAAAAAAAAAAGAAAGAAAAAGAAAAAGACACCCTCCAGGTTGAAAACAGAGCTGCACTATTTAAGTCCCTGGGTCAATAATAAGCAGTTTAAGGTGGTTCCCATTATAGCAACTTTTCTACTAACATTTTGAATTGATAAGTCACAATTGTATTTTTTTAGACAGGCAGAGTGGACAGTGTGAGAGAGAGACAGAGAGAAAGGTCTTCCTTTGCCGTTGGTTCACCCTCCAATGGCCACCACGGCCGGCGCACTGCGCTGATCCGAAGCCAGGAGCCAGGTGCTTCCTCCTGGTCTCCCATGGGGTGCAGGGCCCAAGCACTTGGGCCATCCTCCACTGCACTCCTGGGCCACAGCAGAGAGCTGGCCTGGAAGAAGGGCAACCGGGACAGAATCCGGCGCTCTGACCAGGACTAGAACCCGGTGTGCCGGCGCCGCAAGTTCGGAGGATTAGTCTATTGAGCCGCGGCGCCAGCCTGATAAGTCATAATTGTATTTCTACTAACATTTTGAATTGATAAGTTATAATTATATACCCTTAACATACAGCGTGAATATCCATTATCCAAAATACTTGAGACCAGAAGTATTTCACAGTTCATATCTTGGAATATTTCATATGCATTATGACATTTCTTGGGAGTGGGACACACATATAAACACAACATTCATTGATGATACACATGGCCCAAAGGCAATTTTGCACAATGTTTTTAGTGTGTCTGCATTTTGGCTATGACCCACCACATTGGGTTAAGCACAGAACCTTCCACCTGTGCTGTCATACTGGCACTCAAAAAGATTTGGGGAGCATTGCGGATTTCAGTTTTTGGGATTAGGGTTGCTCATCTCGTATATGCAAGAATACAATGCAAAATGATTAAATCAATCTACTTAACATGGCCATGATCTCACTTATTTATCATCTCATTTGTGATGAGATATTTTTAATTTACTTTTATTTATTTTTAATTATATAATTCTAGCTAGTTCAGGGATGTGCAGGCAGCCACTAGGATGCAAGCTAAAATCAGTAGATGCTAATGGATGATGAGTAAAGACTAACTCCCACACCAGGCCAACCCATGGAGAATTCTACTGAATTTCACAATCCCAATCATGGTCCACCCACTTATTCTGCGTCTTGCTGTCTGTATTTCCTGCCCTTCTGTCTGCAGGCTGCTAAACCACCAAGCCAGCCTTTCACACGTAACAAGCTCAACCTGCTGCTTTCATCTACCCTAGACTTTGCATCAACATAAGAACATTTTTTAATCCTCTGTATTAAGAAATCAGGGAGAAGATTCCGAATATGCAAACATTTTTATGCATGAGAGTCCCACATGGTTGTCCACCGAGCATGCTCACAGCACGAAATCAAACCTGTGGAGGTACAGCCACACTGGTTTTATTTGCAGTGGGCCCTCCTGAGAGGTGGAAAGACTGTCAGAACAAAGTCAATGGCATTCACTCATGGAACAGAGGGCACAAGAAATATCACATTTCTTATTTTTCTTTAAATGCACCTGAGTGACAAATTCAGCCTCATGCCCCTGGTGAGTAGAAACGTTCAGATCAGCCATTATTGGGGACCCCACATGTGGGCCACATAAAGGTCTCTGGGCCGCAGGCAGCACTAAACATCAGAAGGCTTGACTGCCCGTGAGACCCTCAGGGACACAGAACACCCCTGAGGTTCCCACAGTCCTGACCCTTGGGGATCTGGCAGATCAGCTGCTTCTGCTCTATTTATGGGGGCAGAAAATCCTTCTGAAAACCCTTGGCACACTGGAAGTGCCCTGCCTCCACGGTACATCAGGCAGGCCTCCCTTCTCACTGTGCTCCTTCCTGGGGTGCTGTCACTGGAGGGCACATGCTCTCCACTGCCCATCAAACTCACCAGCCTCCAGCCCTCACCAGGCCAGGGTCGGTGTTCCTCCTACCCATGCCCTGCAAAGCACCCTGGTCTCCCCTCCTTCTCAGGGACTACCTGAGCCTGGCCTTTCAAAGACCAAGAATAGCTTCCACTTTTGAAGTAAGACGAGGCAAACCCAGGATTTCTGTTAGAAACAGGAAGGATGGAAATGACCTGGGGAAGCAAGCAAAACTGAAAACTTGGAAAATTACACAGGCCCACGGGTCTCATAAACAATCAGGAGACAAGAGTTGCCCTTGACTTCTTGGGCTGGGAACTGGGAGGACCCACTCTTCCCAGCACAGAAGTTACGGGAGCAGCAGTCAAGGTGCATCTGCTGAGTGTGAGAACCAAGGAGCAGTCATGGGTGTTTCAGGGCAGTGCCCCTGTGTGCCTCCCACTCATCCCTCAAGGATTCTGGGCAGAGGATCACACGGGCTGGAGTAGGAGTGGAAGAAATGGAATACGCAAGATGAAATCAAAGAATCATAAAACCAAAAGCACAGCCGGGAATCTGCAAACCCAGATCATCCCACTTCTTTGCCTAAATTCCACCTGGTCGTTCGGAGGAAGTTATCCCAGGCATGACCAAAGGATGACCAGACTAGTGCCAGCAGGAGACACTGAGGAGGAATAGATACATTCTGCCACCAGGCAGGGTTGGTGCCCACAGGTAGCTTGAAGGCGCCTTGAGTACCAAGAATAACATAAGAGCTCATGTTTACCCATAGGTATCAAAGAGCCATGCAGGAGACACACAACAGACACGTGGCAAGGGAAGACCACAAGGTGCCGGGGCAGGTAGACTGGCTACGCAACCCTGCCCAACGTTGCCAGGAACCTAGGGACCCCCTTATTCACAGCCTCCACTGCTGGAAGTTCTGGAGACTTCTGCTGTGACCACGGACATCTGGCTGTGTCCTGCTTGGCTGGCATTGCTGACATAATGCTAGCTACATTTTCAAACACACTGAAAACCTCTTCATAGCTGAAGAAAAGCAGTTCACCTTTGAAATGACAACCTATCTCAGCCTAGCGCCCATGTGATTGGACTGAGATTGAAACTAAGCAAATGTTTATGGGAGCAGGAAGCAACGATTAACAAATTCATTAATTCAATTATGGCACAGGGTAGTTCCTCAATACATGTTTGTTGTGGCTGCTCCTGATGATAATTAAAATCCTGTTTATTGATGACTGTGAGGTATAATCATTTCATAACTAAGTCCTCATGCCTTGATGAGAACTATCATTATGTGTAAATATTGACTAAGGCTGAGACTCACACATACCATTGAAATTCGAATTTCTAATCTCCTACCCACAAGGATGAACTAAACTGGGGTCTCAATTGCACATGCTGCTGGCCTGTCAGAGGACACAATTCTTAACACAGCTTGTAGTCATCTTCTGTATTTTACAATCTGGACTTAACTGGCAGAAACTTTGCACAAGACTTCCAGTATTTCTCCCTCATTCGGTGACATTCAGATTTCTGATGGTGAAGTTCCTCTCTGATTCAGCTCCTAGAGACCCCAGGGGAGTGGGCAGGGCAATAAGGGCTTCTGGGAGGCTCAGCAGGCCCCGATCCACCCAATGCCACCTCCTGGAACTGCCTCAGCAGTAGAGTGGTGGCATTTTCTTTGGGAGACCACTGTGTCCTAAGAATGACCAAAGTAACTGTCTTTATAAATGTCAGCCAAACTGGCAAGGATCAAAGCACCCAGACACATTTGGGTCCTGTGGAAAGAACTCATATTACTTTCTAATCATCAATAGTAATAGAGAGCAAATGGGCACTCAGACCATACTCCACTCACCACTCCCTCTGCCCACCACAGACCCTCCAAACATACCCCATATATGACACGCACTGTGCCTCACCACAGCGCACAACACACACACACCCACAGTATGCACCACACATGCACACCACACAAACCACACATGAAACATCCCCACATACAACACACACTGCACCACATTGCAATGCACAGCACACACACACACAGTATGCACCACACATGCAAACCGTACACAGCACACATGAAACACTCCCACATACAACACACACTGCACCATACCACAGTGCATACCTCACACACACTTTTATTCATACCATACACAACACATAACACACATACTACAAAAACATACACATGCACATCACCGACACCACACACTATGCTATACACACCACACACCATACACACATGAAACACACCCCCATATACTACACACGCTCCACCATACCACAGTGCAGACGCACACACTGCTATATACACCATACCCAACACATAAAGGACACATCACATACTCCATATACCACAGTGCACACACACAGCAAAAACATAGACATATGTACACCACTGGCACCATAAACACCATACACACATGATAAATACACACTACATACAACACACACACCCAGATACAATACCAACTACAGCATACCCCCCATGCACATACACATATACTCTAATAATTTACCAGATAGAAATGACTTGTGGGATACCATTTGTAAGTGAATCAGAATAAAGCAGGCAGTAAACTTGAAAAAAATCAATAAAACCCAAACTCAAACCCACATGTTGTCACAAGTAGCCCTGTAGCACCAACCACTGCAAGCAAGCCAGATGAGGTGCTGGCGCCCCAGGACTCCCAGGAAGTAGCAGTAACCTTTGCTTTGCCCTGCACAGAGCTCTGAGGGGCGCGGTGTGGTCCCTTCCCCAGACATGAGTGAGATGCACCTGGCAGGGGTCCGACACCTCACACTGCTTTCCTCTCTGCAGCTCTGAGGGCCTCGCCTCCTCCTGGCAGCCTCGTCCACTAGGAGCAGGGCATCGTGGGAAGCATGAGGACAACCAGGACAACATTCGGAGGGGAACACAGAACTCAGCTCTTTGCGTTTGGAATGGAGAAAGAGAATAATTTTAAAGATTTTGGTACAGAGAAGGGAGAGAGAAAGCAAACTTTTTTTGTTTGGACAGAGTTAGACAGTGAGAGAGAGACAGAGAGAAAGGTCTTCCTTCCGTTGGTTCATCCCCCAAATGGCCACTATGGCCTGCGCGCTGCACTGATCCAAAGTCAGGAGCCAGGCTTCCTTCTGGTCTCCCATGCAGGTGCAGGGCTCAAGCACCTGGACCATCCTCCACTTCCCTCCCGGGCCACAGCAGAGCTGGGCTGGAAGAGGAGCAACCAGGACAGAATCCGGCGCCCTGACTGGGACTAGAACCCTGGGTGCTGGCGCCGCAGGCGGAGGATTAGCCTAGTGAGCCATGGCGCCGGCCAGAAAACAAACCTTAAACTTTCTAAATTCCCTCAGTTTCTCAGGAAACAAGCCTGAGGGGCATGGCCCTCAGAGTTCTTCCATGGTGTAGGTCAGACTCCCATTCTGCTTGCAACAGCCGGGCCTTGTCCTGTTTTCCAAATAGGAGATGTGCACAAGGCAGAGCCTGAGCCTTTACCAGAAGTCTGCCAACAACCTCTCCAGGAAGAGACTGCGGAAAGTGAAGACGAGAAAGGACAAGAGAGCCTGTTCCAACGTCGGGGTTTTCACGGCCGCTCCTCCGCTCCTCACTCTGAGTGAGGGGTGGCCCTGGGGGAGGGGGCAGCCTCAGAGGCAGAGATGGCCTGGTGGTCTCCTGATACGCCCTCCCCGTGGCATGCCTGGGGACTCTGGAGTAACCATGTGCCTTTGTGGGCGATGTGTCCAGACCCCAGAGCTCTCAGGTGAGAGAGTTCAAGAAAATGGGTAAACAGCCCAAACCAGTGGGACAGGCAACTCATCAGCCTCCCCCAGAACCACATGGAACCAGAGTCGCCCCATGATCCCCGGACTGGGAAGCTGGAAGGCCCAGTCACGCTGTCTCAGAAGACGGTAGGGACACAGGTGGTCACAGCCACCTGTGGAAAGAGCAGAGCTGGGGCAGGGGTTATCTGAGAACTGAAAGCAGCAGAAACTAAACTCTGCTCCAGACTGGGTTAACGGAATTTTGCCGACAGGGAGTGACCATTATTCTCCCTTCTTACTCCCAACACCCAGCAGACAGGAGCTCAGGCCAAGAACAACCAAGAGGCTGTGTTTCCTTTGGGCAGAGGAGTGTGGCAGGAGATGTGTAGCTCGGGTCCAGTAGCTTCAGGAAAAAGGCAGATCAGCGACAGGTGCAGATGGATCTGTGCCGTGGGAGGACTGGATGTTACAGACTATCAGCAGATCCACTCATTCTCTGGCCATGTTCTTTTGCATTGTGGGTTTCACTCTATTATAGATATGTGTATAATCTAGACGTTTCTCACTGTCCAAATTCTTCAGTTGATGTGTCTGAGTGGCTAGACTTTCCCCTCCATCCTACAATGTCTGGGTCTTCCAGCACCCACACCTCACCTGGGCAGCCCAGTTGTACTCTCCTGTTTCGTGCAAGAATGAGGCAGGGCCAGAAAGAAGACAGGAACTGAGGGGGCCCTAAGAGAGTGGAGGAAGAGAGTGAACCTCCTATGAGTGAGAAATCTGCCCACAGCGAGCAAGTGAGAGGCAGCTAAGTAGTGACTGCAGAATCAGGATGAAGTCTCCTGTGTCTGGCATCTGGGGCAAGTGGAGGCATGTGTGTATGTGTGTGTGTGTGTGTGTGAGAGAGAGAGAGAGAGAGAGAGAGCAAGAGAGAGAGAGAGAACAAACAATAAGACTGGCTAGTAGGGTATCTGCTGGGAATGGAAGGTACTTCATCCTTCAAGCATAGAAGTCATGGTTACAAGGTTATACATACACATAGAGAAAACCACTCCAAATGTATTTTGAAATGTGAATCTTAGTCATCTTTATAATTCGGAGCAATTCCTACAGTTAAATAATAAATCATCCAAATGTTCTTTCCTAACCTTTACTCCAGCTTTCTTCTCAAGCCGGGGAAGAAGTGTGTTCCACAGAGACAGTGTGGTCGGGAAGGAGAATAATGGGTGAAGCAGTAACTGAAGTAGTAACTGCTCAAAGTTACTTAAAACTGGACCCCTGTGTGTGTATGCAAGTGTGTGTTTACCACCACTGTGCTCTCCAAAAACTAAACTGCATTGGAAAATGAGGGGCCGTGGGGAAAGGAAGGGCTGCCGATGAAGACAGCAGCATGTCCTACTCCAGGAACAGGATTCTCCACCTCGCACTGGGCTACCGTGTGCATGCAGGGTTCTGCATGTCTGGAGCTGTTACTCTGCAGCATACCTTGTCAAGTGCTTGCTTCTGAATTTCTGCAGCAAGAGGCCAAGAAAGAAGGCAAATGCAGCAAAGAGCTATCATCGCACAGAACTCTCTGGACGTCTCCTGGGATTTTCAGAAAGCCGCTGTGTTCCTGGTGGGCAATAGGCATCCGGTTGAACTGCAGTAGATGTGAGTGACTTGCAAGAGGACCCCCATCTCCATCTGGGCGATGGGGGAAAAAGGAGAAGACTAAGTCCAATAATAAGACTAAATCTACCCAATAAATCCATTTCAGCACACACTCATTTCAGCCTGAACATCTTAAGGATTCAAATTTGCTCTCCGAAGAGAACAACATAATGATATTGTTCCCTTGAGTCTGTCAGAATAAGGGAACAGCATGGGTGTGAGGACCATCGTTTTGTGCTGTGCGGTTGGAAAGAGAACAAAACATGATGTGCGGAGATAAATGGTCATTTTCTGAAGCAAGCATTTTCTGGCAAATTCTTAAGGAAATGTTGCCACCTACTGGACAGAAGCTTGAAAAGCAGCCACCACAAGCTTGTGTAGAATCTCATTTACCTGGGTAATAAGGAAGAATTTCGCTTTGACTTTTCTGTCATTCCACCTGCGCCAATATACCAAAGAAAATCAAGTCACGATAAAAGCACTAATCATAGGCAGAAAGTCCATTTCACCAAGCAAGCAGACTGTTCAAATCAAGAATAATCCATCACAGTGGGAAAGTGTACCAGTTTTTAAAAATCTCATCCACAGAATTCTTAACTCTTACAAGGGCTTCAGAATCTTGGGTAGGGTCTCAGTTTTTCTCTTTGTAGTTTTTTTTCAATAATGGTTATTTCTATCTCAAAAATACATTCAAATTCTTTCTCATCTCTTTCTAACTCTGCCTTTCAAATAAATCTTTTTCAAAAATTAAGAAATAGGTACACGTTTGCCTAGCTAATCAAACTTGAATTTGACTTTTAAAAATATATTTTAGGATTTTAAGTCATCAGTAATATTTTGAATATTAAAAAAGTGAGATATCCTGGGGCAGGCATTTGGTCTATTGGTTGACAAAAGTTAAGATGCCCACCAGAGCACCTGCACTGGATTCCCACCTCCGGCTGCTGATTCCAGCTTCCCTATGATACCCACACTGGGAGGCAGCAGTGATGGCCACCACATGGGAGAGCTGGATTGAGTTCCCAGCTCCAAGCTCCCAGGGGGGGAGTTTCAGGCATCTGGGGAGTGAACCAGTGAGTGGTAGTTCTCTGTCTCACCCTTCCCTCTGTCTGTCTCTCTGCCTCTCAAATAAATAATTTATGTAAGGCTAAAGAGACATCTGTACTCACATCCAGATCATTTGTAAGAGGCTGCTGACCGGGACCATTTTTACGTGATCCCTTTGGATTTCCCAAACACAAGGAATACAGCAGTTGTGATGGACACGCCAGTTTGTTTGAACAGCTATAGGTAGTGTCTTCTGCAGAAAAACAAGCAGCCAGGAAGGAACCTACACAGTCCACGACAGATGCCTTCACACCCAAAAGCCATGGCCGTCTTTGTCCTGCTTAGGCCTGATGTCTCTGACTCCAGTGTGGAGAAGCCTGCAAGACTGGGAAGCTGATGTCTCTGCTGGAGGTCCAGAAAAGAGGACCTGCATTGCTGGCTCTTCTCCGTGCTCCTTACAGCTGCATCAAGTTCCTGTCTGCAACGAGCCCCAAGCCCCTGTCCACCCAGGGTCTTGCAGGAGGGTTGGGAAGGCCATGCCATTTCTTTGAGAAACTTGATTCATATCTGAGGCTGTGGTTGATGGTGGCTGGTGGTCCTGTTCGCCTTGAGGATTCCATGGTAAGGTTGTATCTTTTTTTTTTTTGACAGGCAGAGTTAGACAGTGAGGGAGAGAGACAGAGAGAAAGGTCTTCCTTCTGTTGGTTCACCTTCCAAATGGCTGCTACAGCCACAGCTACGCTGATCCGAAGCCAAGAGACAGGTACTTCTTCCTGGTCTCCCACGTGGGTGCAGGCACTCAAGCACTTGGGCCATCTTCTACTGCCTTCCCGGGCCACAGTAGAGAGCTGGACTGGAAAAGGAGCAGCCAGGACTAGAACCTGGTGCCCATATGGGATGTCGGCGCCACAGGCGGATTAACCAAGTGAGCCACAGCACTAGCTCTGAGGTTGCATCTTGTTGTACATCCCCTAAACTGCTGATGCTCCCCTCCCTGGGACAGTTGACCAGGAGCCTTGCTGCCCAATCAAAGCTGGTACTTTGACTCCATGCAGGATGCTGCCCGGTGGCCTCCACACAACCCCCAGCTGGAATCACCAGCAAGCTCCTTGGCAGCTCTGTGAATGAGTGAGATAGGTGCAAAGGAACTGGGGGTTGGGGCGGTGGAAGGAGGTATGGGGGACAAATTGCTGTCACCAACTGGCAGACACTTCTTCTCACTATCCACCATACACGTGCAGAGATCACCACATGCAGAGATCAAATGCCACCTGCAAGGCCAGCTATCAGAGATGTGTGTCACAACCAGTCCCCCAGCGGGATGGCAGAGAGAGAGGGGCTCAGCTCGGGCCACTCTGTATACGTCTCAAATTAGATGATCACCCCTGACTTGAAACCCACAACCTGAAACGCTGATGGACCTGTAGGCTTTCAGCAGCTGCAGCATCGCACAGGGGGCTGGACTGGCTGCACGGAACGGCACAAAGGGAAGGAAAGGGGGTGGAGGGAACTAGGACAAAATGCGGTCTTCTTAGAAATCTGTTTTTCATTGGGAAGTCCCTGGTGCAGAAATGTCTTTGGTGCTGGTGATAATTCGGGCCTGCAAGGGCTAAATTGATTCACTGCCTTGCAGACACCCAGGGGCTGAATATCCAGGAACAAATGCATTAATCACGGCAGAGCCCGTGTGCCAGTGCACACAAAGACCGTGGCTCCCAGCAGTGGCCATCACGGGAACCTTTCTGCAGACCACATGCTCCCAAGTAGCTCTCTGAAGTCTCATTACTGGCTGTGTGCGGAGGGAGGATGGGGGTTTGCATCTGACTTTCTCTGAAACATGCATTTAGCAACAAAAGTATTTACATGTAGCCTGATGTTTAAAAAAAGAAGATGAGGACGGGATCTTTGGGCCAGAGTCATTATAGATGAAACAAACACATGGACACACACACACACACACACACACACACACAAAAGCTTTCAGGGAAAAACAGAAAATAATGTTTTGCAATTACCGTCTACAGCTGCTGCAGTTCCAACATGCGCGCTACACAGGTGCGGCCATTATAACAATGAATAGCGCACATTAAAGGTGCCATCCATAGGGGTAATAATACTAGGGTTGAAAAGGTATTTTCATTTGCAGCCTGATGTTAGGTGGAAAATAAAATAAGGCATTTCACAGCCCGCCTGATGGCTCAGCTGCCACATGGGAGGCCCAAGCGTGAGATGAATCTTGGACCCTCATGTGTGTGTCTGACAGTGGGAGCCCAATCACATTTCATGAAGACACCATCAAATCTTTTTCTGTCCCTAAAAAAAAGAAAGGCTGCTGACCATTGATTGGGGGAAACTGAGGCTCTCCTTCAGCTTATAGAGTTAGTAGCAGTAACCAGTATGACATCTATCCCTGCCTGGCACCGACTCGTGTCTGAATCCTAGAGACAATGTTGGAGAAAAAATAACTCCAAGAGAAGGTTGCAATGGATGGGGGAACAGAATGACTCCCGTGGGGTAGGAATCTGGGAGGAGAGAATCGGGGGCCGCATTATGGCACAACAAGCTAATCCTCTGCCTGCAATGCTGCCATCCCTTATATAAGCACTGGTTCAAGTCCTGGCTGCTCTGCTTCTGATCAGCTCTCTACTAATTGCCTGGGAAGGCAACAGAAGATGGCCCAAGGGATTGGTCTCCTGCCACCCACATGTGAGACCCTAGTAGAGTTCCTGGCTCCTGGCTTCAGCCTGGAACATCCCCAGCCATTGAGTCCATCTAAGGAATGAACCAATAGATGGAAGATCTCTCTCCCCTTCTCTCTCTCTCTCTCTCTCTCTCTCTCTGCCATTCTCTCCTTGCCTCTCTCCTTCAAATAAATAAATATAATAATTTATTTGCCCCCTAGTTGACCTGGTCTCTTGAGTGTTCCATCACCACACTGCACCCCTCAACACAGAAATCTTTCTCCAGGCATTGAGAGGCTTTGGCTCAAGGCCAAACAGCCATTGGGTTGGTGCATCTCTCCTTCAAAAGATTGGCATGAGATGACCACAGAATTCCATTTTGTTTACTTGCCACAGCTTATCAGATCACTGAAACTCTCTATTATCCTTGGAAAAATCCATGCAGACTGATGGTTGGAGGGAGCTAGGGAGAGATGGGTGATGACAAGAGTGAGTTCTAGAAGCAGAAGACAGCACGGCCAGCTCTGTGAACCTGTGCCAAGTGAGGTTCAGTGTATCTGCTGCACAGGGTTGTTGTGAGGGTCTAACAGCACCAAGATGCGAAGAGGACGCAGTGGGCACTAAAGAACTGGTAGATTTTATTAAAGTAGCTTCCACTCCTCCATGTCCATCTGCTTGAGTGGGTCTATGAATAACTTCTGAGTGATTCTAGGCAAGAAAATGAGAACGCGCATCAAGAAGGAAGAAAACGTACACAGTAGGCCTTCCATGTGCAGAGGTTCCATGTCCACACATTTAGTCAGCTGCTAATCAAAAATGTTTTTTAAAGATGGCCCAGGGCCGGCGCTGTGGCACAGTAGGTTAATCCTCCCCCTGTTGTGCCTGCATCCCATATGGGCGCCGGTTCTAGTCCAATCCAGCTCTCTGCTGTGGCCTGGGAAAAGTAGAAGATGGCTCAAATCCTTGGGCACCTGCACCCATGTGGGAGACCGGAAGAAGCTCCCTGCTCCTGGCTTCAGATCAGCACAGCTCTGGCCGTTGCAGCCATTTAGGGATTGAACCAGCAGATGGAAGACCTTTCTCTCTGTCTCTCCCTCTCACTGTCTGTAACTCTACCTCTCAAATAAATAAATAAAATCTTAAAGATGGCCTTCACTGAGCATGTACAGCCCTTCTCTTATCATTATTCTCTAAGCAGTACAGTATTACAACTATTTGCATAGCATTTGCATTGCATTAGGTATTAACAGTAACCTAGAGATGATTTAATGATACGAGAGGATGCACACAGATTAGATGCAAACATTATGCCATTTTATTTCTAAGGCTTGAGCACCCATGGATTTTGGTATCTGGGGAGACCTGCAACCACCCCCACGTTGGCTGCTGAGAAACAACTATTTGCAGCACCCAGAGCATCAGCTTCAGGCCAAACATTTCAAAAAGACGTCGAGAGTCTTTCAAGCTCAGCAGACTGTTTTCATATAGTCTCTTATAATAGTGCTGAAAGCGAATAATAATGCATGTTGTGGAGTGAATTTTAAAAGCTGAGGGTCCATCAGACCCAGGTGGTCATTGGCGTGGCTCTGGCGGACTGGGCAGCTTCCTCCGAGCCCAGGTGGAGAGCCGCCCACGGCTTGGAAGTCTGGAAGCCAGCTGCCCTGGCAGAGCAGCTCAGGATGTGGGGGGCACACAGCCCTCGCCAGGATGAAAGTCATCTCAGGGAAAAGGGATGGGCCCCAGTTTACCAAGGAAGGCGGGAACACAGCCCCTTTTAGAGGCCTTAAAAGTGAGGAGAGGATTAAAATTAATTTGAAACTTCACAGGAAGCCTGCATAATGAAAACAAAACTTGATTGCAATGCTGGCTGGCAGACTGCGGGTCTGGAAGAGCTCACACAGCAGAGCTGTGGGTAGGTGGAAGCCCGCTGGGGAGAGAGCAACAGCAGCCAAGCCACAGGGATGATGGTGATGCTGATGATGATGGTGTTAGTGATGGCGATGGAGACACAGTACAACGTCTTATCAGTCAAGCTCTCATGAACCACAGAGCTCCATGGCACTTTCCCAGTGAGGCACTTATTCATCTCTCCATCCAATAAAAGTCGCTGCCCCTATAGTTCACATGAGCTCCATCCTCCATCCACTAATCAAGCCCTGAGATCATAAACACAGATGGGCGTGTCAATGCACAACTTTAAGGTCAAATGTTAAAGTGTTTGTCAGGGGAGGAAAGGGGTGTGTGAGAACACTTGTTGGGGGGTTGCTAATACAATCTGGGAGTTCAGGAGAGGCTTTTTTTAAAAAGACTTATTTGTTTATTTGAAAGAGTGACACAGAAAGTGGAAAGAAGGGGGGAAGAGAGAGAGAGAGGAGATAGAGTCAATTTTCTATCTGTGATTGATTCCCCAAGTGATCACACAGCCAGGGAATGTTCCAGGCTGAAGGCAGGGGCCAGGAAACCCACCCAGGTCTCCCACATGTATGCCAGGGGCCCAGATACTTGTGACATCATCTGCTGCTTTCCCAGGCACACTAGCAGTGAACTGGATTGGAAGTGGAGCAGCCAGGACTTGAATTGTTGCTCCAGTATGGGAAGTCTACATCGCAAGTGGCAGCTTAACTCACTGCACCACAATGCCAGCCCCCAGGAGAGGCTTTTAAGAGGACAGACAGATGCATAGATTGGAATGAGAGAGGTAAAGAAGGAGGTGTGAGCAGAAAATGCAGAGGCCTAAGGGTGAGACTACAGCTATTCTGCAAAGCTCATCACTGGAGGTCAGAATGTGAAAGGGGAAGAAAGGAGAGGCTAGGATGGCAAACATTGGTCCAGTCCTATGTTGTGTCATAGGTGAAATACACACCGCATACACACAGCCTGACCCAGCCCTGGCTGTTACAGACATTTGGGAAGTAAAACTGAAGGTGAAAGATCTCTCTCTCTCTCTCCTCTCTCTCCATCCCCCGTCCCCCACCATCTCACTTTCAAATAAGTAAATCTTTTTTAAAATGGCATAGTATTTGCACATAATCTATGCACATCCCATCATATACTTTAAATCACCTCTGGATTGTTTATAACACCTAATACAACATAAATTCTATGTAAATGGTTGCTGTAATCTATTGTTTAGGGTATAATAACAAGAAAAAAGTCTGTTTATGCTCAGTACAGACACAATTTTTTAAAATATCTTCTGTTCACAGTTGGCCAAATCTATGAATGTGGAACCTACAGATATGGGGGGGGGGGTCCAATGTCTATATGCAATTATGTACAAGAGTAGGTTATGGGATGGGCCTTGTGACATCCCATATAACAGTGCGTGGGATGGAGCCCTAACTCCACTTGTGATACAGCTTTGTGCTAATGTGCATGGAAAGCAGTAGTGATAATGAAGTATGGGTCACTGCCACCCACACGGAGTCTGACCAGGTACAGCCCCAGCTCTTGCAGGTTTGGGGAGTGAACCAGCAGATAGAAGATCTCTACCCCCCCAACTCTATCTGTCATTCTGCCTTCCAAATAAATAAATCTTAAAAAGAACAAGTTATAGAAAAACATTTAATATGGAATCTTTTTCCTACAGTACAGACGAGTGTATTATGTTTATAATGATAAATTTTTCTTTTTTGTTTTCATCTTTATAGCAAATGAACCATAAAAGTAATCTTTTTTATCTAAAGCTTCATGATAATGTCCATTAAGGCCCATAATAAATAGCATGAAAAGCAGTTCACAAGGTGTTGCAAAATTGCAGGCTGACTCTGCTGGGCATTGCCAGGCTGCAGCATAGACCTGCTCCTTCCCTGGCGCAGAGCGTCAGCTGTAGGTGGATGCCTCACGGTAGCTAATGGTCACTGCTGGAGTACAAAGGAACCCACCTTCTCAGCATAGAGGGAGATGAACCAACACAGGCTTTGGGAGCTGACAGGCAGGGCAGACACCCAGCAGACCTGCGTTATTCCAAAGAAGAAAGTTAGAAGGAGCCAAATAGGCCAAGGAGGGAAAGGTACCTGCTCAAGGATTCCCAAAGCTTGGAGAAACGCTTTCCTATGTTCTCACCTCAGTGAGAAGAACCTATGGGCATGAGAACATGTGCTCACATACATGTCCTAGGGACACCCCTCCAAGGCCGGTGGAAGGTGGTCCACAATGCAACCTCTCAGACACCAGCAGAGGCTGTGTTGGCCTGCTGGCCTTCTCTCTACACTGGGCACAACATCCTTTAGTGATCAAATTAACTAGAATGATATGAAGTATTTCCTACAATCTTGACACCTTCTCTCCTAACCAGTGTTTCATATATTTAAGATGTATTATCCAGTATAAAAGCAGGGCTTAAGGCTTTATCAGTCTCTGTTTATTTTTTAAGATTTTATTTATCTGAAAGGTAGAGTGACAGAGAGAGAGGGAGAAACACACAAAAAAGAGAAAGATTTTTCATTTGCTGTTCACTCCCCATGTGGCCTCAATAGCCAGGGCTGGGCCAGGCTGAAGCCGCAAGCCAGGAACTCTATCCAGGTCTCCAACATGGGTAGCAAGGGCCCAAGAGATTGGGTCATCTTCTGCAGCTCTCCTGGTGCATTAGCAGGAAGCTGGATCAGGAATGGAGCAGCTGGGATTTGAAATGAGGCTTCAATAAAGGGATGCTGGCATCACGAGCCGCAGCTTAGCTCACTGTGCCACAGTGCAAACCCAGCCTTTTTCTTTTTCTTCTCCTCCTCTTCCTCCTCCTCCTCCTCCCCTTCCCCCTTTTCCTTTCCTTCTCCTTCTTTTTTACTTTTTTTTGGGGGAACTGGATGTTCTTAAAGAGTATTAGCCACAGACACTTGAGAAACTCTCCCATTACTACCTCTGCAAGAAGATAACCTGGTTGTTGGGCACCAAAATAAGATATCATTATTAAATCCCCAGCCGAGAGAGAGAAACACACACAGCTCCCATGGGCACAAAGCAGGAGGGGCTGCCAGGCCATGTGTGTAGCCACAGGGAACATCAGTCTTGATAGGGTTCTTGAATGTGATTATGATTGATGTCCACAAACCAGGATGGGCCAGGATGGCACTAGTCATACAAATGTGAAAGAAATCATGGAAATAACCCAGAGGATCTCATTATCTTTCTAGTTACTGTGCTTTGGATAGAGCCACATGTATCACATTAACTAAACCAGTCGTTGACTTCAATTGTGCTGCAGATCAGGTACCCAATCTACTACATGTACCTGCTGAATGCTCTCCACCTAGAGGAGACCCCAACTTCCAGGTGTGAAGATGACATGTATGCTACCTTAGACAGAGAGTTTATTCATCTCAGACCCTTGGGGACCTTCTCCAGCACACTGGGAAAGTCCTCTTCCTCTGTAGCCCAAAGTGAGCACCTGTCAAATTGCCCTTCTTCCATAAAGTAGCAGAGACACAGTGAAACCACATAAAATCTCATCAATGACAAGCAATCACTACAGTCAACACAGAATATCAATCACCAAGAGAATCCTTAGGAATAATAGTTTATATTGGTTATTGATTAAATAACCATGCAAGTGAAAATAATTTTTTCTCACTACACATATATAATCACATGCAATCTTTCTCTGAAGTATACATCATCAGTCACAGGCCTGAACAGTGTCATCCAAAATTAATGACCAAATGAGAGAACTTTATATCTCTTGCTTTAAATGTTTGTAGACATTTTCCATCTGTTGACTCACTCCCCAAATGTCTGCAACATCTAGGGCTAGGCCAGGCTGCAACCAGGATCCTGGAACTCAAGCCAGGTCTCCCATGTGGGTGGCAGGGACCCAGTTACTTGAGCCATCACCTGATGCCTTCTAGGATACACATTAGCAAGAACCTAGAATCAGAAGCTGAGTCAGGACTCAAATCCAGGCCCTCTGATACGGGATACAAGTGTCCCAAGTAGCACTGAACTACTGTGCCAAATGCCTGAACACTATTTCTCTTTTTTCCAAATGTGAACAGACTTATACATTTGTTACTTTGTTAGAAATGCCTAAAATATTGATAATTTCAGAATGATCTGTGAAAAAACCTTTAAGAAAGAGAGAAATGCTGCCTTATCTCATGAACTGGCTAGCACGGAAGCTGACACCTGTCAACTGTCATGCCTGAGCATCACGCTGGAAGCAGGAGAGGGGTTTTCACAAGATTCCTTGACTTCAAACCCTGGATTCTGCAAAAGCTCAGCAAGTTTGTGGTATAGCACAATGTCTCATTCTCGCCTACTCTTGGGTCTTTTTTTATATGACTATATGTCCATTATTTGTAGTGATGTTTAAGATATACCACAAAACCTCTAAGATACTGTTAATCTGACATTGGAGCTACTAGGAATCCTTTAAAAACTACCAGTCACATGTTTTGAAAATAGATTTAACTCAGGTGGTAGCAGGAAATCTGAACGACGTGGCTAAAATGAGCAAACATTTGGCTTCTTGGATTCTGTTTTCAAGGGAGGTGCACAAACTGAACTTGAGGCTGCTAAGGTTTAGGGCAGAGGTACAGGGCAGAGCCTTCAGATAGTGGCGAGTTCCACATGCATTGTGAGACTTCTAGCCTGTGCCCTATCCTTTGCCAATGACCTAGTTAACCAATGTCATTTACTTAAACAGTTTATAAAAATCTTTTCTATAAAGCAGCTGTAGCAACGGGCTACACCCACTAGGGAGGTGGCACCTGTTCCTTGGCCATTGGGATGCCCTCTTTATGGGAATCTGCACTGGTTTGATTTATGGCCTTGATGTGATAGACTCATGATTTTTTTTTAATTCAAACATATTAAGACAATTCACTAAAATGTATTCTAAGGGATATAGAGGTATTTATAATCGGATAGTTTTTTAGATAGCCTATATTTTAACAGCCTGAATTTCCCCGATTATGGCAAATAAGATTGTGTGTGAATAAGCATAAACATTTCCATGACAAAACAAATCTTTGGTATATTGGAAAGAGCAAGGGCTTTGGAGCCAGACATGCCTAAATTCAAATTTGTGATCCCCTAGTTATCATCTAACCTCCCCAGGCCTCAGTTTTCTCTTCTATAAAATGAAAATCCTTGCTCCCTCTATACCTGCTCAGGTCTTCATGATGAATGGCACCTGACGGCAGGTGAGATCTTGAGAACAAAGACTCTTCTGGTATTCCTAACACAGGCTAGGAAGTAATCGGAGTTCAGAACATCAGCTGATGTGAATTAAACGGGTGGTGGGCCATTTGGAGGTTGTGAGTTCATTTCCTCCCACTAAAGTGATGATGACAGATTTTCCTGCCAAGTGGACTCACGACAAACAAGATTCCAGGCTCCCATTGGTAAAATAGAAGAAGAATGGCCCCAGCGAGGCTTCTCAGGATGGTCCAAAAGTGATTCCAAATTGCTATCACACTGTAAAGTGCTAGGTTCATTTGTTTACATAAGCCTTTGCCAGCTGCAAATTTAACCCTCAAAATACCTGTGCAAAATAGTGGCTTCACGTACCAAATGTAAGTCCCACCCAACTGCGAGAGGCTTTGTGACCACAGCCAGCTGCAGATAAGTTCACTGGGCCTTTTGCCCTGACAAGGCCTGAGAAATTGAGAACTTCAGATTTCAGTTCTAGCATTAGCTCTTTAACTAACCACAGTGGGGCCAGGAGAAGATCATCTACTCTCCTCCTCATTTACCTTTCCCATGAAGGCTAATTGTGGGCCAGCAGAGTAAGGATTATCACCCCCATGTTCAAAGTGAGGGCAGCTGAGCTCAGAAGTAATTTCCCAGTAACAAAATTCCTCCTTGAACAGGGACCTTGGGGACAGAGTAGCCATATATTAAATTTAATTTTAAATAATATATTCACTTTGTTGAAAAGATACACACACACACATATAGACACTAGACCAAAGAGCATATAAAACTTGTAAATAAGCATAGCATAGACCATTAGAGAAATTCAATTAAAAGCCATGATGAAATATCACAATCCATTGAAATTACTAAAATATAAGTTACTGATGATTGCATGAGCAGGTGTGAATGCAAAGCAAATGGGACTCTCATACACTCGTGTACAGAATGGAAAGAAATAGTCACATCTGAAGACTGTTCGGCAGTTTCTTGTAAAGATATGCATACATTTGCTGCATGACCCAGAAATCCCACTTCCGGGCATTTATCCTACAGAAATAAAAACATGTTCTTACAAAAACATGCGCATAAATGTTCCTAACAGCTCTGTTCACAGATGCTAAACTGGGACACAACTCAGATGTCCAGCAGGTGGACGAATACACACCCAGGAACACCCACATCAAGGACTATCAACAGCAAGAAAAAGAACCAACAACTAAGCCACACAACTTGGATGAGTCTCAATGGCATCATGCTGAGTAAAAAGAAGTCTCAGGAGATTATTCACGTACAGTATAACATCCATATGACATTCTTGGAAAGACAGAACTATAGTAAGTAGGGGAAAGACATTGTAAATAGAGAAACAGGTTAGCCAATGCAGGCACTTAGTAACCCTGTCCTGCCCAGAGTCAACAACAGGTGTCACTCACCTCCTCCAGGAAGCTCTCCCTGACCCCAGGTCTCTCTACTGCATTCCTGCAGCAAAAGCTTAAAGCTCATCTATTGTATTTGTTTAAATATACAGAAGCTTCTCAAAGTCAGGGGCCAGATCTTTTTCATCACCACATTCTTTGAGGGACATTTCAGTTTTTCAATATTCAGATGTCTGTCAACTGACAATGGCGTTATGTACTGATGAAGCCATCCTAAGCTGAAAATACCATACACTGAGAATACATTGAAGGCAACTGAACTACCATCCATCCTAGCTCAGCCACACAGTGCACTGCAGAGAACCAGTGGCTTCCCCTGGTGAGCACAGGGCTGAGTGGACGCTGTGCTCATTGCCACTGCCCAGCAGTGCCAGAAAGGATTAGGCCACACACGTTACCCCCACAATATCCAACCTTCCAAGTATGGTTTCTACTGAACACGCATCACTTTTGCACCACTGTAAAGGTGAAGTAGCGTCTGTACAGGTAACTAGTGACACCTAAAACCCCTACCCCCCTGACACAGTGACTGGCAGGCAGTAAGAATTCAATGTTGGTCTAACTGCAGTATTGGATTCTGCAAAGAGGGAGGAATTTGAGAGCCATGTCAGTGGTTGCTAGAATCAGGATGCCACACCATAACTACAGTCTGGGACCAGTAACCTCCATATAATGGGCCAAAATGTCATAGTATCAGTCAATTGGCAAAGTTTCAGGATACTGCCTGCCATTTTTCTTTTTTCCTTTCCCCAGAACTGCAAAACTTTCAAGCCTCCATAAACCCCTGGACAAACAAAACGTGCAGTGGAGATTTGTCCACCATGATAGCAGTTGTCCATTTTCCCAAATACGAGGATGAGACTTTGCCTCTTTGTTCTATTTATCATTCTTATGAAGTCATGGACTATTATTCCTGTTTTGCAAGATATCCAGATTAAGAATTTACAAAATTGGTGGCCAGCTTTGTGGCACAGAGGGTTAAGCCGCTACCTGCAATGCCTGCATCCCATGTCTCAGCGCTGCTTTGAGTGCTAGTTGTTCCACTTCTGATCCAGCTCCCTGCTAATGCACCTGGGAGGTAGCAGAAGATGGCACAAGTGCTTGGTCCCATGCCGCCCACATGGGAGATCCAGATGGAGTTCCAAGCTCCCGGCTTGAGCCTGACCCAATCCCAGCCATTGTGACCATTTGGAGAGTGAACCAGAGGATATTGCTGTATCTCCTTCTCTCTGTCATGTTGCCTTTCAAATAAATAAATCTTTTGAAAAATAATTTATTAAATCATAGCATATGAGAACCACATGGAGCTTGGGAGCTTTCAATTCATTTTTCGTTCTTACTGTTGCTTCCACCACGAAGAGACTCCTTTTGAGCTGCTTAAAACAGTGCACATCTTTCCTTTCCACCTAAACGCAATCTTGTATTTTGCAAGAACCCAGTTTTCTGGGTTTTGCTGCTGCTGCTGCTGCTGCTGTTGTGTTATTAGCTTTGGCAGTGTCAGCACTGGCAGCTGAGAGCCCCTGATTCACAATTCTGGGCTTCATTTGCCAAGTGTAGACACAACCCAAAAGCTGGATGCTGAGAGCCCAGAGGAAGAGGGGCAAGTCCCTGTGGCATTGTGTGCTTTGCCGAGAGGAAATGAGTACCCACGAGGCTGGCTCCTTCCCCTCACCCTATCTCCTGAATGCAGTTTTTCCAATAATTTAATAACATTCATGGGGATATTAGATTAATTGGATTTTAATTCTGAATGACTGTGAAAGCAGAGAAATGAGTCACCAGCTCATACTAATGAGAAGATCTATTAAGGGCTCTTTTCTGATAGACACATACAGCAGGGTTATAAATATTTCATATCCAATTAATTGAATTTTGCCCCCTATATATGACACTGGCCTGAAACATCAATCAAATAGGACTGGAGAAAGAACAGTGGGATAGAAGAAAAACCAAGAGCTTCTTTGGGATAGCATCTATGTGACGACTTGGCCCATTCCTCCCTCCCAGCACCTGAAACCTGCCCCAGCCCAAGAACTCCGCCACTCACATGGGGTCTGCCAGGAGGAGCCAGAAGCATTGACACCAACTGCAGCTGGTTCCATACGGTGGGGAAATTAATGTTAATTAATCAGACAGTAGTTTTATACGGGGCTGTGTGCACAAGGTTATTCGAGACTTGCTGCAAATAGATTTATAGGTGTAATTGCTATGTTGAATGACCCTCTGTAAATAGGCTCATTAAACTGGCCATCAGTCAAAAAGTCTAATTGAAGCCATGCAGGAGGCTGCAATCGGGAACATGCAGCTCTCAATAAACAGCTCACCCTGGCAGCTCATGCACTGCACGGTGGAGATAGGGCGGCGGGCCATCCTTTAGTGGGCCTCAGCTTCTCCTGCATTCTTTGTCCGGTTCATTGTCTCGACCTGCAGGCAGAAGCAACCCTTCTGCTCAACTTTGCCCTCTTCCTCTCTGTTACCCCCAGGGAGCCCATGGAACTCTGCAAGGGCAGGGACCTAGTAGAATCCCTGTGCACGCCAGGTCAATGGGATTTTCTGTGAGGCACGAATAATCACTGCTTTGCTCTGTTATCTTGCCAGCATGGTAGTGATTGGGCAGGGAGACAAGTGGCCATCTCTGTACCTCATCACAGCTCCTTGCAAATTCCTGATTTCCTTTCTTTTTATTCCCCATACACTTACATGTGGAGAGTAAATACAAATTACTTTTCTCTATAACTGGGAAAAAAAATTAAAAACCAAGCTGTACGTACAATTGGGAGTCTCTGAAAGCTTTCTGGGATGAATTACATGCATTTAAATCCCCTGTGTTGGTGTTCAGTGCAGAATTGTTTATAGCAAGGAAAAATTAGAAACAACCTAAATATTCATCAACAGGAGCCTGGAAGTCTAAATTTTGACATTTATAGACAATAGAAAACCAAGCAAATATTTAAAATGATTTTTATGAGGCTCTATATTTTTTAATCTAGAAAGTTGTCTATGATGTATGCTTGTATGGTCAAAGAATAAGATTACAGAACAAATGTAATGTATTCCCCCTTAGTATATCTTCATCTATGGCTGAATATGCAGAGAAAATGTAAACTTTTTCCCCTGATGCTCATCTATTCCCTTTCATAATCTTCCATTCAGTAGTTAGTGGGATGAAAAAAAAAACACTAAATTTTCCATCTTGGTTAAACTTAACTCAATCTGATCATGGAAGCTTCCAGTTTCTGGATGACCCCCTAGGAAGGCTGATTCTAGTTATCACCTTGACTAGGCCAAGTGGTGCCCAGATATTTGGTTTAATTCTTTATAAAAAATATTTATTTATTTATTTGAAAGTCAGAGTTACACAGAGAGTAGGAGAGGTAGAGAGAGAGACAGAGAGAGAGGTCTTCCATCTTCTGGTTAACTCCCCAATTGCCGGCAACGGCCAGAGCTGAGCTGATCCAAAGCCAGGAGCCAGGAGCTTCTTCCGGGTCTCCCATGGGGGTGCAGGGGTCCAAGGACTTGGGCCATCTTCCACTGCTTTCCCAGGCCATAGCAGAGAGCTGGATTGGAAGAGGAGCAGCTGGGACTCGAACCAGTGCCCAAATGGGATGCTGGCACTGGAGGCAGCAGCTTTACCTGCTACACCACCGTGCTGGCCCCTGGTTTACATTCTTATAAGAGAGTCTGTCTGTTTCTGGGTGCAGTTAGCATTTAAATTGCTGGACAGAAGAAAGCAGATGCCCTCCCCAGCGCTGGGTAGGCCTCATCCAACCCACTGAGGGCCTGGGTAGAACAACCCACTGAGGGCCCGGGCAGGAAGGGAGAATTACTGTCTCTGCTGGGCTTCAATCTTCTTATGCCTCTGAGTCACTCACTCACAGCCTCAAACAGCCCCCTCAGCTCCTCTGGGTCCCCAGCTTGTCAACTGCAGGTTTTGGAGTTTCTCAGCCTCCATAGACACTGGAGCCAATTCTTTGTTTCTCACATTTACATAAAAGATATATAAGGGTGCTTCCAAGAATTAGTGGAAAGTGCAATTAAAAGAAAAGTTATTTTGATGCAAATATTTTTTTGAAATCCATGTATAGGTTTTTCATATGTATTTTCCATGAACCTTTTGAAGACCAGTTATATATTGGATTGTAAAAACAAATTTACAACAAAATGAAATCTCTTTTAAGTCCATTTTCCATGAATTTTTTGAAGTGTCCCTGGTCCCTCAGCCAACCTCCCAGGCTGCTGGTCTCTTTCTCAGCTTGCCCAGAGTGGGAGCTCCTTCCTAGTTGATCTGGGTGTACCTGTGTTTCACAGCCTCAGACCCCGGGTCTCTGCCAAGGTTTCCATCCTGTCTACAGGCCCAGGGGCCACCCCAGCCTCTGTAGTGCAGTCATGAGGCTTCACCTTCGAAAGTACCCCAGGCAGGCCCATCAGGCCTCCAGCCACTGTCCACCCAACACGGGAACTCAGGAGGATCAGGGAAAAAATGCTCAGGCCCTACCTTAGCCTGACGATGCTCCCCTCCAAGGTGGTACCACTGTGCCCAGCAGGACTTGCTGAGAGGGAACTCTTCTCAAAGTCCTGAATAAGGGATCAAGATCAAGGCTTCCTCTGCCTTTTCCCTTCAGAAACACACCTCCAAGGCCTAGGACACCAGGTTGGATTTCAGCAGCTTTCTTTCTCTCCCTTAAACTTCCTTCCTACCCTCATCCAGGGCTGGGGGAAAAAATGAAGCCCTCTTTTGTCTTTCCTTATATATCTTATCCTACTTGTGCCCACAGGTGATAAGTCCTGTGATGAGTAAGGTCTTCTAGGTTGGGCCTTTGAAGAGAGGAAATCAAATTACATAGGACACACTCTCTCAAGCCTGTTACTGTCCTGCCCTATCATCTGTTTTGTATGCCACCTGCTACAAATTGCCTTGTTGTTTCTCTCTATGTACCTTCTTTTAAAAAAATCTAAATTTCCCCAGGGCAGATAAACATTAAAGACCAACCTGAGCAAGGGTCCTGGGCTCAAAAAAGAACAATACAAAGGCACAAGAGTGATGCAAGAATATTAGCTTCCAACACTCACATCTGGAAGAGGGTTCATCAAAATGATAGAGTTAAGTATTTTTTGGACAGGAGGATCACGATGATTTTTAACTGGAAGGACACGTCAAGAAGTTCATAGTTACTGGAATTAAAATAAGTTTATTTTGGTGCAAAAAAGTTTGAAACCCATGCACATGAAGAGAATCAAAAAATTGATAGAAAATGTGTATTATGGGAAAATAATGCATGGATTTTTAAGACTGTTTTGCATTGTTAAATCAACAACAGGAGTCACTGTGCACTTACTCCCCATGTAGGCTCTCTGTCCTTCATGTGTTGTAATATGTTAATTAAGGGTATAACTAGTACTCAAACAGTACTTTATACTTTGTGTTTCTGTGTGGGTGCAAACTGTTGAAATCTTTACTTACTATATACTAAATTGACTTTCCGTATATAAAGGTAATTGAAAATGAATGTTGATGAAGAATGGGATGGGAGAGGGAGTGGGAGATGGGATGATTGCAGGTGGGAGGGTGATTATGGGGGGAAAAAGCCACTATAATTCAAAGTTGTACTTTGGAAATTTATATTTATTAAACAAAAGTTTTAAAAAATTAAAAAAAAACCCTTATGATTCAAAATAAAAAAAATAGTAAATTTCAAAAAAAATAAAAAAGACTGTTTTGCACCAAAATAAACTTTATTATTTAATTCCATTTTCCTACAAACTTTTCTTTGATTAAAGAGAGAGACAGAGCTTCCATCTACTGGTTCACTCCCCCAGATGGCTACAACAGCCAGGACTGGACTGGGCTAAATCTGGGAGCCAATAACTCAGTCGAGGTCTCTCACAAGGGTCACAGGGAATCAACTACTTGAGCTACCACCTGCTGTATGCACCCCAGGGTGCATATTAGCAAGAAGCTAGAATCAGAAATAGAGTCAGGATTTGAACCCAGGAACTGATACGTGGCACAGGTGTCATAACTGGTGTCTTAACCAGGAGGCCCAACCCTTGCCCACAGATTTTTGAAGTGTTCTCACACAGTGCTATGCAGGAGAGGCCAGCCCCTTGAGGCCAACACAGGCCTACTTATGTTCTGATGGCCTTGCTGCAGTCACCCAATGTTGAAAACAGAGTAAAAGCAAGGTGAGGGTGGAAGCAGGGAGACCTCAGGAGGCCCCAACTGTGTTCCAGGACAGCAAAGATGGCCCTCCTTCCATTTTAACTGCTGGCCCATGTGCTGGTTTCCTTTGAACAAGATCATCACAAACCTAGTGGCTGAAAACAACACAGAATTATTACCTTATGGTTCTGGAGGTCACAAGTCCAGAATAGGTTTCACTGGGATCAACCAAGCTGTTGAGCAGGGCTGCATCTCTTCAGGAGGTTCTAGGGGGGAATCTGTGTTCTTCCCTTTTCCAGCTTCTACAGTCTGTCCATGTTCCTTGGATCATGGCTATCTCTGCCTTTTAAAGCCATCAATGGCCAGAGGAGTCTCTCATTGTATCACTTGTGATTGATGGAGCCCATTCAGAAAGTCTAGGGAAATCTTCCTATCTTAAGGTCAATTGATTAGCAACCTTAATTCCATCTGCAACCTTCAACCACGTAATTTATTCATTAACCCCGGAGATTAGGAGGTGGAAATTTTGGTGGGCCCTCCATTCTGCCAACCACATCTCCATGGGCCAATCAGACTCTCTCCTGTGAGATTTTAGAATCTCCACTGAGGGTCATTCATCTGTCAGGTTGCTTATGATCTTATAGAGTACAGGAATTAAATGAGGTAACTTAGGTTAAGTTCTTGGTACAGCTGCAGTCACATAGGAAATGCTCACTGAAGGTTAATTGCTATTGGCATCATCAAGTATCCCCAGAGATGAGCTTAATCGTATGTGTTCAAGTCTCTCCATTACTTTAACTTTAGTGCAGTTACTAATAACATTTTTTAGTATTTTCTATATGCACTATTCATTTCACCTTTAACATATCCCCTTGAGAAAATTACTATAATAAAATGAGGAAAATGAGATATAAAAAAAAACTAAGTCTCATTTTCAAGGGCACATAACCCAGAAATGACAGAAGTAGTATCTGCACCTCATTCTCCTAACTTGCACCTGTTCCAGTGTTTATGAGAGCACTGTGAGTGGATGACAGTCAAGAAGAGCAAAGCCAGTTTAGCACTAGTTAAACAAGAAAATTGTAGTCACTATTTTAAAAGCATTTTCATAAAAAGCACACATGCCCTATGAAAGGATTCCAAACACCAGAAAGTGCAGTTCCTTTTTGATATCACACAATATGTCAATTTCAAACTCATTTAAATAAAATAAAGGGTGGGAAGAATGAGTTCTGAAGTCAGGCTCAGAGTCGAAGAGCAGAAATGGCACAGAGTCTCCCAAGGAACTGGGTCCATCAAACTCTTAGGAAATAATGTGAAATGGGATATGTATCCTATTAGTCAGCATTTCATTACTATAACAAAATGCCTGAGGCAGCTAGTTTATAAAAGAAAAGAGACTTTTTTTGACTTACAGTTCTGGAGGCTCAAAGCCCACGATCAGGTGACTTCCATCAGCTCAGTCTTTGGTTCTTGCTAGCAGAGTTCCAGGGGGTTCAGAGTGCCACATGGTAACAGAATAGGAGTGTGAGCATCAGCCTATGTCTCTGTGGTCTCTTATAAAGCCACCAGGATTTACCCATGGGGGCTCCACCTTAACAACCTAATCCAATCCAATCACCTCCCAAAGGGCCCACCTCCAAACGCCATAGTTTAAGTTCCCACTCTCTTAGTACCGTCAACATAAGACTTGGGGGGACCAAACCTCTAATACATGGGACTTTGGAGGACATTCAACATCCAAAACCACTGCATACAAGCTGAGATTTTCACAGGAACTGCTTACCTGTATTTAGTCACATCAATCAACACACAGTGATTGCAGGCAACTCTATGCGGGAAAGACAAATCAGCCCCTGCTCTTGGAGAGCTCACTGTTCAGTGACTCCAGTGCACCCTGGAGATGCATTGTGTGGCCTATGCTCTTCATTCAGGACCACACGCAGAAGGCCAATGAGTGAGCAGGCTGCTGTGCTCAACTGAGGGTTGTCCTTTAGGAAGCTGCACCTCCCTGCCCCCCTCCTAGCCCACTCACCCAACGTGCTCAATGGCACCACAGTCCCTGCTGCAGCAGGGAACCTTCTCTGGCCAGCCGCTAGTGGAGATCAATGCTCAGTCTCCCGACATAGCACGGTTAACGAAAACAACACCAATCTGTGAATCAGAAAAACTGTCCTCCAGTACAAGGTCCCTTCTTGTTTACTGGATATTTCACTTGACCTCCATTTCCTCCTCTGCAAAACAAGGAAGCCAAATGAAAACTGACATCTCCTTCCCCTCTAAATGCAAGGTATTTCACAGCTCTGCCACCTCGATTGTGTGAACTGAAGGGTAGCTTCAATTCCACGTCTTGCTCCAGAATAATACAGTGAGGAAAGCATGTGAGAAGCAAGGAGAGTGCAAGGAGCCAATGTATGTCCAACTCCCACCTCCTATCACCGAGGACGAGCATCAGAACAGAACTCAGCTTAGCAGAATGTCCAAGCCCAAAGATCAGCAAGGAGATCAGGTCTGAGACCCACGCAGTCTCCCACAGCCTCTGCCCACCATAGGGATCCCAGCTGCCCTGCCTCCTGCAGCCTTCTCTCAACCAACCTCCTTGGCTGGTTAATTGTCACCATGGTCTCTTTCTAGGATTCCCAGGTCTCTGCCTAGTGAGAGCTCCATCTATATCTCACATGGTAACGTTAGCAATTTCCCCTCATGGTACTTTACAATGAGAGGAAGACAGATCAACCCAATTCCAAGCACAACCTCAAATTCTTGAAGATACTTTTAAAACCAAATCTTGGATGGCAGATTCCTAGAAAATATGACCAATAATTAGTCCTGCATTTGTGTACTACAACGTCTCTTTTTAATGCTTGGCAAACATTCTACACTGTGCGATTTGTCACAAGTGTCAAGGTTCTGGCCCTCACATGGTGGTTTGCTCCAGAGACACTGCAATGACTCCCACTGGGTGGTGAGTAGGAAAATGTTTGCAATTAATACTAGTGCAGGAATTGGGCCAGGATTTAACCCTTGCCTCTTCTGATCACCTTATCATTGCATTGTTTAAAGTCTCTTCTTAATTCTCTAATCCTTTCTTCTTAACACCTCTTTTTGCTTCAGATGAAGTATTTCCAAGGTCTTATAAAGTATATATTTTATCAACGGTAAATAGACCTTTAATAGATTATTTATACTTTTTAAAAAGATGTATTTATTTATTTGAGATGCAGAGTTACAGACAGAGAGAGGGAGAGACAGAGAAAGGGAGAGACAGATTCACCCCAAGTGGCCGCAACAGCAGAAGCAGAACCAATCTGAAGCCAGGAGCTTCTTCTGGGTTTCCCAGATTGGTTCAGGGGCCCAAGCACTTGGGCCATCTTCTACTGCTCTCTCAGGTCATTAGCAGAGAGCTGAATCGTGAGAGGAGCAGCTGGGACACCAACAGGCACCTGGATGGGATGCCAGTACTGCAGGAGGAAGCTTACTACTGCACCAGTGCGCTGGCCCCAGATAGATCTTTAATGATCTTTACAATATGTTTTGTGGTTATGGTCTGTCCATGTTGTGTTATTGGTAATTTGTATTTTGCTAAACATTTTCAAATACATCATAAAATTTCATATAATCTCCCACTATAATTATTGTCACCATGCACACGCCTGTGGTTGCATCTCCATTTTCAGTCCTAACACTGCATATGTTTGCTTGCTTTTCTACCAAACCTGAAAATATTTGACCTTCTAGCCCTCATCTCTGTTCTACTCTCTTAGACCTCACCCATGCTCATGGCTTCAGCTACCATCTGTGGGCTAAACAGACTCAAACCTTTTTTCTTAAGTTTGCTGGCTTAATTTTGAAGGCACTTCAAAAAGTTAGTGGGAAAGTGGAATCAAAATATAAATATATTTTGGTTTTAAGAAAAAAGAAATCTGGACCAGCGCTGTGTCACAGCAGGTAAAGCTGCTGCCTGCAGCATCCCAAATGGGCGCCAGTTCGAGTCCCGGCTGCTCCACTTCCGATCCAGCTCTCTGCTATGGCCTGGGACAGCAGTAGAAGATGGCCCAAGTCCTTGGGCCCCTGCACGCATGTGGAAGACCCAGAAGAAGCTCCTGGTTCCTGGCTTCAGATCAGCGCAGCTCCAGCCATTGCAGCCAACTAGGTAGTGAACCAGCAGATTGAAGACCTCTCTCTCTTTCTCTCTGCCTCTCCTCTCTCTGTGTAACTCTGACTTTCAAATAAATAAATAAATCTTAAAAAAAGAAATCCAGGCCGGCGCCGTGGCTCAACAGGCTAATCTTCCGCCTTGCGGCACCGGCACACCGGGTTCTAGTCCCGGTCGGGGTGCCAGATTCTGTCCCGGTTGCCCCTCTTCCAGGCCAGCCCTCTGCTGTGGCCCGGGAGTGCAGTGGAGGATGGCCCAGGTGCTTGTGCCCTGCACCCCATGGGAGACCAGGAAAAAGCACCTAGCACCTGGCTCCTGCCATCGGATGAGCGCGGTGCGCAGGCCGTGGCGACCATTGGAGGGTGAACCAACGGCAAAAGGAAGACCTTCCTCTCTGTCTCTCTCTCTCTCACTGTCCACTCTGCCTGTCAAAAAAAAAAAAAAAAAAGAAAGAAATCCATGCAGATTTTGGTAACGCATAATTTCCATAAACATTTTGAAAGAATCAAACTTCTATCTTTAGCCCTGACCTTGTCCCTGAGCCCTGCAACCACAAACAATGGCCTGTTCTAAATCTCCGTGGACATTTGAAAAGTTTTCTTATGGGGCTGGCATTGTGGCACAGCAGGTAAAGCTGCTGCCTATGATGCTGGCATCCTCTATGGGTGCTGGTTTGAGTTCCAGTTGCTCCAATTCCTATCCTGCTTCCTGCTAATGGCCTGGGAAAGTAGTGGACAATGGCCCAAGTCTTTGGGTCTGTGTGGGAGACCCAGACAATCTCCTGGCTCCTGGCTTTGGTTTGGCCCAGCCCTGGACATTGAGACCATTTGAGGAGTGAACAAGCAGATGGAAGATCCCTCTCTCTCTCCCCCTTTCCCTCTCTCTAACTCTAACTCTGCCTTTCAAATAATTTTTTTAAAAAAACATTATCTTATGTGTGTTGTACAAAATGGAAATCATCAGCTTTCCCATTAAACCTCAGCTCCTCTACTCTACCTTATTCCAATGATGTGACCCACATCCTTATCAACTGCTGCCTATCTCAGTCTAAACACCTCTTAATTCCTTCCACTCCACTCAACCCTGAGTGTCCCGAAGTATTCTAGATGACTGTGCTGCCTGCTGAATGGGCTCCATATATCCCCTTTGTCCTCTTTCCAGTGGATTCTCTTGCTACAGCCTAAGCAATCTTTTTTACATTTTGAAATAATTTGAGACTTACAGAAAAGTTGCAAATTAATAGTCCCCAGAGTCTTTAAATATTAACATTTTATAATGTTTTTTATCATGATGGGTTTATCATTCATCTCTATTTCATGGTCTCTTTCATTCTCATTTTTTCTCTTTCTTACTCTCTCCTCCTCATGTCTGTCTCATGTCTATCTCTTTCCCACCCTTCCCTCTCTCCACATAAGTGCATTTCCCCTAAACCTTCTGAAACTAAGTTGCATACAAGCTGCTCTGCACTCCTATGTATTCCAGTGTGTAAAGACAATATTCTTTTAGATAATCAGAGCACAATGATCAAAATCCAGAGATTGACATGGACACCCAGGATTGAATCAACAGACCTTTCTCAAACATTCCAAATCCCAGCAATGTCCTTTATAGTAACAGATATAAGTTCTGGCAGAAGGCACAGGGGGCCATGTCTCTTTAGAGTTCTTCTCCACAGAACAGTCCCTAGTCTTTTGCTACTTCAGTTTTTTTCCAGGATGCAGGGCATTTATTTTGTGGGATGTCTTCCCAGTTGGGTGTCTTATGTTTTCCCATGAATGAATTCATATCACGCACTGTAGACAGCAGAGTCACAGAAACGACATTGTGTTCTCAATGCATTGCATGAGGAGGCATGGGGTGTAGATTCTTTAGAATACTGGTGGTGGTAACTTTGATCATTTGGTTATAGGTCTCTCTACTTAAAGTTAACTATCTTCCCTTTGCAATCAATAAGCATCTTCTTTGTGGAGGGGTGGACACTATGGCATAGTGGATTAGACTGATGCATGGAGCATCCACTGATATTTTTAAATATTTATTTATTTGAAAGGCAGAGAGTTACAGAGAAGCAGAGACAGAGAGAGAGAGAGAGAGAAGTCTTTCTTTTGCTGGTTCACTCCCCAAATGGCCACAGCTGCCAAAGCTGGGCCCATCTGAAGCCAGGAGCCAGGAGCTTCCTCCAAGTCGCCCATGTGGGTTTAGGGGCCCAAGTACTTGGGCCTTCTTCTACTGCCCTTCTAGGCTATAGCAGATAGCTGGATCAGAAGTGGAGTAGCCAGGCCTCGAACCAGCACTCATATGGCATGCCAGCACTGCAGGCAGTGGCCCCACACCACTGATTTGAATCCTGGCTATTCTGCTTCCAATCCAGCTCCCTGGCTGGGAAGCAGCAGATGAAGGCTCAGGTACTTGGGTCCCTGCCACCCACATGGGAGACTCAGATGCAGACGTGGCTCCCGGTTTTAGCCAGGCTGAGTCTTGGTTTTTACAGGCATTTTGGGGGTGAATGAGTGGATGGAAGATCTCTCTCTCTCTCTCTTTCTTCCCTGCCTTTCAAAATAATAAATAAATAAATAAATAAATATTTTTTAAGAGTAAATGGAACAAATATCCCTGTCTTTTTAAAAAAATTTTATCGTTGCAACATACTTTGAGACTATTTGAAAGCCCTGTTTCTTACCAAACTTTAATCCACAAGGTCTCACATTAACTGCCTTGAAACTTTCAATGATTTCTCATGCCCTTCTGCTAGGCACTGGAATCTTTATTTGGCCAAAGGCCCTGAGTGGTCTGGCCCCTGCTCACCTGAGCAGCCCTCATCTGGAGTGACTTTCCCACTTGCTCTTGACTCAAGTCACACTGGCTGCCCTTAGTCACGCATTAATGCATGGGGCATTTTCCCTAGGTAGGACTTTCCTTCAAGCTGCCCCCTCTGCCTGGAAGGTGTACTCAGTTCCTCCTAGCCTGGTTATTTCTGGCTCGAATTAGATATCACCTTCACATGGAAGAATTCCCTGTGTCTTCACACTAAGTTGAGTCCTGTAACACTTCTATAAAAAATATTTAGCAGCTAGCATTGTGACATAGTGGTTTAAGCCACTACCCATCACACCAGTTTCCCATATGGGTGCCAGTTCATGTCCCAGCTATTGTACTTCCATTCCAGCTCCTTGAGGATGGCCTGAGAAAGCAGCAGAGGACGGCACAAGTGTTAGGGCCCCTGACACTCCCATGGGAGATCTGGCTGAAGCTCCTGGTTCCCTGCTTCGCCTTGGCCCAACACTGGCCACTGTGGTCTTTTAGGGAGTGAACCAGTGGATGGAAGATAAGTCCCCCTCTCTCTCTCCTTCTACCTCTGACTTTCAAATAAATAAATAAATCTTTTTAAAATGTTTGTTTTTCATCTACTTGAAAGGTAGAGCAACAGTGAGATCTTTCATCCACTGCTTCACTTCCCAAATGCCTACTAACAGCTGGATCTGGGTCAGGCTGAAGCCAGGAGCCCAGAACTCAATCTGGGTCTCCCACATGAGTGACGGGGCCCACGGACTAGTGACATCATCTGCTGCTTCCCGGGATCCATTAGCAGAAAGCTGTATCAGAAGTGGAATATACAAGACTAGAACCACGCATTCCAATGTGGGATGCAGGCATTCCAAGTGGTGGCTTAACCCTCAGTGCCACAAAACCTGCCCTCTGTATAACTTTCTCATGGTGGTAGGAGTCACTGTTAGTTGCTTCCTTTCTTTTTTCCCTGAGATAAGAGAACAAGTTACCAAAAAAAGGGATTTAAGGAAAAATTTTATGGACACCCAAAGACCATAATCAAGAGCTCCGCTGCCAACATGCCTTCCTCTCCTGGTCAGGGTGTTGACCTTGACCACGTCAGTGTCACAGAGCCTCTGCACAGCCTGAGCTCATGCTGCTGCCCTTGACATCGACAATGAACACAAGTTGTCTTCTCCACAGCAGACTCAGTGTTCAAGGGGAGTTGATGATGGCATAACGGTCAGGCTTGTTTCTCCTGGAGGAACTCTTCAGTTCCTGGCTACTTCCAGGGATGCAGTGTCTTGGGCGGCTTCTGGGAGGTGAGTGATTTGTGGATCTTCTTCTTTTTTTTTAAATGGCTGTGGACAATTTTCAGCACTGCCTTCTCAGCCTTCAAAGCTTTGGCTTTGACTTTGGGAGAGGCAAGAGCTTTCTTCTTCACCTTCGGTGCCATCTTGGTGAAAAGTTCATTAAAGTTTTATCATGAGATTGCAGCAATGTGAGCCACACTGACAGTGTTAATTCTCTTGCTTTCCACCACATCTGCAGTTACTTCTTCCGTTGAAGTCTTGAATCCCTCAAAGTCATCCATGAGGGTTGGAACCAACCCCTTCCAAACTTCTATTCATGTCGAGATTCCCACCTCCTCCACTCCTCATGGCTTCTAGAAGGTAAATCCTTTCCAGAAGGTTTTCAATTTCCTTTTCCAAGACACATCGGAGGAATCACTTTCAGTGGCAGCCATCGCCTTACTAAATGTATTAAGTAATAAAACTTGAAAGTTAAAATGACTCCTTGATCCATGGGCTGCAGAGTGGATGCTGTGTCAGTAGGCATGAACGCAACATTAATCTCATACATCTCCATCAGTGCACCTGCTCACCCAAGTGCACTGTCAGTGAGCAGTGGTACTTCGAAACGAATCTTTCTTCCTAAGCAGTTCTCAACAGTAGGCTTAAAATAATTCAGCAAACCAGGCTGTAAACAGAAGTGCTGTCATCCAGGCTTTGCCATTCCATTTATGCAGCACAGGCAGAGTGGGTTGACTCCAATTCTTAAGGACCCTAGGATTTTCAGGATGTAAATGACAATTGACTGCAAATTAGTTACCAGTTGCATTAGCCCCTAAAACAAATCAGCCCGGCCTTTGGAACTTTGAAATCATCCATCGACTTCTCCTCTCTAGTTATGAAAGTCCTAGATGGCAGTGTCTTCCAAGATAAAGCTATTTCACCTGGTTAGTAAATCTGCGGTTTAGTCCAGCCACCCTCATCAGTGCCCTTAGCTGGATCTTGGATGGACAACTTGCAGCACTTGCTGCTTTCTCTTGAACTCTCTTGAACTCTTATGTTACAGAGACAGTGTCTCTCCTTCAGCCTTATTACTTAATCTCTGCTAGCTTCAGACTTCTCTTCCGCAGATTCCTTGGCTCTCAGCTTTCTGGAATTGAAGAGAGGTAAAATCAGGCTCTGGATTAGGCTCTGGCTTAAGGAAATCTTGTGGCTGACTTGATCTTCTCAGACCACCGAGACTTTCTCCGTATCAGTACAAGGCTGCATCACTTGTTTTGCTTTTTTTAAGGAAAAGACTTACTTTATTTATTTGAAAGGTAGAGTTGGCTTTCTGGGTAGGCACACTTATAGGAATCAAGCCAGCTCTCTACCACCTCACTCGACAGCTGGCCTATACTTTTGATGAATTCTCTTAGCTCACATGTACAGTGGAATGGATTGCTTCCCACTCTGATCGATGCAATCTTCTGGTAGCTCTGGAAGAAAGGCGCTGACGGATGGGAAACTGAATTATGTTCAATGATCAGTAGAGAGAGGCTGCTGAAGGGGCCACACCCAGGGATGTCCACTAAAGAACTGAAAGCAACACTAAATTCTTGCAACATCTCCAGATGGGTGAAATCTTTAGGAATGGTCGTTATTCTGTTATTGTGACCTTGGGAGGTAAACATCTGAGAACAGAGACTGTAGGAGCACTGGAAGACAAATTTACATTTAACAAACTTCTAGTCTAAGAGCAATCTACCTTATTTTCATCATTTCTTAGTGAATTTTGGCTAACATCCAATTGTTATAGAGACTTAATGTCCTTGGTAATATGAATTAAGTCCGTAAGTTCCTTTAATTGATTCCTCTGTAAATTAAATGCCTTTAACTCAGTTAAAGTTCCAGAATTTTTTTTTTGACAGACAAAGTGGACAGTGAAAGAGAGAGAGACAAAGGTCTTCCTTTTCCGTTGGTTCACCCCCCAATGGCTGCTGCGGCCAGCGCGCTGCGGCTGGTGCACTGCACTGATCTGAAGCCAGGAGCCAGGTGCTTCTCCTGGTCTCCCATGGGGTGCAGGGCCCAAGCACTTGGGCCATCCTCCACTGCACTCCTGGGCCACAACAGAGAGCTGGACTGGAAGAGGAGCAACCGGGACAGAATCCAGCACCCTGACCAGGACTAGAACCCAGTGTGCCAGTGCCGCAGGCGGAGGATTAGCCAAGTGAGCCGTGGTGCTGGCCAAGGTTCCAGAATTTTTAAAAATCATTTCTGTTAAGAGGTTATTGGAAAAATCCAAACATGTAAGTGGACTAATTTGGAATAGACAAAGCATATGGATCATGTGTGTCCCAGACACTGTGAAATTTTAGATGTTCATATTTAACAATATTTTGCAGTTGCTACCTTAGGGAAGACTGAACGTATTACTGAAAAGTTGGTGTATAGACAAGGCCTTAATGGAAGTGTTAGAATAATTAAAATCTCTGAAGTCAAGTCGACCCTGAGAAATACTGTATGGTTGAAGGCCAAACCAACTGGAGGACCCTAAGGGAAGAATTCCAAGTCATTTCAATATTGTTTAAGGTAAACTTTGATAACCTTGGATTCTTTCGAAGTTTTGACAGAACATTTAGGACATAGGAACTTTCATTGTCATCTAGCACACAGCCACTATGAGAGCTGACACATCTAGCAAAATATGGAATTCCTTTTTGGAGGGGAAAACAATATGCAAACTCTTTGTGTCAAAATCTCAAAGTGCCTCAGGCTCTTCTTCCCCAGTAAGGTCTCCTAAGACCAAGACTGGCAAAATCTTTCTGATATTTAAATGAGTGATTGGCTGTACGCTGAATTTTTGTGACTGATTGCACTCAGCCCCAGGAATTTCAGCTGAGACATGTTGCCAACTTGTTTGCATATGGGGAGAGCACCAAATGCATTAAACCAGAGGGCTAAGTGTTTGATGTTCATACTAGGGTGGCAAGAAATCTTCCATAGTTACTGTGGGACATATCCAGGTATTCCAATTCCTGGGTATATCTGAACACACTGAAATCAAGACACTGGATTCTGTTGTGAGAAATTATCAAATTCCTCAGCTTTGAGAGTGATAGGACATCCACTATCTGAAGCTCCGATACAGAGTTTTGTGAAATATCTAAGACCGTGGCTTGCAGAGACAGGTCTTCGGGCACATGGAGTAGGCCTGTTTTTGACATATTAATGGAAAACTCACTTCCATCAGAGAGTTGGATGCTGACCCCAAGTATTAACATGGCAATGATGGCAAGATGGAAGGTGCTAGAAATAGTTTTAGTCCTTTTGTAACACTAGACATTCCTAATGCCCGATGCTGTTCTTCAGAGCTCCTTGAATCAGGTCCCTTTTAGTAGAGCTGTCCAAAGAGGCCTTAGTTGTCTTGATTTCTCATTTCTTCTGTTGCAAAAGAGGACCTGTTACCTCTCATTGGCATTCACGAAGGTTCATTCTGGCCCAAGGACAAGGGGCTGCATCAGCTGGTGACGATGCTGGTAGAGTCCAGGGTGGCACAGGCCATCACACGGCGAGAGGCAGGCAGCCCTTTTTATATTTTTTTTAATACAGTTGGACTTTTAAGTAAGATTCAGTTGTGGTTTTCCTTAAAATTTCTCTCTTGCTTTGATGTCAAGGTTATTGGGATACTGGAGTTACAAAAGTTTAGCAGGAATTCTTTCTGAATTATTAGGACAGTTCATCAGTGAGACTTTAAGGCTACAGGTGGCTCTGCGGAAAGGTTGTTAATTATAGATCCAATTTCTTTGATAGCTATAAGGCTGTTTTGGTTTTTCTATTTCTTCTGTCAATTTGATCTGTTGTGGTTTTGAAGAAGGTGCCAATTTTGTCTAATTAATCAAACTTAATCTTCAAGTTTTCTCGTGATATTCTTTTAATCTTTTAAGTGTTTGTTACAGGATCTATGGACTTCCCTGCTTTTTATTCCTGATAATGGTCATTTGTGTTTGCTAGCTGTTGTACTTTAATCAATCAATCTATCCAGGAGTTTATTAATTTCATTCATCTTTTCCAAGAATTAACCTACAGCCCTATTTCTCCTCTTCATTAATGGTTTGCTCTTTTTTTTTTTTTTACAGGCAGAGTTAGTGAGAGAGAGAGACAGAGAGAAAGGTCTTCCTTTCCTTGGTTCACCCCCCAAATGGCCGCTATGGCCAGCATGCTGCAGCCGGCGTGCTATGCCAATCTGAAGCCAGGAGCCAGGTGCTTCCTCCTGGTCTCCCATGGGGTGCAGGGCCCAAGCACTTGGGCCATCCTCCACTGCCTTCCCGGGCCACAGCAGAGAGCTGGACTGGAAGAGGAACAACTGGGACAGCATCCGGTGCCCCAACCAGAACTAGAACCCAGGCGGAGGATTAGCCTAGTGAGCTGCAGCGCCAGCCTAATGGTTTTCTATTTCATTGTTTTTTTCCTGCTTCCTTCTTTTTACTTTTGGGGAGAGTATAATCAGCTTTTCTCACTCTAACCTTTTGAGATGCATGCCCACTTATTTCCAGATCATGCGCTTTTCCGACACATAAGCTTAAGATTATAAACTTGAAGGTTAGTTTTAACTTCCTTCCACCTGTTTTATTATAGTTGTATGCTCTGTATGTGTATACCTAGTTTTTATCATTTGTTTAAAAACATCAAGATGCAGGTTTTGGGCACAGCAATTAAAATACTGCATGAGATGCACATATCTCATACCAGAATGCTTGGGTTCAACTCTTGGCTCTGCTTCCAATTCCAGGTTCCTGCTAATTCACACTCTGGGAGGCCCCAGATGATGGCTCAAATGCTGGGTCCCCTGCCTCTCACAAAAGACCCCGACTGAGTTCCCAGCTCCTGGCTTCAGCCTGGACCAGCTCTGGCCATTGTATGCATGTAGGGAGTAAACCAGCAGATGGAAGATCTCTCCCTGTTTCAAGTCTCCCTCTGTCTCTGCTGTCTCGTGTTCTCTTTCTCTTTGCGTCTCTCTGCCTTTCAAATAAATAAAAACTTTAAAAGAAATGAACATATTAGAGATATATATGATTAATATATTAATATATGGGATGAATAAAAATATTAGATCTATATAATAAATTTCCTTTAGAAATTGGTCATTCAGAACCTATAACCTGAGAAACAAACTGCTCAGGACAAAGTCATGGGCAAAATAATGTCAGCTCAGACCGAGACATCCAGAGGCTGACAGCTGACGCTGAGAAATGGAGAGACTCCCGAGACCGTAGAAGAAAACTGCATTGTAGAACGAGGATGGAAGTAACATTGCTGGTAGGCTTGTCCGACACCTTCTAAAGAGGAGAAAATTGGTATCCAAATAATACCCACAACCCCATGTCACTGTGATAGGAATTTTCCCCAACATACCATCATTTCAGAAAGCCACCCACCTAATAACTGACGCTAGGGTTTAACTCACGGCTTACCCCACCATCCCAATGGCTATCCATTGCTATATTTCCACCTAGGAAGAACAGTATTCAAAGAGGTTGCTCACTTTCTTCATGGTCACATAGCAAGTAAGAAGCAGAAATACACCTTACACAAAGTTATTTAGCCCTCACCATCTCCGCTCCTCTGAGTTCACACACTCTGTTGGTTTTGTTTGTTTCTAAAGGAGGAAGAGGACAGAGCAGGCAAACAATTCGCTATTTGACTGTGGAGAAATACAGTCATTAATCTTTACTACATGGGGGCCAGCATTCTGGTGCAGCAGGTAAAGCCGCTGCCTATGACACCAGCATCCCATGCAGATGCCAGTTTGTGTCCCAGCTGCTCCACTTCCTATCCAGCTCCCTGATAATACCCTGGGAAAAGCAGCTGAACACAGCCTATGTGTTTAGGCCCTGCCACCTACATGGGAGATCCAGATGAAGTTCCTGGCTTCTGGCTTCAACCTTTGTGGGCATCTGGGCAGTCAACCAGATTTCTGTCTTCTCTCTGTAACTCAGACTTTCAAATAAATAAATCATTTAAAAATTAAAAAAAAAAAACACCACTTCCTGTTCCAAAGAGATTCAAGTGGCAATGGCTAGGACTCAGAGTGAGAATGAACAAACTAATCTCCCCTGAATTCAACATGGGAGAGTCATGTGAAATTACCCAAAATGGCCACAAGATGTCACTATTTTATACCACTTCCGAACACTCAAGCGTGAGCATTTCAGATCATTTGGACAGAGAGATTTATTACTGGTAACTCAGAGCAGTTCAGTCATTTCTCCTGTGTTCGGGGAGCCCCCTGTGTTCTCTGAAATCAGCCTCAAGAGACGCTTCAAGTAAGGCTGAGACCCTGAAGGTGCTATACCTAAAAGCGTTAACCAGAAGTCGCCGCCCACCTGTCTCCCAGGCCTAAACAAAGTGGGACTGACACCTCTCACTTCTCCCTACCCTGCCCTTTGCAAAGCTCCCCTCAGCACTTTCTGGTAATTCGACCACCCTTCCCACCTTGGATCTACAGGAAACAGTGATTTAGCAGTACCCCCAACCACCCTATTGGGGTTCAATGGTGCTGGCTAATTGAAATCTGCCTCACCCTTTCCCTTACGGAGACCAAGGTACTGAATTTCTGTGTGCATTTGTATTTTAATTCAGGGCTGTCTTTGTCTATTTTTGTAAAGTAGTATTACTATCCAGTGTGTAAATCAAGTTTTTAAAAAAGGATGGGAGAGGAAGTGGGCAAGGGGAGGGCCGCGGGAGGGAGAGAGGTTGGGGGCGGGGGGGGGGGGGGAGCCACAACAATACAAAAGTTGCACTTTGTAAATTCACATTTATTAAATAAAAAAACTATATAACAAACAAAAAAAGAAAAAAAAGAACTTAATACTTTACCCTTTCAGTATTTTTTATGTTCTACTTAAAACTATTGGTTGAACTCTAATTAATACACAATTATTCTTAGGTGTTTAATTAACGCTATAACTAGTACTCAAATAGTATTTTACACTTTGTGTTTCTGTGTGGGTGCAAACTGTTGAAATCTTTACTTAATATATGCTAAATTCATCTTCTGTATATAAAGATAATTGAAAATGAATCTTGATATGAAAGGAAGGGGAGAGGGAGCGGGAGATGGGAGTGTTGTGGGTGGGAGGGAAGTTATGGGGGGAGGGGGAAGCTATTTTAATCCATAAGCTGTACTTTGGAAATTTATGTTCATTAAATAAAATTTTTTAAAAAAGAAACAGAAAAAAAAAACCAAAAACTATGTTAACCAGGAATAAGCATTACATTTATTTTAAATACTCCATTCGTATGAAATCCACTAGTAGGTTCAAAATATACCTGTAGATTACTGATTTTTAAAGGCAAGAAAAAGTTTGGAGAGTTGATGTATTTTATTAGTGCTATCACTGAGATTCCTTTCGTCAATATTTTTATTAAACCTTGATAAATAATCTTTCACAAATAGCAATTCAAGTTTGATGAGCCTGTGAAGAAAATAAGCTTCAGTTGCTTGGTAGGCTTTGGGGAGATCATTCAACTTTCTGGACCAAAAGAGTTGTTTTGCTGTGAAGGTCCATCCTATGTCCAGTCACTTAGCAGGCAGCACGTTCGATGGTTCAAAGAAGGAGCCTCCATCTCCACACTGTGATGGGTTGTGAGATATGCCCATGAAATTTTTTACTACTCGTTTGCAACGGGTTTACCTTTTTAAAATTAAAATTGGGGAGGAAGGATGGCACTTGGCACGGTAGTTACGCTGCCTGAGACGCTCATATTCCGTGTCTGGTGCCCAGAGCCAAGTCCCAGCTCAGTTCCTGAATGCTGCTCCCCTGCTAATATGAACCTGGAAAGCAGCAAGTACTTGGGTCCCTGCCACTCATGTGCAAGACCAAAGGTGGAGTTCTTGTCTCCTGACTTTGGCTCCAGCCAGGCCAGAGCCCACTGGGGGGGCATTTGGGAAGTGAACCTGTGGATGACAGGTCTATTCTGTCTCTCTGCCGCTTGCAAAGCAAATAAATAACTTTTAAAATATTAAATTAGTAGGCCATACTCAAGCTGTCGCTAGCTTCTCTTCCTCCATATGCTCTCTGGAGCGGAAAGAAAGGAGCAGAAGATTCATGATGTGAGGACACGCTCGCACTATAGAGTGGAAAATTAAAATTCCAAATGCTACAAGAAGTAGCAGGCTTTTATAAAAACACCTGTACATAAATCACAATTAGAAACATCCTGGGGCTGGTTGTGGCATAGCAGGTAAAGCGTCTACCTGCTATGTTGCCATCTCATATAGGTGCTGGTTCACGATTTGGCTAGTCCACTTCAGATCCAACTACCAGCTAACGGCCTGGGAAATCAGCAAAGAATGGCCCAAGTGCTTGGGTCCATGCACCCACATGGGAGACCTGGAAGAAGCTCCTGGCTCCTGGCTTCAGCCTGGTCCAACCCTGGCAGTTGCAGCCATTTGGGGAGTGAACCAGCACTCTCTGTGTGTAACTCTTTCAAATAAATAAATGAATTTTTTAAAAAAAAATAATATCAAAACCCAAAGCAAAGCTACAAAACACAAACTGGACAGAGGCTGGAGTAAGGAGTAGGTGTGCTGTGCCCCAGGCTCCTTCAGCACCCTCTACTGGTGGGCACTGGTCCTGCTGAAAGGTGGGAGGGGGTGTAGCCTGTAACAGAGGCAGAGATAGCTGGGGCCTCTGGGGCTCCCTGGGACCCACGGGGGCACTGCACCACAAGCCACAATGGCCAGGTTGCCAACCAACAGCATCAGACTGGGCCCCTCTCTTTGAAATCCAGAGGAGACCAAGAAGATGGTGGGATGCACCACTGTGCAAAAACATGTGTTGGGAATTGGAAGTAGGTCAGCAGTTGTCCATGTTAAGAGTGAAACAGGAGAATTCTGCACCTTGTCGCTTTTCTCACTTCCTTCCAGGAGGGGCAGCTCGTCCTGCAGGGCGGCCTACCCCCCAGGGACCCAACACTGACCTGGCCAGGTGCTGATGCAGTAGATGCTGATCTCTGTGTCACCCAGGGCAGTGCAGGCTGCCTGACCCATGCAAGACCCCTGGGCTGTGCAGTCACTTCAGCATGACCGCCGATGTCAGGAAACATCAAAGAACCTCGGGGATCAGAGCCATAAGGGAATCCCTCAAGGAGGTCCGGGCGATGACACAGGTCCTAATGTGACCCCAAGGATTGGGGCTGGGCTTCAACATCAAATGGCCTTCCACAGGCAGGTCCTGTGGTGACCAAGTAATGGGATTTCTTTTCTTTAAGATTTATTTATTTATCTGAAAGTCAGAGTTGAGAGAAAGAGAGAGAGAGAGAGATCTTCCATCCACTGGTTCACTCCTAAGATGGCCACAATGGCCAGCGCAGGGCCAAGCCAAAGCCAGGAGCTTCATCCGGGTCTCCCAGATGGAGACCATACTCTCTAAAAATGGGTGACTAGGGCCCAAACACTTGGGCCACCTTTGGCTGCTTTTCCCAGGTCACTGGAGCTGGATCAGCAGCAGAGCAGCCGGGACACGGACACACATACGCGACGCTGACATCCCAGGAATTTTATCCTGGACTGGAAGATCCACCTGGTATACAAATAGAGTGAAGTGAGCACAGCTATGGAAATGATCCCAGGCATGGAGGACTGGGGCCTGGAGGGAGAAACCTGTCTGTCCTGCTGACCCCCCAGGGAACAAAGTGTGTTCACCTTTGACCTGAGCCTGCTGGTTATACTGCTGAGTATCAGGTTTGCTGAGAATTGAAAAAATAAAAAATCACTCTTCTTGAAGTTGGTAACAGGAAGGACTAGACACTCGCGGTCTCCCGAGGCCTTTCAGGAAACTTTTGGTTTTGTTTTTCGTTAGTTTTCACGGTGATCCTGCGTTCTACACAGCCCCATTTCAGGGTGGGGCTTACAAGAGTCTGCCGAGCAGAGCAGCGTGGTGTGTAGGGAATCGGAATGTAGACAGCAGAGAGCAAGTGTGGGGCTGCTTTTGCCAAGATGAGGCGGTGTGCTCAGCCCCCCGCTGCTGGAAGCAGTGGACAGAAAGACTTGTCAGCGCGGCCAGAGCACCGCCGTGAAGTGGGAAATATTTGGGTTTTTAAAAATAATATTCTTTCTGCTGTTACTATCTTTTCGGTTCCTTTATTACTTGCATGGCTTGGCCTCAGAAGCCGACATGCCCTTGTATTTGAAGGTTGACATAAAACAGTGTGGTGACACTTTGAACAAAACCCCACAAATGAGAAATACAAGATAGCAACAGGTGCAGGATTATGGATGCCTTATTCTATTCATGGAGCTTGAAAATTGTCTAGAAAGAATGTGATTGTTTTGTAAGGGAAGCCACAACTAAACACCCAACAGTTGGGGGATGTTTGTCAAAACTACACATTCATTCACAGAATATGGTACAGCCATTATACATCGCTTTTAGGAGGTTTCTGTATCAACATGGAGAAATGCTCATGACAGGATGCGTTTGTAACAAGCTGAAAAGCCACACGCAGAGCAGATAGTGTCTCAGAGAGACTACATAAGAAGAGAACAGTGGGGCTGACTGTGCACAGCAGGCTAACCCACTGCCTGGGACACCAGTATCACACACGAGCGCTGGTTGAATTCACGGCTTCTCTGCTTCTGAGATCCACTTCCGATCCAAACTCCTGTTAATGCACCTGTGAAAGCAGTGGACGATGGCCCAAGTGCTTGGGCCCTGCCACCCACATGGGAGACCCAGATGGGATCCCAGGCTTCAGCCTGACCTCTGGCCACTTGGGGAGTGAACCAGTGGATGGAAGATTTCTCTCTCTAAGTATGTTTGTCACTCTGCCTTTCAAATAAGTAAACACATCTTTAAAAAAAAATAAAAGGTGGGGGAAGGTGGGAGGAAGAGAATGGTAACTGCCTCCATGGAATGGAATCAAAAGGCCAAGGGCAGGCGGGGAAGGGAAGGGGATTATGTTTCCCTGTACCCTTTTTTTTCACATTGATCAAATTGGCAAAATAATTCAACTCTGACAATACCAAGTACTGCTAGGAATATGGGCAAGAGGGAGCAGCTGTAATCCATTACAGAGAAGGGAAGATTCAGAGAACTATCTGAAGGCAAAGCTCCAGGACAAGCTGAAATCCCTAAAATTCCAAGTGGAAACACCCTAAAATTCCACTTTACAGAATCCTCCCCCAGCCCACCCCCACCACGAGTGCTCCAGAAAGAGCACACAGCAGCGTGTTCACTGCAGCAGTTAATCACTGTGGAGACACAGAAGAACCTGTTGGCCTATATGGGCTGAGCTGTGGACTCCCCAGGTTCCTATGCTGATGTGGCATCTTAACCCCCATTACCTAAGAATGTGACTGTGTTTGGAGATAAAGTTTATAAAGAGACAAAGACAAGTTAAAATGAGGTCACTGGGGAGGGAGGGCCTCAATCCACTATAACTGGTGTCCTTCTCAGAAGGGAACATGAGGACACAGACATACTCAGGGAAGACCAGCCAAGGAGAGGCCTCAGGACAAAGCCACCCTGCTGACAATTTGATTTCGGATTTCTAGCCTCAAGAATGTGAGAAAAGCCCTGACTCTTGGTTATGACAATCCTCGTGAACACCAACACCATCAGTGGGAGGATGGCTGAATACATGCTTGGTTATGCAGACAGTGAAACACTACACAGTGTTTAACAAAACCACAAAGCAGCAAAAGTTATAAAAGATGAAAGTCCAAGCAATGTGGAATCCAGTGAATAGGGAGCTCCCAAGAACGTGGTCCCAGCATGCTGGTCTTAACCCACCCAAGTCCTAGCAGCCAAAAGAGCTCAAAGCAGCACCATATTCCAGAGAAAGCCTGGACTCTCAGACACCAGGAATGTGCAGCCATGGACTCATTACTCCTGCCATTTATAGTGCTGATCCCTAAATGCAGGGCCAGAACCCCAAACTCAAGATGCCCCCATCCCTCACCCCAGAGAAACAATCCTGCCACAAAGATTGGAATGCTTCCGTTCATCCAACATTGATTCTAGTACCCCTAGTAAGTCAGTCTTCCTAGGTACAAAGGTTCAAAAAAGATACCAAGAAACAACTTGTTAAGCAGTTGGCAATTTGAACAAGTCACAATTATAGCACAAGGTAGAGGGGAGAGGGGTTGAGGACCAGCTACTCTGTTTCTAATCCAGCTTCCTGCTATGTGCATCCTGGGATACCACAGGTGATGGCTCAAGTTCTTAGGTCACTATCACTCATAGTGGGAGACATGGATTGAGTTCCCAACTTCTAGCTTTGACCTGACCTAGCCCTGGCTATTGCAGACATTTAGGGTATGAACCAGTGGATGGGAAGTCAGTCTCTCTCCCTCTCTCCTGATGTCTCTGCCTTTCAAATAAGACACAAATAAATACGTATTTTTAAGAACTTAAGGCACCCAAAGTCAGAAACAGCCCTTGGTTGTGGGAGATGGATTCCCCCAGGCCTGAAGGGGAGAGTGAAGGCAAGGGACTGGTTGGGGCAGGAGGGTGTCTGATGGGCTGTCCAGGAAGATACTATGGCAGCAGACATGGGGGGCTGGAAGGAACAGGCTACTTGTGACCAAGTAGAGAATTTGTTCTGGCATCTGGTAGCTTTGCCAGGCCAGTGCACACAGAGACAGTGGCAACCTGGGCCCGGGACTGGAAACGCTGAGAGACCACATTGCCTGTCAAGCAGAGACAATAGACAGAAAGACAGCCTGGGATGAATGGACCCCTGTAGCCAACTGCTTAGACCATGTAAATTTTAATGTCAAAAGTGCTTATCTCCTATGAATTTTCTTTGTCTGGAAACAAAAGGGGCTATTAGATCCCAAAGGTCATGTGGGTCCAGAAAAGCTTTTCTTCTAGAAAAGTGCTGAGCTTTCCAGAAAAAGGTCCCCATCAGCAGTTCCAATAAAATGATCTGTGTGGCTGCCCAGGCTTTGGAGGCCAAGGGAGACCCAAGGGATGCAGGGGTTCAGGCCCCAGATGCATACCCGCTCCCCTGTGCACTCTCTCTCAGGCCTAAGGGGGATGCTCTGAGACCCACTTGTTCCCTGAAGTGCACTGCACGGAGATTGTTTTTATAGAAAGCACGTGTAGGAAGTGCACCCTGAAGGGTTGGGGAACAGTTTTTCTTGCTAAGGGCCATGTCAATATTTACAACATCACTCGTGGGCAATGCAGAATTATCAACTTAAAAGTTAGCCTGCTACAGAGTTACTGGATTTCAAGTGCAACTTGCAATTGCCTTGGCAAGACCAGACCAAATGGTTCTGCAGGCCTTACCCAGCCCACGGGCTGGACGTTTCCACCCCTGCTAGCAAGTCAAGGCAATTGGCTCCTGACTTCATCTCTGCTACACAAAAGATTGGTGAGGCTTCACAAAAGCCAGGAAATTCTCCAGGTCTCAGCTGCCTCACATCAGACCTGGTTGCACATCAGACTTATGTGAGAAGCTACATAAGAATATGGATTGAGGGCAAAGATCCAAATCAAACCAACTGATCCCAGGTATCTGGGAAATGGAACCCCGGAATCTGTGAATCTGTGAATGGAACCCCGGAATCTGTGAATCTGTGAAGGCATCTGCTACCTGCACATCCCCAAGGTCTCCTCCCTGTAAGCTGGTCCTGGGATTAGAAATGTAAGTAAGCCTGGGCAACATGGCAGCCCCTCTGCGCAGCCAACACTGCCAACTGGCCACCACTTCCGGGCTCCACTCTCAATTCTTACTGCATTCTCTACCCCATTCTGTTCTCTTCTCTCCTCTCCATCCTAGCCAAAACTGGAATCAACATGATGCCTTTTAAAGATGGCAGTGAGAAACATTCCATAATAGCCCAGCAATTCGACACCTTCCTTCTCAAAGTCACCTTGACCACTCTACCCACTGGCAACTCTCCGTCTCCTAACAGTCCAAATCTCTGCCATCTCTTTACTCTGCATCTGAATGATCTATACCTCATTCTTTCAAAGTTCTCTTGGTTTCTCCAGTAAAGCAGTGTATTTCCCCACACCATACACCAACTACTTAACAATTAGGCTGAGCTTTGCAAATCTCAAAATGCATCAAGGACTACATCAAACAAGGAACGCAAAGCAATGACAGAGCACTGTTGCAGAATACTTTCTCTTTAACATAACCAGATGCTTTGTCTTGGCTCCCACCCCACCAGCTTATACTCCCCGCTGAAGCAGCAGAAGCATGCAAAGGCAACACCACCATTTCCTCCATGGTCCTGAACGATGCTGCTCGACCAAGAAGATGTGTGATGAGGAGTTAACTAACAGTCAGCCTTTTGTATATTTCTCCACTCCTTGCATGGTTAACAAGCTCCCCATGTGGCAGGGCCAGCCAGTCTGCACCAGGAAACCACTGGAGGGGTGAATGTTAAGAGCTGCTATCAGCTTTGCTCTAATGAACAAGCTCTGCAATCCAGGGTGAGATGCACTTTGGAGTCAGCCACACCACGATTCAGAACCCAGCTCCCGCACTGAGTGATGCTGAGCGAGTTACCGATCTGTCCTAGCCTCCTGCAGATCAGGCCACACCGAAATGCAGCCGCAAACGCTAAGGAAGTAGGTCCATGCCTCAAACAGGCCAGTTTTCTCAAAAACAGGAGAACCCAGTCTGCATAGCGCAGAGGTCACTTCTGCTTTAACTCTTCCAGGAAAAAAAAAAAAGGACACTCTAGACTAACTGGATGTGCACCCACCAGCTTTTTGACTGTTGCTCTGTTTCTTTGTTCTCGCCTTACAAAATGCACTGTTCTGCCAATGGGAGCTCTCATTCTCTTCTTCAGAACACAGGCTGCTCCAGGTAGATCTATTACTAAACTTCTTGTAAGTTTGTCTCTTGACCTTTGTTACGTACAGTCTCTGAGCCTTGATTTCCGCATTTGGGAAAAGTGAATAATATGGCCAACTTGACAGATCTGCAGGAGGTGATGTGAAATAAGAGCCACTCTGCTCATGGGCCTCGTAAACTCCTTTTCCAAAGCCTGGAAACTTCAAATATCTCTCTGAAAGGGGACAAGCCAGCTCAGGACCTCTGTGGGCACTGGGGAAGCGCAGCCTTTCCTGGGTGGCAGCTGCACGGACTACTCTGGCAGGTTCAAGGACAACGTCCAATTGCAAGGGCAAGTTTAACCCCGCCTGCACCTGAAGCCACAGCCCAATGACACTGTCCTGGGTAACCAACCTTCAGGCACTGTAAAAGGTAGCTCCAAACTTGCAAGGAAACAAGGATAAAGGCAACTGATCCTTTCCTAGTTTCCAAGGCCATAGGACACGGTGCTGAGGTCTCATCCTTCTGGGCACATGGTGAGCTTTTTGAGAACACAGAAGAGGTTTTCAGCATCTTTTACCTGCTAACAGAGTGTCAGGCCCACAGCAGACAGGACACACTGGATAAGGAAGGGGCTATGTTAATGAATGCAAGGATGGACCATGTGATGCCTACCATGTAAACTGGCTGCTTGCATGATAATCTCATATAACGTGCTTCCACAATTCGCTGAAAACACAAGTATTTCTTTCTTTCTTTTCTTTTCTTTTTTTTTTTTTTTTTGGACAGGCAGAGTGGACAGTGTGAGAGAGAGAGACAGAGAGAAAGGTCTTCCTTTGCCGTTGGTTCACCCTCCAATGGCCACCGCGGCTGGCGTGTTGCGGCCAGCGCACCACGCTCATCAGATGGCAGGAGCCAGGTGCCAGGTGCCAGGTCTCCCATGGGGTGCAGGGCCCAAACACCTGGGCCATCCTCCACTGCACTCCCGGGCCACAGCAGAGAGCTGGCCTGGAAGAGGGGCAACCAGGACAGAATCCGGCGCCCCAACCGGGACTAGAACCCGGTGTGCCGGTGCCACAAGGCGGAGGAATAGCCTGTTGAGCCATGGCACCAGCCTCAAGTATTTCTTTCAAAAACTAATTCCAGGAGGCAGAAACGACGCTTTCCAGTGCAAAAGTCACTCAATTAAAACTGTCAAGAGCAAAGCATTAAATTAGCCCATTCAATCCCTCATTCATTCAACAAACACTGAATCTTCATTACATGCCAGGCACCATGCCAAATGCTAAAAAAAAAAAAGATGTGGTCCCTGGCGAGGCAAGTCATCCATCAGTTTTCTTAAAGTTTCTTTGTGGTTCTGATGTGCTGCAGAGCGGAGGTCCGTCGGGGAGGACATGTGCTCAATGCCCAGAGCTTGCAGAGTAGCAAAGGGCACATTCCTCAGTTTTGGGGAACCACCTGCTAATACCAATGTGTCTCTCCCTGTTCCCTCCTCCTGTCTTCTTCTCTCATGCAAAACCTCAGAATTATTTATGGCTTTTGTGCAACTACTGAATAGTATTCTTGATCCTTATGGATATCTTAAAATGTAAAATAGTGATAATAGAGTATTTTAAATTTGGCTTTTTTTCTTTTTTAAAGATTTGTTCATTTATTTGAATGTCAGAGCCACTGAGAGAGTAGGAGAGAGAGGTTTCCCATCTACTGGTTCACTCCCCAGATGGCTCCAACAGCCAAGGCTGGGCCAAGCCAAAGCCAAAGCCAGCAGCCTGGAGCTCCTCCAGGCATCTCTCTCTCTCTCTCTCTCTCTCTCTCTCTCAACCTTGTTTTTTAAAGTTACTTTATATAAGGGGCTTGAGTACTGCAGATGTTGGTATCTGGTATTCAGGGGGTCCTGAATCCAGTCCTCCAGGAATACTGAAGGCAGCTGCACTTCTCCTAGCACTGGAGGGACACACTTCAGGGCAAGCTCAGCACACCTGCATCTGGTGTTCATAAGAGATCTGCCAGCAGGACAGCACGGAAAGACTTAAGAGCTTTTGGCTTTCCAGGGGACCCCCTGAGTTGAAAGCTCAGCTTCACCACTAACTCCAGGACCTCAAGGCAGTCAGCCAGTGCCTCCCTGGCTCCCAGTCCTCCCCCCTGTAGAAGGGAGGGAAACCCCACGTGCAGAGTGGGAGGGGACAGTCAGAAATCTCACCAAGAACAAAACCAGGCAAGTGTCTGACATACTCGGTGAACACTGAGCATGCCATAATGCTCATATTTTAGGCAAATAAAAAGGTAGCTTTGTGCACTTTTCATTCATACACACACACACACACACACAGACTTCTCTATTGACACAAAAAGCAATTCTTCTATTCAGAAACATTTCCTTTTTGTAGAAACATACTATTTATTCAGTAAGAAACTATTCACCATCTGACTCAAATAAATTTTCTCCTCCCAAGCCATCTGATTGAGGGCACATCAATGCAGCATATTTTATTATTATCATTATTATTTTCCACAACATTTACCACTATGATTCCTTCTCCCATGTAGAATATTACCCAACTGAAGTCCTCCAAAGGAGCCAAAGCCCGTTCAGAACAAAGACAGATACCCATCTTTCAATTTCTGTTTTCCAATATGATGATCCCACTGAAACAAAGCTGGACTTCATCAGTGGTGAAGCAGGAAAAATGAAAATCAGCCCATATGGACGTCATGGCCATAATCCTCACCACCTCCACACGGTGAGGGGAGAGAAGAGGGAGATATCTGCTTCTTCTTAACAAGCTTCTATTTCACCTTAAGTCACTTTTTAAAAAAAAAAAAATATTTCTTCCAAAGGTACTGTGCTGGGTGTCTTCTCTGGGTCATCCCTGGGCAAGCAGATGGCACTTGTGAAATGGAAAACATTCAGCAAACAGCAGCCTTCCAAGGCTCCTGGTATGCAAGTAAGGGGAACTTCCTGATTTCCAACCACGGCTCAGTTCAGAACAAAAAACAGGGGGTGGGGGGTCCGGGCTGAAGGGTCACATTCCTGGAACAAAACACAAAGCACACAGCCTCTTTGAGGGCAAGTCGGACTTTCAGTCCATTCAAGCATGTAGGCTTCACGCTCCAGCTCGTAGAGTTCTCAACACCGGGGAAAACCTCCCAGCACAATCGCCTTTCTCCATGGCAGTCTGGGCACAGTGACTGTGTCTGCAAACCAGTGATGACACAAGTCCAGGGCATCCGCTTATGAAGATGCTCTGACTGAAGATGCCTACACCAAGTCTTCTTTGCAATCATCTTGTCACTTCGGGAGCCAACGCCTGTGTGCCCAGCATGCAGAGTTCAGGGGCTGGAAACATACGGTTTCAGATTTCAGTGACCAGTACCACTTAGCCCTGCAACTCCGAGTGCACAGTGCACAGTCTCTGAAGTTCTGGCACATGCTCTCACACCTCCAAATCACTCAAGCGTCATGTAGTATATGCATACCAATAAACTGGACAAGGCCCATTTAATTGTACAAAAAGGCTATTTAAACACACTCCCTGCACTTCAAAATTAAAAAAAAAAAAGACGCATGTAAACATCGCCTCTGAATGGCTGGAGCGTCCTTGAGCCACCCCATCTCATCTTTCACATGTGTTGCAGTTGCACTTGTTCGGATTTTCTTGGAGGTATCAGTATGATTTTTCTTTATTACGAGAATTCAGAGTCTGAGGTTGCCTCTGAATGTGAGCTTGTGGCTTGGCTGGAAGAAATAGTATTATCAGGAGACTTATGATGTGTAAATAAAAATACATGGACCTAGAAATAAGAACACAGAGAAGTTATATTTCAAACAGGGGTACAAATGGGAAAGATCAATGATTACATCTCCTTCGATATGGTGAATGAGCACAGGCATGGCTTTGGCAGTACCAAGCATGTGGGTCCTCAGGCTGCCCTCTGTCCACTCCATCATTTCGTGCATGAGTGGGTCAGGGATGAACTGAAACCACAGCCCACTGGGCAAAGCAAAGCACCCAGCTCATCTGCAGATACACACAACACTGTCCCAGCAACACAGAACACACTACAAGAGAATTAACCCCACAACAGCCAGCAATCCGTAATATTCAAAGTCTAAGGATGCACAGGCGAAATTCAAACACAGTACCCTGTTCCCTAAACTCACACATAAATAACACTTTGACTCATCCATTCTTCTCAAGTATAAAGAGTTCTCGCATTGCCCATGGATCACAAAGATTCTGATTTTTATAACCCTGAAAATAACCTACATCGGAACTATTAAGAAGCAAGCTTTGCTTTTGAAGTTTGTGGATATTTATTGCAAAAGCACGGTATTCAGTACATGGCACACAATGTAGATCTTCAATAAACAGCGGACATACCCATCAATGTATCTAGATCAGTCATGCAAACTAATCACTTACATTTGGAAAGGTTGAATTTATACTTTGTCCAGTGCTTTTTGAAGATTAAAGAGAAACAATGTTAAAAGAGGGAGGGAATCACAGCTGATGTATGTATCACTTGCCAGCTTCTGTAACTGTAAGATCAGGACATTACCATCCGAAAGCTCACATGTGCCCTAAAGGGTTCCAGCATTAAGCAAGAGGAATACCTCCCTGACAACTGTCTACAAAGTCATCAAGAACACTAACAGAAAGACATGCATTTTCATTCATTTATTCTTTCAGCAAGCACTTATGGCTTAGGATAGACAAAGCATTACACTGGGGTCTACAGATAGGTGGAAGCCCCAGCCCCTTCCCTTGGAGGAGTTGAGATGATTACATGATGAATGGTTGTGTAACCAGCAGAGAGGTGAACAGCCACAGTAAGTGACTACCTAATTTATTCTTTAAACCACGACATTACTGACAGTGAAAAAGGGCTCTACAGATAAACACATGGGTTCAGCAGGTACCACTGACAGGCACCTCTAGCTACAGGGAACACCAGCTTTTCAAGTCTGCACATCCAAAACACACTTTGTTCCTGTGCTTTGCCTTCATCTTTCATGCTGGAGCAATTATGTTAGATTAAATCCAAACACATCAACAATCAAGAGGAAAATATCTCAAACCCCTTGTGAGGTTCAGTAACCTATACAGACATTCCATCTCTCTCTCAAGTTCTAAGGATTATTTGATCTCTCCATTATGGAAAAAGTCAACCTCACTAACACTGAGCATGGAAGGCACTGTCCTAGGTACTTCAGATTCAAAGATGAATCAGGTTAGGCTGGGCATTGTGGCAGAGGGTTTAGCCATCACTTGCAACACCAGCATCCCATATCAGATTGCTGGTTCAAATCCTAGAGCCTCTGCTTCCAATCCGGCTTCCAGCTAATGCTCCTGGGAAGGTAGTGAATGAAGGCCCAAGTGCTTGGGCCCCTGTCACCCACATGGGAGACTCAGGTGGAGTTCTTGGCTCCTGGCTTCAGCTTGGCCAACTCCAGCTGTTACAGGCACTAGGAAAGTGAACCAGAAAATGAAGATACTTCTCTCCCTCTCTCCATCTCTATTGTTCTATCTTGCAAATAAATAATCTTTAAAAAAAACTTTAAGATACACATTCTTTTTTTGAAAAAAAATGAATCAGACATATAAGAAATTTGCATAGCATATGGGAAAAATTAAAGTAAGCTTATTCTGTTACAAAAAATTTTGAAATTAATGTGTAGTTTTATTATATCACACAATTTCCATAAACTTTTTAGAGATCCCCTTCACATGCACAGATATCAAAAGTTTTTTTAATCAAAATAAAATCATTTTTTTATTTTGAAAGGTAGAGAGACCTGCCAACAATCAGATAAAGAAAGCCGTCATCTACTAGCTCAATCTCCAAATGCCCATAACAGCCAGAACTAAGCCACACAAGAAGCCTCTTGGATGTGGGCGATGGGGACTCAAGTAGTTGAGCCATCACCTGCTGTTACCTACAGCCTGCGCTTGCAGGAAGCTGGAGTCAGGAATTGGAGCTCGGACCTGAGCCCAGGGTCTCTGATTTTGGATACAGGCACCCCCAAGGAGCATCTTAACCACTATGCCATTGTCTGTTACATAAAATCATCTCTTTTTAAAATTTTTTTTCTTTATTTGGAAGACAGGGACAGAAAGAGAACTCTCATCCATCAGTTCAAATGCCCACAACAGCTGGCACTTGGCCAGCTCAAGGCTAGGAACCCAGAAGATAATCTGGGTCTCCCATGTGGGTTGCAGGATCCAAGTACTTGAGCCATGTCCTGCTGCCTCCTAATCTGTGCATGAGCAGGAAGCTGGATTGGCAGTGGAGCCAGGACTCAAACTCACACACTCCAATACGTGATGAAGGCATCCTAAGTGGCATCTGAACTGCTGTGCCAAACACCACTCTCAAACTCACCTTTCATTTCTGTTTTCCATGAACTTTCTGAAGTGCCCTTATAGTTAGTCATGCTTTCAAGGAGTTCAGTATTCACAAATTCCAAAATTCTTACAAGTTGAATTTAAGAAAGTGTTATCCAACCAAAAACTAACATATGAGAATTTGCTTTTCAAAATGATTTTATAAATGGTTCTTCCAAAATACATTTAAGCATTCTTTAAACTTAGGGCTCATTGATAGCAAAGAAAAAAATAGACTGAGAAATTTAAGGTTGAGATATGATGTTAGTCTGGACTGAAAATTGATGCAACATAGAAATACAGCATGTCTGAACTTTAAATGTTAAGTAATGAAGCATATTCTGAGAAGTGAGATTGCATACTACTGCCATTCTCTGCCAGTTACTGATCTTAGCCCCAGATGTGAAACAGTACTCAAATGCATCCTTTCACCAAAAGGCCATCCCATTTTAACTTCAGCAATCCTCTTAAGTGATTGTAAAAACACTGTTGAAGGTGCAATCACCAGAAAAAAGCTGATAATAAATGCCTGTTAAATTCAAATTAAGGGGCTGGTGCTGTGGCATAGCAGGTAAAGCTGCTGCCTGCAGTGCCAGCATTCCATATGGGCACCAGTTCGAGTCCCGGCTGCTCCACTTCCTATCCAGCTCTCTGCTATGGCTTGAGAAAGCAGTAGAAGATGGCCCAAGTCCTTGGACCCCTGCACCTGTGTAGGAAACCCGGAAAAAGCTCCTGGCTCCTGGCTTTGGGTCAGTGCAGTTCTGTCCATTGCAGCCAATAGGGGAGTGAACCAGTCGATGGAAGACCTCTCCCTCTCTCTCTTTCTCTGTCTCTCTCTGCCTCTCCTTCTTTCTCAGTATAACTCTGACTTTCAAATAAATAGATAAATCTTTTTTAAAAAATTCAAATTAAGTAAAATTCTTGCTAGCTGCGCATCAGGGTACTCAACAGTCCCAGTACTGGTGGCTGGGAAGTACCTATGTCAGGGATGCCACGGATAAGGAGCCGTGCCATCTGCACAGGAAATTCTACTGCACAGAGCTGATCTACACAGGAAACTGATAGGAAGGAGCTTCAACAATTCATGGGAAATTCTCATTATCATCCAATTCCATTTCCCACACGCTTTTTGAAATCCCCTGGTATATATAAGCAGGTAACATATTCATTAAGTCAGATTATCTGAAATGGATTAAATATTTTAAAATGTCCATTTTTGTTTTATTCTCAACAAAGGTGTATTTTAGGCAAATATTCTAGATTGCTGTTAAAAAGACATGAAGGCTGGTGCTACGGCTCACTTGGCTAATCCTCCACCTGCGGCGCCAGCACCTTGGGTTCTAGTCCCGGTTGGGGCGCCAGACTCCGTTCTGGTTGCTCCTCTTCCAGTCCAGCTCTCTGCTGTAGACCAGGAAGGCAGTGGAGGATGGCCCAAGTGCTTGGGCCCTGCACCCGCATGGGAGACCAGGAGGAAGCACCTGGCTCCTGGATTCGGATCAGCTGCAGCGCACCGGCCGTAGTGGCCATTTGGGTGGTGAACCAATGGAAAAGGACGACCTTTCTCTCTGTCTCTCTCTTTCTCTCTCTCTCTCTCTCTCTAACTATCTAACTCTGCCTGTCAAAAAAAAAAAAAGACATGGGAAACTATTTGATAATGCCCCTGAGTCCCTGACTCAGCCTAGCAACCAGCAGATTTTCCAAGGCTCGGAAGCCTTTCTTCTGCAAGGGCCACTTGGAGATTAACAACATCATTCATGGGCTGTACAAAACTACCCTATTCATAAGATAATTCAAAATTAACCTGCTGCTATAGATTCATTGAATTTCAAGTCCCACCTGTGGTTGCCTTGGCAGGGCCACTCCAAGTGATTAAACAGTAGCCCACCCCCTGCTTTAACTGGGAAGCACCAATGACCATAAGTCAATCACCATTCTGGCTGATTCTCAAGCAGTAAGTTGCTTCCCAGACAGCTTCTCCTAAAACCGCTTTTAGCCACTGCATTGCTGGTCTTGCCTTTAAAGAAACTCTGGGGGCCAGTGTTGTGGCATAGTGGGTAAAGCCACCGCCTGCAGTGCCTGCATCTGCGCTGGTTCGAGTCCCAGCTGCTCTACTTCCAATCCAGCTCTCTGCTGTAGCCTGGGAAAGCAACAGAAGATGACCCAAGTGCTTGGGCTCCTGCACCCATGTGGGAGACTCGGAAGAAGTTCTTGGCTCCTGGCTTTGGATCAGCACAGCTCTGGCCGTTGTGGTCAATTGGTGAGTGAACCAGCGGATGAAAGACCTCTCTCTCTCTCTCTCTCTGCCTCTCCTTCTCTCTCTGTGTAACGCTTTCAAGTAAATAAATAAATCTTTTTTTAAAAAAATTTTTAAAAAAAGAAACTCTGCATTTGAATCTCAGGTCCAGGCCTTGGTAGCTGTGTGAGTCTTATTAAATCACTCCACCTCTCTAAGACTCCACTTCTGCAAGGGAAAAACACAAGCAATGTTCTTTGCCCACCCTGCTCCACCCCCCGACCCCCAGCTCACCTGTCTCTACCTTGGACTCATGGGTCTCTGACCACAGGGCTCTTTGGGGTTCTGTCCTCTGCTGGGAGCACTGCCCCCAATGCCCCAGACACACTGACCCTGCTCCAGTCCCACCAAGCGGCCTCCAGCATTGAGCTCCAACGCTGCTTCCTCTCCTAGGTGTTCCTGCTGTCCAGGCTCTGTCTGATTACTGTTGCACGCTCTCCAATCTAGAGCTCTGAACCATTCACTCAGAATGTGCTCTCAGTGTGCACTTAAGAATTTGTCAGGTTCTGCCTGCTTTTCCCTCGAGCTACCACCTGCATGGGAGCAGGAACGAGATGTGCGTTTTCTCACCCTTCCATCCCCAGCTCCTAGCACAGTGTCCAGCACAGGCCAGGTTGAATATAAGCATTTCTGCTATTCCATGGTAAATGCATTCCTGAATAACTCACCCAAGGCCTGGGGGGAGGAGTGGGGGGGCGGGAGTCATCCTAGAAGCAAAGGACTCAAAATCCAGGAGGCTAGGTAACCAGAGCACTGAGCAAAACAATCAGTGTCTAGGGCGACAACTTGGGCAGCTCAAGGTAGAGCGCTCAGTGGGGCTGCAGGCTGACTCTGGTGTTCAGTGCGGACAATACAGGCCAGAGGCTGGTTTGAGGGTCCTGACACAGCAGCATCGAGCAGAGAGGGGAGCACAGTGACCAAACCAGCCAAGGGCTGGAGCAGCAGGGCTTGCAGGCGGGGAGCACCCCACTGAGAGGGCCACCCCCCAGGAAAGTTCACTTCCATTTTCTTCCTCCAGGACTGAAGTGGCTCCCATCTCTGGAGCAAGCTGAATTTGGGGCTTTTATCATTTTCTTTCTAATGTTCTGGGGTCTCTGGCATTGAAAAATGGATGTCCAAATTAGCACGACATCCATGTTATACTGACATAACTTCTCCCCACCCAGCTGGTGCTACAGAGACATCATTTTGCAGCAGAACAGATTTCAGTGATACATGTTACATGGTTTCACATTCTTTCCCCATAACTTCAAAAAGCGTATCCTACTTACAGATACTGATACACGTACTGATTAGGAGGAGTTCCCCCAGCCATTCCTGATTAGTCAATCCATCAATCACAGGGAATTCCCAATTTAGGAATAAGATGTGTTTATGTAGGGACTGCAGGACTTTCCCCTTGCCTTTTTAAGGTTTTATACTTCAATCTGCTGAAACAAACTAACAATAGACAGATGAACTGGAGAAGAAGGGTGCAAGTGTGCTAGGTACACACCTGTACGCGAGGTGACAAAGTATGAAAAGCAAAGAAGGACTGGATGGTTGAAGCTTTTCAAAGAGGAGAGAAAAGTAAGGGGTTGTAGGCAACTTGAGAGGAAGACTAAATGGTTTTAGGGTCGATGAATGGTCCAAAGAACAAACAGCAGCCTGGGGCAAAGTTCGCCTGGGCTCTGGATGTGTTGTCAACTCGTCTCTCCTCCAGAGTCCATCTTCAGAGAAAGTCCCTTCCCGCTCTTCTGGAGAGAAAGAGGGGCAAGGGGCACACTCAGGTGTGGTTGGAGGGAGCATGGCAGAGAGATCCCGGCCATCTTTTGGCATAATGTTTTCTGAGTCCCAGAATTGGCACTGTTCATTTCTAAGTCGCTTTTTTAAACCACACTGTGTTCCAAAGTCAACATGGAAAAGCCTGTGCAACCCACTAGACAACACAAGTTAGCATGTACTGAGTACAAACCATATGCCTGAGCCCTCAGCATATTTTCCATACTCAGTTCTAATTAAATTCTCAGCCTTCACAACAGTGCTTTGAGGTGGATCCTAGGCTCAGCCTCATTTCACAGCTGAGGAAGTACAGGTAATAGAGGCTCAATAATTTGCCACAGGTCGCACAATCAGTTCACAAGACCATGTGCCCAAATACAACACAACTGTGGAGAAACACAGCCAATGAAACAAAAGCATGAAACAATAAAAGTCAGTGAGTCTAGGTGTGCAGTTCATCTGAAGCAAGACAGCTTCACTATCTGGATGTGAAGTCTTCCCCCTAAAGGCCTCTGGTCTCCAGTGTTAGCCCCTGCACCCTAAATTCCACCTGCTGCCCCCCCAATGTGCAACTGGGAGTACAACTCCCCATGAACACCCACTGGGACCACCACCTAGGTGGGCAGCAGAGCCCTTCTCCAGATTATACTGGTCAGCCAACCCCCACAAATGGCAGCCTCTGCCCCCATGTCTGTCCTGTTCTCAAGATACCCCACTGACTCCGACACAGCTTAAGCCCCATGAAAAAGGACCAATGGCAGAAAGCTCTGTGTTTTCACTCGGGATCCTTGCCTTCCAAATACATCACCATCTTAAGCACCCCTTGATGACATCATGAATGGTTTAGGGTAGTCATGTCAACTAGCTCATAGGTGCATTTATATAATGGTATCTCCAAAAGAGCCATTTGCTCTTAAAGCTTCAATAGACATTTTTTCACACTGAAAAGCCCTATTCACAAACTCTTAGGACTGCTGGATTCAATTTGCAGACCCTTACATCAAACACAGAAAACACCCAAGTCTGCTGCACAGCTGTGGAGCACAGTGGGAACTTACCTGTATAAACTGATGGTTGGTTCAACGGCCAACAAGATGAAGGGCGCGACAGTGTAAGAGACGGCTAGCTGAGTGACAGCCCAGGTGACCACATCGTAAATGCCCTTGGCAGCTCGGGAAGACAAAAAGTAATGTCTGCAATTGTTCCTCACCTGCCGGTGAAGGAAAGCAAACATGGGCAGTTGGAAGCGACATACAGAAGCCATCATCACTCCATGTGTGGAGGGGGAACACACAGAACACAGGCTACAGTAAAGAACCTGCTGTCTTGAGTTCAACTAAAAATATCATTTATGGTTCTTCTTGTTTAAATGTTCAAGCAACAACTAAGAAAAATATTTTTTCTTTTTTAACATTTCCCAAAAGAAGGCATCACTTAAAAACTTTGCACACAGCCCTCTAAGCCTTTTTCTATTCATTTGTGTCCATATTTCTATTCTTAATGGCACTCATCTATTTTCTAGCATTTTTATTAGGTAATTGATCATGAAGTTTTTCCATGTCAGTCAATACTGACCTCCACTATAATTTTAATTGTAGAAAAGTTAGCTTATCTTCCCACCCCTTGTTTTGCTATTATAAGTTCATAGCCTTATAATTAAATATCTGCATTATTTTTTAATTATTCCTTTGGCTAAGAGCAGTACAAATACTATTTCTATTATCACCAGTACAAGTAGCTAGCACTTATCGAGGGTTTACTGTAACAAACTTGTGCTAAATAAAGCTCTATGAAAATCATCCCGGGTGATCTCTCAACAAGCATCGGTTAAACATTCTGAGTTCCAATTTACAGATAAGGAAACTGAGACTTAGGTACAGAGACGTGGAAAACACTGGGTCAAAGTCTTTGGACTTTGCGACTAGACTTTCACCTCCAGAAAGACACCTCATGTCCAGATTCAAGAATCAAAACCAGAGCGGAAAACAACCGCAGATTCCTTTGCAGCTCAGCCACACATAGCAAAGGCTTCAGTGCCCACGGCTGCCTGTGAGCTGAGGCTTCTTCTCCCCAGCCCTAAGTTCCTCAGGTCAGGGACCAGAGATCCATCATGGGGCAAGGCTGGCCACTGAGGATGAGATTTTTATTAGGCAACTTCTAGGGGTCTAACAGACTTCATGAATTTTGAATTCATCCTCCTTCTAGAAAAAAAAAATGAAATCACTGCTCTATCAGCTCCCCCCCCCCCACTTACTTGTGCAAAGGAAAGGTTTTGCACAAATCACAGCTTATGCCACTCGAGACCTCGGAACAGAGACCTCTCCACGAGTAATGCTCTGATACGTTAACAAACAAGATTCTGACCTTCATGGCCTAGTTTTCCCTGGCCATCTGTTCTTTAGTTTTCTTTTTTGATCTGGGTGGGTATATGAATGGGAGAAGAGGAAATGTCTCCCCTGTTTTCTACACACACAGATGTACAATAGTCAGTTAACTCTAAAAATGAGTCAATCAGCGTGAGTAGCAATCAGTTATTCACCGTGTTCACAAAAAGGCTGCCATCCACCTGCTTCAACCAAAACAGGAATGCCTCAGGGAAGGGACTCCCGAATTCTTCACTGTGGTAGCCTAGCACCCTATAATACCAACTGGCACCTAGGAAGACTCCCGAAATACTTAGAATAAATGAATTAAAGAATGAGTGAATAGCCACGTGGGGCACCTAGACGACTGAGCCAAATACAGTTCAACAAATACCTTTGAATAAATATTCTTGGCATCTGAAATAAAGACAGTCACAGCCATTACCAAAGATTGAAATTAAATCAAGGGAGCCGGCGCCGTGGCTCAACAGGCTAATCCTCCGCCTTGCGGCGCCGGCACACCGGGTTCTAGTCCCGGTTGGGGCGCCGGATTCTGTCCCGGTTGCCCCTCTTCCAGGCCAGCTCTCTGCTGTGGCCAGGGAGTGCAGTGGAGGATGGCCCAGGTGCTTGGGCCCTGCACCCCATGGGAGACCAGGAAAAGCACCTGTCACATGGCTCCTGCTATTGGATGAGCGCGGTGCGCCGGCCGCAGCGTGCCAGTCACGGCGGCCATTGGAGGGTGAACCAATGGCAAAGGAAGACCTTTCTCTCTGTCTCTCCCTCTCACTGTCCACTCTGCCTGTCAAAAATTAAAAAAAAAAATCAAGGGGGCCGGCACTGTGATGTAGTGGGCTAAGCTTATGCTGCGGTGTTGGCATCCCATATGGGCACCAGTTTGTGTCCTGGCTGCTCCTTTTCTGATCCAGCTCTCTGCTTATGGCCTCAGAAGGCAGTGGAAGAAGGCTCAAGTGCTTGGGCCCCTGCACCCCTGTAGGAGACCTGGAAGAAACTCCTGGCTCCTGGCTCTGTAGGCCATTGTAGCCATTTGGGGAGTGAACCAGCAGATGGAAGACCTTTCTCTCTCTCTCTCTCTCTAGCTCTCTCTCACATAAATAAATAAAAATCTTAAAAAAAAAATTAAAACACAAACTCTGTATTTGACAATGAAAGCACTTTGAATGGCAATTCCTAAACTTCTAAATATATTCATTACCAATTCTGAGCACAGTCACATTTCACATTTTTGATCCTTGATTATTTCCTGCTCTACAGCAAACGACTCGCGGGAACAATCATATACAAACCAAAGACTCCTCAAACAGAAGGTAGAGAACCAAACGTACAAAATCCCCAAAGCCTTTTACACAAGCTAAGTTAACTGGCAAGGGCATGAGAGCACAGGCAGTCAGACGCATCTGCAGCAGGCTCAGCTCCCACGGCTGCCACCTTACCGGCTGCCCAGAGACTTGATGAACTGCTTCCAGGTTTAGGTAAAGAAGTGGGAAATTAAGCAGACTGTAAGCAAACTGAAGTCCAACAAAGCCTTCATTAACTCCTCCTCATCATCACCTGTGCTTACTGCTAGGTTCAGCGACTCTAATGAGTAAAAATGCTTTCTTCTCTGAAGGTACTAAACATTGCTCCTGAGATTCCTCTGTAACTAACAAGAAAATAAAACATTGAACCACTGTGGTAATGACCATGGGTTTCTACACGCTGAAGACTTTCTTTAATGAGAAGGCTTTGGGATAGTTTTTTTTTTTTTTTTCAAAACATCACCCTCACTATCCCCACCGTTGTGGGCACCCTCACTGTGCCCACAATTGAGGGCAGTTGATACCCTCAGTTTCTGCTAGGACCTAAAACAAATACAGGCATCAGATGCCTAAGGAAAAGGCATTGTACCCAAAGGGCGCTTACCGCTCTAGCTGCTAATGTGACAAGGACTCCAGTTAAGAAGGTAAAATAGTATCCAGGGTAGACCCCATGCCACAAAGCAGACAGGATGAAGGTTAGCACCGTGGGGTACCACGGAACCCGCTCATAACACACGCTGTGAAGATAAGAAGGAACAACAAGCCACAGGTAAAACAAACCAGAAACTTCTGCAGACACCTGCTTTGGGGGATCAGACCACACAGAAGTCATCTATTTGATCCATTAATTGATAGAACTTGCAAAGCAATCCAGGCAGCCCAAGCTGCCCAGGTTTCTTTTGCACACTGCCAATTAGACAGGCAATTCGTGGCTATTAGAAAGTTTTCACCTCTATAGACTGAATGATCCTGACACCCTCACACTGTACCCAATAAAGGTCTGAGTGGTTACCTTCTTCCTAGCAAGAGCTCCTGCCTTATAAAAGCTTATTTTGGCTGGCACCACACAGCTCACTAGGCTAATCCTCCACCTGCAGCGCCAGCACCCCGGGTTCTAGTCCTGGTTGGGGCACTGGATTCTGTCCCGGTTGCTCCTCTTCCAGTCCAGCTCTCTGCTGTGGCCCAGGAGGGCAGTGGAGGATGGCCCAAGTGCTTGGGCCCTGCGCCTGCATGGGAGACCAGGAAGAAGCACCTGGCTCCTGGCTTCAGATCAGCGTGGCGCGCCGACCGTAGTACACTGGCCATAGCGGGCATTTGGGGGGTGAACCAACGGAAGGACGACCTTTCTCTCTGTCTCTCTCTCTCTTTCTCACTGTCTAACTCCGCCTGTCAAAAGAAGCAGCAGCAGCAGCAGCAGCAGCAGCAGCTTATTTCACCAATGGCCCCATCTATGGGGATTATTAAGTTAGTGTCATTGATTTCCAAAATTTCAAAATCAAGAAGCTGGGGCTGAGGCATAGTGCTTACAATGCCAGCATCCCAAATCAGAGTGCCGATTAGAGTCCCAGCTACTCCACTTCCAATCCAGCTCCCTGCTAATGCTCCTGGGAAGGCAGTGGAAGATGGTCCAAGTGCTTGGGCCTCTGCCACCCCTGTGGGAGACTGTGATGTCATTCCAAGGCTCCTGGCTTGCAGCCATCTGGGGAGTGAAACAGCAAATGGAAAAATCTCTGTCTCTGTCTTTTCCCTTCTGTGTATCACTCTGCCTTTCAAATAAATAAAAAAAATTCTTTAATTTTTTTTTTCAAAAATCAAGATAAGGGCCTGTAGAAGAAAAATTCTCATTTAATTTCAGGCAGGCCCTTGTGCCATCTACCTAATCAACACCACGTCTCTGGGCAACTCCAGCACAGAGTCAACACTTCAGTCACACCACCCATGGGACTTCAATCCATGAATTTGCCTTATAGAGCAATACAGATTGAATGCCCCTATCCTAACGGCTTAGAACGAAAAATGTTCCAGATCTTGGAATATCTGTATGTACTGAGACATCTTGGGGATAGGACCCAAGTCTGAAAGCAAAATTCATTTTATGTTTCATATACACTTTAAACACATGGCCTGAAGGTAACTTTATGCAATGGTTTTACTGTGTCTCCACTGTGACTTGTCATGAAGTTATGTCTGGAATTTTCTACTTGGGACACTTGGCTGGCACTTAGTAAGTTTTGGATTTTGGATTTGGGAAATAGGGAGTCACAACATGTATTGTGAAGATCTAGATCCTGTATGCCAGCGAATATTCTGGAGATCTTTGGCTTTTTTGGTTACTTATAAAAACAAATAGAACAGGGATTTCCTCCTCAAATTCAGTCCGTGAATTGCCAAAGGCCCTCTAAGGAAACAACTACATGGTCCACCCAATGACAGGACCCAAATAAAAATAAAATAGAAATTCACAGTTGAGCCAACCCAGCATTGTACAGATCATCAATAGTAATTGATTTAAACCCAAACTAAGGATCATGGCTCTCTCTCCACAGGAAGAAAGAGAACACACTTAGAGAGATAAACCCAGGACCAAGACTTCATTTGCAATGCTTTTTTTTTTTTTTAATGAGGAGCAGGTAGGTATGTATTTATTTCTTAGCCCTTTTCTTTTTTGATATAGAAGAAATATGTCACTTTCTAAACTAATATTTTCTATTTTATTTTTTGGAAGATTTTATTTATTTATTTGAGAGGTAGAGTTACAGACAGTGAGAGGGAGAGACAGAGAGAATGGTCTTCTGTTCACTGGTTCACCCCCCAAATGGCCCCAACAGCTGGAGCTGTGCTGATCTGAAGCCAGGAGCCAGGAGCTTCTTCCAGTCTCCCACACAGGTGCAGGGGCCCAAGGACTTGAGCCATCTTCTACTGCTTTCCCAAGCCATAGCAGAGAGTTGGATTGGAAGAGGAGCAGCCAGGACTAGAACCAAGTGCCTATATGGGATGCAGGCACTGCAGGGAGAAGATTAACCTACTGAGCCACAGCACCAGCCCCATAAACTAATATTTTAAATGTTTTTATGGCCACACAAGTATGCTCAGTCATCTTTGACTATAAACTCCAGCTGAAGATTCACTATATGACCCTTAGCACATTGGGATTACTCATTATACAGAAATAGAAATTTATATTTAAATTATTTACAAAGTTAATCATAGTAATAATCTTAGGACCAAACTTTCAAAATCATGTTCAGATCATAAAATTTCAAAAAATGCACAGATGAATTTTCAAAAAAGATACCACCTGAGCTTACTTTGGAGGAATTGCTATAATCGTCTGCTCTTTTACCTAAACATTTTGACCAAAGAAAGATGTTACTCATAAAAAACACTGGGAACCTGCTTCAAAGTGAACCAGCAGATGGAAGATTTCCCCCTAGACCACACCTCCACCCAGCCCCATCACTCTGCCTTTCAAATGAATAAATAAATTATAAGAAAAAAAAAAGGACCATCTGGGCTAGGATCTTCACTCATATGCTCCGTGCCTCTGGATAGGTTAAACAATCTCTCTGTATCTCACTTTTCTCATCTGCACCATGGGGATAATAGCAACACCTCACAGGATTATTATGAAGATTAAATGAGTACCAGGTGCACAGCAGCGGTGGCATTAATTGACAACACAAATGTGCAGCATTCTGATCTCAAATCACTCTATTCCCACTTTTTCCTTTACAGGGCATGGAAGTTCATTCAGAAGTGTCAGATGACTTTAGCACCGGCTAACGGCTCTTGCTGTTCATCTAGTGAATCCCATCTAAACATAGCCCAGTACCATGAGTAATGGGGTCACTGTTGTTCTTACCATTTTAGCCAAGCAGCTGTCTGAATATTCCAGTTTGCTAAGTACATCTTGAAACTTGTGGCAGTCTAGAAAGAAGAAAATAACACCTATCATTAGCTTTAAAAATACCCCAGGTAATGGAAAGTCCTCCCCAGAACTTCCCCGGGAGCAGATCCAATGCAGCGCCTCAACAGTGACTGCTCACAGGCCAGGGGAAGTCAGCTGATCCCCCCCACACAGTAAATCTTCTGTTGTTTATGTGATTGACTCTGCAACTAAGGCTCAGCTTGCCAAGTCTCCATTTTCCTAAAAGTCTATTTTCAAATGATAGCAAAACCGAAGGAATGTTTGTAGGTTTCCCTTCCGTACTAGCTAAAAAAAAAAATCTTAAATCATCTGAATTTTCAAACTAAATGCTCTAAAAGGGGATTTGCCACAGGAAAAGTTGAATCATGTGAGTCTGCAGATGGCTTAAATTTAACTGTCATCTTTTCACGGTGGCCATCTACAAACTAGGTCAGTCTTTCGCAGTTAACTCTATAAATAGCCACACAGGTTCAAATGGTTCTTATTGTGTCTGGAATAGTAAGAGATTTTACGCGCGAAGGGAGCACAATACAGAAAAAAAAAACAAAAACAAAGAAATATCACCCAACTGGCACAAATCAATCAACTGCTAAGGATCAGGCAGCCTAAGATAAGCTGTCACCTGGGTTTTCTCACTGTGATGCTGTGATGTAACTATTTGGACTTCCGGAACCACAGCTCTTAGCATTCTTAGAATGTCTGGAGTGATGAGAGTGTCCTTCTCCGTGAGTTAACTGATGGCTGGCAGCTTCAGGACCGGGCTCATCACTTCAAAGATGAAGGCAGGATTAGAGGGCCAGGAAGTCCAGCCACCACCTCCAAGGAGGGGAAGGGGTCTGAAGGTCAAGTTGTTCACTCACAGCCAATGCTTTAATTAGTCATGCTTGTGCAATGAAGCCCCCGTAAGAACCAAGGAGGACAGGGCTCAGAGAGCTGGTGAGCAGATGGAGGCTACAGAAAGATGAACAAGAGCCCACAGGGCCATGCACCCCAGCCCCACACGGCACCTCTCATGAGCACCTCTTCATCTGGCTGCTCAGCTCTATCTTTTACAACATCCCTTACTAATAAACCACAAATAGAAGGATAATGTTTCCTGGAGGTTCGTGAGCTGCTCTGGCAAATCAACTGAACCCAATGGTAACACCGGTTTGTGGCCAGACGTTCCAGAGGCCCAGGCTGGAGTCTGGAGTCGGGCAGCCTTGTGGGACTGAGGACTCAGCCCAGGGATCTGATGCCACCTGCAGGTCAGGATGCTGCTGGTGGGGACAGAACCTCACACATTCTGGGAGCCCAGAAGTGATCTGAGTTGTGAGAATGCAGTAGGGGAAACTGATTTGGAGGCTGTCTCCTAGTATATCCTCAGACTCACTAAAAAAAAAAAAAAAAAAAAAAAATCCTATGGGGGCAGGAATAACAGCAGAGCAGGGTTGGAAGCCATGTGAGATGTCCACATCCCTTATGGGAGTCCTGGTTCATGTCCTGGCTACGCTACTCCTGATCCAGCTTCCTGCTAACGTGTGTGGGAAGACAGCGGATGACGGTCTGAGTGCTGGGTGCCTGGGTCCCTGCTGCCACCCACATGGGAGACCCCAGTAGAATTCCAAGCTTCTGGCTTCAGCCTGGTCCAACCCTTGCTGTTGCAGGCATTTGAGGAGCGAATCAGCAGATGGAAAATTGCTCTCTGTTTCTCTTCCTCTCGGTCACTCTGCCTTTCAAATAAATAAACAAATTAAAAAAAAAAAAACAGTCTTTCACTTAACAAGCAGACCTATCAAAGGACGGTGGTAAAAATACACAGATGATGGAAACATACAAGGCCCAGAATTCCTGAAGAGAAGTTTCTTCAAACATAAGAACACTTTGTGCAGGCCACACACCAGCCTAATAGAATATGCTTGGAAGGGAAGGAGAGAAAGAAAGAGACAGAAGGAGCAAGAGATGATAGATAGATGGAAGATCAATACATTTAATTTTGAGCCCTAATTTAAAAACCTAAAGTTTTTTTTAAACAATATATTTATTCATTTTACTTTAAAGGCAGTTACAAAGAGAGAGAAAGAGACATCTTCCATACACTAGTTCACTCCCAAAATGGCTATAATGACCAGGGCTGGACCAGGCTGAAGCCAGGAGCCTGGACCCATCCAGGTCTTGTTCCCATGCTTGGCAGGGACCCAAGCACTTGGGTCATCTTCCACTGCCCTCTCAGGTGTATCAGCAGAGAGCTGGATAGGAAGTGGAGCAGCCAGGACTTAAACCAGTGCCCACAGGAGATGCCAGCACCCCAGGCAGCAGCTTAACCTGCTGTACCACAACACCAGCCCCCAAGGTTTTATTTATCCATTCCACTTCTTTATGGCTAACAAACACTACATTCACAAGCTTAAAGTACCTTAATTAAATCAGTCTTCTTTGTTTTTCTTTAGCTCCTTGCCCTGTATCAATTACAATGAAAACACAAACTTTCTCCTTCTGGTTTTCTCTTACAATGAATGCGTAACAGTAATGTAGCCCTTGACTCTGAACACATGCCCACAGCTAAAAGATGCCACCTCTCGGGGCATCACGGCAGGTGGACTAGTCAGACATCAAGGGCAGCCACTGGAGCCACCATGAAGAGCATTTAGCAGCCTACAGTAGGAATCCATAAGTTTGGAGAGGAAGAAGAAGGAGGAAAAATTGTGGGACACTTGGCCTTCCTCTGACATCACCTCTGCAGAAAGAAAAGCTTGCAGGTGGTCTACACTGCTTTTCCACAATGGGAAAGGTTGTTTTGGAGGCTGCAACCTGTCTATTTAAGATGCTGTTCATGGTGACAGAAGATATGACCCAACTGATGGGCAAAGCAATGTTTGTTCATTCAGATATGACTTGGGTCTGTGGCCATGTTTCTACCACATCCCCAGGTCTCTGCCCACAGGAGTCCCCTGAAACTCTAGAACCATCCAAACACAAGTGTTTGCCTATAGTCAGCACTCACTTCATATGTGGTGAATCTGTGTAACCTGAGCCAAACAGCACTGAGTTTAAGTTGCATTAAATGTATGATGTAATTCAGTTAGGGAACAGTTGTAGGTGTGTCTATTCCTTTCTACTTGATTATCTTTGGAAGTAGCAATGCCTCCATACTAAGAGGGAAAATGTGATTTTCCCTACAAACTCCACCATATTTTTTTTTAGGAAAAATACCCAGCATGTTCCCTGTGGTTGCCATCCCAGTGCAAAAAGCCTCTGCAGAAAAAGAGAGAGGCCTACCTATTTTAGCCTAGATTGCATTAAATGTATGCGGCAGGTAGGCCATTCCCACATACCCCTGGCTTTGTGCTCAACACACACAACCTCCTTTGCCCAGACCTTCCAATGGCAGTCCGTCTGCCCTGTGGTAGGCGGAAAACCAAAACCAAATAAACATGGGGGAAATGTGAATCACAGAAGATAATTTGTATTCAATTATCTTAGTAGACAATAACATACGGTATCATGATTTCTGCTTTTCAGTTTTACTTACAAGAGCAAACCCAAGTCACCTGGCTGAAGAACCGACACTTCCCCTCCAGTGGGGGACCATGCCTTCCCTGCTGTCCAGCTGCCAGGAGGAAAGGGTCTACGCCCTGACGTTCCACTGGAGGCCAACAATGCAAAGAAACCTGAGAATGATGGGCTCCCAAACCTATCGCCTCTGACGACGAAGACATATCAAGAATGCTGAGCCAAGAACAAAGACTGGGAAAGAGAACTATCACACCATTCTGGCAGCCTACAACTGTGCACCACAATTCTTTTCTAAAGTGACCAGATGATCGGCATTCCCAAAAGAACCAGACAACACCTGCGAACTGAAATCTAAACAAGGGAGCTCCCAGTCTGCTCCTCGCTGAACTACGCAGAGCGTGTACGAGAGAAAATGGAATTTAGACTTTCAGTTGAAAGAACAGGAATGTAAACAACAAAAAGATTTTCCTGGCTCCTTTTCAGATTTCCTGGGTCATCCTTCCCTGAACCATTAAAACTGTCAAGAATGTAGGTACCTTTAAAAAACATGAGCAGGGGCTGGAGCTCTGGCGTAGTGGATAAAGCCACCACCTGCAGTGCCAGCATCCCATTTGGGCACCGGTTCAAATCCTGGCTGCACCACTTCCGATCCAGCTCTCTGCGATGGCCTAGAAAGCAGAAGATGGCCCAAGCCCTTGGGCAAGCTTATGGCCTGCACCTGTGTAGGAGAACCAGGAGAAGCTCCTGGTCCCTGTCTTTGGATCGGCCCAGTTCTGGCTGTTGTGGCCATCTGGGGAGAGAACCAGTGGATGGAAGACTCTCTTCCTGCTTCTCCTTCTCTGTGTAACTCTTTCAAATGAATAAATAAATAAATCTTTTAAAAAAATTCCTAGATACAACATGTCCAGGAGGCATTGGCCTGCTAGCAGTTTTTCCTGGATCTTGATGAAGAATTCTGGGATAAAACATTCAAAGCAAATGATTTGCTTTATTCATTATGGAAGTTTGATTGGAAAACATAGTAGACTCACCTCTATTTTCCGGATGTTTAGGTTAGAAAGCAGATCCCAACAGAAATTTCCATTCTTATCCACTCCGCTGAACCCAAAGCCAGCTGCATTATTGACTGCATCAGCTATGGTTTTTAAAACAACACATTAGGATATGGAACAGAAGTCTGCTTTATAAGATACTAAGTATCTGTCTAGCCTCAAGACTTAGGGAGTTGTAGTAGCTTCCTTACAAAAGGAGCCCCAAAATTTAAAGGACTGCTACCATTACGAATCAGAAAAACACACTAGTGGCTGTTTGGTGAGCTTGATTTTAATCCATTCATTCATTTCCTAGCATTGAGTGATCAGCTGCTGAGGATCAGGAAAGATGATAGATGTGAAACTGAAGATAAAAGAGAAATAAAGAACCAGAGGAAGAGGTATCAGAAGGACTTAGTGAGCAGTTTGATATGAGGGCGGAAAGAGAACAAGGCAAATAGACATCAAAGCTCAGAAGCAAAGACCAGACGGCAACCCATAACAGCATCAAGAGCTGCCACCGAAAATGGCAGGGCTTAAACTGAGGGGCAGTGCAGGGTCAGGGGGAGAACCCATTCTGCAAGAGACTTCAGAGCTCACCCGGACACGGAAAGCACGATGAGCCAGCAGGACATTAGATGGAGCGGCCACGATGCAGCGAAGAAAAGATTAGAACCCAAGGCAACAAACAGAGCTAGAGAAGCGAATGTGGGGCCGGCTTCAATCAGGATCACATGTGGACACAATTACCAAAGCCATGCCATTCATAAAGTTGGTGGAAAAGCTCCTAATGCCATTTTTATTTGGCTTCTCTAAATAATAATTTTCTTCTGCAGTGAATATCTGATCTCCAATCAACTCCTCCATAAAATGCTTTCTGCTGAAGCAAGCATTTGGTGTAACACTAAAAATGTCATCTGGTGGGACTGGCACTGTGGTGAGGCCTCCACCTGTGACACTGGCATTCCATATGGGTGCCGGTTTGTGTTCCACTTCCTATCCAGCTCTCTGTTAATGGCGTAAGAAAAGCAGTGGAAGATGGCCCAAGTGCTTGGGGCCCTGCCACCCATGTGGGAGACTTGGAAGAAGCTCCTAATTCCTGGTTTTGGCCTGGCTTAGCCCTGGGTATTGCAGCCCATGGGGAGTGTACCAGTAGATGGAAAATTCTCTCTCCTCTCCCACTCTGTTTCAAATAATTTTTTTTTTTAAAAAAAAGATGCCACCTTGTATTCCCACATCCCATATCAGAGCACCCTAGTTCAAGTCCAGGTTCTGCTACTGATTCCAGCTTCCTGCTAATGTACACTTTGGGAGGCAGCAGGGGATGGCTCAAGAATTCGGGTCCCCACCACCCTCATAGGAGACCCAGTTTGAGTTCCAAGCTCGGGCTTTGGTCTGGACCAGCCCTAACTGTTGTGGGCATTTGGGGAGTGAACCAGTGGATGGCAAATCTCTCTTTACTAATGCCTCTCTCTCTCCCTCTGCCTTTTAGATAAGATAAAATAAGTCAACAAAATGATTTTATAATCAAATATAGACCTGTTAAACAGTATATTTTTACAATGATAACCAAGAAGCTAATTTTCTCTCTTCACTTATCTTATTTCAAATCCTGTTAGGATATTTTCTCTTAAAAACTGAATCACAGCCCCGTGAAGACTTAGATGTGGAAATCTCTGAGCCCTCTCCTTTCTCTGAGAATTCCTTTAACGAGCCTCACTCATAGCAGCCTCGTGCAGAGTTGCTCTAAAGGAAGACAGACTGTCCTGTGTTTGCCTCATTTATTTTTAGCATGGTTGATGATTTAGTGTTGCTTATCTTAGGCTTGGCTTCACTGCCCAACGACCTGGTTTCTTTTAGAATGAAGGACGAGAAGTCCTGAGTCCCTCTACATCATCCTCCCAAGCCAAATCGATGAAAAATCAACGGTCAAAAAGAAAGACAGAGTGACGGTGTGCCAGGAAGAAACTAATGATTTTACAGGTGTCAGAATCAGTTTGTGAATGACAGAGGTGAACCACCCCTGGGAGCAGAAGGCCACCCCTGGGAGAGCTGTGCTGACAACTCCCAACAGAGCCACACTGCCCACAGCTGGGCCCAGAGCAGCGTCCCCTATCTGCTCTCTCCCATCTCCAGCCTTGTCTCTCCAAGTCCTGGCCAGACCTCAAAGAATAAAGACAACAGTGTTTTCGTGTGTTTCTTCAGGGCTTACTATCTTTCCAGTAGTCTATGAAGCACTTCATCACACTCCTTATTTAATCCTCACAGCAGTCAAGATAGAGGTTACAGGGTCGGCACTGTGGTATACCAGGCTGTCTCCATTTGAGAGGCCCACATCCCATATCAGGGTACCTGGGATGGAGCCCCAGTTCCACTTCTGCTTCCAGCCTTCTCCTAATGCACACCCTCGGAGGCAGCAGATAATGGCTGAAGTTTTTGGGTCCCTGTTACCCACAGACCCAGAATGAGTTCTGGGCTCCTGGCTTTGACCTGGTCCAGACCCAGCTGTTGTGGGCATTTAGGAAGTAAACCAGCAGATGGAAGATTCTCTCTCTCTCTCTCTCTCTCTCTCCCTCTCTCTCTCTCTCTCTCTCGTTGCTCTGCCTCTCAAATAAATGTTCATTAAACAATGGTGATTAAGGTTGGGCTCTACAGAATATTATATGCAAAGTCTTGAAAGCTATATGACTTCTAGAAATCTTTTCCCTCGAGTATAAGATGGATATAACAATGGCACCTATTTTAAAAGGCTCTTAATGGGAGCTGGAGTTGTGGTGCAGAAGGTTAAGCTACCCCAGCGATGCTGGCATCCTGTATCAGTGCAGTGATTTGAGTCCTGGATTCTCCAATTGTGATCCAGCTTCCTGATAATGTGCCTGGGAAAACAGCAGAAGATGGCCCAAGTACTTGGGCCCCTGCCACCCATGTGGTGGCCTCAATGTGTTTCAGGCTCCTGGCTTTGGCCTGACCCATCACCAGCTGTGGCAGCCATTTGGGGAGTAAGCCAGCAGATGGACGATCTCTGTCTCTCCCTATCAATCTCCCTTTCAAGTAAAGAAAATAAATCTTTTTTTTTTTTTTTTATCAAGGGCTCTTGAGAGAATTAAATGCAACAAAAGTGTATGCAGAATACATAGCACAGAGCTTGGCACTCACATGTAAGTTAGTTGCTATGATGATGATAATGATGATGATGATGAAAATTGCCACCTCCAGCCTGGCTATTACAGAGACATCAGGCACTATTAGGATCACTCAGGTGGTATAAATGTTGCCAGATTCCAGAGTCTACAACCTGAGCGGCCAATGGCTGAAAGGCAGATGGTGTAGGACCCCGTGGCAGTGACTCTTAGAGCCGAGGCATTTACAGGACAGTGGAATCCCCCTTGCTGCACGTGCATTCCACAGCAGTTTATCCGAGACTTGACTTTGCCTGCCAGCAGTCAGAGGCTCTTAGTGCACCAGGCTCACACTGGCTTTCCTTGTGTTGTGCGTGGCTCTAACCTGCTTTGACATATGAATCAATTTGGACACCGATATGCTGGAGTTGGTGTTCCTTGGAACATAGCCTGGGCCAGAGTGGGGTCTCATTAATTAGTACTAATTAGTATGCAGAGAATAACCAGAATCGTATGCTAAGCCCCCCCAAAAATAGTTTTCTTACTTTAATCTAAAGAGCAACCACAGCTAGGCTAAGACAGTGCTCAGCTCAACTTTAAGGATTAAATGTATAATCACATATAATTAGTACACCAATTATATGTAAATGGTGTTTTAAAGAGATTGATAAAACAATTATTGGGTTAAGCAGTTTAAATATTCCCTGATACACTGTTCATTGCTTCCTTTATTCATAAATAATGCAAAGGTTAATTTCAACCTAGCCCATGCAATCTAAATTGTAACAAACTTCAAATTGAGGTCATACAAATTAATGAAGTGTTTCTATTGAAGCTACTAAAAGAAAAAAAAAAGATAAAGAAAAGGAAGTAGGGAGAGAAAAAGAGTGAAGTCCACAGAGCAAGCTGTCCATGGAAAGGGTGACTTCCATACCCCAAATGGCCGGGGTACGCGCGGCAGGCAGAAGGACAGCGTCCCTGGTCCCCGTAATCCCCCGGTCACCAGGTCCCTGCCAGCACAACCCACCAGGCCACCAACTTTCCTTAGGGAATTGTGGAATAAGCCTTTCTTTTCTCTCTACGTCTGGAGTTGACTTTGCCTTTAAGGGGGTGGGGGACAGCAAATGGGAACAGGAAGGGCAGGGAGAGGGGAAGAGAGAGAGAAAGAGGGCAAGAGGAGAGGAAGGAGAAGGCAGGACAGCTGTTCGCCCTCATTCGCTCTGCTCCACACAGGTACTCAGGTTGCGGTAAGGTCAGAACAGTAACTGTTTTCACCTATGAAAAATGTCCTGTGTCCAAACAGGCTTCCAACCACAGTAGGTATAACACCTACCAATTAAATGATATTAAATGATATCATTTAATTGATATGATAATTTAATGATAAAGCGATTGTGGGACAAGGAGTGAGGCACAAAACAACTCCTGAAGCTTTCCCCATTTTTTTAAAAAAAGATTTATTTACTTATTGAAAGGCAGAAGTACAGAGAGAGAAGGGGAGAGATTAATTAAACTGAATTAATTGCACTGAAAGTCACTAGAAACACAGTGCAGATTTCATAACAAGCTCCAAGTCAGGGCTCTTTGGTACAAAGTTACGTAAATATTGCACTGACCTGGGTGTGCGTGAACATTTTGGCCCTTAAAAATAACTTGGAATGAAGAGGAGGGAGGAATGGGGAGTTGATGTTTAATGAGGACAGTTTCTGTTTGGGATGATAAAAATTCCTACATTCTGGGGATGGATGATGGTGCTGACGGCATAAGACTGCACATTAATACCTTTAAATCGTATATTTAAAACTGGCTGATAGTGAAATTTGATGGCCAGCATTGTAGCACAGCGGGTTAAGCCACCACTTGTTACATTAGCATCCCATGTCGGAGCACCAGTTCAATTCCTGGCTGCTTTGCTTCTTATCCAGCTCCCTGCCAACATGCCTGGGAAATCAGTAAAATATGGCCCAAGTGGGTGTGTCCCTGTCACCCATGTGGGAGACCCGGATGGGTTCTAGGCTCCTGGCTTCAGCCTGGTGTCCAGCCCCTGCCACTGCGGCCATCTGGGGAGTGAACTGCAGATAGATGATCTCTTTTTCTGTCTGTCTCTTCCTTTCTGTCATTCTGCCTTTTAGATAATAAGTTTTTTTTAAAAAAAGTGATTAAAAAGCAAAAAATATTGAATTTTGCTATATATATTTTACCATCACAACAAAAACTAACAAATGAAAAAAAAAGTAACCTCTAGGAGTGAGCATTTAGCTGGATGGTTAAGACACCTGCATGCCACATCACAGTGTCAGGGTTCAATTCCCAGCTCCAGTCTGACTCAAGCTCCTTCCTCATGCAGACCATGGGAGGCAGCAGTGATAGCTCAGGTTCCTTCCCCCTCCAATGGGAGACCTGCATTGAGTTTCCAGATCCCAGGTTTGGGCCTGGCCTTGAGCTAGCTGTTTGCAGGCATTTGGGGAGTGACTCCCAGTGGGTGGGAATTTGTTCTCCCTCTCTCTCTGCTCCTCTCCATATCCTCAGACTCTCAAATAAATATCGTTTTTTTTTTTTAAAGAGTAATTCATTATTTGCAAACATTTTACTCTGGAGTTTATAACTTACAGTATGAACTAAGAGAAACTCACTCAATCTGTTATTCTGCAGCTCATGGATGTGGGCTAAACACCAGAAACTAAGGTTAAGAGTCAAGGTGACTTCCTAAGCCAAGGCGCTGCTCTCTGATAAGCACCAGGTCACTTTCAGCTAAGATGCTAAACTCCCATTGCTGAAAGGGTTCCAAGTATGGATCAGGCTTATTCCAATCCTTTACCAGTCTTGCTAAGTGCATAGAAGCGTGTACTGCTCACTTTAGCAAACCTTTCAACTACTCCAGTCTAAAATCGTTCAAAAAGAGATAAAAGCTTAAAATTGAACAAGTTATTCCACGGAACAAAAAAATGTGTGATAAAGCCAAATAAAGCTGAACTTTCTACTTAAAGAAAAAAAAATCACTTGAAGTCAGCTTCTTTCTAAGACATAAAGTTTAACCGGGTGGGTGTTAAAGCCTCTTGCAATGCCCACATACCGTACCAGAAAGTTGGTTAAGTGCCACCTACTCCTTGTTTCTGATCCAGCTTCCTGCTAATGTGCCTGGGAAGGCAGCAGGTGATGGCCCATGTGCTCAGACCCCTGCCACCCACAACTGGGATGGACTCCGAGGCTCCTGGCTCTGGTCTGGTCCAGCCCCAGATGTTGCAGGCATTTAGAGAGTGAATGAATAGATGTAAGATCTCTCTCTCCCTCCCTCTCTCTCTCTCTCCCTCTCTCTCTCTCTCTCCCTCTCTCTCTCTCTCTCTCATCCCTATCACTCTGCCTTTTAAATATTAAATTAAAAAAGCTTAACCAACAGTTTCTTAAAGAAGTGTAATCTAAACCAGTCTCTGTGTTTATAAAATAAATGCAACATGTATCCAGTATTACTTACAACCCAGAAAAATTACAAGAAAGCCATAACATCCTGGAATTTCCCCCAAACTTTCCACTGCACTCAATGGCTAAATTTGACTGGTGTAGGCAGAAGCTTGTTAAGTTCTGACATCTGTTAATAAAACTGGATTCAAACATCTGCCAGGCTTATTTCTCTCCTTGTCACAGATAACTGAGTTTACAGAGGGTGGAACACTATGTTGGATAACAAATGACACTGGCTCTATTGCCTCGTACTGTGGCTCAGACCTTTTCTGATTAGGTGATCTGGAATGTTCTGGCTAAGCTGTCCAGGGAGTGTCCTGGTTTCCTCACTCAGAGCTATCCCAACAAACTCACCCAACGTCCACGCAAAGTAATATTTGGGCTTTGAGGCTTGTGTGACAACATATAAGTAGAAGAGTCGAGTCAAAAAGTTTGCTTCATGGACAAACCAGTCATCAATAAGGCAGGTGACAGGGAAGGTCTTCGTAAGCGTCAAAAACAAAAGGAGAGACACCAAGGTGATGCATAACTTGCGTATCACAGCTCCCTGGAAATGGGGGGAAATCGACATAACCATTCAGAAGATTCTGGAACCAGGACAACAATTCTGGCAAAGAGACATAAAGAAGGGCAACAGGTGTTCTTTCTCAAGACAGGGGTCTGATGATTAGGATCAGGTGCTATGTTCAGATGCAGAATAGACGTCCGACACTTGAGAACTGAACGTATTCAGAATGGAAGAAAATGACCCCGAGTCATCATCAAGAAGAAAAAAGGCTCAGGTAGGATGAATTCCGTGCCGGAGACTGAGCACCCAAACCACAGCATGGGAAGGCTCTGGAGAGCTTTAAAAGTCTTCCGGGGAAGCTGTCCGGCGGAGCAGTTACGATGCCACTCGGATGCCACGTACCTCCCTAGGCTGCCCAGGTTTGAGTTCTGTCTCAGCTTCTGATTCCAGCTCCCTCTAATGTACACCCTGGGAAGCAGCAGTGATGACCCAAGTTCTTGGGTCCCTGCCACCTGTGTGGGAGACCCAGAGTTAGCTTTAAGCTCCTGGCTTTGGCCTGGCCCAACCCCAGCTGTTGTGGGTATTTGGGAAGATGAGCCAGCAGATGGAAGATCTGTCTCTCTTTCTCTCCTTCTCTCTGCCTTTCAAACAAATACAAAACAAAGAAACCATACACAGTCAACTCTGAGATCAAAATGTACTGATTTTTAAATTCTTCTATATGGAATAATATTGTCTGGCTTTTCTGCATTCTGGGAATGTCATTCAGTGTTCAACAGAATCATAGTTTTCAGTGTATTAAAATTGAACTATCCTTATTTCTAATATGGGCTTAGCAACAGCACCTCCTTCAGAGGGTGGCCTGGAGCTTAAGAGAATGAATATGTACAAGGTCAAGTGTTCAGCACCACTCTTAGCCACAGTTATGCTGACAGCATTGAGAGGCACAGCTGGTGGGGGGCAGACCCCTCCCCACCTGCCTCCCTGCCACCTGTCAGCACATCGACCAAATGCGGACGTCCTCATCACTTCCCAATCTCAGCACAAAGACACAGGTGTCTCCTTGGAAAGTGGAGATGAGGCTCCCTAATACAACTGTTTCCTAAATAAAATCATGTGAAACCTGAAAGCTCTCCAGAGACACCTCAAAACACGTGGCGTGGCTCTGATGCCCCATGGCCATGGTGATTTCACTCCTAAATCATTTTCAATAAAGCAGCCAAAGTCCAGACCATAAAGTACAGTGAGCTCAAGTGTGTCAAAACTCCCCAGAAGCCATGAGTAATTAACAAGCCACTTGAACCTTCAAATTCATAACTCAGACTTTTGCCTAGACTTTCAGTTATGCAATAGTTAACTCAAATTATCTCCATTTTCTCCCATTTCCAATTTTCATCATTCCTTCAGTTAATTATAATCTCCCTTAAATATAGCAAATTTGATCAGAATAAACTTAACATAGTTAAGAAGTTCAAGAAGTTATCCTAATTTGAGATTGATAAATCCAGGTCAAAATTAAAATATTATTTCAAAAAGCCATTTTAAACTCTCTCTCCAGATTAAAACCAAGTCTGCACATGTAAAACCGGTCTAATTCTAGCTTCCTGCAAATGAACACCCTGGTAGGCAACGGTGATGCCTCAAGTACTTCAGTTCCTGTCACCTATGTGGTAGACCTGAGTTAAATTCTTGACTTCTAGCCTTAGCCTGGCCCAGCCTCAACAGCTGCAGGCATTTGAGCTAGCAGATGGGAGATCGCAGTTTGTCCATCTGTCTCTGACTTTTCAAATAAAAATTTTCAAGAAAAATGACAAGCTTATTTTGGTGCAAATTTTTCTTAAATCCATTTACAATTTTTTTTATAAATGCATTTGCGGGGCCAGCACTGTGGCACAGCAGGTAAAGTTGCCTCCTAGGATGCCAGCATCCCATATGGGCACCAGTTTATGTCCCAGCTGCTCCACCTCCAATCCAGCTCCCTGTTAATATACCAGGGAAAAACAGCAGAAGATGGCCCAGGTGTCTGGGTCTCTGTCACCCATGTGGGAAACCTGGATGAAGCTCCTGGCCCCTGGCTTCAGTCTGCCACAGAGGTGGCCATTGAGGCCATCTGAGGAGTAAACCAGCAAATGGAAGATCTCTCTCTCTCCCTCTCTCTCTCTTTCTCCCTCCCTTCCTCTCTCTCTCTCTTTCTCCCTTCCTTCCTCTCTCTCTCTCTTTCTCCCTCCCTTCCTCTCTCTCTCTCTTCCTCTCCCTCTGTAATTCTTTCAAATAAATAAACAAACCTTTTTTTAAAAATTTCATTTGCCACGAATGTTTTGAAGACTTCTCAATACGTATGGATTTTTAGAAATTTTCACACCAAATAAACCTTTTAATTTCCATTTCCCATGACCTTCTTGAAGCAAATTTACATGATCTTCCAGCTGTACTTGAATTTTAAAGACAAAACATCCATAGTACTTGAAATGTGTTAGCAGGCACTCTGCTGGCCACATTGTGTACACTAAATATTGACTAACTAATGAATTGATTGGTTTAATATTCCCAGTCACTAGGCTCCTTTGCAAAATAAACACCCATTGCTCCAATACAGAGAACCATTACAAACATCTCAATAAAGATTGAGCTTCCCTAATCCCAAAATACAAAATCAAAGTACTCCAAAATCCAACACTTTCTGAGTATCAACACAATGCTCAAAATGATTCGGATTCTAGGACATTCCAGATTTTAGATTTTCATAGCAGGAGTGCTGAAGTGATAAAGTCTATGCAGAGATTCCTAAATCACACACACAAAAAAAAAAATCTCAGATGTGAAACGCATCTGGTCCCAAGCATTTCAGATAAGGGATACTCAACCTGTACTGATAATTTAAACAAATGAGAGAAAAGTTACTAGCCAAGCTTTCCTGTAAGCTGTTTGGGTTTTTAATTGAACAGTTATTGGTGACAGCCTGGCAGCAAACCCTGTTCTCTGGACCTTTAGGTAAATATCCAGCACCGAAGACTTACAGTGGGAGAAGGTTCTGGGAAGCTGCAGGAAGTGTTTTGCTTCCAGTTGACTTCCAGCAACTTCATGTGCACGTGTCTCCCCTCAATGAAGGCCGCGTAGTCATTGAAATTGTTACAGGGGCCCGCTATGACACTCATGAAATTGAGAAGGTAGCTTAAGTATTCCAAAAATGTGGGTTTCACTCTGCGAAAATGAACATAGTTGAAAAGTTTTCAGTCTTGGATTTTATGCAGAATTTTTAAAAAATAAGTATTCCAAATGCAGCCATTGTGTTGTCTTTTTAGATTATTGTATGTGACAAGACCTTTCCTTGTTTTGTTTCTATAAAAATTCACTAACTTTTTTTTAACTTTTATTTAATGAATATAAATTTCCAAAATACAACTTTTGGATTACAGTGGTTTCCCCCCCACCCCCATAACCTCCCTCCCACCCGCAACCCTCCCATCTCCCGTTCCTTCTCCCATCGCATTCACATAAAGATTCATTTTCAATTATCTTTATATATAGAAGATCAATTTAATATATATTAAGTAAAGATTTCAACAGTTTGCTCCCACACAGAAACACAAAGTGTAAAGTACTGTTTGAGTACGAGTTATACCATTGATTCACATAGTACAACACATTAAGAACAGAGATCCTACATGGGGAGTAAGTGCACAGTGACTCCTGCTGTTGATTTAACAATTGACACTCTTATTTATGGCATCAGTCATCACCCAAGACTCTTGTCATGAGTTGCCAAGGCTATGGACGCCTTTTGAGTTCGCCAACTCTGATCATATTTAGACAATGTTAGGAAACTGGCACAGTTTTAGCCAGGTGGCTGCATGGCCCAGCTACCTGAGCCAGGCTCCACCACCATCCTAATGGGATTCACTGCTCCTGCTTCCCTGCCTGCCCTCAAGCAAAGTTTTAAAAGGGCCTGTTCCTGCACAAGTGCTCTCTTGGCTCTTGGTTCTTCTCTCTTGGTTCTGCTCTCCTCTCTGCTCTATCTTCTCTCCTTGCTAGCTCCTCTCCTCTCTGTTTTTCTCTTATATTCTCTTTCTCTCTTTCTGCTTCGCCGCCCCTTCACTCTGGTCTGTAGGATGTTCCCAATAAACCCTTTCCCTTACTCCGGTGTCCGGTGTGTTTTGCGACGGCTAACATTAATATATAACAGACAAGGTCATAGTCAAAGTGGAAGCTCTCTCTTCCCGTCAGAGCAAGGTACCTCCTTCTTTGATGGCCCGTTCTTTCCACTGGGGATCTCACTCATAGAGATCTTTCATTTAGGTTTTTTTTTTTTTTTTTTTTTTTTTTTTTTTGCCAGAGTGTCTTGGCTTTCCGTGCCTGAAATACTCTCATGGGCTTTTTATCCGGATCCAAATGCCTTAAGGGCTGATTCACTAACAGATTCTTGTTAAAAGGAAAATTAAGGGAGAGGGTAGCTCAGAGAACGCACTGCGCTCCGTGGCGCCCTCTGCTGGCTGACATGGTAATAAAACACTCAAGGCGGGGTCCAGGGTAAAAGCTAAGGAGGCTGGGACATGCTCTTTTCTCATCACCTGTCTCTGCGTACAGCACAAAACAAAGGTAATAAACATAACGCAGGGTGAGAACCTGACCTCATGGCAGCTGACTGGGATGCTTCAAAAGAGGAGCACTTTCAGATGGCCAAAATAAATACATAACAATTGATGGGTGGATCCAGTTTCCACGGGAAGAGAGGCCACAGAACTGTCTCTACGCTGCTCTGGCATGCAGGCCAAGTCCTCAAGAGCAGGAAAACAATCTGCAGGTAGCAGATCTACGCTGTTCTCTGAGGGTCTTTGGGGAGGCCTGTTCCAAAGACGGAATGGTGGGGAAAAGCGTCCTCAGTACCATTGCTAACTGCCAGGGGAACTGTGCGCTGAGTCACTCACACCCCCACAGCGCTCAGCAAGGAACCCCATTCATTAAAATCGTCCCGCCGTTCTCATCACCTCCAAGTCTCAGCTCCTTCGTGAAGGAGCCAGGAGCTCATCTCCTGGACCTGGAACCTCCTTTGCTTCTCCAGTTATCCCTTAATGCAGTCCCCCCGGCCCCAGGCCACAGTGCTCTCACCCATGCACTACCTTGTATGCCTCGTTCAGCTTTGCATCCGTGTCAGCCTCCTCTTCCTCCTCCTCCTCCTGTAGACAGACTCCCTTCTGCTGCAACACCTCCCTTTTTCTCACGTATCCCCACTGGCCAAAGGCCACCTTCTGCCTTCCTCCTGGTCCCCTCCCACCTGCATCTCTCCGGCCCCACTTCCCATGGTCTTCCATGCCGGTGTTTAATCAAAATCCCACCAATGTGCACTGATGATTATCGGATTCTTAGTGCTCCCCGGACACATGCCCAGCAATAACCATCCCAGCAAACTACAGATCCATGGACGGTTAGACCTAGCAATCCACTTCTGGGAATCTATCCTCTAGCTGTACCCAATCATTTTCATCACTCACTATTTGTAAAAGACAAAGACTAGTGGGCAACCCAAGAGTCCAACAGCAGACTCATTAAATAAATGATATCATGGGGCCAGCACTGTGGCATACTAGGTTAAGCCTCAGCCTGCAGTGTCGGCATCCCATGTGGGTGCTGGTTCAAGTCCCATCTGCCCTACTTCTGATCCAGCTCTCTGCTAAGGGCCTGGGAAAGCAGTAGAAGATAGCCCAACTCCTTGGGCCCCTGCACCTACGTGGGAGACCTGGAAGAAGCTCCTGGCTTCACATCAGCCCATCTCTGGCCATTGAGGCCATCTGGGGAGTGAACCATCAAAGAGACAACCTCTCTCTGTCTCTCCCTCTCTCTGTCCGTGCCTCTGTCTCTTAAATAAATCTTTAAAAATAAGTAAACAAATGATATTGTATCCATGATAAGGAACTGAGAGGCAGCTATTTGAACGGTGAGGAAAACCTCTGCATAGGATGTCGGAGACACTTGAGAAGCTCTTGTTAACCTGGACTTACTTTACAGCGAGCCGCCGCTGCTCAGCAGAAAGGTCTTCAGCTCTTCCACCCAATCCTATGGAAAAGAAAAACAACATAGACGGGAGACGTTTAGGGGTCAGCACTGTGGCGCGGCGGGGTAAGCCTCTGCCTGTGATGCCAGCATCCCCTGTCACAGCACCACTTTGAGTTCCTACTGCTCCACTTCCAATCCAGCTCCCTGCTGATGTGCCTGGGAAAGCAGGGGTGATGGTCCCTGCCACTTATGTGGGAGACCCGGATGGAGCTTCAGGCTCCTGGCTTCAGCCTGACCCACGCCTAGCTGTTGTGGCCATTTGGGGAGTGAACCAGTGGTTACATGATCTCTCTCTCTCTCTCTCTCTCTCTCTCTCCCTCTCTGTCTCTCCCTCTCTCTCACTGTCTCTCCCTCTCTCTGCTGCCTTTCAAATAAAAATAAATAAATGAATGAATCTTAAAAACCAGAAAGAAATGAGACATTTGAAGTGTCAAGGCAACAAATCTTAAGTCTAACCAAACGCATTTGAAAAAAGGGAATATATTTTTGCTTCATTGATCATGAAGAATCCATTTGTCATTTTTTAAAATAGCCCTGGACTTGGCCGGCGCTGTGGCTCAACAGGCTAATCCTCCGCCTTGCAGTGCCGGCACACTGGGTTCTAGTCCCGGTCGGGGCTCCGGATTCTGTCCCGGTTGCCCCTCTTCCAGGCCAGCTCTCTGCTGTGGCCCAGGAGTGCAGTGGAGGATAGCCCAAGTGCTTGGGCCCTGCACCCCATGGGAGACCAGGAAAAGCACCTGGCACCTGGCTCCTGCCATCAGATGAGCGCGGTGCGCCGGTCGCAGCACACCGGCCGCGGCAGCCATTGGAGGGTGAACCAACGGCAAAGGAAGACCTTTCTCTGTGTCTCTCTCTCTCACTGTCCACTCTGCCTGTCAAAAAATAAAATAAAATAGCCCTGGACCACAGAGCTGCCCTTTAGCAGGCTCACATGATGAGCGGGGTAGTCTTCACCACTTTGTGTGTTTTCATCACTGCATGAGGTCTTCTAGAAGTCTGCAGAAAAGGCATATTATGGGAAACTACACACGGCTTCCAAAATTTTTTTGCAACCAAACTTATCTTTTAATTCCACTTTCCACGAACTAATTGAAGCACTCTCTTTTTTTATTTATTTTGACAGGCAGAGTGGACAGTGAGAAAGACAGAGAGAAAGGTCTTCCTTTGCCATTGGTTCACACTCCAATGGCCGCCGCGGCCGGCGCACCGCGCTGATCCGATGGCAGGAGCCAGGTACTTCTCCTGGTCTCCCATGGGGTGCAGGGCCCAGGCACTTGGGCCATCCTCCACTGCACTCCCGGGCCACAGCAGAGAGCTGGCCTGGAAGAGGGGCAACCAGGACAGAATCTGGTGCCCCAACCGGGACTAGAACCCGGTGTGCTGGTGCCGCAGGTGGAGGATTAGCCTACTGAGCCACAGCACCGGCCTTGAAGCGCTCTCTTATATCCAAGAAATAAGCTCGCCTTTCTCAGCCTGTGGCAGTTGAGACACCTCCTTCATCATGCTGCATACAGACACCTGGTACATGCTGCCAGCATGGAGATAGGAGCTAACGGGAACAGAAACAGGGACTTTCCTCTTCCAAAAAGGAAAAGAGGGAATGTTACCCTGAGTGCCCGGAAACCACACTGGAATAATCACAGTTTTCTTCTTTTTAACACCCATTCATAGCCGAAAACCTCCCCATCAAACCACCCTTGCGTTTCCTATAAAACGTATACATTAATGTCGAGTCAAGGAAGCTTAAGTGTCATAAGCAATAGAAGCCACCTTAAAACTGTTCCATTCAGGGGCCGGCTCTGTGGCGTAGTAGGCTAAGCCTCTGCCTGCAGCGCCAGCAGCCCATATCACACTGGATTGAGTCCCAGCTGCTCCATTTCCAATCCAGCTCCCTGCTAATGGCCTGGGAAAACAGTGGAAGATGGCCCAAGTGCTTGGGCCCCTGAATCCATGAGGGACACCTGGATGAAGCTCCTGGCTCCTGGCTTCAGATCACCCCAGCTCTAGCCACTGTACCCATTTGAGGAATGAACCAGTGCATGGATGCCCTCTCTCTCCTTCTCTGTCTCTCCTCTCCATCTGTAACTCTGCTTCTCAAATAAATAAATAAATCTTTAAAAAAAAAAAAAAAACTGTACGTTCAGCTAAGACTGACAATGGTCACCAACTATGAAGGCAACTAAAAAACATGCCACAGAGAAGGCGGAGTGTCTCTGGAATTTACTTGTTCCTCCCACACACGAGAAAAAAAAAAAAAAAGGGCAAGCCAAATAAACACTTACTTTGCTGCCTAAAGGAAAGTTCCAGGAAATACGGTGAGCTTAAAATGCACAAAACGTAAATTTAGGCAAAATGTCTACTTAAAAAAAAAAGAAGCAATGTTTAAAAATATCATATTCTTTTTATGAGGTCATATTAAGTACTACATCTCTAGCAACTTCAGAAATTAAATTTGATTTTTGCTATTGGTTTCTGTAGCTAGTGTTAGTCTACAACCACCAAGTGTGACCAGCTCAGCCTGGTTTCATTAGGACTTGGATTTTCCCCCTGAAAACCACACATCTGGGAAATTGTCTCAGTACTGGGAGAATCAGATGGCCGGTCCCTCTAGAAAGATTCCATCCTTGGAATAAAATTACCCAGCTCTCGACACAGTGACGGAGGAACCACGTCTGAGCTAGGAACAGACTGGGTCAAAGGAAATCCAATCAGTTCCCAAGCTTAAAGGAAAAACAAGAAAACTAGCTGTCTGAGATAAATCTTCTCAATCTATCAACAAAGACATTTCAACAGTCACAAAGTATTTGGCAAAGCAGTACCAAGCCACAGAATATACTTCTACTAATTGCACCTGGCATCCCTTCAGCCCATAGTAGAACCTTCCACCCAGCTGAAATAATCTTCCTCTCTCCCTGGGAACCCAATTTGAACAGTAAATCACACTCCAGCCATTTTTAGGAAGAGCCCAAGCAAGGAACATCTTCAGTTTCATACAAACAGAAGATTCTTCCTTCTCCCACCTTTTGCAGGGTTAGGCCGATCTCATTAGATCATTTTCCAAGCCAAATAAATAAATAAATATCATTCAAAAAATGATTAACCAGACAACGCTGCTTGATTTTGTTTTAGCATCTCCCAGGCTTCCCCCAAAATTAAATCAGAGCAGAAAGGAGGCCATTTTTTTCTTAACAGATTTTGAAATGAAGGCAGAGAGCACAGCAAATTAACTTCAATTTAAAACACTGTAAAGATAAACAGAAATCCCACTGTTCTCAGTGCAAATATTGCAGTAAATGCAGACTACAGACTCAGCAGGGAAATGGTGAATAATAGCTGGGAGACTCAAAGGCTATACTTAAAGAGGCCTAGAAATTTTGAGCAAGATAAAACAAGATCTGCCTGCACTTTCTAAACCCTGGACTGCACAGAGAGTGTAAAAGGAGAAGCTCTGGATGTTGGATTCTCTCTGAGAAGCAGAGGAAGAAGGGTCATTTTTCTCACCGTCATGAACTTGGAAGGCCAAGGTTGTAATCTTCTGAGTGACAATCATCAGGGGCCTATAAGGACAACAGAAAATCATCCAGATTGGCAAAAATGCCACAGGAAGAAACTTTTATTCTATTCCTCCATATGGTGGTTTTCATCTTGAAGTTTATTAACTAAAGTACAAAAATGTTGCCTTCAAAACAAGCCACTTTATTTCCCTTCCAAATCCCTTTGGATGGGTAGATGAAACAACACTGAATAATAGTCCCACGGGACAGGCTCTTATGTGCTGTAACTCAAGATGTGGCCCCAGGCCCAGCCAGGCATTGCCGGGAGCTTGTCAGAATGTAGTCTCACCTCTGCTCCAGACCTAGAAAACCAGAACCTGCATGTTAACAAAATTACCAGGGAATCCCAATGTGCATTAAAGTGAGAAACATACCGATTAGGAAGACCCCTAGTCCAGTGACGTGGTTCCACTGGATGGATAAACATACAAAGGAACTTCAACAAGTTAAGTTAAAAGATAAGTTTATTTTGGTGCAAAAAATCTGAAATCCAAGTATATGAAGGGTCTTTAAAAACTTCACTAATTGCATATTATGAAAACACTATGCATGGATTTCAAATTTGTTTCCACCAAAATTACCTTTTAACTCCGTTTTTCCATGAACTTTCTGAGGTATCTGTTTATGATGGTTGCTTCATCCAAATCTGCTTTGATGTGCTTTGTTTTATTAAAGGCAATTCTTACATGCACACGCAGTAAAATATATATATTAATAAAATGCATCTGCTTATAAATAAATCATTTGTTGACGAACAAATAACATCAATCTTAATTTGGAAAAAGCCATCAAATACAAATTTGTCTTAAGAAGTAGCTACCAAATCAACAATGATGCCAGGATAATTCAGGGATATGATTAATGGTGAAGGGACTACTAGGCATCCATGTGAAAATAACAAAAATTCATTCAAAATGGATCAAAGAGCTAACTGTAAGAGCTCAAACTATAAAATGCTTAGAAGAAAACATAGATGTAGACCTTTTTGATGTCAAATTATGCACTGGTTTCACAGACATAAGAACAAAAGGAAAAACAGATTAGGTAGCTATGATTAAAATTTAGATTTTTGTGTCTCAAAAGACACCTACCACCAAGAAAGTTAAAAGACATTTCACAGTGTGCAAGAAAATATTTGCAAATCACCTCTCTGATAAGGGACTTGTAATAGAAAGGATAAAGAGCTCTCACTACTACCCAATTTTAAAATAGCTAACAAATCTGAATGGATATTTCTCTTAAAATATTTAAATGGCCAATAAGCACATGAAAAGATACTCAACAGTAAGTAGCCACCAGAGAAATGCAAAGCTACAATGAGATTTCATACCATGAGCACTAGGATGGCTAGACTCAAAAGGTTAGACAATACCAAGTGTTGGCCAGGCACTGATGATTTTGAAAGCCTCATACATCACACTGCTGACGGGACTAGGAGATGGCATTGATGCTTTACAAACGGTCTATAAGCATCGCAACAATTTAAATGTGAGTAACCTATGACCCAGCCATTCCAGCCAGGTATATGCCCATGAGAAATTAAAAGCATGTCTACACAAAAGCACAGACATGCACATTTGTAGCAACAGTGTAGATATTATAGCTAACACCCCAAAGGAAATGATTCAGATGTCTATATAGATATTATATATAAACATTATAGATAACATTCCAAAAGGAAATAATCCAGATGTCCATCAACTGATGAATGGATAAATAAAATATGGGACAGCCATACAATAGAATATTATTCAACAATAAAAAGGGATGTATCCTTTAAATGAATACATTGCACAGGATGTACTAATACATAGAGCAGTACTGTTTAAAAATGGCACCTGGTTTTCCCACTGTCTATTTTTAGTACTTTTTAGCTCTATTCTTGCCTGTCTTAGGTTAGGCTGCTGTAACAAAATACCACAAACTGGGTACTCAATAGAAGTTTGTTTCTCTCATTGCTGAAGGCTAGAAATCCTAGATCATTGCACTGGAAGATTCCATGCCCGGTTGAGGGCTTGCTGCTTAGACAGCTGGCTTTTCATCACAGTTCACAGTAGAAGAGCAAAGGAGCTCTGTGGGGCTCCTTTCATGAGGGCACTACAACTACCCATGATAGCCCCACTTGCCTGACCAAAGAGCCCACCCCCAAACACCATCACCTTGAGGGTTAGGATATCAACATATGCATTTTAGGGAGGTCACTAACATTCAGGGAAAAGCACTGCCCAGCAAGGTAAGATAAAACCCCATGTTCTGACTACCACACTTTCCTTCAAATCTCACTCCAGCCTGGTTTCTTGACCTCCATTCTTATGGCCAACAATTTTGCTGTCTCTGACCTCTATGGGCCAAAGGCCCATTTACATAGAAGGCTGAAGTCTGGGTCCATGTCCCATGACAGCATCCGGGGATCATCCAGGGATCCCATACAGCCCCTGTGCCCTGCACTTGGACCAGGTACAGCAATGTGGGAAGACAGGACAAGACACCAATCACTTAAAGTCTGGAGCATGTCAATTATACTTGCCTACTTTTCCTTAAGGACACTTTCCTTAAGACACTTTCTTGTCTAATTCCTCTCATCCCAATTCCTACTTTCCATGTTTTTAAGTAAACTATTTTAAGCTATAACCACATACTAATAAGACAAACTATTTCAAATAAAATATCAACAACTATCCTCTGAAACCTTAAAATCTAGGCCCAACTTGATATCTAATTTGCAAAGACCATGCTTTGAAACCAGAAAGCTGTGTGTGTTCTGCCTGACTGGTGAGAGTGAGTGTAGCAAACACAGGCCACCAAGTTGGTCACTCGAGTGTAGCAAGACAGGCTCATTGATGACACTCATCTACACAATGCTCATTTGAAATGGAAAATAATTGCTCTTCCACAAACTGAGGTTGTGGCCCTGGTATTTAAGCCCACAGCAGGGATTTTATTTAAGCCCATATTGTGGCTCAGGAGGTTAGTCACCATATGCAAGGCTGGCTTCCCATATAAGCATCAGTTTGTGTTCTGGCTGCTCCACTTCTGACCCAGCTTCCTACTAATGCACCTGGGAAAGCAGCAGGACATGGCCCACATGCTTGTGCCCCTGCCACTCACATGAGAGACCCAGATGGAGTTCAGGTTCCTGGCTTTGGTTTAGCCCAGCCTTTGCCATTGTGACCATTTGGGGAGGGATCCAGCAAATGGAAGGTTTTCTCTCTTTCTCTCTTTCCCTCTCTCTTCCCTTTGTTCTATCCATCCCTCTCTCTATATAACTCTGCCTTTAAAGTAAATAAAATAAATCAAAGAAAACAGAAAAATAAGGCCACATCAAAGCTTTCTATAAAGAAACCTGGTCTTACAGACTCATGTAACTCTGTATTTCACCTTCCCACTGTTCATTCAACAAGACCTCTGGCCCAGAATGTCTAACAGATGCCAAGAGCTATTTCTCTTGAAAGGGACTCACTCTAAGCATCAGATTCAAGGCAGTTTCCAAAGGTGACCCTCTAAGCACAGCAGTTTTCTCTCTAACACCCTTTCATCTCCTTTTGCTTTTTCTGGAAGACTGAAAACCTAGGAACCAATCTTCTCTACAAAGCCCAGTACACAAAAATTTTTTAAATAGCTGTTTTTTTTTTTAAGATTTACTTTCTTTATTTGAAAGGAAGAGTTTGGGGGAGTGGAGAGAGAGAGAGAGAGAAAATGAATGAATCTTCCATCCTCTGGTTCATTTCCCAAATGGCTCCAACAGCCAGGGGTGGACCAGGTTGAATCAAGGAGCCTGCAACTCCTTCTGGATTTCTCACGTGGGTGGCAAGGGCCCAAGCAATTGGGCCATCTTCTTCTGTTTCCCAGATGCCTGAGCAGGTAGCTGGATCAGAAGTGGAGAAGCTGAGACCTGAACCCCTATGGGATGCTGGCACTGCAGGCAGTGGTTAATCTGCTGTGCCACAACGTTGGCCTCCCCAGTGTGTCATATTTTAAATCTGAGGCACACACTCTGGTGACCATGCTATTTTTAAACCAACTAAGTTCCTATATTTTATTCAATTCATAAATTTATCTTATGTCCTAAAAACAGATCAATAAAAAAAAATGTGATGGAATTAGTCTACCTTTACATCTCTGTTGAAACCTAACATTTGTCTTCCTCTACCTTGAGTCATATTTAGTTTACTCCATGAGTGGGCATACATTCAGCAAAATGTTTAGTAGTCTAGCGCAGCAGCCCCTCCTTATCTGTAGTACATATGGTCCAAGATGTATCACAGTTGCCTGAAACTACAAGATAACACCAAACCCTATACATACTGTTTTTCCCTATCCATACATACCTGGGATAAAATTTAATTTATTAATTAGGCATAAGAAGAGATTCACAATAACTAAAACAATAGAATTACTATAATAATATAGTGTGATAAAACTTACTTAAAACTTAGGAATTATTTCTGAAACTTTCCACTTAGTATCTTTGGGCTGCAGCCTACTGCAGAGAGTGAAACCATGGCGGGGAGATCACTAGGTTCACGTGCATGGTAGCTGTGAGCATACGCCTCACACACCTGCTGCTGGCCCAGCCACTGTGATCTGGCTCTGCCACTGCCCTGAGCTGAGGGCAGGCTTCTCTTGGGCATAGTGGGTCTGGGGCAGCCCCTTGCCACAAACTCTGTACCCTCCACCAGAAGACGTTTACCTGGGTGACTTCTCACTGAACTTGCCGGAACCTGCTGAGAACTGCATTGTGTCCCAAGATCTCCCTTCCTTCCTTCCTTCCCTCTCTCCTTCACAGTGGTGAGACCTGCACTTGAATCTGCTGGCTCTCCCAGCCTCATCCATTTCTTTCCCATTTTTTTTCTGACGATCATTTCACCCAACAAATATCGTGCAAGTCTCTTCCCACTTTGGCATTTGCTTCTCAGAGAACCCAGAATAACATAAGACATAATCCTGGATGGCTGCAGCAATGCCAACAATCGCCTGATACAAAATTTGTACCATTGGGTCTATGCAAAAGCCATATTGTTGTCACTCCTTAGGAAAGATATCCTTTGGGAGAAAAAATAAGAAGGTATAGATCAAACATTGTTACACATCATTTAGACTCTACTTTGAACACTATATTGCTTCTGGTTTTGTTTTTTAAAGACATTCACTTATATGAAAGGCAGAGAGAGATGCAGAAAGAGAGACAGACAGACAGACATAACTCCCATTCACTGCTTCACTCCTGAAATGTGGAATCCACAAATCCACAATAGCCAGAGCTGGGCCAGGTCAAGGCCAGCAGCCCAGAACCCCACATGGGTGATGGGGGCCCAAGTACTTGAGCCATCATTCACTGCTTCCCAAGTACATTAAAAGAGAGCTGGATCAGAAGTGAAGTAGCTGGGACTTAAATTGTCTCCTGGCTTTAGATCGGTACAGCTCTGGCTATTGCAACCATCTGGGGAATGAACCATTGGATGGAAGACCTCTCTCTCTCTGTCTCTATCTCTCTCTGTAACTCTGTCTTTCAAATAAATAAAATAAATCTTTTTTTTTTTGACAGGCAGAGTGGACAGTGAGAGAGAGAGAGAAAGTTCTTCCTTTGCCGTTGGTTCACCCTCCAATGGCTGCCGCGGCCGGCGCGCTGCGGCCGGCGCACTGCGCTCATCCGATGGCAGGATCCAGGTGCTAGGTGCTTTTTCCTGGTCTCCCATGGGGTGCAGGGCCCAAGCACTTGGGCCATCCTCCACTGCACTCCCGGGCCACAGCAGAGGGCTGGCCTGGAAGAGGGGCAACCGGGACAGAATCCGGCATCCCGACCGGAACTAGAACCCGGTGTGCCAGCGCCGCAAGGCGGATGATTAGCCTGTTGAGCCACGGTGCTGGCCAATAAAATAAATCTTTTTAAAAAAAAGCCACAGAAAATCATGTTTTTTTCTTCTTGGACCTAGGTTTATTAGTCTAAACTGATAAAGAAATACAATGGGGAAATTAAAGTAAGAGTAAACAGATTGATAGAAGTAAACTGAAGGAATAATGCCAACTCCTACTGTCCCCCCTTAAACAAATGCCTTCCAATACAGAAGTGGGGGCCCACTCACCCATTTCCATTTTCCATATCAATCTGCACCCCAAAATAACCTGGCTTTAAAACATTAAACAAAAGCTCAACTTTGAGCCATATCTTCAATAAAACCTACCTATTTTACTTTCATCTTTGCACCTAAACTGGTTAAGTTCTGATATTCCAATAAAGAAATGATGAAACAATGAGATAACGTGCTCACCGGTGACAGTTGTCAAAGAATCAGCCAATCACAAATCTGGCTGTGGCCCCAGCATCAAACAAGATCTGACATTTACATACCTTATTTTCTCAACAGGTAGCTTTAGTACCAAAAGGTGGCATTCTATATTTTTATAAGGTATAAAAATGCACTTGTGTTATTTAGATGCTAGGAGAGCAGGGATTCAGGCAAGCAAGAAGTTTGGCCAAATGACAGACGATAAGTACAACCAACCTCCAACCTACAGCAATCTGGGCCAGCACCACCACTTTGCACAACCCCAGTGGGAACCGAGGTGTGGGATATGTGCAACCTATCACTTGGACCCAATGCCCAAGGGGCTGAGAAAGCTCATACAAGCAATATCTGTTCACCTCCCTCTGGCTTGCACTCCTCCCACAACCCTGCGCCACGAATGTCTGCGAGGAGATGTTAGCACTTTGGAGGAACGCTCCCAAATTCCTATCTGTGAGGCCAACGTGGGAAGGGAAAAACAAAGGACTTCACTGCAGCCAAGGAAGAACAAGGCTGTACTGGGCTTCTGAGGGCTGACACTCAAGGTGGAGAATGGATCCTCTGAACTCATTTCAGCCACAGTGGTATCTGTCCAGACCTCGCAGTGGTCAACCTGAGTGGAACAGGCTTAGACGCTCAGTCCTGATTGTTTCAAGAGTCAACCTCTATACTTCTATACTGAAAACATCAATGTCGTCACTTCTCTGTTTTAACACAATCCCACCCAGTATGGTTGATGTCACTTCTACCTGTGTCCACAGAATTAAACTCCAAGTGACTGCGCATTACCAAAAAGCTGGCAGTGGTCCAAAGGAGAAACATAAAATAAGGAAATCCAGGAACCTCTTTGCAAATAGCTGTGGAACCCAATCATTTGAACACACTGGGCTGGTCCAAGGGGTGAGCAGAACACTGTGCCTGGAACAACGTGGAAAGGGTCCTCACTACTCTCAAGTCTTATTTCTATTAGGCTGCAGTGAGAGAACAGGAAGCACCCAATGGCGGCTGTTTCAATGATGTGGCTACAGTTCACCATCATCTTCTAATATGCATGCAAATATATTTAAATGACATTCTGTGAGTTCCCCTTCTCATTCGATATAATACGAAAGAGTGAAATGAACATTAATATCACAAATGAAGACTCCCCTGGCCAGACTATCAGGTTCTCTGATAGCATTTTCACTATTTTCTACCCTCTCTTTTGTATGCACATCCACATTAAGATGAGAAAAAAAGGATCTTGATACATGTATTTTGTCACGTGGTTTTTATATTCTTTGAAGACATTTCTAATGAGGATATAATGGTACTATATTGAAGTATTTACTTCTTTAAGACTGTTTAGCATATTTCTAGGTTTTTACTATATTGACAACAATTAAATATTCTTACATAGAAATTGATTTCCTTAGGGTAACCCAACTCCTAAGAGTTTATCCTATTATGCAATACAAACTTCAAAAAAATTATTGCTTAAAACTTATGGTAAAATTGGCTTCTAGAATACCAGGTTATACTCCCACATGCAGGGTGTAAGAGTTTTCATTTTATAATGTTTGCAGAAACAGTCAGGCAACTCAAATTGCCAGCATGGTGGCAGAGCAATTATCTGTCTGAACCTGGCTTAGCCGGGAAAAAGAAAATAAGAGTTCTTGCTGCTTCCCTCAGAAGCAAACTTGACTTGCACCCTTCTGTGAGCAAAAAAGAAGAATCAGTTCCCTATCACAAACCGAAAAGAAATCAAGTACCAGCTTTATTATGAGCAATTGTTGAGCTTCCTCCCAGGAGAACAATAAATGTTCTAGTGCCTTTAACTGCCCACATTCTCAGAGAACACAAAGAACATTCACTACCACTGATATTGATATAAATTATATTGGGAGCACTAACAAAAGTGTATCTTGTGTGTTACCGTGACCATTAACACCAGTCCAGCCCATGGAAAGTTGATTATTTTCAGGATGATAAATAAAATTTCAAGTCCTAGACTCACCTAAAATACAAGTTTATGTGTTCTCCAAAATTAAAAACATATATATATATAGATATATATGTTATATATACTGTTTGACACACACACACTAATCTCATCCAATCCTATCAATTCTTCTCTGTGCTCTTAAAGGCATAATAAAGTATGTTAACCACCTAGATTTGCACGCATGCTCAAAAAAAAAGAACAGTTACCCTATTATGCTGATTGAAAACATCAGACTCAATTTCAAAACCATTGCTTTACTTCTGAAAAATAAATCCTAAGTAAGATATTTCAACCAGGGCAGGTGTTTGGCACAGGGGTTAAGATGCCGCCCGAGACACCTGCATCTCTTGTCAGAGAGCCTGGGTTCAAACCCAAGCTCTACTCCCTATTCCAGCTGCCAGCTGATGCATAACCTGGAACGCAGCAGGTGATGGCTCAAGTACCTGAGTCCCTGCCATCCACAGGGGAGACCTGGATTGAGCTGCAGTGTCCTAGCTTCGGCCTAAGCCAGCCCCAGCTCTCGAGGGCATTTGGAGTGGGAGCTAGCAAATGGAAGATCTCCAACTATCTGTCACTGTCTCTCTGTCTTTCAAATAAAGTGGGGGAGAAAAGATATTTCAAATGAATTAAATAGTAGGGTTCAACCAATTCTACTCTGTGGTTGCTGGAATGTTATAAAAATAGATACCGGGAAAGACCCTTTCTGACAATTTGTCATTTAAAACGTATGTCAACTTCAGGTTGGCATGCAGCTCTCCATTATGGTGACTGGCACTCTCCAAGATTGTTATATGTCAGGGGAACACTGTACATTTGTGGTGGTAGAAAAAAGTGCTGCTTAACAATGATCTACTATAAAGGAAAAAAAGTCGATGTACCTTGTGAGAACTGGAGAGTGCAGCCACTAGAGAAGCAAGCTGTGTAAAACGTTCAGGTAGCAGACACATTTTCGTTGTATTCTTTTCCTAACCACGATGCACTTTCTAGCTTAAACATTGTGCAGCTTTGCATGTAATGTCAGAGATTTCTGAATTCTAGGAGATCCCAAAGTACCAGAGAATAAACATCCCTTGGGGAGACTTATCAGGCCCATGCAGCTGAAGGCAGAGATGACAGAGACCGATTTCCATCCCGCCCCTCCTGCTGTCTAACCCCAGATCTACCTCTTTCCAGAAGCACATGACTGCTTCCTGCATATGTATTTTATTTCTCCCCTTGGGTAGCTTTCCACAGTTTTTATTGTACTAAGAAGTATGAAAAAATTATTTAAGACTATCATCAACACAAATACCACATGCTCTAGCTCATACATGGAAGCTAGAGAAGTGTATCTTAGAAGTAGATAGTAGAATGGTGGTGAGAAGCTAGGAGGGAAAGAGGCAGGAGGAAAGACTCGCCAACAAGTAGAGGATTACAGTTAGGCAGAAGGAGTAAGCTCTGAGGTTGCCCAGCACTGGAGGGTGACCGCAGTCCACAACTCACTGCATATTTTGTAAAGAACTGGAAGACAGGAGTTTAAACGCTCCTCACACGAAGAAATGACAAATGTTCAAGGAGATGGAAATGCTAAAGACCCGACGTGACCATGACACACTGTGTGCAATACCAAATGGTACCCACAGGTGTACATACTATGTGTCAATAAAGAAAATTATTCAAGACTGGCATCACGGTACAACAGTGCCACATGGTACATACCTGAGTGCTAGTTGGAGTCCTGGATGCTCTGCTTCCAGTCCAGCTACCTGCTAATGCTCCCAGGAAGGCAGCAGATGATGACCCAAGTACTCTCATGTGGGAGACCAGAATGAAGTTCCTGGCTCCTAGCTGTTGTGGTCATTTGGGGAGTGAACTAGCAGATGGAAGATCTCTCTCTCTCTCACTCTCTCGCTCTCTCGCTCTCTCGCTCTCTCCCTCCCTCCCCCTCCCTTCCTTTCCCCCTTTCTCTCTTTCTCTCTCTCTCCTTCTTTCTCTGTTGCTCTGCCTTTCAAATAAATAAATAAATCTGCAAAAACATTTTAATGAAATTATTTCAGAGTTTATGGCTTTAATAAAATGAGTGAAGGAGGTGTAACAAGAGCAGCAGAGATGGGGACAGTAGCAATGCTCTCATCCCACACCAGCAGACACCAAGGACAGCTGTGCACACACCAAAAGGTGTGCAATGAGTCTCCTAGGGCTGCCATAATGAATCACTGTGGGCTGGGTGTTGCAACAACTGAAATTTTTTCTCACAGTTCTGAGCCTGGAAGTCCCAAATCAAGATGTCCACAAGGTTGGTTCTTTCTGGTGGCTCCGAGGAAGAACCTGTCCCATGCATCTCCCTAGCTTCTGGTGGTGGATGGCATTCCTTGAAGTCCCTGGCTCATAGCTGCTGCTCTCCAGTGTCTGTCCCCAGCTTCACATGGCAGCCTTCCCGCTATGTGTGCCTGGGCATTGTCTCCCATGGTCTTCTAATAAGGACACCAGTCGTATTGGATTGAGGGCTCACCCAATCAGTATGACCTTATCTTAACTAACTACATCTGCAAAGCCCCTATTTCCAAATGAGGACATAGTCTGTGATTGTGGATAAACATGAATTTGGAGAGGACACTATTCAACCTATGACCCAAATGATACAGTCACATTTTAACTTGAATTAGACAGCTGCACGTTGACTCTGCATTCACTCACTCCTATTTCCTGTAACAAGGCCTGGCATAACCAGGGTTCCTAACCCAAGGCTGCTGAGTGATGAATGAATGAACCTTTGATGCAGGACCAAAGTCTGTCCTAGGAATGTGGATCTGCTGAATGATGGTCTCTCTTACCTAAGCCCCACCCACCCTCTCCAGGGTCGATTCATCCAGCAAGACTGAGAAGATAAAAGAAAACTCCCATGCTTGCAAAGAAACCTGAGTAAAGAATCCTTGATGTTTATAGTACCCCATCCCCAAATGCACCCTGCATTCTCAGCCACACTTAAATCAACAGCAAACTTTTAAATACACTAAACTTGCTCTGGTGACTTTCCAAAAGATCCAGCCTAACCAGCCTCTCTCTTTTCACACCCATATAGAGTCACCCACACGCAAATATAAGTTGCAACAGTGAATTTTGTGAGTGATGCCTAAAGAATATCCAGACAACTGGCCCAACACCATTTCCGAGTGTTGTCTGTGAGGGTGTTTCTGAAGGAGCCCATCATTTGACTTGGTTGACTGAGTAAGGAATGTCCACCTTCACCAACATCGGTGGTCATCCCTCAGTCCAGTAGGGCCCAAACAGAACCGAAGGGCAGCAGCAGGATGAGTTCCTTCTGTCTTCTGCAGCTGGGACATCCATTTTCTCCTGCCCCAGACATGACACCAGGGCTTCAGGTTCTTGGGACTTTGGGCTCCAGGACCTACAGCAGCATCTCCTATGGACCCCAAGGCCTTTGGCCTCAACTGGGAGTTACCCTGCTGGCTCCTCTGATCTCCAGCCTGCAGATGGCAGGCAGTGGGTCTTCTCACCCTCCATAATCATGTAAGCCAATCCCTGTAATAAATCTCCTTACTCATACATGAGAGGTCTTCAAAAATGTTCATGGGAGGGGTTGGTGTTATGACATAAAAAGTTAAGCCACCGCCTGCGATGCCAGCATCCCGTATGGGTGCCAGTTTGAGACCCAGCTACCCTGTTCCCCATCCAGTTCCCTGCTACTGTGCCTGGGAAGGCAGCAGAAGATGGCCCAAGTATTTGGGCCCCTGCAACCAACATAGGAGATCAGGATGGAATTCCAGGTTCCTGGTTTCAGCCTGGCTCAGGCTCAATTATTGTGGCTATTTGGGAAGTGAACCAGCAGATAGAAGAGTGCACTCTTTCACACACTCTCTCTCTCTCTCTCTTACTCTGGCTTCAAATAAATAAAATAAATTTTAAAAATAAGAATTTCATGGGAAAAATAATTAAAGGATAAGTTTATTTTGGTGCAAAAAATTTTGAAATCCGTGCATAGTTTTTTCATAATATGCATTTTCATAATATGCATAATAATTTTCATAATATGCATATGAACTTTTTGAGAGCTCTCATATACATTGGTTTCAATTGTTTTTACTATTAAACAATTTTAATTTATTTTAAAGGCAGAGAAAGACATGCAGACAGAGATCATTATCTACTTCTCAAATGCCTACAACAGCTGAAGCTGGGCCAAGCCGAAACTAAGAAACTAGAACTCCACTCAGGCCTCCCATGTAGGTGGCCGAGGGCACAAGGACTTGAGCCATCCCCTGCCGCTCCTCAGGGTGCCCATGAGCAGGGAGCTGGACTTGGAAGCAGAGCCGGGACGTGGACCCAAGCCCTCCAATACTGCATGCAGGCATCCTGAGTGCAGTATCTCAACGACTTCAAAAACATCAACCCCTCAAAATTGTTTTGTATCACATACACTTATCCTTTATCTTTCAGATCCATTTTCTGTGAACTTATTGAAATATATATCTCATATTACTGGTTTTAAATCTCTAGAAACCCTGACATTAACACCTAAGCACAACTGGAATAAACACACAGGGGAATGAAGACATGACACTAGGTAGCTTACAACACAAGTGATGAGAGAAGTGTCTGTTGCCACCAACTACAAATGCCGTGCACCAGGGACAAGGTGAGTTCAGTCAACAGCAACACTGGCCAGTGGAAGCCAGGTGAGGAACCTCCTGCTATCCTGCCAAAATGCACGACTCTAGGGATAGGGGAGACAAGGAAGAGTGGCAATCAGGAAGCTTACGAAGAAGTGATCTTTGACCTGGGTTTTAAAAATAAAGTAAGAGGTTTCCAGCTTGACAAAGATGGGACAAGGGGCAATGGAGATGAGAAGTGTAAGTAAGGCACAGGCACAGACTTGAACTAACCTAGCATATGTGTGGTCCCAGCACCCACGGGAGTAGGAGACAGGAGAGGAGGCAGCTTGGCAAGGCCAGATCACAGCCAGCTCTGCAGTTTAGAACCCGTCCTGTTGAGTGGAGAGCATAGAGACTGGCGATGGGGTTTGTGGCAGGAGGCACAGCCCATCACAACAAAGCTGCAGCCTTCTGCTGGCCCCAGGTGGTGGCAGTGGGCATGAGGATGCAGCAGGGGTAGACACTAGTGAGTCAGGCTGCTGAGCTCCAGGAGCTGGTGACACAGGGATGGGGATGATCAGGGGAGGGAGCTGGCTCTCTGGGGCATCCAGGCACCTGTCACACATTTGTGTGCTTTAGAAAGGCCATTCCCTCTGCCTGGAATATCTTTCTTCCTGCCTAGCATACAGCATCTCCAGCTCCCGGCACTGTGCCTGGCTCACTGTGGACCCACAAATTGGTGCAGAAATGAAAAAAATGAGCATTCTTGTCATTATTTATTTACTTATTTACTTATTTGAAGGGCAAACAGAAGGAGGGGGAGACAAACAGAGATCTCTCATCCACTGGTTCACTTCCCAAATGCCTACAAAAGCCAAGGCTTGGCCAGGCTGAAGCCAGGAGCATGCAGTTCAATATGGGCCTTCCGCATGGGTGGCAGGGACCCCAGCATTTGAGCCATCATCTGTTGCCTCTCAGGGTGCACATTAGCAGGAAATTGGACTCTTAAGTGGGGTTGAGTCTGAGTTCCAGGCACTCTAATACAGGATTTAGGCATCCAATGTGGCAGTTTAGCTATTGCACCAAATGCCCATCCCCACTTCCTGTCAAAAATGGAAGATACTATATAAGAGAAGCAGATAATAATGTACTGTGGCAAAAGTCCAAATGTCTTGTTCAATAATTTAACCGATATGGCCAGAGGAGCTAGTGACTAGTAAGAATGAGTCTCCTGGAAAAAAAGAACAAAGGATTGACAAATACTAGGGTATCTATTTCATTCATTTACTGAACTATTAAGATCCAAGAGTTTGGCCGGCACCATGGCTCACTAGGCTAATCCTCTGCCTGTGGTGCCAGCACAGGTTCTGGTTCAGTTGGGGTGCCGAATTCTGTCCTGATTGCTCCTCTTCCAGTCCTGCTCTCTGCTGTGGCCCAGGAGTGCAGTGGAGGATGGCCCAGGTCCTTGGGCCCTGCACTCACACGGGAGACCCGGAGGAAGCACCTGGCTCCTGGCTTCGGATCGGCACAGCACGCCGGCCATACCAACCATTTGTGGGGTGAACCAATGGAAGGAAGACCTTTCTTTCTCTCTCTCTCTCTCACTGTCTAACTCTGCCTGTAAAAAAAAAAACAAGCTGAGAGTTTGGCATGTATCAAGATAGTGGAATAGTGACAAGGAGATCTGCTCTAGGCTAGGTGAACTTAGCATAAAACAAAGTAGAGACAGTACACTCTCAGGGGAAAGTTGCAGGGAAAGCTGCAATGGGAGGTCCTGCAAAAGCAATGCAAATACCTTAGAACTGAGAGGAGGGCACCGATGTGAAGCACTGATTACGGACACAACAAAGAACCCAGCAGCCTGCTCTGTCTAGCAAGGTGAGATCAGACTGCATGGGCCCACAATGCTATTGAAACCGCTGGAGGGAGAGCCTACTGGACTGCACCATTTTTGAGTCCATCCTGGAACCCTAAAAGGAGCAGGATGACTGCTCACCCAGAGGGGGGAAACAAAAAGTGGTGAGTCTCTCTCTCCCCTTCTGCACCAGTGCCCCGTGGCTATCTGTGGGAGGGCTGGTGCCATTTTGGGCATAAGCAGGTAGCAATTGCTCCAGCTCTCCGGTGAGCACCCAGTAACAACCAGGGACTGCTGGTAGGAGCAACCATGGCAGTTTGAGTCAGTTGACAGGGATGTCTCCACCTTGTCATCAGGACAACAACACCAGCTCCACCTTGTCCACTTGGCAAGGGGCGGGAATGGGGAGCCACCCCAACTGAAGGGAAGTGCAACCCACAGGGACTCCTGTATGTGTCCAGCACAACTGTGAAAGTAGTGGGGCTGTAGCCAGCAGGTATTGTGCATGCATGTGATCCAGGGATTCCACCAGAGGGAAAAATCTCGGTTCCCCACTGACTTTGATTATGGCTGGGGGGATCAGGCTTGACTGGCAGGGGCAAAGCACATACAAGCAGCAGCTCTGGAAACCCCTCAGTCTCTCTGTGGACAGGAGAGGCTAGTGGGGCGGAATGGACTCTCTTGCACTCCTTGACCATGGGAACCCTGGGTGCTGAGATAGACATCATTATAAAAGAATATAAAGGCAGAAAATCCCTGAGTAAAAGTGAAGAAGAAATCCAAAATAAACAATATGAATATTTATGGAAAAATAGCAGGGCCATGTCACTAGTTACCAATACTCACTTTGAATGTAAATGGCCTCAACTCTCCAGTTAAAAGATACAGAATGGACTGAAAAAATAAGACTCATCTATTTTCTGCCTACAAGAAACACATCTCATCAACAAAGACAGAGGCAGACTGAAAGTGAAAGGATGGAAAAAGATATTCCATGGTATTAGAAATCAAAACAGAGCAGGTTTAGCCATCCTAATATCAGACAAAATTGACTTTAACACAAAACTGTTAAAAGAGATGGAGAACGGCACTATGTAATGGTTAAGGGGTCAATTCAACAGGAACACTTGAGTATAATGTATATGCACTAAAATGCAGGGTGCCTGGCTATTTAAAAGAGAAGTTAATGGATATAAAGGCAGACATAGACTCCAATACAATAACAACAGGAGACTTCAACACCCCACTTTCATCAACGGACAAAACAACCAAACCAAGAATCAATGACTAAACAACAGAGCTAGTTGAAACTATAAACCAAACGTACCTGACTGATAACAACAGAGTTGCAGAATTCACATTCTTCTCATCAGTGTATGGAACTTTCTTTAAGATAGACCATATACTAGCCCATAAAGCAAGCCTCGACAAATTCAAAAAAATCAAAATCATACCATGCATCTTCTCTGATCACAATAGATTGAAGATGGAAATCAACAACTCCATGTGCAAACACATGGAGACTGAATGATATGTTCCTGAATAAACAGTAGGTCATAGAAGAAATCAAAGGAGAAATAAAATATTTCTGGAAATGAATGAAGATGACAACATATCAAAACTTGTGTAACACAGCAAATGCAGTGTTAATAGGAAGGTTATGGCCGGCACCGTGGCTCAATTGGCTAATCCTCTGCCTGCGGCACCAGCACCCCAGGTTCTAGTCCCGGTTGGGGCATCGGATTCTGTCCCAGTTGCTTCTCTTCCAGTCCACCTCTCTGCTGTGGCCTGGGAGGGCACTGGAGGATGGCCCAAGTACTTGGGTCCCTGCACCCGCATGGGAGACCGGGAGGAAGCACCTGGCTCCTGGCTTCGGATTGGCACAGCATCAGCTGTAGCAGCCATTAGGGGAGTAAACCAACCAAAGGAAGACCTTTCTCTCACTGTCTATAACTCTCTCTCTTGCTGTCTAACTTTGCCTGTCAAAAAAAAAAAAAAAAAAGAGGGCAGCTATAGCAATAGGTGCCTACATCAAGAAACTGGAAAGATATCAAATAAATGAGCTATCAATGAATCTCAAGGACCTAGGGAAACAACAACAAACCAAACCCAAAATTAGTGGGAAAAAATAATTAAAATTTGAGAACAAATAAACAATACTGAAAGCAAAAAGACAATACAAAAGATCAGTGAAATGAAGAGCTAGTTTTAAAAAAAAAAAATTGACACAGCAGTGGCCCAACTAACCAAAAAAAAAAAAAAAAAAAAAAGAGGGAGAAGATCCAAATCAATAAAATTAGAGAGGAAAAAGGAACTCTAACAACAGATAGCACAGAAATAAAAAAGAATCATCAGGAATTACTACAAAGAGCCATATGCCAACAAATCAGGAAACCTATTCCTGGACACACACAATCTACCAAAATTGAGTCGTGAAGACATAGAAAACCTAACCAACCAATAACCAGGAAGAAAATTCAGTGAGTAATAAAGACTCTCCCGACAAAGAAAAGCCCAGGACCGGATGACTTCACTGCTGAAATCTACCAGACATTTAAAGAAAAATTAATACCAATTCTTCTGAAGCTCTTCAAAACAACTAAAAGGGAGGGTGTCCTCCCAAACTCCATCTATGAATCCAGCAACACCTTAATTACTAAACCAGAAAAAGAAACAACAGAGAATGAGAACTACGGACAAATTTCCCTGATGAACATAGATGCAAAAATCCTCAACAAAATACTTGCCAATTGAGTCCAACAACATATCAGAAAGATCATCCACCCTGGACCATGTGGGATTTATCTCTGGTATGCAGGTATGGTTCAGCATCCACAAATCAATAAAAGTGATACATCACATTGGCAAATTCAAGAACAAAATCCATATGATTATCTCAATAGATACAGAGAAAGCATTTGATAAAATACAACATCCTTTCTGGATGAAAACCTTAAGCAAATTGGGTATAGAAAGAACATTCCTTAACATGATCAAGCCAATCTATGGCAAACCCACAGCCAGCATCCTACTGAATAGGGAAGAATTGGAGGCATTCCCACTAAGATCCGGAACCAGAAAAGGATGCCCACTCTCACCATTGCTATTCAATACAGTCTTGGAAGTTTTAGCTAGAACCATTAGGCAAGAAAAAGAAATCAAAGGGACACAGTTTGGGAATAAGGAAGTCAAACTATCCTTATTTTCAGATGACATGATTTTAGATATAAAGGATCCAAAACACTCCACTGAGAGACTACTGGAGCTCATAAAAGAGTTTGGTAAAGTGGCAGGATATGAAATCAACATACAAAAATCAATAGTCTTTGTATACATAGACAATACCATAGCCAAGAAAGAACTTCTAAGATTAATCCCATTCACAATAGCTACAAAAAATATTAAATACCTTGGATTAAATTTAACCAAAGACATCAAAGATATCTATGATAAAAATACATACATTAAAGAAAGAGAAGAAAATATTAAAAAGTGAAAAAACTTCAATGTTCATGGTTTGGAAGAATCAACATCTTCAAAATGTCCATACTACTGAAAGCAATTTATAGATTCAATGCAATCCCAATCAAAATATCAACAAAATTCTTCTCAGATCTAGAAACAAAATGATGCTAAAATTTAGATGGAAACACAAGAGACCTCAAGTAGCTAAAGTAACCTTAAACAACAAAAACAAATCTGGAGGCATCATAATAACAGATCTCAAGACATACTACAGGGCATTTATGATCAAAACAGCCTGGTGCTGGCACAAAAGCAGACGTGTAGTCCAATGGAACAGAATAGAAACTCCAGAAATAAATCTATGCATCTACTTCAAATTTACCTTTGACAAAGGAGCAAAAATCAATCGCTGGAGCAATCTCTCCAACAAATGGTGCTGGGAAAACTGGCTCTCTGCATGCAGAAGTATGAAACAAAACTCTTACCTTACGCCTTACACACAAATCCACACTTGATGCATCATATACCTAAATCTACAACCCAATACCATCAAATTACTAGAGAACATGAGAGAAACCATACAAGACATTGGCATAGGCAAAGACTTCTTGGAAAAGACCTCATAAGCACAGACAATCAAAGCCAAAATTGCATATGGAATTACATCAAACTGAAAAGCTTCTGTACTGCAAAAGAAACACACAGCAAAGGCAAGAGGTCACCAAGAGAATGGGCAAAAATATTTGCAAACTGTACAACTGATAAAGAATTAACTTCCAGAATCTATAAAGAACTAAAGAAACTCAATGAGGCCAGTGCCATGGTGCACTAGGTTAATCTTCCGCCTGCAGCAACGGCATCCCATATGGGTGCTGGTTCTAGTCCCGGTTGCTCCTCTTCCAGTCCAGCTCTCTTCTATGGCCTGGGAAAGCAGTAGAGGATGGCCCGGGTCCTTGGGCCCCTGCACCTGCATGGGAGACCCGGAGGAAGCACCTGGCTCCTGGCTTTGGATTGGCACAGCTCCGGCCATTGTGGCCATTTGGGGAGTGAACCAACAGAAGGAAGACCTTTCTCTCTCTCTCTCTCTTTCACTGTCTGTAACTCTGTCAAATAAATAAATAAAATCTTAAAAAAAAAAAAAACTCAACAACAATAAAACAAACAATCCAGTTAAGAAATGGGCAAAGAACTTGAACAGAGATTTTTCCAGAGAGGAAATTCAAAAGGTCTACAGACACACGGAAAGATGCTCAGGATCATTAACCATCAGGGAAATGCAAATCAAAACCTCAATGAGGTTTCACCTCACTCCCGTTAGAATGGCTCTCATACAGAAATCAACAAATGCTGGCAAGGATGTGGGGGAAAGGGTACTCTAAATCCACTGTTGGTGGGAATGTAAACTGGTACAGTCACTGTAGAAGACATTATGGAGGTAACTCAGAAAGCTGAATGTAGACGTACCATTATGACTCAGCCATCCCACTCCTGGGAATTTACCCAAAGGAAGTGAAATCAGCATATGAAAGAGTTATCTGTACCCTCATGTTCATTGCAGCTCAATTTACAATAGCTAAGATATGGAATCAACCCAGATGTCCATCAAATGAAGACTGGATAAAGAAATTATGGGATATATACCTGTGGAATACTATACAGCAGTTAAAAATGAAATCCTGTCATTGGCAACAAAATGAATGCAACTAGAAACCGTTATACTTAGTGAAATAAGCCAGTCCCAAAAAGATAAGTATCATATGTTCCCTCTGATCTGTGGTAACTAATAGAATACCTAAAAGGTAACTTATAGGAGTGAAATTGACATTTTATGATGCGACGATTTTGAGCAGAACTCATCTTGACGATTGAGGACAATGTTTTTTGTTTGCCTGTTTTTTGGTTTTTGAATTTTTTTACATATTTCTTCATTATATTTGTTGATCCCTCTTCTTAGCGTAGGGTTAATCTTATGAGTATAAAATTAACTGAAAATAGATCTTTGTAAAAAAAATAAGAATGGGAATAGGAAAGGGAGGAGGAAGAAGGATGGGAGTATGTGTGGGGCGGAGGAAGAGTGGGAAGAATCACTATATTCCTAAATTTATATATATGAAATGCATGAAGTTTATATTCCTTAAATAAAATTTAAACAAAAAGAAAAAAAAGAGCCAAGAGTTCTTTTAAGTACAATGGACTCTGGAGTGAAACCAAAAGATGAAGTTTGTTGATGAGACACTATGGGATTATGATCCCTTTAAAGATTACCTTTACTGCTTCAACTCCTTATTTTGTTATCTCTGTTGCTCTTATATTTTCAATGTTTTTTCTAGTTACACATATCGTGAAAAAAATAAAGTTTATGAGTCTGCTTCAGAAAAACAGAGAAAGTGTGCTCCACGATGACGGAAGAGCAGCAGCTGTGACACCACGGTCATGGAGATTTAAATACTATAGATCCTGAATTCCAAAACAACAGTTCCTGCCTTTCTAAGCCTTTTCATAATTGGAAATCTTAGTTGCACAATTTTCAAACTTCATAGAAATGAGATGTGGGTTCTAACTTCTTATTTCATTGCTTCTTCCCCAGCAAATCACCAAATAAGACACAATGCAACCTGACATCCAGCCCTTCCCTTCTCTCTTCTCTCCTCTCCCTCTCCCTGACCTCAGGCCACCTGCTGAGAACAGACCCAAACCCACAGGGAAATGATGTGAACAACATAGAATGTGCTGCAGGAACAACTCCACTTTCATCTTCATTCCTTAAGACTCACATGCATCTTGAGGAACCAATAACAACCCAGGATAGAATTTTCACTGATCAGGAGACAGGTGGCCTGCCAGGGTGAGATCATGGTGACAAAGTCTTTATGACTCATCTAGACCCTTGCTGCGCTCTCCCTGTTGTTAGAGGTCTACCGGACCTGGGGAAGGGGTGGGGTGGTCAGGGGCCACTCAAAGGGTCAGGGCGGCAGCTACTTACCAGTTTGTATGGAAGAATTTCTGTACAACTACCTGGTAAGAGATGAACACCAGCCCTTACCATAGTGGTTAGCAAACTTTTTCTGTAAAGAGCCAAATGGTAAGTATTTTAGGCTCTGTAAGCTATTCGGTTTCTGCAATTTTAGTCCAAAAGCAGCCACAGAAAATACATCATGAAGAATTGCCTTCTCCAATATGAAGCTACAAATCAGGCAGCAGGATAGATACAGCCTCAGGCTACAATTTGCAGCTCTTGTCTTCCATTAGTAGAGCCAACAGCCTTACAGAACATCAACCTTCGACCTAGGGCAGGTGTTGTGGGGCAGTCAGCTCAGCTACTGCTTAGGATGCCTGCATCCCATACTAGAGTGCCTGGTTCAAGTTCTGCTACTCTGTTTCTAATCCAGCTTCCTGCTAGTGCACCTGGGAAGGCAGTAGATGATGGCCCAAGTCCTCATGTCCTCGTCATGTGCACAGGATACCAGATGGGGTTCAAAGTTCCTTTTCAGCCTGTCCCAACCCTGACTATTGTAGGTTATTTGGGGAGTGAACCAGTGAATGGAAGATCTCTCTCTCTCTCTCTCTCTCTCTCTCTCTCTCTCTCTCTGTCACTCTGCCTATTAAATATATGAAAATAAACTTTTTTTAATCTTCAACTTTACTCTCAATGGCACAGAATCTTACCAACAGATTCAACCAGCTCCCAATGATTCCTAGGTATGCACTTGATGTTTACAGATTCCAAGAGACTGAGTCAAAAGCAGAAGTGAAATCCCCTTCCCCAGATACTCACCCAGAAAAATCAGTAGTGAGAATTCCATAGTGGAAGATGTATATTCTGCTGATGTGGCATATGGTAAGATACCCCATGGCTACAAAGAAGGAGAATCTGAAACCAAAGACACAGATGGCCAGATTGTTACACATGACAATAATGCATCCAATAAGCATGTCTCTTCTTCCCCTCCAGCACCTTCCACATACATTTGGTCTCAAAGTCCTGTCCTACCCAGTTACACCCCTGCCCATCTCCTCTCCTCACCTTCCCACTCCCACTCCCACTGTCCTGAGCCCATTTTCTCTTCACACCTGAACCAAAGCAGTGGTTCCCAGCCTTGGTAATATAATGGGACCAAATTACAGATGCCCAGGACTCAACTCCAAGTACTCTGGTTTAACTGGCATCAGGTGCACCTGGCAGGTGAAGGAAAGCCAGAGCTGGGAACCATGGACCTGTAAAGGCTCACAATCAGATTCTCCTCTTCTCAAACCATCATAAGATGCAAATCACCAACATGGGCTAACCACTCCCTCCTTTAGACACTTTCTCTTGGCTTCCATGCTTCTTGTTTTCTTCCCACCTTTCTGGTTAATTCTTCCAAGGCTCCTTGCTCAGCTTATCATTCTCTGCCTTTAAGTGTTAGCATCCACCATGCTCTGCCCAGGACTCTCCCTATGCAGAGAGAGAGGGTGAGAGACAGGGAGAGAGGGATCTTCCATCTGTTGGTTTACTCCTCAAATGGCCACAATAGCTGGGGCTGGGCCAGGCTGAAGCCAGGAGCCAAGAGCTTCTTCCAGGTCCCACACGTGGGTGTAGGGACCCAAGCACTTGCATATCTTCTACTGCCTTTCCAGGCACACCAGCAGGGAGCTGGATCAGAAGCAGAGCAGTCAGGACACAAACCGGCACTCAAGGGATGCCAGCATTGCAGGCAGCAGCTTAATCTGCTCTGCCACAATGCCAGCCCCTACCTCACTTCTGACCCAGATTCCTGCTAATGCATCCTGGGAGCAGTGGATGATGACTCAGTTGCTTGGGCCCCTGCCAACTATGTGGGAGACCTGGATGGAGTTCCTGGCTCAACCTTGCTATTGCAGGAATTTGGGGAGGACTAGCACTTAGGAGACCCCTACACCCTGTGCTGTACCTTTTTAAAAAACTTTTTAGTTTGTTTGCATTTTTAAAGATTTATTTATTTATTTGAAAGAGTTACACAGAGAGAGGAAGAAATAGCGAGAGTGAGAGAGAAAAAGAGATGGAGAGAGAGAGAGACCTTCCATCTGCCAGTTCACTCCCCATATGGCTGTAATGGGCAGGGCTGGGCCATCCTGAAACCAGGAGTCAGGAGGAGCTTCTTCCGTTTCTCCCACGTGGATGCAGGGGCCCAAACACTTGGGCCATCTTCTGCTGTTTTACCAGGAGCATTAGCAGGGAGCTGGATCAGAAGTGAAGCAGCTGGATCTCAAACCGGTGACCATATGGGACACCAGTGTCAGAAGTGGTGGCTCTACCCACCACGTCACAATGCTGGCCCTGTATTCTGCCTTTCAAGTCGAGGAAAATAAAGAAGATTTTCTAAAATCTGTGCAATCAATTGAAAGCTTGTTTGCTCCCTTCCAAATTTCATGTTGAAATCCTCAACCCTAATGTGATGATGTATTGGATAGCTTTTCATTACTTCAACCAAAATACCTCAGAGGAGCTACTTGGAGAGGAGCATTTGTTTCAGCTTACAGCTTTAGAGGGTCACAGTCCAGCATCCAGCAGGCCCCTCAGCTCCGTACCTGGTGAGGCTGGAAGGGGACAGTGGCAGTATACACGGAAGGGGATTGCATGGCAAGACAGGATGGCAACTTGGCCTAATAACAAACCCTCTCTAAAGAAGTTCCCTCCAAGACCACAATCCCAAAGACCTAAAGACCCCCCACCATGCCCACCTCCTAAATCAAGCCTCCTTGAATCAAGCTTCCACCCTTATTCCATTCACAACCAGCATGAATCCATTAGCCACCAACGTAAGACTGTAGACCCAACCCCGAAACATGGGCCTCTGAGGGACATCCAAACTATTCTACAACCCTACCAGATGGGGCACTTGTTGAGTGATTAGGTCGTAAGGGCTGAGTCCTTGTGAATGCGGTTAGTGCCTGTAAAAAAGAGATTCCAGAGGGCTTCTCCTCTCTTTCCACTATGTAAGGACACAGCAAGATGGCAGTCTGCTACACAGAAGAGGGTCCTGCCTGATCTCTCATTCCCAGCTTTCATTATTTTATGAAAAATAATATCTGCTCTTAATAAGCCACTCCATCTACAGTGTTTTGTTACAGCAGCCCAGGCTAAGACTACTGCTGTATCCCTGATGAGACGAGGCTCTGTGTAGACAAGGATGGTCATGTGTGTTTTCTTCACCCCATCTACCTACTGGGCATTAAATGAGCAAACGACCATGTGAATGCTACTCTTCCTGAAAGTCTCCACTGGATTCCGCTATTTCCAAATCAAAAGGCTTGAATGCAGCATGCAAGCTGCTTCCCACAATAAGCTCCACCTACCTCTCCGGATCAGCTCCAGCAATGCTGTGCATCCAGTTCACATCCAAATTACACTTGGCTGCTCATAGTCCACAACTACATCCTATATTTTTAAGGCCATAAGTCTTTCTGCATGCCCCTCCCTCTGGCTTACCTACATTCTCCATCCTAAAGTCTACTCAAGTGGCAAAAAAAAAAAAAAAAAAAAAAACAAACAACTGCTCAGCCAGCACCGCGGCTCAATAGGCTAATCCTCCGCCTTGCGGCACACCGGGTTCTAGTCCCGGTCAGTGAGCCGGATTCTGTCCCGGTTACCCCTCTTCCAGGCCAGCTCTCTGCTGTGGCCCGGGAGTGCAGTGGAGGATGGCCCAAGTGTTTGCCCCTGCACTCTATGGGAGACCAGGAAAAGCACCTGGCTCCTGCCATCGGATGAGCGCAGTGCGCTGAAAGAACAGGGCCATCAAAGAAGGAGGTACCTTTCTCTGAAGGGAGGAGAGAACCTCCACTTTGACCCTGTCGGAATAAGATCGAAGTCGGCGAACCCTAAAGACTTCCATAGCCTCAGCAACTCATGACTAGAGCCTAGGGAGATTACTGACGCCATAAACAAGGGTGTCAAATTGTTAAATCAACTTCAGGAGTCACTGTGTACTTACGTCTCATGTGGGATCTGTCCTTAATGTGTTATCCAATGTGAAATAATGCTATAACTAGTACTGAAACAGTATTTTACACTTTGTGTTTCTATGTGGGTGCAAACTGATGAAATCTTTACTTAGTATATACTGAATCGATCTTCTGTATATAAAGATAATTGAAAATGATTAAAAAATCTTGGTGTTAAATTGGAAATTGCATAGATAATTAATCAATTTTTTTTAAAAAAAAATCATGTAGGATCTCTGTCCTTAATGTGCTATACATTGTGAATTAATACTATAACTAGTACTCCAACAGTATTTTCACTTATTTTCACTTTGTGTCTCTATGTGAGGGCAAACTGTTGAAATCTTTACGTAATATGTACTAAACTGATCTTCTGTGTATAAAGAGAATTGAAAATGAATCTTGATGTGAATGAAAGGGGAGAGGGAGCGGGAAAGGGGAGGGTTGCGGGTGGGAGGGAACTTATGGGGGGGGAAGCCATTGTAATCCATAATGTACTTTGGAAATTTATATTCTTTAAATAAAAGCTTTATAAAAAAAAAAGCTGCTCAAATGGCAAATACTATATAAATATTTACAAATCTGGAAAACCTCAGAAAGCTAATACACATCTGGTCCCAAGCATTTCGGAGAAGGGATCCTTAATCTATACCCTGCAAAAAGATCTTTCCCTATCTGGGGTCCATCCTAAGCCATTTCCAAACCAGGAAGATTGTCTGGAAAACCACCCACAAGCAAATAACTAAAGCAATAACTAACAACAATCCCCGCTAAGAGCTGAAGCAGGAGCAGAAGAGAGCAATGCCCTCCTCCAGTACCTGTTCCCCTTTCGGCAGCCAGTCCATGAGGCTGGCTCAAGGCAGAAGCACAGAAGAGATTCAAAGAGGAAGTCTTCCAGGACCATTTCCAATGCAGCCGCACAGGACTGAGAACCAGACCCTCTGCTGGTTCCAAGAGTAAAACAGGTTCAAATCAACTGTTTCAATGAGATACCACCGGTCAAGGCCGAGGTCAAGATCTGGGCCCCATCAACAGGACAATGAATCCATGCCTTGGCCAGACCCAAAAACTCTAAGGAATCCAAGAGAGGTGGCATTATGGAGGTGGAACAACAGGAAAGCACGGGCAAAAGTAATCTGAGGTGTCAGCTGGCTCAGTGAGTATCTGAGGAAGGAGGGGTGTGCGACTGGCACATGAGGACGGCAACACATTCCTTGTTGACCTGAGTGGTGCTCACCCTGTGAAAATTCATCCACTGTATACTTATTTCTCTCCCCAAGCTTTCATTTGCTTATGTCAGAAAAACAAATCCATACCCCATAGAGTTGTTCTAGAAACAGTGTATTTGAAATACTAAAATATTAAACTATATATTAAATAATAGTTTATATATTAAAATAATTAAATATAATCTACTAAAGAGAGAGTGGTCTAGGACAAGGTACAAAGGTAGGACTCCAAAAATGATAACCACACCACCAAGTTCCCACACAAGGAGATACAAACTATATTCTGCTCCAGTCGGTTCACGCATGACTACGGGGATGGGGAAGGAAGCAGAAGGGGGTTCCCAGGGACTCTCCAAACAAGTCCTGAATAACAATCAGTCCAGAAAGATTAATCGCTTTGGGGAACAAATACAAGCCCTCCTCCCCTCTCCCAGGCCAGGTGATTGGACTCCTCCTTCTGGCCCTGTGAAGTGCACAGGGGAGCAGCTCACAGAGAATCAGGAAATGATAGTGTGGAAGAGAACCTGCACTGAAATTACTACAAACCCCAGGTTTTATATTGGGAAAGCTGAAGAGTAGGGAAGCTGCGTAACTTGCCCAAACCCACGCTGCTGGAAGACCCAGGTTTCCCGACTCCAGCTAGAGTTCTTCCCCTCAATCAATGGGAAATGACTCTGGATTTCTGAGTCCATCCATGGGGAACCATGGGCTCCTCCCTACTTCTGCAGCAATACTGGCAATCACGCAAGCAAAGCACCAGGGAAAGATTTGTTCTGGTCTCTTTCCGTGTTGGTCTGTGACAGAGCCGTCTGCTCCCACAGTGTGACCATGGTGAAACAGCCACAGCCGGATGGAAAGTGCTCAGCTCTGCAGGCCAGACTGGAATTCCGTGAGCCCTGGACCTGACACGGAGCACGTGTGTTTGCACCTTCTTGGCCTGCTGGCAAATGGATGCCTCCCATCAGCATCTCACAAGTGTAGGCAGAGATAATAAATTACAATTTGTATGATAATTAGATATATGCTATGATATGCATTCTTATTATTCATCATTCAATTGCTTCCAAAATCATGCTTAGAGAAACCCAAGTAACTTCACATGCTCCCTCCCCCATTTTAAAAAAAGAAAAAAGTGGTTGTCTAAGTATTTTGTCATTATACAAAGCATTTATAAATCCTACTCTTTCCAAATTAGAAAAATGAACTTGTTATTTCCCTCCTGGAAGTAAGGTTACCATCGTCTTCAAGGAAGGCACTGAGGAGAGAGAATTAGAATCCAGATTTTCAGAGCTCGTTGTACACTAAGTTGAACTGATTATAAAGTTAAAGATTTGAAAACCAAAAATTGAGTCTAAGCAACTGTAAGATAATCCATTAAGAAGTTAGATTTCAATTTTCAAGAAGGAAAAGTATTGTGCTAATAGTCATTAATCAAAGAGTTTCAGAAGTGGAAATGCAGCTTTATAGAGGGCATCAGAAAAGAAGTCACATAAGGGTAAGTATCTTTTGAAAGAAATTCAGTCATTCATTCCATAAATATGAAAATATGAGTTTCTACTTGTGCCAGGTATTGTTCTCCGCTTTGAAGCTACAGCAGTGAACAAAAGTCTTTGTTTTCACACAGCTGCCATTCCAGTGCTCTTAAGCAGCAAAGTAAATACCAAGTTTTCAGAAAGACCACAGTAACTGAGACAGTGCAAACACAGATGCCCAGATATCTCAACCCATTAGCCAAGCATGTAGCCTTCAAGGTAGGATTCAATTACTCCTGTACCTTGAAAGCAAGACATCACAGTAAAAATGTCTTCCTTTTTAATCATTTTATTGTATTCACTTAAGACACACAATTTAGTAAATTTTGACATATGTAATACACCTAGTAGACATACACGACTCTATCACTTCCTAAAATATCATCATACCTCCTTGTCATCACTCTCAACATCTCCCTGTACCACCACCCCAGGCAATCTCTGATTTTCTATCACTATAGATTAGTTCACGTTTTCTAAAACAGAAATCAGTGTGGTTTCCTTCATGTAGCATATTTCAGAGCCATACACACCACTGTGTGTATCAATCCTTCATTTCTTTGTTTGCTGAGTAGCAATCTACTTTGGTGAACATTTGGGTTAGTTGGGTTTGGGGCTATCACAAACAGAGCTGCCTGACCCTGACAGATGCTCTCACCCCCTGAGGCACAGTCTGCAGCAGCCCTGTTTCATGAAGCCATCTCTGAAGATTCCCAGCCTAGCACTTCCCACTTTCTCGTTCTGGTTGCCTACAGAAGCTAGGATGCACCACTTGCAAAAAATGGGGAAGACACACATTTACCCTGGAATTACATATCAAAGATCATAAAAACCCACCCTGCCTTATTTCCAGTCTTACCTGTGAACATTAGATACGCTTGCAGTAACCAAGATTCCATAACACATTAACACCAGCACAAAAAGATGTATAGAATACCTTTAAGACATAAAAGGGGGGGGAATATTGAATATATTTCATATTAACATAGCTACTGCCCACTGTACTGCTGCCACTTCACCCCCTCTCTTACCAGAAAGCAAGAGATCAGTTAACTCATGTTTATGTAAGAGAAAAATCCATCAAATGGATGCTCTGTGTAATTAAGATACTGTATCTTGAAATGACATGAGGAAGTCAAGACATAGTTTGCCAGTTGCAACATTAATAATGTCAAGAATCCATAAAAGGAATGCTTATACTTTTTTCTCCTATACAATTGAGAGTGCAGAGAAAGTTCTTTCTTTGGGACTATATTAGTATTTTTTTAAAGTTGTAAAGTACCAGTACTGGGGCAGGGTTTGGCATAGCTGTTCAGATACCACGTGGGATGCCCACATCCAATATCAGAGTGGTTGGGTTCTGGTCCTGCCTGCTCTCCCAATTCCAGATAAGGTTCACCCTGGGAGCCAATGGATGGATGATGGTTCAAGTACTTTGGTCCATCCCTGCTACTCATATGGGAGCTCATATTGACTTCCAGCATCCTTGCTTCAGCCAGGCATTTGGGGAATGAATCAATGGATGGAAGATCTCTCTGTCTGCCTGTCTGTCTGCCTCTTCCTCCCAGCCCCCGCCCATGTCTGTCTGTCTGTCTGTCTCTCTCTCTCCCTTTCTCTCTCTCCCTTTCTCCCTCTCCACCTTTCAAATAAATAAAAATAGCTATATAATTTTTTAAAAAATAATAATAAAGTACCAGTACCAACACTAAGCTTCCTCATATACTAAGACTTTTACCTAGAGAATGATTCCAAATACTCTTTTTTTCTCAAATTTTTGTTAAGGATAAGGAGAAATATTAGAGTATCCGGAATAAATTCACGAATTTCCTGAAGATGTACTTCTAGAAATGTTGGCCCCTGTTTAAAACTTCTTCCCAAGAAATGCTCCTCCCGGCACAGGTGCCCAGCTTACCTGACAGAGGGAAGTCCAGGCCACTGGTTTCAACAGAGGTGCACTACAGTTATTGTTCTACTCTGACAACATGCAAGACCAACAGCAATGTCTCTAGCAGTGATGCAAGAAATACACCACCATCTACTAAGATGAGGAAAAGTTCCTCCCAGGGAAAGATTGAACCTTAAATGACCTGAGGTGGGAGAGATGCACATATAGAAGTCTAGCATTTTTTTTTTTAAAGATTTCCTTTTTACTTATTGGAAAGGCACAGTTACAGAGAGACAGGGAGAGTCGGAGAGAGAAAGAGAGAGAGAGAGAGATCTTTCATTTGCTGGTTCACTCCCAAAATGTCTGCATTTGAACCCAGCTTCTTCTGGGTCTCCCACATGGGTTGCAGGGGTCCAAGCACTGGGCCATCTTCCACTGCTTTCCCAGGTGCATTAGCACAGAGCTGGCTCAGAAGTGGAGCAGCCAAGACTTGAACTGTGGCACCCACATGTGATGCCAGCATTGCAGGCTGCAACTTAACCCGCTACGCCACAATGCTGGCCCCAGAATCTAGTTTTAATCAAAAAATTCAAAGCACTGATTTCCAATGGGTAGCAAATTTCCTGGAGATTCCTGCAACATCCCCACTATTTTACATATTTATAATATTATAAAATGTTACAAGATGGTGTTCCTTATCTTAATGTAATGTTAAGAATACTGTCACAAAACATCCAAAAGATAAAATATGAGAACTGTGAAGCTCATACTCACCAGCCAAAACAGAAGATGGAGAAATAGATGCCCAAAAGGGTGGCAAAGGCATGACGGACCTTGGAACTGGTTTTACAGGGAGTCAAGTAGATGCGAAACCAGAAGGCAGCACACAAGGCAAAGAGCTGGCAGGCCACAAAATTCACCTAGGGGAGGAAAAGACAGAGGAAAAATCTGCCGTTCTGTTGCCTACACGTGAATTTGCTCTTGGTTTCCCATATTTCCGTATCAAGATTGGATTGGGTTTTATTCTCTAGGAGAGTACTGGTTTAAGATGAAAGTCGAAGGTAACAGTACCCTTGTGGGGTATCAGAAGGGACAACCCCAACAGTTTCTGCTCCAACCCATAACACTGGCCAAGGTTGCTTTCCCAGCCCAAGCAGGGGCTTTGTGGGTGAAGGCCTTGCTGACTGCGAGGTCTGTTTGCAGCCCTCCGGAGCCACCCTACGAGGAAGATTGCATTCTCCCTGAGATGCAAAGTCAAGCCAGAGACGTCCCTTGTGGATACCTGGGAAATCAAATGCATCCCCAAAGGGATCACCAGTTACTTCTGACTCTCATGTTTTCATTTTAATTTAGCACCAAATAAGCAAGAGTGTTCCTCAAATTCACGCTATAATGCTTCAGAAGAGACCTAGTGCTACACTGAACTTCTGACGCCCAGCCTGGCCAACTCTGCAAGGCAGGCACCAGATTTCTTTCAAAAAAGTTCAGTGATCGATTTCACAAGAATATTCCACCTGAAAGAAAACATAAACCAATCCTTGGAGACCTACAGGGAGGAACAGGTGATTTTAAAAACATAACAAACATGGGGCCGGCGCTGTGGCGTAGCGGGTTAATGCCCTGGCTAGAAGTGCCAGCATCCCATATGGGCGCCAGTTCAAGTCCTGGCTGCTCCTCTTCCGATCTGGTTCTCTGCCATGGCCTGGGATAGCAGCAGAAGATGGCCCAAGTCCTTGGGCCCCTGCACCCGTGTGGGAGACCTGGAAGAAGCTCCTGGCTCCTGGCTTCAGATCAGCACAGCTCCGCCCATTGAGGTCATCTGGGGAGTGAACCAGCGGATGGAAGACCTCTCTCTGTAACTCTTTCAAATAAATAAAATAAATCTTAAAAAAAAAAAAAAACAGAAATGTATCTGTTAAATTAAGTTAAAATTCCAAATCCATTAAATGGCTTTAACCATTCGTGAAAACTAGAGAAGTAATTTGGTCTCTTCAAAGTATTCTGAATGAAATACTTAATCAAAAAAGATTGAAGATATGAATAAATTTCAATTTTAGGGTCCTTGGTTTCTCAGGCCACAACACTGACTATTAATGAAGCTCAGTGGGGTTGTGCTATGGGTTGGGGCTGGTCAGCGCAGACATCAGCTCCACTTGAGCTCCCTTTGTTTTCCCAATTAAAAAAAAAAAAAACACTTTAGGCCCATAGATAATATTACATTCAATGAATTTTTGTTTAATGTTTTCATTGGCTGTATTGTGTCCCCTCTATTTGGAGAATATTTCTCAGCAAACTTTCCAAAGTGTTGTTCCACCTTCACTTTCTACTTTGAAAGACAGAGAAGAGCAGCAGTTAGCCTAACGGTGAAGATGCCCACATTTCACATCGGAGCACCTCGGTTTGATACCAGGCTCTGATTCCTGCCTCTTGCTTCCTGCTAATGCAAACCTTGAGAGGCAACAGTGATGGGCTCAAACAACTGGGCTCCTGTTACCCAGGCAGGAAACCTGGCTGGAGTTCTCAACGCCCAGCCTCAGCATCCTAGCTGTTGTGGGCATGTGGGGAGTTAACCAATGGATTGGCGCCCTTGCTCTGTCTTTGTCTCTCTCTCTCACTCTTACTTGGTCTCTCAAAAACAGAGAGGGGGTAATCGAGGGATGGGGAAAGGCCAATGGGTGTTAAGTTACAGTTAGGAGAAATAAGCTCTGGTGTTCTGTTGCACACTAGGATGACTACAGATAATGACAGTGCACTGCATTATTTTCAAAAAATTAGAAGAAACGAAGCTGGTGCTTTGGCACCAAGAGTTAAGCCACAGCCTGTGATGCCAGCATCCCATATAAGCACCTGTCCATGTCCTGTTAGCCACCAGGACATGAACAGGTGCTCACTGGTAATGGACCTTAGAAATCAGCAGAAAATGGCCCAAGGGCTTGGGCCCTTGCCAACCATGTAGGAGACCTGGATGGAACTTCAGGCTCCTGGCTTGGGCCTGGGCCAGCCCCAGCTGTTATGGCCATTTGAGAAGCGAATCAGCAGACAGAAGATCTATCTCTTCCTCCCTCTAACTCTTTTAAATAAATAAATAACTATTTAAAAGTTAATTTAAAAAACTAGAAGGAAGGACATTGAACACTTTTACCATAAAGAAATGATAAACATTTGATGATATATAGTTATGCTGATTTAAGTATCATATAATATATTCAAGTATTGAAATATCACATGGCACTCCATAAATATATGGGACTGAATGTATCAATTAAAAAGTGAAACAGAGGGCTGGCGCCATGGCGCAGTAGGTTAATCCTCTGCCTGCAGCGCCAACATCCCATACGGGTGCCGGTTCTAGTCCCGTCTGCTCCTCTTCCAATCCAGCTCTCTGCTGTGGCCTAGGAAAGCAGCAGAAGATGGCCCACATGCTTGGGGCCCTGCACTCGCATGGGAGATCTGGAAGAAGCTCCTGGTTCCTGGCTTCGGATCGGCGCAGCTCTGGTCATTGCAGCCAATTGGGGAGTGAACCAATGGAAGGAAGACCTTTCTCTCTGTCTCTCTCTTGCTCACTGTCTGTAACTCTACCTCTCAAATGAATAAATAAAATCTTTTTTTTAAAAAAAAAAGTGAAACAGAGAGACAATGAATTATGAGCCTGCCCTACATGATTTGGTCACTTTTTTTCCCCTAGGTTCAATCAGCAACCCACAACTGGCACAAACAAAAATATTATATACAGAGAAAGGTAATAACCTTAGCAAGAATAAAAATGTTAAGGAATCAGCAACTGAAAAGTCAAAAAAGTGATGACCATATCTGTAGATCATCGGTCATATGTTCATTTATCCTCATAGCTCAAGGGCCAGTCCACAGCCACAGCAAAATAAATTATCTCAGGACACTGGCCATGGCAAAGCTTGTTCCATTCATGTTGGCTTGGCCAGTAGCTACTGAGCATCTCCAAGGTACCACTTGGAGACTGAGTGAGTTCAAAGTCTTAGACCTAATGCATCTCACAACCCATCTCCCAGGCTGAGGGCTGCAGAGAGGCAGGAGAGCTGGCAGACCTGGAACATTCTTATGGTTGGATTGAGAATACGGAGGGCGAACCTGCCACCAGGAGCCAGAGAAGGAACTGTGGGCAGCAGCAGGTACAGCAAGAAGATGTCAACACTGTCAAGATGGCAGGGATGAGTTCCAGGTGAGCAAGGCCAACAAGGCTGCAATGGGAGGACCAGACACCCTCACCAAGGCCAAGGCGGTCTGCAAACCCCTTGGGGCTCAGATCATCCCTAGGTGAAGAAGTGGACACCTGTTATGTAAGCAGGCTATACAGGAAGTGAGCTGCCTAAAATTGGCAATACAGCTTAAAGGCTAAATTGTTTAGTAGGGAGAGATATTAAAAATCATACTTTTGGTGGCCAGCACTGAGGCCCTGGTCTGCAGTGCTGGCATCCCATATGGGTGTTGGTTCGAATGTCCACTGCTCTGCTTCCTATCCAGCTTCCCAATAATTTGCCTGGGAAAGCAGTGGAGGATGGCCCACATGCTTGGGCCCCTACACCCTCATGAGAGACCCAGAAGAAGCTCCCCACACCGGGCTTCAACCTGGCTCAGTCCTGGCTATTGTGGCCATTTGGGGAGTGAACCAGCAGATAGAATCTCAATCTCTCAATCTCTCTCTCTCTCTGTAACTCTGCCTTTTAAATAAATCTTTTAAAAAATCATACTTTTGGCATATGATCCATGTCTATAATTCTGAATCTGCTTTTGGAAATGGTAAGAAAAGTTTATCACAAAAACATACACGTCAGCATCATTTATTATTCCAAGAAGAAGGAATGTAAAAGTTCAACAATTAGAAAACACACTGACCCTAGCATCGTGGTGCAGCACGTTAAGGCGCCGCTTGCAGTGCCGGCATCCCACATGGGCACAGCTTATGTCCCAGCTTCTCCACTTCCAATCCAGCTCCCTGCTAATGGCCTGGGAAAGCAACAGAAGATGGCCCAAGTGTCTGGGTCCCTGCCACCCACGTGGGAGACCTGGATGAAAGCTCCTGGCTTCAGCCTGACCCATCCACTGAACCAGTGGGTGGAAGATATCTTTCTGTCTCCCTTTGTTACTCTTTCAAAATGATTTTTAAAAAATCAAAAAAATAAAAAGAAAAGAAAAGACACCTGTGAGCACATGAAGCCCAAGAAGGATGCACCTGCCTCACCAACCTTTTTAAGTGTAATATGGGATCCCTGGAAAAGGCTGGAATGAAACTCCCTGTTTACTTTTTCTGACCCATTTTCCCTTAATAAAGCCCTCACATTCCTGTGTACTTATCTCACTTTCCAAATAAGTCCTGATCTTAAAAAAAAAAATGGGAGTATTTGCTAGAAGCCATAACTTTTGGTTGACCCCTGGAAAGCTATTCATTGGATAACTAAACACTGAATACTAGGAAAAAATGAGGAGACATTATTTACTGGGGAAAGAAATGAAAGCAAAAGCCAGCTAAAAGGAGGACAAGAGAGAGAGTAATCATGGTAAACATTACCAATAGAATAGAATGCCATCATTAAAAATGGTTTAATAAAGCACCTCTAAGAAAGCATTCACTATAGCTAATAAAAAGGGACGTATAAAATTGTGTATGTACTTACAATTATGTTTAAAAAGTAGCATATAAAAAAGGCAAAAATAACATGTAAAAATGAATATGTCAGTTTTATCAAGATAGTGAGAATATAGGCAATTTTTTTTTTTACAAATTTGGAATTGTAAAACTCCATGAGGAATTTCCCATACACACACACACACACACACACACACGCATCCTTCTCGATTCTATTTCTGCATTGCCAGGATTGCATTTACTAGCATCTTCTACAAATAAAGTTTAAGGATAAGTTAGGCATCAATGCAAGAAATCAATTGTGGAAGAATTTAATCCTAAAGAAAGCACACTTATTCCAGGCAGCAAAATGTCAAGAGTAACAATGTGGGTGGTCAGAAAGAGTGGAAATATGTACCCTGATCTTTAATAAACCCTTCACATTTAAAAGGAACACAGGCAAAGCTTTTACATTTCTACTCATCCACTCCCTCCAGAAAGCTGCACTTTCGTTCCTGACATCCAACAATATGCTCTCCACAATTAGAGCATTGTGTGGGCCCTCCTGCATATGGAAACAAGAACAACTGCTTCGATCAGACTCCTAAACGCAAGCAAGACTGACATAACTCAGATCCAGCAAGAGCTCAATTTCCACCCCTCCTGCAAGATGTCAAAGGCACTGCAAAAAAAATAATAATAATAATAATAAAATACATGCCCAATTATTTGACTTCTTATTTCACCAATCACAATCAAGCTGTGCTGCAGTTTTCAAACACAAGTCTTAAATCTTTCTATTCTACCTGGCTGCCAGAAAGGCATTAGGTGGGGATCTCTATTGGCCTTCTTATTCTCGCTCCCCTCCAAAAAAAAAAAAAAAAACTTTGCCAGGAGCTAAAAACATTGGCCCTTCTTCCTAACGAAGAGAAGCAAACAGGCTATTTTTAACAAACAGTAAATATTAACAGTCCAAAATTATTTCCCCAGGGGATCACCAGTAAGGTGCATGCAACTGTTCTGGGCTGGAATGCTTTCCTCGGCTACACTGCCTTTTACGCTCCGAGACAAAAATGAAGCTAATTAAACAATTCCTTACTTAAAGACCAGCCATTCTTCCTCCACTCACAGGATTCTTTTGCATTGCCCCTACATACATATGTGTGCAGAGAAGAGCACTAAAAATGCTATTTCTCCCTATGTCATAGAACAAAAAGTGTTTGTAGCACACTCTAGCTACTTTAGCACATTCAAAGAGATCCTTGTTAAATCTTCATTCCAAACTCCTTGGAATGTCAGCAAGAAATGTTTTTAAATGTGTAATGAGCCCTGTTTTCTATTTTCTAGGCTCAGGAATGAGCAAATATTATTTAAGAATTATCACTGATGTACATAATGAGAACTGAGATTCTCCCTGGCATTTTGTCTCATCCTAACAATCAATGCCATTTACTGAGGCTTACCATGTGCAGGGCCGTGATAAAACTCACATAACTGACTCCAGTTAAGGCTTCCCACATGCTTATGAAGGCCTCCCATGTTCCACAGGGGGGAAAGGAAGAACAAAGTGGTGAAGTACAAAGCTAGGGAGTGGCACAGCTGCAGTTTAAAACTCGGCCTGAATTCATACCCATACAGTATTGCCTCTTTGAAGTTCAACATTCTCCCCAGAAATAGGATCACTTGGGGGAAATTCAGTAGCTACCTGTATTTAACTTCCTGGGAGTCTCAGAACAAAAGACCACGGAGTTGGTGGCTGACACCACTCCTACACTCTTGGTCCTGGAAGTCCAAGATCAACCTTGGACAGGCTGGCTTCTTGGGAGGCCTCTCTCCCTGACCCACATCTTCCCTTGGTGTATTTGTGTCCATGCATCCTCTTCTTAAAAGAACACCACTCAGAAATCGACTATGCTAATGGCCTCAGCGTACCTTGATCACCTCTTCAAATACTCTCCAAATACAGTCCCCCTCTCAGGTCTTGGCAATGCAACTTCAGCCCGTAACACACTGTCCAGTAAAAATCTTTCACTCCAACACACAGAATGAAGATTTCATTTCCATTCTCTACAGGTGGAAAGCACGGAAGATGGAAACCAAAGGCTGTGTGGAATGATGTAGGCCTTGACACAAAGCATCAATGCCCTCCTGGAGGTACCTCCCCCACTACAACTACAAATCACCCTCGACCACTGCCCCATGTCCATCATAACCTTGCTGGCCTACTCAGGGTTTGTGCACCGTGAGAAAGGTCATTAGCCTCTGGCCTTTGTTTCAAACACACAAGTTTAAAAGTACAAATAATCAGTATCTACTGAGCATGTAGTATGTGCCAGAGGTTCTTCAAACACTGACTGCTCTTCTAAATGTCTCACATCTACTCTGCCATTTAATCTTCTCAATAGCCCTCAACCCACTACCTTGGAAACTGAGACACCAAGTACCCCAAACTCCCTACTCTAAGCACAGTCAAATGCCAAGTGCACAGTCACCCCAGGTGAGTGCCTCTCTGGACCAGCTGTGCACGAGGGAGACTTGAATTAAGCTGCAAGGGCTGACAGTCAGTCCTTCCAACAACTGGCCTTTGAGGCTGGCAGAAAGTCTCTCTCTCTCACTGGAGTCTATATTCTCACATACCAAGCCTCCTTCCCCCACTGCAGGGTAAGACATCCAGGCTCTCTGGAATGAGGCAGTCCCTCCTGCTTCTCAGAGAACAAATCCTGACACGCACACTTGGTTAGGTTTAAATTGAACAGGAAGAATTCTGGCTTCCCTTGTTCTGCAATATCATGCCACATGGATGAGCTCCCATTCAGAATGGAAGCCCTATAAAAACTGACTCCAAGGGATAGAAGGGGGAATAAATAAGTATGCTGCCTCTTCTGGCCATGGCCAGGGAAATCTTGAAATATGTCTGCCTCCAGCTTGTCTCCCTCCCCAGAACCAAATCCTTATAACCCTTGGCCCAGCACACTGGGGAGACTGGAGAGCATTCAGGATCACTTTGGAGACCTTAGACCCCGTCAGTAGACATGTTGGCACTCACCTCCCCAGAATATGACATTTCCCTAGGAGGCTCAATTCTACTGCTAGCCATTTTAAAAAGTTAGTAATAATAAGAGTGATAACTCACATTTATGCCACTGACTACACACTGGAAAGCGGTTCAAGTCCTCCTGCCTGTGTAACTCCTACATTTTCACAACTCTGAGGCTCTCTGAGGTATCATTGCTATAGATAATGAAACTACATCACAGGGAGGTTATGAAATTGACCCCCAGATCACACATAGTCCATGAAAACACTAGAATTGAAACTCAGGGAGTATCATTCCTGAGCGCCTCTGCAGAGCCACATCCCAGGTTCACATTAACTCAGCTCCTCATGTGATGTCAGCATCCCAATCTCCAGATGAGGAAGCCAGACCCCAGTGAGAGCAAGTGACACAGCCCCAGCCTGAATTCCTGTGATCCTCCACCAGGCCTGGATGTGGGGCAGAAGACCAGTGGGACCCATCTAGAAATAAAGGCCTGAGTGAACAACCCTGGGGCTCCATGGAGAGTGAGGACACACACAGCTGAGGAGGAAGATCACTGAATGACTGTGGGCGGCTTTATCCTCCTGACCATGGCCTGGGTACGTCAGGTTTTAATTTTTATTTATTTGAAAAGTAGAGAGAATCAGACAGACAGAGAGGCAGAGAGAGATCTTCCATTCACTGCTTCATTCCTCAAATGTCCACAACAGCTGGGAACGGGACAGGCTGAAGTCAGGAACTCAGTACTGAATCCAGGTCTCTCACACGGGTAGCAAGGACCCAAGTATGTGAGCTATCACCTGCTGCCTCCCAGGGTTCATGGGAGCAGGAAGCTGGGCTTGAAAGGGCAGCTAGGACTAGAACCCAGGCACTCCGATATGGAATGCAGGTGTCCCATTTTAATCACTTTACCAAACACCCACCCTGTTGTTGGGTTTTAAACACAAATGGAGACCATCACCAACAGCTACAGGTACATGATATGTATACATGATGCATGCACACAAGTATAATGTATACATGTATTTAAAATATAATGCATACTTATATACAGTTATATCACATATATGCATACAAGTGTTTACAATGGAATGTATCTACTATGTGAGATATGCATGTACATCACATGGAAGTAGACCAGTGACACACAACCCCCAAGCTGGGCCTGACACCTCCTTCTCTCCTGTTTCCACACTGAAAAGGAACACCACCTTGCAAGGTTATAAGGGATAATAACAACACCTACTCCACAAGACTGTAGTGGGCACTCAATGAAATGTCAAAGAACTTAATTAACTATAAAGCTCCACAAGCAAGTGACAAACGGTGAAGTTAGCTACTCAGCATGAATACTAAGACAACAGAGCTCAACACTGAACACTGGAATCAACCAGAGAACTGTTTAAAACAATAAAAAAATTAAAAAGGGTAAATGCTATGTTACAAAGTTCTAGGGCCCCACACTGGATCACAATCAGGGACATAGGGCCCAGGCATTTTTTTTTTAAGTTCTCTGGCTGACTCTAATACACAGCCAGGGCTGACAGCCACCGGCCTGGACTTTTTGAGAAGCAGAGGAACAGGAAAAGCTCTTCCATCTACTGGTCCACTCCCTCAAATGCCCAAAATAGCTGTGGTTGTGTTGGGGCCAGAAACAGGAGTCTGGAACTCAATTCAAGTCTCCCACATGAGCGGCAGAAACCAATTCCTTGAGCCATCCTTGCTGTCTCCCAAGGTCTGCATTGGTGGGAAGCTGGAGTCAGGAGCCAGAGCTGGGAATCAAACCCAGGTACTCCAAGGTGCAATGATGACATCTTCACTGCTAGGCTGAAGACCTGCTCCAAACAGCTTCAGTTTGGTGACTACGTGGCAGAGTAATTAAAAGCCTTAATTAGGCACAAAATATACAAGAGAATCTTAGAGTATTAGAAGTCATCTGGTTCAAGCCCCTCATTTTGCTGGTAAGGAAACTGGGCTACAGAGGGAAATGGTCACTGTGGCCTGAATCTCTTGACCTTACAGGTAGATGGGCTTCCACTTTGTTAATGGATTCAACACTATACGTCCAACATGAACTGCGACATCTTTATTGACACTTGGCTTACAAATTATCCATGCACTTGAATTTCCAACACTCCCTCGCCATGCCATACCTTGCCTCATGAACCAGCAGTGAGCTACAAGAAAGGTTTAGTACACAGAACCTTGCAGAAGTTTTAAAAATGAAATAGGGCGCAGCTCAATAGGCTAATCCTTCGCCTGCAGCACCGGCACACCGGGTTCTGGTCCCGGTTGCTCCTCTTCCTGGCCAGCTCTCTGCTGTGGCCAGGGAGTGCAGTGGAGGATGGCCCAAGTCCTTGGTTCCTGCACCCCATGGGAGACCAGGAGAAGCACCTGGCTCCTGGCATCAGATCAGTGCGGTGCGCCAGCCGCAGCGCACCGGCCGCAGCAGCCATTGGAGTGTGAACCAATGGCAAAGGAAGACCTTTCTCTCTGTCTCTCATTGTCCACTCTGCCTGTCAAAAAAAAAAAAAAAAAGAAATAGGCAGGGGCCAGTACTGTGGCAAAGTGGGTAAAAGCCGCTGCTTGCAGTGCTGGCATCCCATATGGGCGCTGATTCAAGTCCCGGCTGCTCCACTTTCAATCCAGCTCTCAGTGGAATGATGGCCCAAGTCCTTGGGAACCTGTACCTGTGTGGGAGACCTGGAAGAGCTCTTTGCTCCTGGTTTTGGATCAGCCCAGCTCTGGCCGCTGCAGCCAATTGGGGAGTGAACCAGCAGATGGAAGACCTCTCTCTCTCTCTGCCTCTCCCCCTCTCTCTATGTAACTCTTTCAAATAGATAAATAAATCTTTATTTTAAAAAATGAGTAGGCATGGCCCAGTGTGGTACAGCAGATTAAGCTGCTGCCTGTAATGCTGGCATCCCATATAGCCACTGGTTCAAGTCCTGGCTGCCCCACTACCAATCCAGCTCTCTGCTACTGTGTTTGGGAAAGCAGTGGAAGACAGCTGAGATCTTTGGGTCCCTGAACCCATGTGAGAGTCCCAGATGGAGTTCTGGGCTCTGGACTTTGGTTGTGGCCATTTGGAAAGTGAACAATTGGATGGAAATGATTGCTCTCTCTATAACTCTGCCTTTGACATAAAAAATAAATCCCCCTTTAAAAATTAATAGAGAAACCAATTGGTCCATAGAAAAGGCATAAAACTTTTCCAATATGATCTAACTATATCCTATATCCCCAAGACTCAATAAAACACATTATAAAGGCTTCAAGTCCATTTTTTTCAGGCATCTTGTAAAACTACAAGTACATGAAGTCAATAAAAAGGAGCCATAAAATCTATTTTTGTTTTATTACAAAATTAATAAATGCTCATTTAAACAAGTTGAGCCAATAGAGACAAATAACTGAAAAAGCTCACAGAGCCCTCACCCTTAACCTCTCACACCTACCAACCATCTTCCTTCTTAGCAGATTGGAGTATATTCCTTAATAGTTTTTCTATGTTTGTTTAAAACACCCAAAAATATATCCATATGCACTCATTTCTCCTTTAGCCTAAGATAACCATGGCTTCAAAATTCCTCTGTAACTTAATTTTTCACTCAACCAATGACAACTTTCCAAGATAGCTTTCAATTCATACTGAGCTCATTTGTACTTTTTAAAGCTGCACAGTAAGGGAGTATGAAGAATATTGTCCATTTTTTAGATTTTCATAAAGAACAGATAATCTCCACTCTATTCCTAGGTTGGAAAATACAGAAGGAACATTCCCACCTTCCCTATCTCTTAAGCCACTCACTTCTTCCTGCCAGGGGAGGTAAAATGGCTTACCCGACTGGTGGCATGTCTAGCCCAGGTCTTTGGGAACTTCTCTCTCCAGGATCCTGTACTTAGACAACAGCATTCTCTGCTTTGTGCTCCTTCCCACTGTCTGGCTCCCAGGGGTTGTGGGTGGTTTCTCAACAGCACCCATTATAGAGTGGGTAAGTCAGGCTCCCTCTAGGGTAAGGAGACAAGTAACCTCAGCTCTATCATTAATAAAGAAAATATGTTGGCTGGTGCTACGGCTCAATAGGCTAATCCTCCACCTTGCAGCGCTGGCACACTGGGTTCTAGTCTTGGTCAGGGCATTGGATTCTGTCCCAGTTGCCCCTCTTCCAGGCCAGCTCTCTGCTGTGGCCAGGGAGTGCAGTGAAGGATGGCCCAAGTGCTTGGGCCCTGCACCCTCATGGGAGACCAAGAGAAGCACCTGGCTCCTGCCATCGGATCAGCGCAGTGCGCCGGCCATAGCGCGCCGGTCGTGCCGGCCATTGGAGGGTGAACCACCAGCAAAATGAAGACCTTTCTCTCTGTCTCTCTCTCTCACTGTCCACTCTGCCTGTCAAAAAAAGAAAATATGTTAAAGTTCCTGTCTGTCTCCTGGGTCTTATTTCTAAATTGGCTCAACTTCTGTGATGGAAAACAAACAGTATTGTTTGTTAGTTGCCCAAAATTCCATCATTATGGAGTTGACATAATGTACTCACCATGCTATGACTTCCAAGTTTTTTCCAGTTTTTTTTCTATTGAGAATAGCACCATAAAAAACATCCTTATACCTATATCCTCATCTACTGGTAAATCTATGTCTACGAGATAAATTCCTAGCTTGTTCTAAGGGTATATTTATTTAAAAATTTTAATGAACACTGCTGAGGCTGGCATTGTGGCATAGCAAGCTAAGCTGCCACTTGCAACACTGCGCATCCCATATCAGACTACCAGTTCAAGTCCTGCCTGCTCCACTTCCCATCCAGCTCCCTGTTAATGCGCCTGAGAAAGCAGCAGAACATGGTCCAAGTACTCAGACCCCTGACACCCACCTAAGAGACCTAGATGGAGTCCTGGGCTCCTGGCATCAGCCAGGACCAGCCATGGCCATTGTGGCTATTTGTGGAGTGAACCAGAGAATGGAATATATATATATATGTATATGTATAGGTATACACACATATATATGTATATATACATATATGTATATATACATATATATATACACACACACATATATACATATATATATATCCCTCTTTCTCTGTTACTCTGCATTTGAAATGAAAAAATAAATAAGGCCATTTACATTCCCCAAAAGTTAAAGCAATTTTTACCCTCACCAATCGCAGTTCCCCCTCACACCTTTCAGCACTGGAGGTACCAACACACGTTCACGTTTTCAATAGGATGGTGGGGCCAGCGCTGTGTCTCACTAGGCTAATCCTCCGCCTGCGGCACCAGCACACCGGGTTTTAGTCCAGGCTGGGGCGCCAGATTCCGTCCTGGTTGCTCCTCTTCCAGTCCAGCTCTCTGCTGTGACCTGGGAGGGCACCGGAGGATGGCCCAAGTACTTGGGTCCCTGCACCCGCATGGGAGATCAGGAGGAAGTACCTGGCTCCAGCTTTGGATTGGCGCCTGTGCCCGTAGCAGCCATTAGGGGAGTGAACCGTCTCTCTCTCACTGTCTATAACTCTCTCTCTGTCTCTCTCTCTCTCACTGTCTAACTCTGCCTGGCAAAAAAAAAAAAAAAATAGGATGGTGGAAAACTAGTATTGCATTAATTTTAATTTGCACATCCCTGACTACTGGTTGATTTCCTCTTTATTTATTACCAGCCTTTTAACCAATGACCCAGATGAAGCAAGCACACAGATCCTTTTTAATCAATCAAAGGTAACTGAGAATTGGCATAGAGTTAGAACCCAAGTTAGAAAATCAGACTCCTGGGCTGGACTCCTACACCGACCTGCTCATTGTGCAACATTGGCCAAGTTCTTTAGCCTGTGTCTCTACTTCTTCTTTTGTGCGATGGAAATAATGTAGCTACCTTCACAGAATTAAATGAGTTAATACACAGTACGTGATTAGTGCACTTGACATAGCACTAAATGCTCAAAGTGTGCTAGACAGAGTCAGTACCACGTCTTTTGTTCCACCAAACTGTTTATCCAACACAGCAGCCAGGAGCAAAGCCCAAAGAAACTAATTAGAGTTCACCAAGTGGCAGAAAGCATATAAATGATTTAAAAACACTGCCCCTCAAGTCCCAAATACACAATGAGTTCCTACACAAAGAACAGATGTCCTAAATGTAAAAATGCAATCAGCCCATCTTTTTTTCCCAGGTGAGACCTGAGTTTTCAGTTGGCCTTTAAGGAGCCCACGTTCATTACTCAGTTCTTCATCTCTTCCTTATTTATTTAAAAATTCCTGGATAATGTGCTGTACATTGTGAATTAATACTATAACTAGTACTCCAACAGTATTTTCACTTTGTGTCTCTATGTGAAGGCAAACTGTTGAAATCTTTACGTAATATGTACTAAACTGATCTTCTGTGTATAAAGAGAATTGAAAATGAATCTTGATGTGAATGCAAGAAGAGGGAGCGGGAAAGGGGAGGGTAGCGGGAGGGAGGGAAGTTGTGGGGGGGAGCCATTGTAATCCATATGCTGTACTTTGGAAATTTATATTCTTTAAATAAAAGCTTTATATATAAAAAATAAAAATAAATAAAAATTCCTGGACAAGCAGTTAAAATTGCAAAGTTAATCAGACCTTGTAAGTCCATCCAGCAAAATGAATCAGTTATGCTATGATACTATGGTGTCATCCTTCTCACTGTCCCCAGCCACAGACACACAGGATATAACTGTTTCATGTCACTAAGGAGGCAGCAATACAAATATCATCAGTGTTTTCCCAGTGGGTAAAACCAAAAGGTTAAATAAGGTTATTTAACAAGAAATAGGGAAATGGACTCCCAAGTTGTTCTTTCCCATTGCCTGGTAAAACCAAAAAAACAAAGAAACAAACGAACGAAAAAAAAAAATGACTTGAACAGTTTCTTTTCTGGTGGATTTAAGAAAAACTTCTCCCCGCCAAGGAAAAAAGTGTCCTCCACAGCCATTACACTCTCTGGTCACCAAGAACACTGCCTGCAATTTCGGATGCTACCAGAAGTGAGATTTGGGGGACAATGGAAAATGTGGAACCAGAATTATATTTTCTTATGCAACACCCCATGGTGTGCAGGGTGTGACCAATTATCTCACAGTGTGTGTTGTGAAACTCTCAAAAAAACCTCAAAACAAAATTAACTTTAATTCAGTTTAATATGAAAATAAAACACATAGCATGTGACAGGCTAGCTGGTATATAAATGTCACCAGTCCAAGAGTGGAGGACAGGACCTGAGGCTGAGTGGCCACAGCACAACAGGGGACTGTCAAAACAAGAATATCTGTGATTCTGCCTGGTCGCTAGGAACTAAGCTATTTTCAGCTCTTCTTACGTAATCATCCTCTCCAAAATATGTGTATATAATAAAAGGGAACTTCAATGTGGACCAAGAGGCAAAGTAACTGCATGTCCTGTTTAAAACGAACCATACCCTACTCAACAGCAACTAGACAACAGCTATCAAAAGAAGAAAACAAGTTATCAACTACAGGCCAACAACAATTTAAACAGTAAACACAAGTTTTCCTTGGCACCTATTAATTCTCCCACCTCCCCATCTCTCTCCAGAGTCACAGGACAGAGAGAAGGGAAGGAACCATCCATGTCTCTCACATGAGTGGCAGGGGTTCAAGAACTTGAGCCATTTTCCACTGCTTTCCCAGGCCATTAGCAGGCAGCTGGATCAGAAGTGGAGCATCCAGGACCCAAACCAGTGCCCATATGGGATGCCGGTGCTGCAGGCGGCTTTACCTGCTGCACCACAGCAGCTGCTCATCTCTCATGCCTTCTTCAAACAAGTTATCCTTTTGCAAATTGCTTATTTCTTTGGGCACTGTTCCCATTAACTTTCTGTAAAGCATCAATGACTTCACCATTCTTCCACACAAGTTTTCATGATAAAGCGATGGATGGTCGTTGTTGCCTCAATTTCAACAGAATTCATGTTGCTCTGATAAGGGCTCTTTTCAAACCAAAGTGTAACCTTCTTAGAGCCCCAAACTAGATGCTGTTCAAGTATGTTATGACAAGTTAGTACAAATTTATTTTGGTGCCAAAAAAAAACTTTTGAAATTGATACAGTTTTTACATAACACACATTTTCCAGAGATCTTTTGAAAATCCTTCATATTAGTGATCCATTCAATTCTAACTCAATTTCTTATAATATTTTTAATACTTTGACAAGGATAAAGTGACTTAGCCTAAGGGAACAGGCTGACTCATTTCACATTGTGTCACCAGTGACTACATAGATAGTGATTGAATAAATATATTATACTGGCAAGAGTGGGAGGAGCAATACCAGGAGGTATCAGGGACTCGCCACAGCTGGGTTTAAAAAATAACAGTAACTTCCTTCGGAGAATGGGCGGGGGTGGGGGCAAGCACTGACCCTTTTCCTCCTTTCATGGCCACTGAGATTGGTTTATGGCAAGTCCATCACATTCATGCCCTGGTATCTGTGCACATGTCATCTGCAGCCTGAGATCATGTCTTCCCTAACAAGAGGAACCCTACCCACTCGATGCCTGCATTTCACAGAGACAAGACTCTTCCATGGCTCTTGTCACAACTGCCTGATATAGCCTGAGCTCTTCACCTTGCTCTAATCTGTAACCCCCCATTTCTTTCTCCAACCACTGCCACTCACCCTTGCCCTCACTCCTTGCCTTTTTCATGCATTCTCCAACGCTCCTGCCTGTCTTTTCTGATCCCCACTCCTGTCATTTTCCATCCTACACTCACTTCCACCATGTCTTAGAAACACCCCCCAGGTACCTTGCAAACCCCTTTCTTGCTCCACTCAACACTGTGGGCAGTGCATCAATCACATCCCACTCTCTGACCCTCACAGAATGAGCTGCTACAATTTTTTTTTTTTTTGCTAACTAGGCTCACCACATATCTGCATGCAATGAACCTGCCAATAAAATCCCACTTGGAGCTGCCCTTAGCAGCATTTGAATTGCTGGACTTCAAATAGGGCTGCTAATGAACTCTAAGTTTAGTACGAACTCCCCCTTCTACCACTTCTCAATTACCAATTACTGGTTCCTTTTCATTTTTAAAAATGTATTTATTTATACAAAGGGAACAAATTTCATGTATTTCATATACACAGTTTTAAGAACATAATGAGGGGCCAGCACTGTGGTGCAGCAGGTAAAGCTGCTGCCTGCAGTGCCAGCATCCTATATGGGCGCAAGTTCAAGTCCCGGCTGCTCCACTTCAGATCCAGCTCTCTGTAATGGCCTGGGAAAGCAGTAAAAAATGGCTCAAGTCCTTGGACTCCTGCACCCACATGGGAGACCCAGAAGAAGCTCCTGGCTCCTGGCTTCGGATCAACGCATCTCCAGCCATTGCAACCATCTGAGAAGTGAACCATTGGATGGAAGACCTCTCTCTCTCTCTCTCTCTCTCTCTCTCTCTCTCTCTCTCTCTGCTTCTGCCTTATTGTAACTCTGCCTTTCAAATAAATAAATCTTCAAAAATAAAAAAGAACATAATGATACCCATGGACAAGTGAATTTAATTAAAACGTTCATTTAATAAATGGCACAATGTATTGAAATCACAAAATGCTTCCAAACTGGAGGTGTAGAAAGACTGAATTAGAACTTGTAAGAATTAAAGAAACTGAAACAAACAGACAGGTTGATAATGCCCGAACTGAGTTTAATTAGACATTTAATTAAAATAGAAAAACTAGCAAAGGATTACCTTGAGCCCAAGAGCTGTAGGCAGTGCTAACAGCAGGTTAAAAACAGAAACCAAAGTGAGTTTATCTTGCCCACTTCCCTTGGCCATCTTGGTGACTGCAGTGGGAGGAATGAATTAGGAAGGACGCTCCAGCCAGAACAGAGGCTCCTGGGCCACTGCACCCTTGGTGCCTCCACAGGACAAGGAAGCCCAGGCCACTGTGCATGGTCAGAGCCCCTCAGGAAGGCTGGACCCATTTCAAGTTAGTCAGAGACGAAGGACCACATCCTGGCCAAGTCACCGACTCTGGGTGGGCCCTTTCCCTTCTTCATTTTCAGATTGTTTTTCTTTCTCCTTCTATTCTCATCTCCCCCCTACCTCTACACTATTACCTCCCGTTGGCATTTCCCTCATCTGTTTTCTTCTTTCTTGGACTCTAAAGTGGATGGAACATAGTCAACAGATTTTTCCAATTAAATAAATACTCCCAGAGGGCCTGTCTCTGAGCCCTGGCACTGTGCTTCCCAGTACTGGGCATACAAATGCTGCAGAAACTTCGCTCTCTGTCTTCCAGAGAAAGCCATAAACAAGCACAGACGACCACTAACACATGAGTAACTCTTGGTACTCACACGTGTGAGACACAAACTCCACAGGCATCTAGCAGGGAGAGCTCAGGCCTGCACGGGGATCAGGAGAAGGAGGGATCAGTCCAAGTGGAGACTGTTTCCCAACACAGAGCATTAGGGAAGGGCACAGTAAGAACACTTACAACTTAGGATTTCTGGTCATTGCGAGATTATTTTGCACCTATGGTGAATTTGAGGAAGCGTTACCAGGACACACAATCTCCCACAGGCAGCAATGGTGTGATAGGATGACCTGGGCTTGGAAGTCAGGGGTATTTGGGCTTAGGCCCCTGCTCACCTACACGGATGGCCAGGTGAACTACTTAGATATAGGGTGACCCTGAACAAATTGCTTAAATTCTTGGTTACAAAATGGGAGATAAATAGGGGTAGGCACTGTGGCATACTAGGCTAAGCCTCTGCCCGTGATGCCAGCATCGCTTATGGGCATCAGTCCATGTCCTGGCTGCTCCTCTTCCTACCCAGCTCTCTGCTTATGGCTTGGGAAAGCTGTGGAAGATGGCCCAAGTGCTGGGGCCCCTGCACCCATGTGGGAGACCGAGACCTGGAATAAGCTCCCGGCTCCTGATTGGCCCAGCTCAGGCAGTTGTGACCATTTGGGGAGTAAGCCAGCAGATGGAAAACCTTTCTCTCTCTCTCTCTCTCTCTCTCTCTCTCTCTCTCTCTCTCACCTTACCTCAAATAAATAAAGTCTTTTAAAAATGGGAGCATAATACCTATGTCTGGTGTTGTTAGAATCTGAGTAATGCAGTTGAAGTGTTTGACATTAGTCCATTCAGGCTACTATAACAAAATAGTTTTCACTGGGCAATTTATAAACCACAGAAATGTATTGCTCATAGTTCTGGAAGCTGAGAAATCCAAGATCCAGGTGCCAGTAGATCTGGCGTCTGGAGAGGGCACCTTCTGTATGTCCTCCCGTGGCAGAAGGGCAAGCAGGCTCCCGGAGCACTGTTACATAAGAACCCAAATCCCATTTATAAGGACACAGCCCTCACGGCCTTATCACCTCCCAAAGCCCCACTTCTTAATGCAATTGCACTGGGGACAGGGTTCAACAGACGAATTCTGGAGAGACTCAAACATTCAGACCACAGCACCATCCGGCAGGTTGTCAATCCTTCCTACTGGATCCATACGTAATCAAGGACATCTAGTTTCTGGAACATTGGGAAGAAACCTTCTCCTGTCTCCCTTCTCACACAGTCTGCCCTGACAATGGGGAGACCCATTCTCTGGGGAAGGGAGCAGTGCACTGAGGGTCTGCTTTCTGACCCTCTGTACTGCTGCCTGCCCACAGGGGCTGTACAGTCTCCCATGCCTCTCACCCCACCGTGAGTCACCTGCTCCAAAGCACTGTTTAGTGGCTCCACTGCCATGGGGAGGGATCAGCTCAATTCAGGTTGCAGAGCTCCTACTTCAGCAAATCAGCATTCCCCACATCAAAGCTGACTCCTGCAACCCCAGCCAAGACCTGTGTGTGTTTCTCCACTGACTCCCAGCTCATGAAAGTGGGGTGAAAAATGGAACCCTTAAAACCGATGCTACCTACAACTCTGGAAAATGATGGAGGCATTTTCACTTGTTGAGAAGATTTCAGAAAACACAAAGGGAAAGGTTGGCATTGCACTTATAAACCCAGGGAATACACAGGGCTTTTCAATCTTGAAACCCCTCATCTCCCACTCCTCTACGGAGAGGCTGGATGGCAGCCAAAGAGAACGCTCCTTGTCCTCTGCTTCCCTCTGTTACCCTCTCAGGCAAGCAACCTGGCAGGCTGCACCGTCCTCAAAGCTGGGCTATAACTAAAATAAACTGGAACATAATCCACAGGATGACCTACCTGGAAAGGTGAATGTATTCATGGAAAGACAGGTCTTCAACGGAATTCCACTTTAAAAAAAAAAAAAAAAGCTAACAAAGACCACATGAGGTCCAGAAGTCTGCAGGTGAACAGGTACCACGTGGAGAGCCAGGTACTGCCAATGAGGCACCTGAGTCCACCTGACCAGCGTGGCTCAGTTTCCATGACCACGACACCCACCCAGCCAATTCCCTTTGCTTCTGATTACACTTTGAAGTTTCTGGGAACGTGTACTCTAGGGGCCATAAATGCAGTGACTATCCGACATCAGTGTTTTGTACTGCATATCGGTTGTATTAGTCACAGGAAATGGATACATGGCATTCTGTTTGAACCTTAGCCCCATTAAGTCTAAGTCAACCAACAAAAATCAGGCTGACTAGTATGGCTAAGGGCAGGATCCTGAACAGTTGTGACTCCATTAAAGCATTACTGTCGGCAACATCGTGTCCAAAAGGCTATCACTAGTGTTTTTGTTTTGTTTTGTTTGTTAAAACAGTATATTAGAAATCTGTGGGATCTCTGGCCAATAATTCCTAGCAAGATGGGCAGGAAGAGGCAGGGACCTGCATCAGGTCCACCCAAGAGTAGAGAGTACACAGGGAACCATCCAAGCACACAGCTTGCTCAGCAGCCCTAGTCCCCTTTGTAGTATGGAGTGGGAGACACAGGAGGAGGAGGAGATGATGCCTAAGGTGATGGCATGTCACAGAACGTAGACGGACAATCGTCAGTGACACCGCAGTGTAGAGCGTGTTGGAAAGCCACAATGGCAGACAAGCAGGCCAGGAATGCACAATGACCACAGGGAAAGGACTCGGGTCACTAAGCCAAGGCTGAAGATAAGGTCCCAGCCCTTGGAGGCATGACTCATCCAATCATTTAAAGACCTTAATAATAATTTTTTTTAAAAAAGATTGTCCCTGGAAGAATCAAATGCCTTTGGACTTAAACATGTCTCTTCTCTGCGACTCCAGCCTGCGAGTCTACCCTGCAGATCTTTGCCAGGCCTCTAAAATCATGTGAGCCCATCTCTTAAGATAAATCAGCCTCTCTGTCTTTGCCTGTCTGAGTCCCTCTAGTGCTCTCTCTCCATGTATATAAATACATATATACCTACCATAATCCTCCCCTTTCTGCAGTTTCACTTTCCATAGTCAACAAAAACAAGATTGAGTGCAGTACATTAAGATATGCTAAGAGAGACAGAGACCTCATCCACATAACATTTATCAGAGTATACGGTTATAATTGCATATTTTACATATTGTTATTAATCTCTTACTGTGCCTAATTTATAAATTAACCTTTATCATGGGTAGGAATGCAGAGGAAAAAACAGTATATATAAGGTCCAGTACTATCCATGATTTCAGACATCAACTGGGGATCTTGGAACAGGGATCACAGAAAACTCCTATGAGGAGATTCATATACACATTATCAGTTCTGCTTCTCTGGAGAAACCCTGAAGTCTAGTGTCTACAGCAGTGACCAACAGATGCCAATGAAAATGGATTTTATATGCCAGAATTCAAGCATTTTACATATTTTTCTATTCCATTTTTCTCTTTTTTCTCCAAAGATGTATTTTATTTATTTGAAATGCAGAGTTAGAGAGAGATAAAGACTGAGAGAGAGGTTCTCCATCCACAACGGGCTGGGTCAGGAGTAAGCCAGGGGCCAGGAGCTCTATCAGGGTCTCCACGTGGGTGTAGGGGCCCCAAGCAGCAGGCCATCCTCTGCTGCTTTCCCAGGCCACCAGGGAGCTGGATTGGCTGGGTCTTGAACCAGAGCCCATATGGGATGCCAGTGCTGCAGGTACCGGCCCCTCACTCCATTTTCTTAACATACTTGTGAAGCAGGTATTATTATCTCCATTTAACAAGGTAAAAACACTGAAACTCGGGGATGTTTAGTAAGTCACACAAGGCCCCCTAGGTAGTTAACACGGATTCCATCTGACTCTGGGAGGAAGAAAACGGGGGTGAGAGGGCTGCATTGTGCTGGAAAAACGAACAAACAAAAAAAGAATCTGGCCTGTGTATGACAAATGAAGACAAAGAGAGAAAGAGGAGGCCATGCCTTCAACCACTGGAGATGCCATCTTCCACCATGCACCTGACACACCCATTGCCCACATCCTCTCCCTCTGCTCTGTATGCCCAAGCCCTTGGCTTCCTAACCCTTCCTGTACTCCCAAGTGAGGGCATAAGAAACAGAAAGAGAAATGACTTTGATGCTGTGTGAGAGGAAGAACGTGCTGCCCTGAAGCGAGCTTCCCAGGCAAGCTTGTCCCTGGCTGGCAACTGAGTCTCTCAATCTGGAGAGCTCACATGAGGCAGAACCCTGGGGGAGCCTTTGAAGCAGTAACACAAACAGGAATATTCTACCCAAGGCACAAGAAAAGGGCTAAAAACCTAAGAGACCCACATGAGAAAGGAAACATCAATGTCTAAAAGGAAGTAAATGAACCAAACATTTAGAAGAAAAACCACAGAGCCTTGGGTCAGTCCCATGGTCAATGTCACAGGTTTCATCCTCTGATACAGACAGCAAAGAAAACATGAGCCACTGGCATTGGGATCTGCTGGGTGTTCAGCAAATCCACAGCCTGTCGATTGTTATAAAACTATTCAGCAAGTTGGCTGGAAGCATTTATTGCAAATTTAAACATCTTTGGGATAAAAATAACCTTTTATGTGGATTCCTCCCAAACATCTCTGACTACAACTTGCTCATTCAGATACGAATATAAAGTCCTCCCACAAGGAGAATTCCTGAACTGCCTGGAGGGTTGAGATACCAGTGGATTACACCTCTGTTGGCAATCACCTACTTCAAACGCCCAGTCTTCTTAACATGGCCATGTTTTACTAATACTGAAGGGCTGAGCTCAGTGGTTGGGAACGAGGCCTCTGATGTCAGACAACCAGTTCTGTGATGTGGGCAAATGATCTAAACTCTAAGAGTCTAGCTCTTCTTACCTACAAGATGAGGATGAGAACAAGGTTATCCTTAGGGTAATTCTTTAAAATGCCATAACAAAACACATACAACACAGCTAGCCCAAGTGCTATGGTTTGAATATTTGTTCCCTCAAAATACAAGGGCTTGGTACCCAACGTTTTATATTAAAGGTACTAAGAGGATGGAAAATTAATCCAGTTATGGTGCTAACAGATGGGGCTTTTGGGAGGCCCATCGAGCTGATAGGACTGAATCCTATAAGGAGAGGGACAAAGACAGACAGACATATGTGTTCCCTATCTCTTGACATATGATTACTCCAAGCCATCTTGGGAGTCTAGCAAGAATACCACCACCAGAGGCCCAACCCAAACCAACTGCATTATCTCAGACTGTGAACCCCTAGAATTGTAAGCTTAACAAACATTTCTCCTTATAAGTTAGCTGCCTGGGGTATTTCTTTGTAGTGACAGAAATCTAATAGGACAAGCCTCTAAATGGTTCCTACACATGCATGGACAGTGTACGCCAGGGCAAGTCTCTGCTGGGACTTCATGGAATAACTTTCTTCTTCCTGCTTCCCCTCTGAACACAGCTTCAAATTTCTATTTTACAAATGTAAAACTGTTTACAAAACTGAAAGCGGTTCAGCAATCTCTACTTCCTACAAACAAGAGAGGGAGGAGAAGACGATCTTGTCCCTAAGCCGTACCATGCCTGGATCGATGAAGAGGAAGGAGTAGAAAAAGAATGCCCGCTGATCAAGAAAGGGAGATGCTAACCCAGCACAAGTTTTCTAACCTGCTTAAAAGCAAAACTGAAACATTCGAGGGTGCGTTAGAGGCAACCCTGAGATCCGGAAAAGCACCTAGCAAGAAAGGTCAGCAGGCGCTCAGAGGAGCATCAGGGCCTTTGTGGCAACAAGCAGCAGTAAGCTAAGAAAATAAACCACACACACCTCCCACACACGGAGGCTTTCTCAGCCTTGAAAACAGCAAGTTGCCTGATCACCGGGAGAGACGTGAGATTCCCAAGTGAGTGAAAATTTAGAGCCAATCCCCAAAGGACGGCCTGCTCAGACAATCCTTCGCTCAGGACCTGGAGTGTGTATGCACTGCAAAACCAAGCTTCGTCCTAAAGAGCCTCAGCTCAACACTAGGCAGTTACTGACGGGCAGAGGCCATCTCTGGATTCCCTGAGACTGGGACCTCTTAGCAAATCCTGACTCAGAAAGGGACAGCGCCCAGGAGTGCATGTGTTTCAAAGCTGCCCAATGATGCTGTGCAGATGCATTACTGTTTAGGAAGTAGCGTTGTAAGCCACGGACACTTTAAGCCTCCTTAGGATGCCTTGCACAGGGCACTTGGAGCCCCATCCCACCACTGGATCACTCCTACGCACTTTGCTCTTTCTGCAGAATAAATACAGATAAATTCATGTCCACGTTTTCAGTCAGGCAACCTTCAGCTGAAAGCAAAACCAGAGCCAGGGCTGTGAGCAGGAGCACCCAATGTCCACCCTGAGGCAAGCCGAGCCCGCTCTCCGTGCTCCAGAGAGGGGAACTTCTCCTCGTGCCTCCGCACGTTCTGGGTCCCTGGTCCTCTCCACCCATGACTGTGACTTCTTCACTTCTGTCTTCCAATATGGACAACTCCCTTCCATCTTCATGAAGACAAACACATCCCCTGGCCCTTCCTGCCATGGTCCCTGTGTCTTGTCTTCAAGGCCACCCTCCCCCTTAGGAGTAGTCCACACAGTCATCACTTCCCGCACCTCCATCCCTCCCTCCCACACACTCTGCATTGCGCCCTCTTCCTAAACCTGCCTTCTCAATGACTTTTTCCGAGAAAACACCAGACTTCTTCCTCCCTCGAGGGCCCTGCAGACTCCCACTCTCTCCCCTAGGCCTCCTCCAGGGTGAGTTCCCAGGAGTCTACGATGGTCCTGGTTTGTCCCCTACCTCAGTGAGTGCAATCCCTCTCCTGGATCCTTCTATCTCCACGGTGGTAGACAGTTCTGTTTTCATTTTCTGCTCTCAGCTTAGCTCAAGGAAAATCATTATTCCACCTCCTCAGTCAACCTCCACTTCCAGTCCCGGCTCCTGTCCATAGCACTCCCACCCACATCATACTCGGGAGTCCAGGTTTGTAACAAAACTGTCTCCTCACTCTTTTTATACATTTTCTGCAACCCTACTGCCTTTATGACTTTATAGCCCTAAAAATAATCACCTGATAGTGTGCACCACTGCCACATTTATTTGGATCTCAAAGTTCTTTTATTTTCTTCAGTTGGTGCTCTATGAACTTTCTTCTCACATCAATGAAATTAAGGCAAACTCTATAGTCTATTGGTTTAAAGCAAATCACTTCTATTTTTATTTTTTAAAATTTTAATTGCCGGCGCCGTGGCTCAATAAGCTAATCCTCCGCCTTGCGGCACCAGCCCACCAGGTTCTAGTCCCGGTCGGGTGCCGGATTCTGTCCGGGTTGCCCCTCTTCCAGGCCAGCTCTCTGCTGTGGCCAGGGAGTGAAGTGGAGGATGGCCCCAGTGCTGGGGCCCTGCACCCCATGGGAGACCAGAAGAAGCTCCTGGCTCCTGGCTTCAAATCAGCGCGGTGCGCTGGCCGCAGCAACCATTGGAGGGTGAACCAACAGAAGAAAGACCTTTCTGTCTCTCTCTCTTTCATTGTCTACTCTGCCTGTCAAAAACAAAAACAAAAAAATAGGCCGGCGCCGTGGCTCAACAGGCTAATCCTCCGCCTTGCGGCGCTGGCACACCGGGTTCTAGTCCCGGTCGGGTGCCGGATTCTGTCCCGGTTGCCCCTCTTCCAGGCCAGCCCTCTGCTGTGGCCCCGGAGTGCAGTGGAGGATGGCCCAAGTGCTTGGGCCCTGCACCCCATGGGAGACCAGGAAAAAGCACCTAGCACCTGGCTCCTGCCACCGGATGAGCGCGGTGCGCCGGCCGCAGCGCGCTGTCCGCGGCAGCCATTGGAGGGTGAACCAACGGCAAAGGAAGACCTTTCTCTCTGTCTCTCTCTCTCACTGTCCACTCTGCCTGTCAAAAAATAAAAAAATTAAAAAATTTAAAAAAAAATAAAATAAAATAAATTTTTTGATTGACCAAAGCTATATATTAACTGTATACAATATGCAGTTCTGAAATATTTATACATTGTGGAATGGCAAAATGGAGCTAATTAACACATGCATTACCTCATATACTTACCACTGATTTGCAGTGAGAATACTTAAAATACACTCTGCTAGTAATTTCCCAGAATGCAGGGGTGGGCCTTTGGCACAGCAGTTAAAAGGCCACTTGGGACACCCTCATCCCATCTCATACTCCCTTGGTTGGAGTCCTGGCTCTGCTTCGGATCCACCTTCCTGCTAATGCAAACCCTGGGAGGCAGCATGTGATGGATCAAGTCTTTGGGTCCCTGCCACACACACGGGAGACCAGGATTGAGTTCCAGCCTCCTGACTCCAGCTTGGCCCAGTCCTTAGGGGCATTTGAAGAGTGACCCAGGAAATGGGAGACCTCTACCTACCTTCCTTCCTGCCTGCCTGCCATATTCTCTCTCTCTTTCTCTCTCTCTCTCTCTCTCTCTCTCTCTCTCTCTCTGTGTGTGTGTGTGTGTGTGTGTGTGTGTGTGTGCATCTTTCAAAGTAAATAAAAATTAAAAGCATTTTTTTTAAAAAATGACAATGAATTGCTATTAATTATTGTCAGCATGTTGTATTATACATCTGTTACCCTATTTTTCCTAACTGAAGCTTTGTACACTTTGATCCTTAACTACCTAATTACCTCCACTCTCCCAGCCTCTGGTAACTGCCAACTACTCTCCACTTGCATGAAATCAGCTTTTTAGATTCCGCATAAGAGTGAGATTATGCAATATTTTTCTGTGCCTGGCTTATTTAACTCAGCATAATGTCCTCCAGATTCATCCATGTGTCACAAATGACAACATTCCCTTCCTTTTTAAAGCTGAATAGTATTCCCTTTTGTAAATACAACATATTTTATCTATTAATCTACTGATGAACATGAAAGTTGGTCCCATATCTTGGCTACAGTAAGAGCTCTTTCCAAATTTTTAAATACAAAAAACTATGTATTCTTTTAAAAGATACAGCTATAAAAATTAAAAAGTAGGGGCCAGCGCCGTGGCTCACTTGGTTAATCCTCCACCTGCAGCGCCAGCATCCCATATGGGCACCGAGTTCTAGTCCCAGTTGCTCCTCTTCCAGTCCAGCTCTCTGCTGTGGCCCGGAAGGGCAGTGGAGGGTAGCCCAGGTGCTTGGGCACCTGCCCCCTCATGGGAGACCAGGAGGAAGCACCTGGCTCCTGGCTTCAGATCGGCACAGTGCCAGCCATAGCAGCCATTTGGGGAGTGAACCAACAGAAGAAAGACCTTTCTCTCTCTCTCTCTCTCTCTCTCTCTCTCTCTCTCTCTCTCTCTCACTGTCTATAACTCTACCTGTCAAATAAATTTTAAAAAATTAAAAAGTAAAAGTCTCCTTCCCTCCCCAGTAATCTGGTGATTGAGGATCAAGGTCATTGAGACCTCTGTCTACACTCTGGTGACTTTCATTCCAGAACTAGATAGATACATAGATAATTTTTAATGTTAATGAGATACGGGATCAACATGTACACACTTTTTAAAATAATTATTTATTTGAAAGGCAGAGTGGCCAGTGCCATGGCTCACTAGGCTAATCCTCCACCTGTGGCGCCAGCACACTGGGTTCTAGTCCCAGTTGGGGTGCTGGATTCTGTCCCGGTTGCTCCTCTTCCAGTCCAGCTCTCTGCTGTGGCCCGGGAGGGCAGTGGAGGATGGCCCAAGTGCTTGGGTCCCTGCACCAGCATGGGAGACCAGGAGGAAGCACCTGGCTCCTGGCTTTGGATCGGCGTAGCTGCCAGCCATAGCGGCCATTTGGAGGGTGAACCAACGGAAGGAAGACCTTTCTCTCTGTCTCTCTCTCTCTTTCTCACTGTCTAACTCTGCCTGTCCAAAAAAGAAAGAAAGGCAGAGGTACAGAAAGGCAGAGGCAGAGAGAGAGAGAGATAGAGAGAGAGAGAGAGAGAGAGAGAGAGAGAGAGGCCTTCCATGCACGGTTCACTCCCCAAATGACTGCAATGGCCAGAGCTGCACTGATCCAAACCCAGGAATCAGGATCCCCCATGTGGGTGCAGGGCCCAAGGACTTGGGCCATCTTTCACTGCTTTCCCAGGCCATAGCAGAGAGCTAGATCAGAAGTGGAGCTGCCAGGTCACGAAACAGCACCTGTATGGGATGCCAGCACTGCAGGCACCAGCTTTACCCAATATGCTACAGCACTGGCCCCTATATACTCTTCCACAACTTGTTATTTTTACTCAATTCCTTTATATCTAACCTGATTTAGTCCAACACTTAAGTATAGATGCATAGCCTGAATACATACTGATTCAATCTAACTATTCCTCTACTGCTTTCTAGCTTTCCTCTACCTTCCTACCTTTGAATACACATTTAAAAAGGTTGCTCCTTGGAGCTGGAGCTGTGGCATAGTGGCAAAAACTGCAACCTGCAGTGCCAGCATCCCAAATGGGCACCAGTCCAGTCCCTACTGCTCCGCTTCTCATTCAGCTCTCTGCTATGGCCTACAAAAACAATAGAGGATGGACCAAGTCCTTGGGCCTCTGCCCCCCCACATGGGAGACCCATAGGAAGCTCCTGGCTCCTGGCTTTGGATCAGTGCAGCTCCAGCCATTGCAGTAATTTGGAGAATGAACCAGCAGACAGAACACCTCTCTCTCCCTCCCTCTCCCACCAATACTCTCTCTGCCTCTGCCTCTCTGTAACTCTGCTTTTCAAATATATAAATCATAAAAAAAGGGCTGCTCTTCAAACCACTGACTTTTCTGTCGACTAACACTAAAACAAGAGCACTGCAGACTGGCAAAGGGATGAGGAGCATGACCCAGGTAGGGATGGGAGACTCAACAGCTCCCACCCTCATCAATAAGGAACTCTAAGGGTGGGTTGAAACCCACCTCCCAAAAGTTCCCATTGCTGGGGCTTAATTCTGCTGAAGATACAGCATAATTATTCTCTTCAAATATCTGAAAACCAGGGCAGGCAGGCAGTAGACGATGGCCCAAGCTCTTGCTTCCCTGCTACCACCATGGGAGACCAGGATTGAGATCCAAGTCCCGGCGTTGGCCTGGCCCACCCTTGGCTACTGCAGGCATCTGGGGAATGAACTAGAGGATGAAAGATATTCTCTCTATCTCTTTGCATTTCAAATAAATAAAAATTAAATGCATATGAAAACTGTTATTAAAGCATATCTATCAATTTAAGGCTTATCATCTTTAAATTAACTATCCCTTAAGGGTCAGTGCTGTGGTGTAGCAAGTAAAGCCACCTCCTACAGTGCCAGAATCTCACATGGGTGCTGGGTTCAAAACCCAGCTGCTCCACTTCCAATCCAACTCTCTGCTATGGCCTGGGAAAGCAACAGAAAATGACCCAAGTCCTTGGGCCCCTGCACCGCGTGGGAGACCTGGAAGAAGCTATTGCTTCAGACTGCCGCAGCTCCAGCCATTGCAGCCACCTGGGGAGTAAACCAGCAGATGCAAGACCTCTCTCTCTCTCTCTCTCTCTCTGCCTCTGCCTCTCTATAACTCTGCATTTCAAATAAAATAAATAAATATTAAGTAGATTAATTAATTAATTAAATATCCCTTCTTGCTCCAACAATGTCTCTATATGTGAAACAGGTGCAACGCACACACATTGTGCTCACCGTCCCAGTTTGCCCATGTCCACCTGAAGGCTGATGCGCAGCTTTTGGCCACAAAACACCTGGAAGAATTTGAAATGATTTGACCTGCACAGAAGACTGCAATGGTCACCTATCCTACCATAGTATCACCCAGTACAGTAAGACAGCAAAACAAGTCCCCTGGGTCAGTTCACACCACAATAGCAAGTCAGACAGATAGTCACAAAACTGCTTACTAACCTGCTTCATTCTCAGATGTACCCAAATATTCTCTGCACTGAATACCCTTTAGCATGATACAGTAGATCTGTATCCAGGTTTGCGACCTACATTGCTTGGGTGCAATTTCTGGCTCTACTGCTGACCAGCCATGGGATCTTATACAGATAAGTCACACCCTCTGGGGTTTTCTGGGGATAACGTTATTGGGTTGTTATATGCTCAGATGCAATGATCCATATAGAGTATTTAGCACAATATAGTCAATACAGGAAACAAACTGAAAAGTCTTCTTTGCAGCTCTATTTACACTATGATCAGAATTTGAAGGTAGAAATACCTCTATTCAATAGAATAAATAAGGATACCTAAGTCCACACTTTTTCAGGAAGGAAGCTATAGTTTCATTTTCACTGTAAGAGTCAGAGGAAGTTACATCTTTTATAAGGCCAACAGGTTGGAAAATAAGTAAAAATGTGGGCTCGGTGGCTGTTTTATAAGGCAACTGATTTTTTTTTTTTAATTCCCACAGGCAAAGCTACCTTGTGGCTATGAACACACCCAAAAGAACAACTCTAGCATTTCAGTGATAAGAAGTAATGTTTGTCTGATAAAAAAAGCCATTCCTTTGTGAGATCTTTGCATATATTCTGGGTACACTAATCTCACTTCACTTCAGATTAGATTTCCACTCTCCAGTTTCACTACAATCAAAAAACAATCTCTTCCCATCTGTCACCCATATGTTTACTTACTGCCTTCTTAGCCCCACTTTTTCTACCTTGAAGAACCTCTCATCCTTTTATTATTCCCCAAGTTGAGTCTATAAAAATTATTTTTCTTGAAAGACAGAGTTACACAAAGAGAAGGAGAGAAAGAGAGAGAGAGAGAGAGATGTTCCATCTGCTGATTCACTCCCCAAATGGCAGCAATGGCCAGGGCTGGGCCAAGCTGAAGCCAGGAGCCAGGAGCTTCATCCAGGTCTCCTACATGGGTGCAGGGACCATCCTCTGCTGCTTTTCAAAGTGTATTAGCATGGAGATGGATCAGAAGTATAACAGGCCGGCGCCGTGGCTCAACAGGCTAATCCTCCACCTTGTGGCGCCGGCACACCGGGTTCTAGTCCCAGTTGGGGTGCTGGATTCTGTCCCGGTTGCCCCTCTTCGAGGACAGCTCTCTGCTGTGGCCCAGGAGTGCAGTGGAGGATGGCCCAAGTGCTTGGGCCCTGCACCCCATGGGAGACCAGGAGAAGCACCTGGCACCTGGCTCCTGCCATCGGATGAGCGGCGGCCATTGGAGGGTGAACCAACGGCAAAGGAAGACCTTTCTCTCTGTCTCTCTCTCTCACTGTCCACTCTGCCTGTCAAAAATAAAAAAAAAAAAAAGAAGTATAACAATCAGGATAAAAGCAGGCGCCCATATGAGATGCCAGAGTTGTAAGTGCTAGCATTATCCATTATACCACAACACCAGCCCCCTACATTGAGTCTTTTTTCTTCCAGATACAACAAAAATCAAACATCCCCTCCAAACACCACCTACACTCACCTCCCTACCCAGCCCTTCCATCCATTCATTAAGGTCATCTCAAGGACACATTGAAATCCAAGATGTTTAAGAGGTAACACAGACTATGGAAAGCTAATGCCAACAAGACAGGAAAGGTGTACTTCTTTAGTGCAAGAACAGCCAAGTATTTTCCCTATTTACTTCAAATATGTGCTGGCACTGACAAGGGGGAAATAATAGAAAACACTGTCTCTATGCCGATGGAATCACTCAATAAAACCTTTCCCTTGGGTCACCGATGCATCTGACATTCACAACCACCCCTTAAAGTTAGATTACTAGCTCATTTTACAGAAAAGAATGTTCCAAGAGCCCATCCAAGGTCATACTAATAAATACTGACTGGCTCCAGGCCCGCAGCCCAGCTCATCAGTTCTTCACCACTATCAAGGTGAGTTCTGGGACAGAATGCAGGAGGAAATCTGGCTGTCAGTTACACACTCTGTGTCTGAAGTTTTGTCTGCTCAGATTCAGTTGGTACCCCCTAATTTCTTGGGAGAAAATTTAGCATTGATGCTTGCTGCACAAATAATATGCATTTTGGAAGGGTCTGTAATAAGAACAGACGGACAGGCAGTTAGCATTCTGAAAGGCAGAACTGCATCTCCGAGGTTGAATGTTAATGAGGGACTGTCTCAGTGAGCAAGAGAAATGCATGAAGAGTTTCGTCTGCTTGTGGCTTGTTTGTTTGATGTTGTAAGAGGAGAAAAATACTTCTCTTATTAGACAGCTATGCATTCATGAAAACCATGGAGACTCAAGATGAGCAAAAAGTCCTTTACATCTTGGCTAAAAGTGACTATGGATGCACACAAGAATTACATAAAGCTAACTTTAAGCCATAAAGCAAATCTAAGCACAGACATACATCAGTGGAACCACATGTTAACTTTCCATTATTCAGACTAGAAAATTTTCTGCAAAAGATGCATCCCAACTCACATTTCTAACAATATGGTGTGCTTGATGTTCATAGACACAGCACAACAAGCAATCTGAGATTAAACATTAAAAACATCCATTTTAAATTAACTTTACTTTTTAGAATAGTTTTTAAGACTGGCGGCCGGCATTGTGGTACAGCAGGTTAAGTTGCCACTTGCAAGACAGCATCCCATATCAGAACACAGGTTTGAATCCCAGCTCCCCACACTTCCCATCCAGCTTCCTGCCAACGTGCCTGGGAAAGCAGAAAAGATGGCTCAAGAACTGGGCCCTTGCTACTCACCCTAATGGAAGTTTCAGGTTCCTGGCTTTGGGTTTGTCAGGCCTCAACAGTTGAAGGTATTTGGGAAGTAAACCAGCAGATGAAGGATCTCTATCTCTCTCTGTCTTGCCCTCTTGCCATCACTCTTTCAATTAAATAAAATCAGTATTTAAAAAAAAAAAAGCACACACACACATACACACATAAAGAATAGTTTTATACTTATAGAAAATGCAGGACAATAGTACCAAGAGATTCCTTATACCCAATGACTGGTTTTGGGGTATGTGATGTGGTCTACTTATCACAGTTGGTGAACTAATGCTCATACATGATGATTGCTACATCAAATTTATAGCACCAGATTAAAAATCAAAATGGAATCACTCATGCTAAAGTCTCACCCTTCACCTGTTGAACCTCCTTTCCAAGAAATCAGGTCTAGTGAGAGAACAGCCACATTTGCCAAACAGACCAGGCTAGTTTCATTCCTGATGCAGATGAAGTCACATGAATTAGCCAGATGTCAACCAATGAGTATTTTCCTACCGTCCTGCCCCCCTTGCCTTACCAGGAAAGTGGCTTTGAAGTGGCCAACCTGCTTTCTGTTCTGGTTTCTGGTCTTCGGCTCTTCTGTCTATAAAACCAACCTCTGTTCATCTCATTGGAACACCTACTCTATTTTATAGAATGAAGTCTTGCCCCATTCCAGAATAGAATAAAGCCACTTAACATCTTTAAACTACATTGTTCTGACTTCATCCTCTGACATCATTAACCCAAATCCACAGTTTATTCGGATTTCCTTTAGTTTCACTTGATCTCCCCATCCTTTCCTGGAAGCCACACTACTTGTCACATCTCCTAGTGTTTCAGGCTTCCTCTGTTTTGATGACCTTGAAAGTTCTTATTTCCCCTTTGTATCAAATTTACTACATGTAAGTTGCACACTGAGAGCAGCAGTATGTTTAACTCACACACAGTCCATGGAACAGAATATTTTCTTATGGGTTCCTTCAGAAAAAGTTTTGAAAACTTTTATTTTGAAATAATTTTAATTTTCCATAAAGCTGAAAAACTAGCATAGAATTCCTATTATACTGTTACCCAACTTCCTTTAACATTAATATCTAATACTCACATAGTCTTGGAGCAATCATCCAAACCAAGAAAGTAACATTAGTACACTATTTTTACATGTCTTTTAAAGTTCTTATTTTTAATTAATATAATTATTGTATACACTTATAGGGTAGAGATTTGGGTAATTATCATATATATTACCTCAAGCATTTATCACTTCTTTGTTGTAAGGACACTCGAAATCCTCTTTTAGCTATACTAAAATATATAACATACTGTTGTTTGAGCTTGATAATTTTGAAAGGAATTGGTGGGTATTTTGTAGAAACTCTCAGTTGGTGTGTCTGATGTTTTTCTCATGAGATAGGGGTTAGGGTTACGGGTTTCTGGGGGGAAGATCACAAAGGTAAAGCAATACTTCACTGCATGGTAGGGGTGACGTGCCACCAACATGGTTGTCACTGTTGATGTTATCCTTGGTCACACAGCCTACATTGAAGGAGAGTCATGTTCCATCTCCTTAAGAGTGAAGAATCTACATACATTATTTGCAATTCTTCTGTAGGGAGATTTGTCTATTTCCTCCATTCATTTATTTAGTCAAGAATCAGTCATTTACCTGAGCATGAATGCATTAATATTTATTTATAGTATGAGTTATAACTAAACTTCTATAATCTATTAAAGATCTTAATCTAATATATACTGCTTTTTTATTTTTTTATTTTTTTATTTTTTGACAGGTAGAGTGGACAGTGAGAGAGTCAGAAAGGTCTTCCTTTTGCCATTGGTTCACCCTCCATGGCCGTGGCAGCCAGCGCACTCCAAAGCCCAGAGCCAGGTGCGTCTCCTGGTCTCCCATGGGGTGCAGGGCCCAAGCACCTGGGCCATCCTCTACTGCACTCCCAGGCCACAGAACTGGCCTGGAAGAGGGGCAACCCGGACAGAATCCGATGCCCCGACCGGGACTAGAACCCGGTGTGCCAGCGCCACAGGCGGAAGATTAGTCTATTGAGCCACGGCGCTGGCCCTAATCTATACTTCTATAATCTAATACTTCTTTGTTGCTTGTGTTGCTCCAGTTGTTCCAGCACTGGTCCCCAGAAGGAGTTTCAGTTGGCTCCCATAACCACATGACCATGACATGAGCTTTATTTTTGTCTTTGAGTACTTCCAAAACTTTGTGGAAATATAAAATGCTCCAGGCTCACCTTATGTATGTCACAGCCTTGTCCTAGAATCAGTCATTTCTGCAGATGTAGCCCTGAGTCCTCTAACTGGAAAATGGAATTAGAAACCAAGATCTAGGTTTAGATGTACCTGTTGCTAATGGAGTGTCATTTCCTGTGAAACTCAGGTGACACAGCAAGGGAATGAGTGTGAAGGAGAAGTGGTCACTGGGGGCCAGCGCTGTGGCGTAGTGGTTAAAGCTGCCGCCTGCAGTGGAGGCATCCCATACAGTTGCCAGTTTGAAATTTAGCTGCTCCACTTCCGATCCAGCCCTCTACTATGGCCTGGGAAAGCAGCAGAAGGTGGCCCAAGTGCTTGGGCCCCTGTACCCACGTGGGAGACAGGGAAGAAGCCCCTGGCTCCTGGCTTCAAATCGGCTCAGCTCAGGCCTTTTCGGCCTATTGGGGAGTGAGCCAGCAGATGGAAGACCTTTGCCTCTCCTTCTCTCTGTGTGTAACTCTGAATTTCAAATAAATAAGTAAATCTTTTTTTAAAAAGTGGTATCTCAGGAATACACATATATTTTTAAACACTTTCATGTGTAACCACCTGTATCTACATTAAGGTAAACCAGAGCTCATACTGACATGCTGATCATTTTTAGGTAGAGCTGAACCATTATGAAAGCAAGAGAATTCCTCAGAGGCCAGAGCTGCACGACCAGAGAAGCAAGCAACCCCAGGGATGCTTTTGCCCTGGGATGTGTGTCCATCCGGGTAGCCTAGAACTTGGAGGGAAAGTTCTAGAAAGAAGAGGTGGGAGACCAAACGCAGGCTCCTCATAAAGTTAAGATGTATCTTGAAGCCAGAACCCCTCATATACCTCTGAAGGAGACTCTTCAGGAGGAGAAATGATCCCCATCAGAGAGAGATGGCAAATGTGCTTACATGGGCTTGGCTCTGGGCAGAGACAAAAACTACAAAGATTCCATGAGAATGATAGTGTGAGGGTCTAAATCCACACATCCTGATGGTTTTCTCACTATAACAAAATATCTGAGCCAGGCTAACTGTATAATGAAGACAGGTGTATTTTTGCTTAAGGTTTTAGAGGTGCAAGGTGGAGGAACTTCATCTGGTGCTGGTGCTCTTGGTGACAGGGTCCCCAGGCACACAAAGCATCCCAAGGAGAGACAGGGAGTATATGGACTGTGCGTTTCTCTCCCCTTAAGGAGCCATCAGCATTCCAACCTGGGGGCTCTACCCTAATGACCTTCTCCTCTACTCACTTCCCAGAGGCCCTGCCTCTAAACGTCATTGGTAAATTCAGTTCTACCCTCTCCCCGTGTCACAGTGGAGGTTAAATTTCAGTATGTGAAGCCTTGGCAGATACTCAAACTGGACCCAAGCCACAGCATCCTGCATAGTCAAGGAGAATAAACAGCGGAAAATGCAGAGAAAGTGGGCCTGGACCGAGAGCACTTCCGGGTGCCCAGCAGAAGTGACCTAAATTCTCTCTAAAAGACTTTCCCTCAAACCCAAGTCTCAAAATGCATCCATAGTGAAGTAGATTAGGACGTAAGTAACCAACCAAAAATCACCAAAACTCCTTGGAAATGAAGGAAGCCCATCACAAAAACCATAGAGTGTATGATTCTGTTTTAATGGGATGTCCAAAATAGGTAATGTTATATATACAAGGGGACTCCCAAAGGTTCATGGAAAATGGAATTAAAAGGTAAGCTTATCTTGGTGCAAAAAATCTTGAGATCCAGGCATAATTTTTTCATAATGTGCATTTTCCATAAACTTTTTAAAGAACCCACATATGTATGGGTTTCAAAATTTTTCAAACACAAAATAAATGTATCTTTCAATTCCATTTTCCATGAACTGTTTGAAGTGTCTTCATATGGAACAAGTAGATTAATGGTTACCAGGGCCAGAGGAAAGAGTGGCAGGATATGGTGAGGGGCAGGGTGTGGGGTAGGTCAAATCTGGGAATAAATGGAGACTAATGAGACTGGGGTTACTTTCAGAGGAGATGAAAATGTTCTAAAATTAGATTGTGACAATGATTGCACAACCTTGGAAATACAGTTAAAATTTTTCAATTTGCACACTTGGAATAGAGGAATTATGGTACAGGATCCTAGAATACAAAGGGGACATTTATGGAAAAATTGATAACATCCAAAAAGTCTGAAGTTTATTTAATAGTTAGATGCTTATATTGATCTCTCCCCAAGACCCCACCCCCGTTTTAACAAGCATAGCATGGTAATATTAAGATGCTAACTTTGGGGCAAACTGGGTGAGGTGTATTTGAAAACTGTTTCTCCTATCTTTACAACGTTCTGCTTCATAAAAAACGTTGCAAGATTCTAGGTGTGTTTTCTTTTTAATCACTTAGGACTATGATCAATCTATTACAACACAAAGAGCAATCTCCTTAAGATCTTCAAGCCACTTCCTCAAAGCACTTTGGTACTTTCACTTGAGCTACAGAGGGTTCATTACACAAGAACAGAACAGAAAAGGCCGGGTCAGGCACCAAGGCTGTCTTCAGGAAAGAGCTGTGTGAGCTGCTTCAGTCTCCACTGACAACTGCTCCATGATCCTGTGGCTTCTGCCCTTCTGAGTCAACTCATTTATTACTGAAGTTGATTTCCTTTTATGCAGCAATCTTGGGCTTCACTGTTATCTTTGCTACCATTTTCCTTCTTCTTTTCTAGCTTCCCCAGTTCTAGAAACTACAACAAGAAGCAAGCAAACCCAGAGGCCTATTATGCTAACACATGTTTGGAGGCTGCCAAGGACACACGGGATGGGTTTTCACTGCTCATAAAAAGTGATAAGCAGTCAATTTCTAAATTGTTTTACAGCCTACCACCTGCCATCAGATGTCAATGCATCATCTGTTAGGACTGTGAAACCAGGCCCCACCCTTATCTTGATGAAATGGTCCTTCCTTAGTTTGCAGTGTCAAGTTGCCCTTCCTCCAATCTAAGATAACAAACTGGCAATGAGATCAAGAAACAACTAAAAATACTCTGAATGCCTCAAAGCATAAAAGAAAAAAAAAGTGCCAACATAGGTGAGCAGCTTAAGGAAGTTCACTGTAAACCGTGGTAAAAGCTAACTCACTAAGACTGAACGTAACTTGACACAGGAGGATGACCTCCATTGCATCCATTTGTAAACTCCATCCAAGACCCCACACAAGGGAAAAAGAACACTCTCCTGTTGTCTTCCCTTCCACAATTGGTGTAAAATGGCTTTCAGAACATAATTCTGGTCTACAAAGCTGATTGGCTTTCCTTCATAAAATAACCCGCAGGTAAGTCAACTCTTTTGTCTGAAGGCCAAGGGCAATTATCTTCCGGAAGAGAGAGGTCAAACACCTCCACATCCCTCCCAGAGGACAAAGAAGTTCTATTGTCTCTCCATCCAAGGGGACACTGGAGACAAATCCCAAGTACCCCACTCCCCTGAGCTCACTGCCCTTCCAACATAGGCATGCAGTGGGCGGCTCCCTGGGCGCCCCATGAGAGCAGAGGAAGTAGAAACAGCCCGCCCCATCCTCTCAACCTCCAACACCAGCACCATAAGCCCATGCCAAGGGACACAGAGGAGCAGAAACAGAGATTTCAGGAAAGGCAACTGTCACTAGAGCTGTTTATGTGCAGATATAGACACCATTAAGTGTAAAAGAAAAAAAGCAAGAAGTGGAATCCCTGTGCACCAGCACTTGCATTAGAAAACAAACTGAGATTTTGGGGGCCAGCATTACTTGGGGCACCCATATCCCTCATCAGAGAGCCTGGGTCCAAGTCCCAGCTCCACTTTCAATTCCCGCTTCCTGCTAATGTGCATCCTGGGAGGCAGCAGGTGATGGCCCAAGTTCTCAGGCCCCTGCCACCTGTACCAGAAATCTGAATGGAGTTCCAGGCTCCTGGTTCAGCTTGGCCAAGCTCCAGCTGCTGTGGGTCGTTTGGGAGAGAGCTAGTAGATGGAAAATCTCTCTCCCTACTGTCTCTGACTTTATCTCTCTGCCTTTCAAATAAGTAAAAATAAAGAAATAAAAATTTTAAAGCCAAAACACTAGGTGCAAGTAGGTACAGATGATCTCTGAAAGGAGGCTATCTGGCCACCTAGGAAACCAGGAGGCTTGTGCACAGGAGGGAGACTGACCTTTCATTATATATCCTCTTCTGGAATTTTTTAAAGATCAATTGATTGTTGACTGATTGATCTGAAAAGCACAACGACACAAAGAGAAAGACAGAGAAAAAGAGAGAGATTTTCTACCTCCTGGCTCCCTTCCATATAGCTGCAACAGCCAGAGCTACGCCAGGCTAAAGTCAGGAGCCAGGAACTCTAGGTCTTCCACATGAGTAATGGGGGCCCAAGTACTGGAACCATCATCTGCTGCCTCGGGACTCAAACCAGCACTCTCCAATATGGGATGCAGGTGCCCCAAGCAGGAGTTAACCCAGTGCACCACAATGCCCATTCTGTGCCTTTTGAAATTAAGTACATACAGTACCTAGCAAGAAAATTAAACTTTAAACTGGATTTATGGAAATAAAAACAAAAAAATCAATGAAAAATGTTTAAATGTTAAATGCACTAGATAAATAAATAACAAAAACAGAGCATAAATATAAGAAAAAGAGTCTTAGGAAGGAAGAAACCTCAATCTAGAGATACTCACAGTTAAATGACTTCGTGAAATTTAACAAAGAGATTTCTGCATTAATAACTTCCTCTAGGCCCAGCCACCTCTCGCTGGGTACCTTTGCTGACTCACTGGTTTCATGTCAGAGCAACAGAATGATGAATGAGATGGAGATGGGAGGGGGAAAAAGTGTTTTGTCATATTGTAATTCCAGTATTTAAAATGAGCGTTGAGAACAACTTGAACACAAACTTGCAAAATGTCCCCTTGTTTTCTTCCACATCAGACTGCAACCTGAGCTCTGTGTTGGTTGTTTGAGCAGGAAAGCCAGAGAATGGCATATTTATAATAGGGTGGTTGGCAATTCCCCAGCAGCAACAGCCCAGACACCTTAACATTTTAAAGTCTTAAGGTTACTGTGGACTTCTTTCAAAAACCATACCTCCAATCAGATCAATGCTGCTAACGCATCAAAGATCAACCACCAATAACTAAAAAGTTATAAGCAGAACTCTACTATTACAGGGAAGTTGATAAATGATTCACCAGGCACACATTTTCTGGAGAACTAGGAAAGCCCATTACAAATGGGTTAATGAGTTCATTCTGTCACAGATGGTTACACCGCTTGAGCCCAAAGGGACACCAGGCTTTTAAATAAAGTACATTTTCTTTAAAAAAAATTAAAGAATTACTTATTTATTTAAAAGGCAGAGTTTAGGGGAGGGGGGAAATCGTTCATTCCCAAATGGCCTCAACGGCCAGGGCTGGGCCAGGCCAAAGCCTGGAGCCTAGAGCTCCCTCTGGGTCTCCCACGTGGCATCAGGGACCCAAGGACTTGCTCCATCTTGTGCTACCACCCCAGTGCATTAACAGGCGACAGCCTAACCTTCTGTGCCAGGTGTTGGCCAGTGGTTGACTCTTTAGATAAAATCTTCCCCTGAAATTTTCCTTTATAAATGTAACTCAGTGGCTGTGCTATACGATAGTGAAAATCATTGTCTGAAACGTTATCTTTTATATGTGTGACTTCAGGCTACTAATGGAAATTTCTACACATTCACATAAATCTCAGACAAGCAGCCCAAATAATGGTATTAATATCTGAATCTTTAATTCCAAGCAATGATTATATCAATAGCACACGTGTGTTTGATATAAACAACCCACGAATTACCTTTAAAATTAGAAATCAGGCCTGCTTAATCTGAAATTCAGGTTCCAAATAATAAAGAGGCCTAACTCCACTGGTTTAAGGAAAAAAAACAAAAGACTGGCTCCCAATTTTATCTTAATTTACTCATCCACTTCAATCCAAGAATGTAAATAAGATTCCATTTGAAATCAACAGACATGTATTAAGTTACCATTTTGCCCCAAGCACACAAAGATGACTAAGATTCATCTACCATGGTGCTGAATAAAATTTATAGGAGGCCACTGCTTCAGATTGAGTTCCTGCAGTGGTTCCAACAAACCAGGTGGACCCAGAAAAGGGTCACTCATGCTAGGCATCACGTAAACAATCTGATGATTAAAACTGCCTGGTTTAAAAAAAAAAAAATTTTTAAATAAAAAAAAAACAGGAGAAAGGGGCCCCAACAGAAAGAGGCCCTGGTCTACCTGGGCTGGCAGGATAAGGAAGTTCATTTTTTTTTTAGCCCTTAAGTAAAGTGACTTTGAATCAGCCCATGTCAACGCTGTAGTTAAGTTGTAGATTAAGCCTCTGCCTGCGGAGCCGGCATCCCATCTGGGCGTGGGTTCCAGTCCCGGCTGCCTCACTTCTGATTCAGCTTCCTGTTATGGCCTGGGAAGGCAGTGGAAGATGCCCAAGTCGGTGGACCCCTGCACCCATGTGGGAGACCTGGATAAAGCTTCTGACTCTGGTGTCAGCTTGGCCCAGCCCTGCAACTGCAGCCATTTGGGAAGTGAACCAGCAGATGGAAGATATATCTGGGTATGTGTGTCTGAATATGTGCGTGTGTGTAAACCTCTGTTTCTCAAATGAATAGATAAATCTTTAAAAAAAAAAAAAAACAGAAAGAAAGGACCCATGTGCATTGTGTTGCTTGTGTCTGCTTATAAGGCCAACTCATGTTATTAGCTCAGTGGAGTGCCTTCCTGTTTCATACATGGGGCACTGCCTGGTTCATGAATTGCTAAGAAAAGACAATCACATCTTTAAACTCACTTTGCAATTCTGTTCTTTCAAAAAGAATTATTCTATTTATTTGAAATGCACAGTGACAGACAGTAAAAGATCTTCCATCTGCTGGCTCACTCCCCAACTGGCAGCAGCAGCCAGGGCTGAGCCAGGCCAAAGTCAAGAGCTTAGAACTCCATCCAGGTCTCTCATGGGGGTAACAGGAGCCCAAGCACCTGGGCCATCTCCCACTGCTTTCCCAGGTGCATTAGCAGGGAGCTGGATAGGAAGTGGAACACCCAGGACTTGAACCAGTACTCACATGGGGTGCTAACTTCACAGGCAAGGGTTTAACCCACTGCACCGCAACACCAATATCTGAACTTTGTTCTATGTTGCCCACAAAGAATGCTCCTCTTGTCTGGAATCTCAGGGCCTTTGTTCAAATATCTTCTTTTCCTATAATATTCTTATTGTCCCACCTGACTCACCTGCCCCCATTCAAAAAATTTTCTTCTCTTAAAGCACCCACTCCCAGAAGACTTCCCCAAGCACCCTCCTGACAGGTCCAGAGGTGTTGGAGCAATGGTGAGCACACAGGGGCTCTGGAGCGGACAGCATATGTGCAATGCAGCTGTTAAACAGAGGCTCACAGCGTGGGCTCCCAGAAGGCACAGATGTTCACAAATCTCTGCAGCCCCGCTCTGGCCCTGGAACTGGCACACAGTGCTCAACAGGAACTACTGAGAGCCTCATGGAGTCGGGCAGGGCAGGGACCAGGAAATAAATACCTAAGACACAGAGCAACAGGCACAACCCAAGGGTCCCATCTGGCCCTGCAGGAGAAGGGAGGCCCCCTGCGACAAAGTGGACAGAGGCCCAACCCTCAAATGGGAATGAAGGACCGGGACACAGAATCCTGTTCCAGGGAGGAGGAGCTCCGTGGGCAGAGGCTGCAGGGTTGCTCTGGAGAAACAGGAAGTGAGCAGGCCACTGTGGTCAAAGTGCAAGGCCTCGGATGTGGATTTGTGGGTCGGAGCACAGCTTCCAGCAACAGCCCAGGGTTCAAGGCCTGCCTCTGCCCCTTCCCAGCTTCTGCACTGTGGGCAAACCGCATAAGCCTTGGAAGCCTGTCATGTAATTCCAGGAATAATTGTTACTGGTGTCTACAGAGCTGCTGGCTGAGTGCTGATAATGTAAGTACTCAATGTATGGAGCCAGACAGGTAAACTGAGGCAAAGTTGTAGAGAACCAGCTCTTGTTCCACAACAGGGAGACTAAAGTCCCAGCACACATCGGCCTCTGCTTTAAATGCTGGGGTGTGGTGGCCACACCCATGCTCCCCCAACCCTGTCTTCAATTATTCCCAAATCAAGCTCCCAGCCGGTGGCACCAGCCACTTTCTAGGAGGGCCAGCCTACCTCCTTTGGTTCTTGTGTGCACAGGTTCCTCACCTGCACAGTGGAGGGGCTGACCTGAGGGTCAGTGCCCAAATCCACCTGCCCCTGCCTGCCCTCTCCAGCTACACAGATTATGGGGTTCATGCTTCTCAGGCTTGTTCCAACACCCTCCATCTCCCAACACCAATCTCTTTGGAACCACAGAGGAAGGTTTCACCACATCAGTGTGCAGCTCCGAGAGACTGCAAAGTTCGAGGACCACTGGCCCTATCCCCAGTACTCCAGCCCAGCCCGACAGCTCCTCTTCTCAGCATGCAACCTCCTCGCCCATGACTCATCCTCCCTCTGCCATCCCCACTCCCACTGCTGAGCTCCTACTCCCATTTGACCACAACAGCAAGGTCAAGGTCAAGGACACACTTTTGCTTTGGGCCATCTTCCCCCCTTCCCTTCTGCCAAACCTTCACTCCCTCCAGACTCTGCCCAGATCCAACCCTAAGTGAGAGAATGCATGCAGAGTTGCAAGCAGAGTGCCTCATGGCACAGCAGGCCACACCCTCTCTGGTTTTCCTTTCTGCCGTCAGGATCTCCCAACCTCTGGTGGTCCCTCCATATTCCTGGAGATTTAGGTATTTCACAGTCATTTTCTGCTCCTCAAATCCCCAGATGTTCAATTCATCCAGCACCCCAGGTCCTTGGCTGGCTAGCCTGTACTTCCACATCACTCCCAGGTCCACACCCCAACTTCATCAGCAGCCAGAAAAGCATCACTGGAAACCCACACTCAGGTACCCCACCTCCCCTGCACCTGTGCCCCCACCTCTAGATGTTCCCTTTCTCAGTTTTCTTACTGCCAGCTACTTGTCTGCATTTCCCCATGCCCGCTCTTCTTCACCTTCCCACAGTCTTTTCTGGAAACTTCCAAGTGTCTGTCTGACTCCTCTGAAGGAGCTGCTGAGAGAGAAAAGGCACACATTGAAACCCACCAGGGGTCCTCGAAGGTTCTTGGAAAAATGTGAATCATCTTTTCATTCCATTTTCCAGGAACTTTCTGAAATGCCCTTGTTTTAGTGCCTCTGCAAACGCATGCTTTTCAGCAGGTGGATGATACTCAGCAGTTCTCCTTCCCGTCCTCCTGAGAGACCACGGTAAGCCTTCACTCATCCTCAAAACAGCAGCTTCCTCCTCCATCCCTGCCTGCTTCACCCACAGCCTTTGTCCTGGACCACTTCACAAAGTGCAAATCCTTTCATGACGTAACCCCCACACCCCAGCACCTTCCCTGTGACCATGGCAGAGACTCTCAAATGTTAGCGACATTCATAGTCAGTAGGTCTGGATCTTGGAAACACCCACAGCAGCAGTAGATTCTGGTGATGGCTCGGGCACCAGACTTGAAGGAAAACTGATCTGCAGCAAACCTCAGCTCTAGGGCCAAATCCAGCCCAAGGCCTGTTTCTTGGTGGCCCGCGTGCTCAAATGGTTTACATTTTTAAAAGGACTGGGGGAAAAAACCAGGGGTAGACATTTACACCCGTTAAGATGCCCATGTCCAGACCAGCATTGTACAAAGGGTTAAGCCTCTGCTTTGCAATGTGGGAACCCCATAATGGCACCCTAGTTCCCAGCTCCCTGCTAAAGTGTGTGGGGAAGCAGCAAATGATGGCTAAGTGCTTGGGTCTCTGTCACCCATGTGGGAGACCCAGAGTTCCCAGATCCTCTCAGCCTGTCCCAGTCTTGGCTGTTGCAGGCATCTGGGGGGTGAATCAGTATATGGAAGAGCTCTCTCTTCCTCTGTCACTCCCTCTCTCTCTCTGACATTCTGCCTTTCAAATATAAGAAAAAAACCTCCAAGTCCCACATCAGGCGCCTGGCTTTAGGTTCTAGCTCTTGACTCCAGTCTTCTGCTAATACAGAACTTGATCGGCAGTGGTGATGGTTCATGTAATTGGAATCCCGCCACTCACATGGGAGACCTGAATTGAGTTCCCAGCTCCTGGCTCCAGCCCCACACAGGGCCTTTGAGGGCATCTGGAGAGTAAACCACCAGATGGTGACACAGGCAACCAGGTACCGAGCGACAACGAACCAGCAGGATTTGTGCTGCAGCTCAGCACCTCCTAAAACCCCACCCCCTTCCTTTTGATTCAACATGGCTGCAGGCTTGGCATGCCCAGACCTTATCGTACACCTGAGCCTCACTTCCCCGCATGCAGGAGACACCATGATGACCGTGTGTGTGCTGCAGCCCACATGGAGATGCCAGGAAACTTCTGAGACCCCCCCAAAGAAAGGGGACATGGGAAAGAGCAGTTCTGAAGCCCCAAACTCTGCCCCATTCATACTTTCAAATGCGACACCACCATCCACCTTATAAAGGGATGACTCCAACTCTGGTGGTGGCAGTTGCCCATACTCCCTCATGGAGAGGGGTTGCCTGCATTCACATTTGAATGTGTACTGTCCCTTTAAACAAGTCTTCTCTTCCTGCACCTCTGTGTATGTCTCTGCTTTGAATTCTTCTCTCATGAGACAGGAACTTGGAGTAAATCCAGCTGGGAACCCCATGTCCCCACAACAATGGGAGCACTTTCTCTCTCTCTCTCTGCCTCAAGTAAATAATCTTTTTTTAAAGATTTACTTATTTGAAAGGCTGAGTTACAGAGAGGCACATGGAGAGAGAGAGAGAGAGAGAGAGAGAGAGAGAGAGAGGAAAAAGGAGAGAGGAGATGGCAGAGAGGGGAGAGGGGAGAGGGGAGAGGGGAGAGAGGAGAGAGGTCTTCCATCTGCTGGTTCACTCCCCAAATGGCTGCAACAGGTGGAGCTGGGCAGGTCCAAAGCCAGGAGCCAGGAGCTACTTCTGGGTCTCCCATGCAGGTGCAGGGGCCCAAGGACTTGGGCCATCCTCCACTGCTTTCCCAGGCCACAGCAAAGAGCTAGATCGGAAGTGGAGCAGCCGGGTCTTGAACCGGTGCCCATATGGGATGCTAGCACTGCAGATGGTGGCCTTACCTGCTATGCCATAGCACCAGCCCCAATAATCTTTCTTAAAAGAAGAAAATTTCACTGACACCTGAAAATTACATGCAATTCAAATTTCAGAGTGAACAATTACAGTGCTATGGGAACACGGCTATGCCCAGTCGTTTCCATACTATCTGAGGCTGCTCTCATGCCACAGTGGCAGCGTTGAAGGGTCAGAACCAAGACTGTATGGCCCACAAAGCCAGAAATATTTACTATCAGGCTGACCCAGGTCTGAAGGATAAAGTGGCAGCAGTGAGTCCCCATCGCACTCACCTGGAGGGCTCACTGATCCACCCCTGCTGGGGGCAACACCCAGAGCAGGGATGTTCACGACTGTCAGGTTTGCAGGTGACAGCTACTGGTCCGGGTACCACACAGGAGCATCCCTGCTTGGGGTGTGTGTGTCTGAATTGCACCCAGCAAGGAGCCTGTTTAAAGGCTGGCATTTCTTATTCCCATGTGGATCATCACAGCCCAGCAGAGCCCCAGGAATTCCCTGGAACACAGCAGAAGCCCCATTCTCATTGTTTGCCATCTGCCAAATCAATTTCCTCCCTGAGCCAATCACTCTCAATACCAGACAATGAAAGTAGGAAGTGGGGGAGAGGAGGCTTGACTTCACAGAAGTTCCTGAGGCCAAAGACAGAAGAATAAAGTCCCTCTCTCCCGGGCTGATATTCTGTGGCCCGCCAAATGCTCACACTCATCCTGAGCTAGAAAGCCCCAGTGCTCAAGTCAGAAACCCAAGGGTACAGCCTGGGGGGGGGGGGGGGGGGTCAACAGTAGCATCACTGGATGGAGGGCCCAGCCACTCATGAAGGCAAATCTGCCACTCATCTGAAAAACAAAGACCTAGTGCAGCCAGCGCTGTGGCGCAGCCGAGTCAAAGCCCCAGCCTGCAGCACCAGCATCCCATACAGGCACTGGTTCAAGTCTGGCTACTCCACTTCCGATCCAGCTCCCTGCTAGTGTGACTGGGAAAGCAAGAGAGGATGGCCTAAGTGTTTGGGCCCCTGCACCCACGTGGGATACCCGGAAGAAGCTCCTGAGCGGCTTTAGGTAGGCTCAGCTCCAGCCGTTGCAGCCATTTGGGGAGCGAATCGGCAGATGGAAGACCTCTCTCTCTTTTTCTCTCTCTGTCTCTACTTGCCTCTGTAACTCTTTCAAGCAAATCAAGTAAATCTTTTTTTAAAAAAAACATTCTATATAATGAAGTTTCTGTTTGTTCATTTATAATATTAGCATTAGCACATATTTTACTAACAATACACATTAATTGAGCACCTGCTGTTTCCTGGGAATACAAAAAGGGATAAAACCTTGACCACAAAGAGCCTTTAAATTAGTTTGGAATTCAGCATGTGAACCCAGCAGGAAACCAACATCATAAGGTCACATGTACCAAACATCCAATATAAACTGTGTCACAGGTGAACAGTATACTCCAGTGTCCAGTGTGACCTGCGGGCTTCCCTGGTCTGTTCCACCAGGCACTGCCTCCAGGCCTCTGTGCAGTAGCTGTGCTGGTCTGTGAGCGTACAGCCCCTGAATACTAACCCGAGGGCTTGGTCTCCACTACGGGGACACATGCTCTTCCAGAACCACGACCTTGATTTTTTTTTCAGTCCTGTATTTCTATCACACAGCCAGGTACCTGGCACTAATAGCATTAAATAAATATTTAACTGATCTAATAAAGAATGTGGAATGGGAGCTTAGCTTTTCATGAAGGGCAAGACTTAGATAAGAAGGGAATGAAAGGTTGGACTTTTCCAAGCATGGCCAAGGGAATCAAGCAGCTGACTCAAAACTTTGGGCAGCTGAAGAAACCCTGTGGTTGCAGGCCCCGGTGGAATAATGAAAGCCCACTGCTGGTATCACCGTTAATCCAAAGTGCCAGGGCTTTAAAGCTGGTCTCCATTCATCTGGACTTTTAACTGTAACACAAGCCTACATGAGTAGCCTCGTAAACCTTTGATGCTTTAATCTCAAAATGATTTCCTGGATTCTTATTTCCTGCTCTATTTTTCCCTCGCCTCTTTTTCTGCTGATGCTAAATGGTGTGTGTGTGTGTGTGTGTGTGTGTGTGTGTGTGTGTGTTAGGAGGAATGCAGCCCAGACAAAGAATCCTGGACCAACACTGACCTGATACTTGATACACATTTACAAAGCTTGGGGCGCTGCTAGGTAAAGATATCCTTGGCACCAAGAACTCACCAAATTGGGAGTTCTGTGAAGCTAGAAACCAGTTTCCCTTGCAGCTCTCCCAGTTCCTAGGACATAACCCAGCACCGCACACATCAAAGATGTCAACATCATCATGTCCGTCCTTGGCAGTTCAGTCTTCAAATTTAAAAGGCTTTCTGTAGCTTAAAGGCAGCTCATGTCACACTCCACAACCCAAACAAAGTGGACAAGGCACGAGCAGACGACTGGAAAAAAAAAAAGTCATCCTCTATTCCTTGAGTCCCCATAAATGGGAACGAAAAGTTCTGGCCAATTTATCCTGCGTAACTGCAGCTTTACATCAGGATAATCCTGCCTGAGCTCCATGTTTGCTCAAAGGACATGGACTCATTACATAAAAATGCAGTTTTCAGAGAGGGTGTTGAGCTTAGCAGTCAAGATGCCCATGCCCATATCCAGTGCCTGACTTCACCGCCTGGCTCTGACTCCTGACTCCAGCTTCCTGCTGATGCACACCCTGAGAAGCAGCAGGTGATGGCTCAAGTTGTTGAGCCCCGCCACTCATATGGGCAACCCAGACTGACTTCCAGACCCCAGCTCCAGCCCGGTTCAGCCCTGGCTAGTACCGAAATTTGGGAAATGAAACAGCAGATGGAAGAACATCTCTTTCTGTGTGTGTGTGTGTGTGTGTGTGTGTGTGTCTCAAATAAATTTTCTAAAAGCTTTTTAAATACAGTTTTCAGAAAACTTAACTACAAAGCACCCGTGAAGGCCCCTAAGCCATTATCCATTTCCTGCACTCTTTATCTGAACTGCTATGCTGTCTCTAATTAAACACAATAATTTTACACTTAACATCCTCAGGAGGATGTCAGACTCGCAGAAATCCTTGGAAACAAAAACCACAGAGGACTCCTCAGCAGCATCATAATCACACAAAGGCTTCCCTATCGAAAGGTGCCCAGAAGCTAACAGGACAATTAAATGGAAGAATTAGATGAAAAATAATGAGAGGGCAGGTATTTGCCCTAGCAGTTAAGATACCACTTTTACAGCTGCATCCCATATCCGAGTGCCTGCATGCAACTCCCAGCTCCACTCCCAATTTGTAGCTTCCCACTAATGCTACTGGGGTCCCTGCCACTCACCTGGGAGATCTGGATTGAGTTCCCAGCTCATGGTTTCTACTTGGCCCAGTTCCACTTACTATGGGCATCTGGAGAGTGAACCAGTACATGGGGGAACCCTCTTTTACCTATTTGTCTTGCAAATAAAAAATGAATACATAGTTATTAAAAGAAAAATAATGAGACTCATCACTCACAAAGTACAATGCTCAACAGATAGCTCAGTTTTTGAAGATACTAACCTACTCCACACTGGGAGACTGAGAGGCTAAAGACATTCATAGCAGGCAATCAACCAGAAATTACAAGCAGACGTGGAAAAGGATTCTGTGTCCTTAGGTGACATGTGAAGAGTGATTTGGGTAACTTGAGATGTGCTTTATAACAACGAGCATACCCCAAGCCAATAACAAGTCACTGGTTAATGGGACAGCAGCAAACATCTACCCAGGTCTGTGCTCTCACCCTGCAGTCACCCTGCCAGACCTGGCCCCATCTTTCTCTCCCCACGCCAGGCCCCAGAAGGAGCCCTGGCAGAAAGAATCACCCAGGCACCCCAAGTCAGCCACCCTTGGGTGAGTCTGACCACTGCGGGGTACCAACAAGAGAAGAAAGGGTTGTGGGATGAGAAGGAAAAGCGCCAAGGTACTCTCCTCTCTGATGGCTTCCCACCGCACCCTGGCAGGGGCTGGGTCCAGCTTGCACTGGCCAACGGCAATGTACTTTCTCCCATTCCCCTACAACCCCAGGGTTTGGGCACCTTGGCATCCTTTGCTGATTCTCCTAACCCTGCCCACATCCCTATAAGTAGCTCATTAAAATCTCTTTCCTTCTACCTGTTGAGCTAAAACCCTGTCTGATACAAGTACCTTTTCAAGATAGGGCACTTCATATCTATCTAAAATTTCCAAAAGCCAAAAGGCGGGTCTTGTTGCCAGCTCCCCCACTGGACACAAGAGGACGCTTAGGCTGTAGAGAGGCAGAGTTCTGGCCAGCCAGCCAGCCAGCTGTCACAGAGGAAGCTTGCGGGCAGGGCGAGTTCACCCAGACATCTCAGCCCTTGTCAAGCCTTACATGTGGAGGAGAAAAGCACAGCATGCTTCCAAACTCTCAAGCCACAAGGAGGCCTTAAGCTATATTATTTATGATCTGGGAATTTCCCTGGGCCAAAAAGCTACCCAGAGTATTGCCCTATAAATGCTTCTCACACATCAAAATCCATTCGAGATTGACCCTACAAGGAAGGAGGAAGTGGGTGCGTGGAGGGGGAGGTCAAACTGACCTAAGGTCTCAGTGATCCCAAGGGCTTCCCCTGTCCATCACCAACATTTTTCTTTCGGTTCATCCCAGAAATTCCTTTCTCCTTTGCAACCTTACACATCCCTAAGGCTCTTTCTCCCTCTATAAATTATTATCTTAAGTTTATTTAATTATATACATGTGCTTGAAGGGCGGTATGACAGAGAGAGGCAGAGACAGAGAGAAGGAGATCTTCCACCTGTTGGCTGACTCCCTATTGGGCACAGGAGCCAGGGCTGGGGCTAGGCCAAAGCCAGAGCCCAGAACTCCATCCAGGTCTCTCACACGGGTAGCAGGGACCCAAACACTTGAGTCACCACCTGCTCCCTCCCAGGAGGCATTAGCAGGGAGCTGAATTGGAAGCAGGGGTGCCAGGAACCCACCAGCACTCCAACATGAGATACCTGTACACCAGGCAAACACTTCACCCCTGTATCACAATGCCCACCCCTATAAATTAAGACCAGGGTTATTTTGAACAGAATCCAGGAGATTTGGGATGGGGTGGATGCAATTAGGCACTGATAATATACTAGCTCCCACCGTGGTCCTCTATCTCCTTGCATAAAAAAAGCCTCCCACATTCTTTTCTCTAGCTGAGCAGAAGAGCTTAAAAGAGAAAATGCCATTCTAATAAATTCTGATGGGGGAGGAGCAAGCACAGAACCAACTCCCCTTAAGGAAATTCCGCTGTGAGTTATATTTAGTTTCAGGCTAAAGAATTTGCTACTAAGTCTGCCTCTGCCTGGGTCCCCTCACTCTCCTCTGTCTTCCCAATCAACTAGAGTCATTGACAAAAAGCATAAATGCATTCCTTGGCAGCATCTGGTATCTCGCCCCAGTTCCTGACTTTTTGGATTTTGCAGCTGAGGTGCAGGTAGTGGAGTTTGGGGTCAGCTCCTCACCCTGAGCCAGGTAGGAGGCTGACTCACCACACAGCACCTGAACCAGGCAAAGGGCCAGCTCTCACTTCCTCATTGCCAGAGGAATATGTGAGGAAGGGCAGCAGGTATATGCTGTCTTGGAAGAAAAGAAAAGGAAAGAGAAGGAGAGAGAGGGTGCTGATGAGAGGAAGCGGAAATACACTGCCTGAAATAAAAGTCAGGAGTGCAAGAGGGCCCTCCCCGTGTGTGCCCTGCCCAATTCCATTTAAATCAACAAGCGTTCATTGAGTCACGGCTGAGTGCACTGCAGATCTAGCCCGCAGCGCCTAAAGGGGCAGTAAAAAGGACAGGACAGCCCCAGCCGCCACCGGGAAGACCTCTTACCAGGAGCGACCACTGTTGCCATTTTTCAATCCTAACCGCAGCGGACGATTCCTGGACAGTCCACGACATCTGACCAGATTTCCTCCCTGCAGCCCGGGAAGCGGTCGGCTGAGTAAGCAAAAGCCCGCAGAACCCAAGGCATCCCTCTGCGTGCCCTCTCTGCCCCTGTGCATTACCCAACAGCACAAAGTGACCGGCACACCCCTGATGGGACGAGTCTCACAGCCGAAGTCTCAAACCCAGACCCCTCATTCCAAACACACAGACTACGGTCTAACAGGCTGATCAGGTGTTCTTTAATTAATTTATTTTTTTCTGCAAATTACCGATAATAAAGACCTGTCTACCCCGGGGGATGAAAACCCAGATTCGTGTATCAGACTCCTTCAGAACTTGATTACAGGAAACGCTGCAATTCAAAACTTTTTTTTTTTTTCTTAAAGTTAGTCGAACTTTAAAAGGGCACAACGGACTGACACTCTTCACGCTACAAGGAGAGAGACCCTTAGGGCCCACCTGTCGAGGTAGGCAGTGGCCACACAACACGCCACCGGGCGGGGCAGGGCACGCAGCCAGGAAACGCCATCCGCCGGGTCCCGCGCCCGCGCCGCCCCGGGTGCCAGGGTGCCCGCTCCGCGGCCGGCCCGCGCGCATTACCTGGTCCAGCGGGATGCCCAGGAGCTGGCTGAGCGGGTGCAAGCAGGTGGAGCCCGTGGTGCGGTAGGAGAAGCTGGACGGCGGCGGCTCTGCGGCCATCCTGCATCTTCGGGAGGCGGCTGCCCGGCCCCAGCCTGTGCTCTTCCGTCTGGGCGTTGGTGAGGGGGCTGCACCGAGGGGCGTGCGGCCGCCTCGCTCTCTGGGGACGCGAACCGGCGAGGCTCCGGGACGCAAACTCGGCGTGGGCGCCGGGAGGGCCGGGCCGAGAGTGCTCCGCTTCCCGCTCCACTCCGCTCGGCGCCCATTGGCCCGGCTGCCCCGGGACGGCCCCAGGAGGAGGACGCAGGGAGGAGGGAAAGCCGGGACTCGGAGCCCGGCCCCCCGAGCGCCACCCGGCCCGCCCAGCCCGCCCGGCTTGGGGAAAGCGACGCCCGCGGACGCCGCCTCGCCTTGGGGCGGTGGCGCGGGGCCCGGGAAGCGAGGCTCTCCCGCCTACGCCGGAGCTCGCCTGCTGCCTCCCGCGGTACCAGAGACGTCCCACAGCCCCGGGGGCGGCTTCAGGGCGCCCTCCTCTTGGTCCACGCAGCTCAAGGTTCCCTGAGCTTTCCTCGGAGCCGCAAAAGGCTGGCGTGCGGGGAGACCCCCGCGCCGCTAACGTGCGCCGCAGCGCCCTCGCTCCCCCTGTCTGCACTTGGCTGGGTCAAGGCAGCGTTTCCTGCACCCTGATCTGACGCGCTGTGCCACACAGGCAAGTTTAGGAGATTTCTGATCACTTCCGACCCATTTCTGTGCCCCTGTGAGAAGCGGTGCTCACTCTGCTTTCTGTGCGTTCTGTTAAGGTGTTTGCATGCCAGGGTTCTAAGCGAGGGCACCTTGCCCCTTCACTGTTCTTGAGCCCCCTGACCACCTGTGTCCCACTGTCACTCGAACGCCTCTGTCAGCAGTTAGAGACATGTAAAAACCTTAACGATCCGTTCCAGGAATCGCTGATTAAGAAGGCATTCAGCAAGGCGGTATCCTGGGCTGGGAGCTGTCCCTAAGGCCAGGATTAGCTGGTGGAGCACACCACCAAACAGGCAGCGACATTGGGCAGACTTTTATAACGTGGCCTCCAGCAGCAAGTTAAACTGCAGGCTTGTCAACACAGCCACAACTTCCTCTTGTGGAGTTTCAGCACCAGCCAGCTGCCTTGAACATGAAATTGTCAGAGCTAGACAGAGCCGCCACTCCCTGACCGGGTGGAGATTGGGAGGCCACCACCGGATGACAAACTGCTTTACTACCCACAAGCACACACCCACCAAACACACATGCACAGTCCTATAGCAGAGAATTGCTAGGCTAGACCTTAAATGTCACCCACTCATAGAAAATGACCAGAGTTGAAGCAGTGTTCATCTTACGTTGAGCAAGGGGACAGCGTAAGTGAGGCATGTGACAGCAGAAGGGGCTTGAAAAAGCCACTTAGATGAGAATTGCCAGAAAACAGCCATCCATTTTGGGTAGTGTTTCTGAAGCAAGTATTTCAGATCATCAGTAGTTTTCCACAAACAAAGCTGAGCTCTCAGACTTCAAAGAATAGTCTTCACAGAGGCACAGATGAAAGAAGAAAGATTATGAGCCCAATACAGGTTCATTTCTCCTCTGCAAAACAGATTACAATCTAGTCTAAAATTTTCCTTTAAAAATACGGTGACTATACTTAGATCTTATAAACAACATGTCACTGAATTATAACCTTTTCTGAAACAGTGATACTGGACTAAAATGAACACTAAAAGATCTACTAGATGACACAGAATCAAAAAATGAACAGTGACACTGCAGATACAATAAATAGGCTGCAACAGACCGGGTACAGCTCTAAGATGTATAACAGCTATACCACAGCCACATCGCTCTCCCTTCGTCTGCTTCCATACTCCACCCACTGTGGATTCATAAGAGTGACATGTTAGCTGTAACTACAAAAGCTGGTTCATTTAGCAAGGACAATAACTCACGTGATAGTTATAATACCCTCCCTTTGACAGATGAGAAAATGGGTTTAGAGAGCTTGTGTAACTCAGTTGTATGTAGGGAGGTTAAATAAAACACGTTTGTCTCATTCAAGAGCCTAGGCTTTTAGTCGTTCCACATTGCCTCCTCTAAAACAAAGGATTTCTCTCTTCATCAAGCCTGATACAGGCTTGTCATTCGTATGGGAAAAGCATTACATTTGCTGCCCAAAAGTTAAGTTGGGAAGGGTGATGCCGCAGCACGCTGGGCACTGATTTTCTATCTGCAGTAGAATGAGGCTTGATTTCAAGTCAGTTCCTTTAATCTCCTTTATGCAGCCATGCTCAAAATGAATGTCACCCAGGAGATCCACTGCACATCCTGATGAAAATCAAAGGCCAGGCACAAAAAGATTCTGACCTGTTCAGGAAGCTGGCATACTACCATGGACCAATAAAGATTCATACCAGTCAGATGCCAGATCAGACCCAGCCCACAGAAGTATAACCCCTCAAGAAGATAAAATTCTAATGATACATTCAGTCCAAATTCAACCAAAGACAATGACAAATGAAATGGAATTAAAGCTATCTACGATTATATAAGGCATGGAAAAATAAAATTACCAGGACAGGCATTTGGCCTAGCAGTTAAGGTGCCAGTTAGGATGTGTGTGTCCCATACCACAGTACCTGGGTTTAATACTCAGCTCTGGCTCCTCTAGCTTCCTGCTAATGTGGACCCTAGGAGACATCGGTGATGGCTCAAGTAATTGGGTCTCTTCTACCCATGTAGGAGATTTGATTTCTCAGCTCCTGGCTTTGGTCCCCCAGCCACACCCTGTTGCAGGCATTTGGGAAGTGAGCCAGTGGATGGGAGTTATTTTCTCTCTGTATGAATCTACATGTGTATGTGTGTATATATCTGCCTCTCAAATAAGTAAATTTATTAAATGTTACTTTTAAATGAAATTACCACTTTAACAATGCAGCATACTGGGCCTGGCAATGTTGCACAGTGGGTAAAGCTGCCGCCTGCAGCACCAGCATCCCATTTGGGCACCAATCTGAGTTCTAGCTGCTCTGGTTCCCATCCAGCTCCCTGCTAATGAACCTGGGAAAACAGTAGAAGATGGCCCAAGTGCTTGGGCCCCTACAACCACATGGGAGACCTGGATGAAGTGTCAGCTCCCAGCTTTGGCTTGTCTCAGCCCTGGCCACTGTGGCCATTTGGGTAGGAAACCTCTCCCTCTGCCTCTCCTTCTCTGTAGAAATAACACAACAATATTGTGTCTCACAGATCATATGGATCTATATCACATTCTTTGATCCTCCCACCAAATATCAGGTTGGAAGTGCAGGTGTTATTATCATTTTTATTATGTCATTATCTACATTTGTATTCAGAATAGTAAGATTGTGTTAACTTGAAACTAGGTTATTCAACTAAGAAACACAAAAGTAGGGTTGAAACTTGGGTATTTTACAGTTCTTTTAAATTATACAGAAATTAAACTAGGAGTCCACCTTCAGGAACACAGTAGAAGTTGTCTGCATAGGATGTTAAACTCCATCTTAACATTTGCAGAATCATTTTGATCAAAATAGACCCACTGTGGGTGTTACCCTTGTTCTTTAAGCAGTTTCTTTAAGGCATTTCAAAAAACTTTAGGGAATTTAAATTTTGCAGTGAGTGCTCCACTTCTTCATGTTTTAGGCAGACTGAAATGCACTCAGATAAGGCTGCCTCCCTGTCTAACAGTTTCCTACCTCAGGGACACAGTTAAACATTGTTCTTGTATTTGTACATGTCCAGAAAATGAAGATGCTAATATACCTGAACATCTGCCAGATTTAGCTGTTACTGATAAAGTGTTCTAGCACTTTCTCCTTATGAATGCTGCATAATTTAGTCATGTGAGATAGCCCAACCCAAGTCATCAGGAAAGAGCTGGTATAAGCAAAGACAAAAGAATCCAAAGTAGTTCATCAGCCCCTCAAGGAAATCAGTTCTGAGAAATGCAAAGCAGAAATTAGTTACTGACAATTAGATGCAGAAATAAAGCCAGCTGGCAAAACTCCATTTGCTGAACATACTCAGAATATTTACAAATATGACTTTGTATGACATCTGGGTGGTCTTTCCTGAGCTTAAAATGTAGCAGAGGGTCAAGGCAACAAAACTCCTAAAGAATACAGCCATCAGCACAAAGCAAAAGCAGGTCTGAAAACCAGTACTGGCTTGGTGACTTTGAGTAAATCAGTTAATTCACCAAGCCTCATTCTCCTGCTCTATGAAGGGGGGAATATGAATAACAATGTTGATGGAAGAAGTGGTAAAGTCACTGTCACAAAGTAACTGTTCAAAAATTAATAACTCTCTTCAGCTAAAGCTCAAAGCCTATGAACTAACATTTTATTTTTAACTTTGGTCCTTTGGGAAAGAGATGCATGTGCAGTGCACCTGTTGCTGAAAACTTAGATGGAGTCAGTGACCTTGACTAAGCCAGGCACTGCTGCCAACAGGAACCCATCCTGCAGTACAGGCATGTCTGGAGCCCATGGATGTGGCATGAGATTTCCTTGCCCTGGGCTACACCCAGAGAGATCACCTTTCTCAATTACTGTGTCTGCTTTCTAGTTTTTCTTTCTCTTCTGTTCTCCTCTTTCCATTTTCTCTGCCTTACCTCCATTATTGGTTCCCCTGAGATCTGAAGAACTCCCCTGAATGCCTTAGTCAGTATGCATTGGCCAAGTGCCTAAGGAGTTCTTGAAGAAATGAAGTGTTTTGATTTTAACAACATAAACTCTACGACATTCTAGCGTGGATGTTCAGGGCTGTTTTTCTTCTTACTTCTTGATTCTCTGGCTAAGTTCCAAAGAGTTACTGTTGCCAAAGCAGTATCCTATGAATATGCTTGAGAAGACAGAGACAGACAAAATCTAAAGCTGTCAGGGTTCCATGTTTGGCTGCAGTGAAAGGGAGGGGTGGAGGGAGAAAGAGAGAGCAGGCTAGGGCCTCTCCTGATGGTCTTTGTTCCTTTGGGTGTTTGTACCCTCTCTCTCCACCCCCACTTCAATGCTGCCATCATCTTGGGCTTCAAGGATTTCCAGAGAGTTAAGCCTTCAACTTAAAAGTTTTATTCATCCAGGAGACCACTTGGAATCTCCCTCAATTCCTTTTCCCTTACTCTTCACTCTCTGTTCTACAGCCTGATTCCCTGGGGCCAGTAACAATACCAAGCATGGCAGTTTTTAGTTAGTTTTTTTAAGATTTATTTATTATTGAAAAGAGCTACAGAGAGAAAGGGAAAGACAGACAGACAGACAGACACACACACACACACAGAGGAAACAGAGATCTTCTATCTGCTGGTTCACTGCCCCAGATGATCTCAACCGCCAAAGTTGTTGAAGCCAGGAGCTGACGTTTCTTCTGGGTCTCCCACATGCGTGGTAGGAGCTCAAACACTTGGGCCATCTTCCGTTTCTTTTCCCAGGCCATTAGTAGGGAGCTGGATTGGAAAGGGAGCAGCTGGGACACAAACTGGCACCTATGTGGGATGCTGGCATTGCAGACAGTGGCTTTCTTTACCTGCTAGACCACCATGCTGCCCCCGTGACAGGGTTTTTGAACCAAAGAATGGATGGGATTTTTGGAAATCAACGTAGTCAATCAGACTCATGACTTTCTCTTCCCTTCTCCTGGAGTCTTCATGACACGGCTTGTTGTTCTAAGGCTGTGTGACTTCTGTGAATACACTGCGTGGGCCAGCCCTAATCCTGAGTGTACAGTGAGGCTGTGATTTATCAGTCAATGGATAGTCACCCCCATTCACCAGGCTCCTCTCATTCACTCCTAATAGGCCATTTCTGCCACTCTCATTTCTAAATACTTTTTAGTCAGTACTTGGTCATTGTTTTCTCAATGTCTTATAAAACAAGCTTTGATATTCACAAAGATCACAAAAATAGATCAGTGGGTGCTCATGTCAGTTTCCAAGAAGGAGTCATCAGACATTTTGTGTACATCCTCAGAATTAGTATCCCCCTAGTTATACTTAAGAAAATGGCAGTTTTGCTAGCAAAGATTAATACCATACTTGGGAAGTATTTATTGAAGAACTGTTATTTATAAAGCACTGTTCTAGGTGCTCTGGATATATGTTGATTAAAATGATAAAATCTCTTCCCTTATTCTTCCCAGAGAAGACATAAATGAAATGCATTTTTAAATCATTTCATATTAGACAATAAGTATAAAATAAAAAAGAAAGTTGCAGTGTTTTGATAGGGTTGGTATGGCTGGCCACACTGATAATTTTACATAAAGACCTAAAGGAGAGAAGGGAGTCAACCAAGCAGCATTCTCAGCAAAGAACATCCCAGAAAAAAGAACCATCTACAGCAAAGTCCCTAAGACAGGAACATGCCTGGAGAGTGGAGAAACAGCATGCTGGCCAGAAAAGCTGGAGTAAAGTAGATGAGAGGAGAGAGAAAGGAAATGAGTCAGCAAGGTTGGAGCACTGGGACCTTGGAAAATATTAGAATGACTTTGGCCTTTCCTCTGATTGCTGTGGGGATCTATTGCAGGGAGTTAGCTGAAGACAAAAACAATCTGGTTTGTTTATATATGTATATATATATTATATATATGATTATATATATGTATATAAATATATACATATATATGTATATATGTGTACATATGATTTATTTATATATATTTATATTTTATATTTATATATAAATATAAATAGATTTATATTTTATATTTAATATATTATTTATTTATATATGTGTATATATGTGTGTATATATATGATTTATTTATTTATTTGAAAGATTTGAGAGATTCTTCCCACAATTCACTCCCTGAATATCCACAATAGCTAGAGCTGGACCAAGCTGAAGACAGGAGCCTGGAATTCCATCCAGGTTTCCTACATGGGTGGCAGGTAGATCAGAAGCAGAATAGCTAGAACTTGAACTGGCATTCTGGTATGGGATACAGGCACTGACAGCAGCAGCTTAACCAGCTGCACCACAATACCCAAACCCTGGTTTATATTTCTAAGGATCATTCTGGACTCATGTTGCAAATAGAGAGTAGGAGGGGGCCGGTGCTGTGGCATAGAAGGTAAAGCCGCCACCTGCAGTGCTGGTATCCCAGATGGGCACCCGTTCAAGTCTCGGCTGCTCCGATTCCAATCCAGCTCTCTGTTATGGCCTGAGAAAGCAGTAGAAGATGGCCCAGGTCCTTGGGCCCCTGAGCCCACTTGGGAGACCCAGAAGAAGCTCCTGGCTCCCGGTTTTGGACTGGTGCAGCTCTGGTCATTGCAGCCAATTGGAGAGTGAACCTCTGCCCCCTGCAGAGGAACACCTCTCTCTCTGTCTTTCTCTGCCTCTCTTTTTTTCTCTGTGTAACTCTGACTTTCAAATAAAAAAATAAATCTTTTTTTAAAAAAATGGACAGTATGGGAGAGAAAATCAGAAATAAGGAAAACAAGAGGCTATTGCAGGACCTCAGGCAAGAGACTGGGGTGGGATGGGGGTAATCCAAAAGATGGTGAGAAGTGAGTAGCTTCTGGGTGAAAAGTGTGGAAGGTGGCATGTCTTGGTTCACCTGGAATGCTATACCAAAATACCATAAACTGGACAATTTGTGGAAACCAGAAGTGCACTGCTCACAGTTCCAGAAGATGGGTGTTAGAGTGTCTGCTGTCCAGCAAGGGCCTCGTCTCCACCTGAAAGATGGTGCCTCCAGCTCTGTATCACCTGGAGGGCACGGGCAAACAAGCTCCCCCAGGTCTATAATACAAGGGCACTAGTTCCATTCCACGGAGTCCTCCTGACTGCATCGTTTCCTAAAAGCCCCACCTCTTAATACCTCCACACTGCAGATCATGTTTCAGTGGGTGGATTTTAGGGACATTCAGATCATAGCATAATGGTTGTGTCCAACCACATTGGGATTACTCCAAAAACAGAACTGAGTCTGACTACTTCAGATTCCCTTTAATTCCTAGAGACACGTATTACAAGAAATAAGAAGGGAAAAAACTTAATCACATAAAACTCTTTTGACCATTATTGTTTAAAAGCATTCTCATTAATATTAAACACTATGGTGTGGGGAGCAATCCTTTGATTGATACCAAGAATTCAAGACATTTTTCTAGCATATTTATTTACTGACATCTCTGTTTAGCACATTCACTCATTAAGTCAAAGTTGACAGAAGCGTATTTTGTATATGCTTATATAGACACATATGTATCCTAGATCAAACCTAAGTCACTCTGTCTTGTGAATTTCAAATAAATTACCCAAGCTTGGATAGCAAATTTCCAAGTGCTATGCCAGCTGCAAGATTTTGCAAATTCCCGGGCACTTCTCTCCTTCTGGGTCCTCACTTGCTTCTCTCTTTTCCTCCACAGTTAGCATCTGCCTGTGGCTGTTGCTGAAGACTTGAGAAGGCCAGGGATCCTCGTTGCAGACATTCAAAACTACCTGAGAGGGGAAGCGAGATGTCAGCTGAGTCAGATGCTCCTGCAACCCCTCCCCACAAAGACACCAATTTGAACAGCTCTTCACACACCAAGTTACCTTCACAATTGCTCTGGAAGCCAGGTGACAGACCACACTGCCTTATTTCAGCAAAATAATAAACGTTGCATTGAAGAAAGCAGGAAGAAAATGTTGTCAGTGTCTCTCCCTCCCCACGCTCTGAGGAGCACTGTATGGAGAGAGATGCTTCCTACTTGAGAGAGGGGTTAGGAAGAGGGATTGAATCCAAGTGCCACACCCACTGTGATAAAGTACAGAGTCTGACAGGGCCCCAGAGCCTCTGTTCCGAGGCCTGGATTCACAGTCTGAATATTCAGAACTCCCCTTAGCCAGGTAGCATCTGCCACCTCCTTACCCCACCACCAGCAGACAGCAGGGCAAGACTCTAGCCCTGGAGTGGGGGAGGGCAAGAAAGGGAGCTGAGGACCATGCCTTGGAGCTCAGAGAGGACCTACCACTGCCCTGAGACCCAGCACCTGATGAAACCTAATGGCCAAGTGCTGGTAGACTGAGCTCATAGACTTGTCTCGGTGTCCGATGGGGACCTGCCCTTTGGTGAACTGGACTCATCACAGTATGTATTGTCTCCAGTTTCAGGCTTGCCTGGCACACATCCTCAGGACTTCATACATAGGACACAGCTGTGACCCAGTGGTTCCTGTCTTGGCTACAAGGGGGATGCCTTTATCACTCTCCTCCATTCTTGGGGACAGCAGAGCCGTGGGCATGTGTCTTGGTACCCAGGGCAGGTTGTAACAGTCCTTGTCCCTAGGCAAATGCTTACAGGCAGACTCTCTGGGTTTGCCCCAATTTTGGGTAGAGACCTGCTTCCTACTAGGACAGACTTATTGTGGTGTGTAGTACCACCAGCCTCATGTGGGCCTGGTGTGTATGTCCAAGACTGCACATGACCTAATGATGGTGTGACCCACCTAGTTCCTGCAGGAGCAACTGAGGGCTTGCTTCTATCACCAACTTCTACCACTTTGAACAGACAACAGAAACTACATGACTGTTTGGGGACTCTGTGCCAGGCTAGTAAATCCAACATCAAGCAGATCCTAGTAGGCCCTGTCTCCATGCCAGCACCTGCAAAAGAAGTCTGCAGACCTGCTTCTGTGCCAAGTGGTATTCCTGTGATCTGGAGATCTTACCAGAGAGAAAAACCCGCATACCCTACTGGCATCAAATCTGGTCGGGAGGACAGGACTCCATCCAGCAGGCTGGAACACATGTGGACAGTGGCCCTGGGAGCACCTCAGCCCCCTGTGGTCATGACGGGCTAGCAGGGCAGAGTGGCTCCACCTGCACTCCTTGACCTTGAGAACCCTGGGTGCTGAGACTGAGAAAACACTGTGACTGCGTGAGAAGAGGCAGGGAAAAGCTGTGTTCTGGGCAATCACAGAGTGCTGCTGCACACTCTCAGAACCCCTTGGTTGCCTAGAGCAGCTCATAGCAGGGGGAATGTGCTCACAGGAGGGGCTGCACTGATCATATGTGTGGTTCATATGGTGGTGCAGATGAGTGTTGAATACACTGGGGGCTAACACCTGGACTTCCTCAGTTTGGAGGAGAAGGAGTAGTCACACCAACAGAGGTGACCACTCCTCTCCATCCAGTTAACCAGAGGAAAGCTACCATGCCCAACTTGGGTGTTACCCTGGATATTCACCCCAGCATGGAGCACTGACCCGAACTCCCTGGCCACACACCTCTTGGTATTCACTGAAAGTGTAGACATTCCACTAAGTCACAGAGAAATAGTTCAAAGATTAAAAGCTATCAGAGGAAAAAAATTCTACAAATGCTTAAAAATAAATGCAAAAATTCAAGAGGCAGGAATAAGGAAGACACTATGACCTCTGCAAAGGAGTACGAAAACATTTCAATATTAGAATGTAAAGATGAAGAGATTGGGGAAATGCCTGAAATGGAATTCAAAAAATGAATCATAGAATTACTCAAAAGTAATCAGAAGCAAATCTACAAGCTAAAGAAAACCATATATGGTATGAATGAAAATTTCTTCCATGAAACAGATTTTAAAGAAAAATCAAAATGAAATACTAGAAATGAAGAATTGAATAGATCAAATAAAAAATGCAGTAGAAAGCCTTAACAAAAGTTCATGAGGCAGAAGAAATAATATCCAAGCTAGAAGACAAATCTCTGGAAATTTTACAGCCATACCAAAAACAAGAAGAAATTAGAAAACTTAAAAACAGCATTGGAGATATATAGGATACTATCAAATGACCCAACATATGGGTCTTAGGAATACTTGAAGGAGTGGAAAAAAGAAGGGAATAGAAGGCTTACTTAGTGAAATGGTTTCAGAAAACTTCCCTAGTTTGGAGAAAGAAAGGAAAGTCCAAGTACAGAAAGCATATAGAACTCCTAACAGATATGACCAGAAAAGATCTTCGATAGGACACATGTACTCAAACTTTCCACAGTAAAGCATAAAGAAAAGACTCTAAAATGTGCATGAGAGAAATGCCAGCTTACCTTCAGAAGATCTCCAATTAGACTTACAGCTGACTTCTCATCAGAAACCCTACAGGCTGGAAGGCAATGGAAAGATATAGTGCAAATCTTGAGAGAAAATAACTGTCAACCCAGAATATTATACCCTGAAAAGCTCTCATTTATGAATGAAGGTGAAATAAAGACTTTCCATAACAAAACAGAAGTTGAAAGAATTTGTCACTACTTGTCCAGCCTTACAAAAGATGCTAAAGGATGTGCTACACACAGGAACACAGAAAGAAATCTACCATCATGAAATAATGTGAAGACAGAAAATCCCCCAGTAAAAGTACAAAGGAAATCCAAAGTTAATGATAGGAATATTGACAGGAAAATGACAGGGCCAAGTAGTTACTAATCAATAGTTACATTAATGTAAATGGCCTTAACTCTCCAGTTAAAAGATACACACTGGCCAAATGGATTAAAAAACAAGATCTATCTATTATCTGCCTGCAAGAAACACACTTCACCAACAAAGATACACATAGACTGAAAGTGAAAGGATGGAAAAAGATATTCCATGCGAATGGAAAAAACAAAAGGCAGATATAGACATCCTCATATCAGACAAAATAGACTGTAACACAAAAATTGTTTAAAGAGACAAAGAAGGACACTATGTAATGATAAAAGGATAAATAAATCAGGAAGACATGACTATAATAAATGTATATGCACCCAATTACATGGCACCTGGCTATTAAAAAGATATAATAATGGATCTAAAGGGAGACATAGACTACAATACAACAGTAGCAGGGTACTTCAACACCCCACTTTCAGCAATGGATAGATCAATCAGACAGAAAATCAACAAAGAAACAACAGAGCTAATCAACACTATGGACCAAATGGACCTACCTAATATCTAAAGAACATTTTACCCCACAGTGGCAGAATATATATTCTTCTCAGCAGTGCATGGAACTTTATCTAAGATGGACATATACTAAGCCATAAAATAAGTCTCAGCAAATTCAAAAAAGTCAAATCATACCATGCACCTTCTCTGATCACAATTGATTGAAGCATAAAACCAAAACTTAAGAATCTCAAGAACATATGCAACACATGGAGACTGAACAACATGCTCCTAAATGAACACTGGGTCACAAAAGAAGGTAGGGAGAAGGTAACATTAATCCACTCTTGGTGGGAATATAAACTGACACAGCCACTGTGGAAGACAACATGGAGATATCTCAGAAAGCTGAATATAGACATACCACATGACCTAGCCAATCTCACTCCTGGAAATTTATCCAAACGGAATAAAATCAGCATAGAAGAGAGTTATCTGTACCCCCATATTCATTTTAGCTCAATTTAAAGTAGCTAAGATATGGAATCAACCCAGATGTCCATCATCTGAAGACTGGATAAAGAAATTATGGTATGTATGTCCAGTTCACCTGACTGCAGAATTTTTAGCAGAAACCACATAGGCCATGAAGAGTGGGATGAGACTTTCAGAGTAATAAAGGAAAAAATTGTCAGTCTAGGATTCTGCTCCAAGCAAAGCTATCCTTCAGAAATGATGAAAAGATGAAGGCATTCCCAAACAAATTTGATAGGATTTATCACTGCCAGAACTGTCTTACAAGGAACACTAAAGGGAGTTCTTCAAACTGGAAAGAAAAGATGCTTGATGAATCAGAAGAAAATATCAGAAGGTAGAAAATTCACTGGGGGCAGGGAGGGGGGAGCGGCGCTGTGGCATAGTGGGTTAGCCGCAGCCTGCAGTGCTGGCATCCCATGTGGGCGCTGGTTGGAGATCCGGCTGCTCCACTTCCAATCAAGCTCTCTGCTATGGCCTGGAAATCAGTAGAAGGTGACCCAAGTCCTTGAGCCCCTGCACCTGCGTGGGAGACCTGGAGGAAGCTCCTGGCTTCAGATCTGCACAGCTCCCGCCGTTGTGGCCAGTTGGGGAGTTAACCAGCAGATGGAGGACCTCCCCCCCCCACCTCTCCTTCTCTCTGTTTGTAACTAAAATAAATAAATAATAATAATAAAAGAAAATTCCCTGGGAAGAGCATACAAACTGTCAATGCACAGATATTGTAAACATTGTATACAAACCATTCATACTTTTAGGGTGAAGACTAAAAAAATATGTATTTTGAAATGTTAAGGGGCCGGCGTCATGGCGCACTCGGTTAATCCTCCGCCTGTGGTGCCAGCATCCCATAAGGGTGCTTGTTCTAGTCCCGGTTGCTCCTCTTCCAGTCCAGCCCTCTGCTGTGGCCTGGGAGACTGGTGGAAGATGGCCCAGGTGCTTTAAAAAAAAAAAAAAAAAAAAGAGGCCAAATGGAAGATCAAAAATCCAAAATCTAGGGAGGAACAGATTTCAAGTATACAATTCTTATTAGTATTTATTATCTCTTTTTTTTGTTTCCACCCCCATCTTTATAATTAATGTTAAGTTCCTAGCATTTCTCTGGGAAAAAAAAAAAGACCTAAATGAAAGATCTCTGAAAGATCTCTGCGAGTGAGATCCCAGTGGAAAGAATGGGACCATCAAAGAAGGAGGTACCTTTCTCTGAAGGGAGGAGAGAACTTCCACTTTGACTATGACCCTGTCGGAATAAGATCGAAGTCGGCGAACCCTAAAGGCTTCCATAGCCTTGGCAACTCATGACTAGAGCCTAGGGAGATTACTGACGCCACTAACAAGAGTGTCAAATTGTTAACTCAACAACAGGAGTCAGTGTGTACTTACTTCTCATGTGGGATCTGTCCTTAATGTGTTGTCCAATGTGAAGTAATGTTATAACTAGTACTGAAACAGTATTTTACACTTTGTGTTTCTGTGTAGGTGCAAACTGATGAAATCTTTACTTAGTATATACTAAATCGATCTTCTGTATATAAAGATAATTGAAAATGAATCTTGATGTGAATGGAATGGGAGAGGGAACGGGAGATGGGAGGGGTGTGAGTGGGAGGGAAATTATGGGGGGAAGCCATTGTAATCCATAAACTGTACTTTGGAACCAACAGTTGTCTTCTGTAAGATAATCATAATCACAAAGCAAAATTATAATAGAGGATAACCATGCTTCTACTGGGTAAAATAGAGTTTAAATCAAAAACAGTAAAGATATTCATTTATAACGATAGAGGGATCAATCCAGCAAGAGAACCATATAATTGTAAATATATTCGCACCTAACATTAGCACACCCAAATATATAAAGCAAATATTAGTAGACCTAAAGAGAGAGATCAGCCCCAATATAGCAGTAGTAGGGAGTTTTCACACCCCACTTTCAGAAATGGACAGATCATTCAGACAGGAAATCTGCAGACACAGCAGTGTTACCCTAGATGGATTGGACCTAACAGACATCTGCAAAACATTCCATCCAACAGCTGCAGAACACGCATTCTTCTCAACAGCTCATATAACATTTGCCAGGATGATCATACAGCAGGTCACAACACAAGTCTGAGCAAGTTTTTAAAAACAGAAATCAAATCAAGTATTTTCTCCTTTAAAAAAAAAGATTTATTTTATTTGTTTGAAAGGCAGAGTTATGGAGAGAAGGGGAAAGACAGAGAGAGTAAGAGAAATCTTCCAGCCACTGGTTCACTCCCTAAATGGTCGGGACAGGGACATGCCAAAGCCGGGAGCCAGGAACTTCTAGGTCTCCCATTTGGATTCAGGGACCCATTGGTCCATCTGCTGCTGCTTTCCCAAGCATATTAGCAAGGAGCTGAATCAGAAGTGAGCAGTCAGGACTTCAAGCAGCATCCACAAAGGATGCGGCTTAACTCACAGTGCCATGACTCTGGCCCTCTGAAGTATTTTTTCTGACCACAACTCAATAAAACTAGAAATGAGCAAGAAAAAATTGGGAAACTACTAAAGCACATGCAAATTTAACAACTTAGTCCTGAACAACCAATGGATCAAGGAAGAAATCAAGCAGAAAACTTAAAAGTTTCTTGCAGTGAATGAAAATGGAGCCATAACATATTAAAACCTATGGAATATATCAAAAGCAATACTGAGAGGGGATTTTATGGCAATCAATGCCTACATGAAGAAAGCAGATCTCAAGAAATGTATCGTTGCACCTCAAAGAATTAGAAAATAAAGAACAAATCAAATCCAAACTTTGTAAAAGAATAAACTCAGAATGCAAATAAATTATACAGAAATTTAAAAAAGAACCCCACAAAACATCAACACCTATAAATCCAGACTTCCTAGGCTGCAGCATCTGTGTGTATGTGTAAAATAAAAATGCCTTGTGAGCATAATAGGTTTTTTAAACTTTATTTATTGAGAGATTTATCATATATATATATATATATAAGGGATTTCAAAAGATTTATGGAAAAATGGAATTAAAATATTAGTTTTCATTTAGTGTGGAAACCTTTGAGACTGAAATCCATGCACAGTTTTTTCTTAAACCTTAGTTCCTAGGAACTTTTGAATATCTCTTACATTCTGAATACTTTGCAGCTCTTTCCTTGACCTTTTAAAGTGTCTTCTCCTGTGTATGTGTGTGCGTGTGTGTGATGCGAACAAAAATCAAGTAAAACATGCATGGTTCCCACAGCCCATTGTAAGAAATTGAACCCCAACAATGCTCTTCAAACTAGGCCATTTTATCTGCTCCCTAGCCAAGGTACATGAGACTTTTCTAGTGGGCACAAAAACATCAACAGTTTTAAGGAAATCTATTTGTGGATACCCAAATTCCTTACATACGCTTTTTTCTAAAAGCCAATTGGCCTAAGCACTCCTGGGTTCTCCTCTGTCACCTTAGAGCACTCACTGCAAACATCTCCGAGTGGGGCCGGGTCCTGGGGTGTGAACCTGCTCAAACGGGCCAAGCCTCTGAACCATGGCACTGTAAACTTCCTTGTAAGCTTCCTGTGCGTCCTATTTTAGAATTGTTTCGGCACCTATCGTGGTTTGAATATAGCTGGAGCCCTCAGGCTTCATGTGTTGGAAGCTTCATCCCCAGTGAGGGAATAAGAGGGGGTAAGCCCTTTACCTAGTGGAACCCAGTGAGAGCCCATTGGGATCATCATCTCAGAAGAGACCCTCAGTAGGGACCCAGTTAGTTCTCATGAGAGAGTTGCTAGGGAAAATCCAGTTCCTCCCTGAATCTCTCTCTCTCTCTCTCTCTCTCTCTCTCTCTCTCTCTCTCTCTCTCTCTGTGCAGAGCCAGCAGCATGCTGCTTGGACTTTCTACCTGCAAAATTGTGAGCTACATATCCCCCCCCCCCTTATATATAAGTACTTGGCCTCAGGGATTTCACTACAGTGTTGGGGAAAGGATGGACATAGCCCCTGCTAAGATGTTCTGAATTCAGATCTATGGTGGTGATGAGGGTGGGGAGACACCATGATAACTTTCACCTCGTCCTTCCCCAGCCCATTTTCAAAGGAGAAAATGTCATGAGAAAGTAAAACAAAAAACCATAGGTACAAAATACTGAATACTAAAAACCTTGAGTTTTTTGTGTACATTTAAATAGAAGCACTTGCTTTCAGCTATGCTCAATAATTTATTTTATTTTATTTTATTTTATTATTTTTTTGGACAGGCAGAGTTAGACAGTGAGAGAGAGAGAGACAGAGAGAAAGGTCTTCCTTCCATTGGTTCAACCCTCAAATGGCAGCTACAGCCGGCGCGCTGTACCGATCTGAAGCCAGGAGCCAGGTGCTTCCTCCTGGTCTCCCATGCGGGTGCAGGGCCCAAGGACCTGGGCCATTCTCCACTGCACTGCCGGGCCACAGCAGAGAGCTGGACTGGAAGAGGAGCAACCTGGACAAAACTGGTGCCTCAACTGGGACTAGAACCCGGGGTGCCGGCACCGCAGGCGGAGGATTAGCCAAGTGAGCCACGGCACCAGCTTCAATACTCTTCTAGGATGCATCAGTTGCTGGGAATTAAACAACCTGATCAGAATGAAGCATCTTTAAGCAGAATGGACACATGATCCCGGTTCTTTTCAGTGTAACTAGAATATGTTTGGGGACTGCCAAAATTTTCAAGACAACTTTGGACAAAATCCCAAAGTAAAATTGGTTTGGATTTTCTATCAATTTTTGATACATGTCATCCAATGTAGTAATTAAAACCTATTTTATCAATTATATTATGACTTTTTTGTAATTATAATTATTTATCTTCTTAGTTCATCCAATTAAAATAGTTATAGCTCTCTATATCCTATCAACAAAAAGCTCATTATCACCCCCTCCAGTTGTTATGGTGTAAATCTTTTCTGTTCAAAGCATAGAAAAGCAAAATTGTGATTCTTCTCATTTAGATATATTTCCAATAAATTTTACCTTTTCATGTTTCATGATTATCAACATTTCTAATATATTTAAGGGATTTTGATCAACTGCATAGTATCAATAATTATAACACTGAATCAACCTAGAAAAAAATTTTTAAATCTTAGAGCTTTATGACTTTAGGAAATGATAAATATTAAGAATTACAATTACATGCATACTTTGTTTTATATAATGATGGTAGGGAAATATACAGAAGGCTTTTAAACACAAAAATGCACTACACTGATATAAAAGTCTATGGAGGAGGCCAGTGTTGTGGCATAGCAGGTTAACCAGCCACCTGCAATGCTGGTGTCCGATATGGGCACTGGTTCGAGTCCTGGCTGTTCACTTCTGATCCAGATCTCTGCTAATGTGTCTGAGAAAGCAGTGGAAGATGGTCAGAGTCCTTGAGCCCCTGCACCTTGATGAAGCTCCTGGTTTCAGTCTGGCCCAGCCCTGGCTGTTGTGGCCACCTGGAGAGTGAACCAGAGGATGGAAAAGATCTCCCTCTCTGTCTCTCCATCTCACTCTTTAACCCTAACTTTAAAATAAGTAAATAGATCTTTTTTAAAAAGTCTATCGAATATGTGCAATAAAAATATGACATAAAGAGAATAAAGGCTTATATGTTTTTGAAGATGTGGTGTTTTCTTATGTTTGTTTTTTATTTTATTTTCCTCCCAAAGAAACTTTGTATTTAAGGAATACAGATGTCATGCATTTTATAAGTACAACTTTAGGAATGTAGTGATTCTTCCCACCATACCTACCCTCCCACCTACTCTCCCACCTCTCCACTTCCTCCCTCTCCCATTCCCAGTCCCATTCTCTACTAAGATCCATTTTCAAATAACTTTATACACAGAAGACCAACTCTATACTATACTAAAAAAAACAATTTGCATGGAAAAAATCAAAAACAAAAACAAAAGAAAAATTGTTCCTCAACAGTCTAGATAAGGGGTATTCAATGTTATTGCATCCTGAGGTTAATTTCACTTTATTTTTAAGAAACAATTAACTTTAAAAAAGCACCCAAGAATAATACATCATTTGGGAGCACTTAAACATAGTTATAATGCAACTCTTTGAGGACAGAGGTCCTACATGGAAAGTTAGTGCACAGTTAATCTTGTTGTTAATTTAACAATTAACACTCTTATGTATGACATCAGTGATCACTCGAGGCTCTTGACATGAACTGCCTAGGCTATGGAAGCCTTTTGAATCCACACACTCTGTCAGTATTTAGACAACACCATAAGCAAAGTGGAAGTTCACTCCTCCCTTCAGAAAAAGAATCTACATTGATGACCACTTCTTTCCACTGGGGTCTCGCCTACTGAAATCCTTCATGTAGGACATTTTTTTTTTTTAACTTTAGTGTCTTGGCTTTACATGCATTAAATGCTCTTGTGGACTTTTCCGAATGCCTTAAAGGCTGTTTCTGAGGTCAGAATGTTATTTAAAGCAATTGTCATGCTATGAGTCTGCTGTGTGGACTGCTTCCCATGTTGGAAAATTTACTCCTTTTTATTTCTAACTATTATTATTACCAGACCCTTAATCCCATCCATATGATGACTTTAACACTTAATATGGCATTTCACTATCCAGCTTAAAGGGATTTGGGGCCCTATGGCAAGTTTTTAAACTGTACCATTAGAAATAAGTCCATAGGAATGTATGTGGAACAATATAGCTTTACAGTCACAAACTTCATACACTTCATAATTACAACTTTAGAAACATGGATTCTTCCCATGCTGCTGACCCTCCCACTCATACTCTCAGTCCCTCTTCTGCCTCCCTCTCTTACTCTCATTCTTATTTTTCACTGAGATCTATGTTCAATTGAATTTATACACATATGTTTAACTCTATAAATTAAAGAGTTCAACAAATAGTATGAAAGAAAAACAATTTCTTGTTGTAGGCACCAATTGCTATAAACTTTCTTAACACTGCTTTTGCTGTATCCAGTAAGTTCTGATATGTTGTATTGTCATTTTCATTTCCAAGTATTTTTTTTATTTCTCTTTTGATTTCTTCTATGACCCACTGTTCACTCAGAAGCATATTGCTCAGTCTCCATGTGTTTGCATATGTTCTAGAGATTCCTGAGTTGCTGATTTCCAGCTTCATTCCATTGTGGCCCAATAAGATGCATGGTATGATTGTGATTTTTTTTTTATTTGATGAGACTTGCTTTATGGCCTAGCATGTAGTCAATCCTAGAGAAAGTTTATAATAGTTACATATTCCTGTTGGATTGATCCCTTAACCATTACATTGTGCCCTTCTTTGTCTCCTTTAACAGTTTTGTGTTAAAGTCTATTTTGTCTGATATTAGGATGGCTATACCAGCTCTTTTTTTGGTTTATGTTACATTGGAATATCTTTTTCCGTCCTTTCACTTTCAGTCTGCATGCATCTTTGTTGGTGAGATGTGCAACTTTGCCCTGCCATCTTCCTTATATATTCCCACCTCTTACTTTGGATTTACTGGGGGATTTTCTTCCTTTATCTTCTTTTGTAGTGAAGACCATTTTTTTGTTTGTTTGTTTCTGTGTGCGACACCCTTAAGCATGTTTTGCAAGTCTGCACAGGTGGTGATAAATTCTTTCAATTTCTGTTTGTTATGGAAGGTCTATTTCACCTTTATTCATAAATGAGAGCTTTGCAAAGTCTAATACTCTGGGATGACAGTTTTTTTCTCTTAAGATTTGGACTATATCTCACCATTCTCTCCTAGCTTTTAGGGTTTCTGTTAAGAAGTCTACTGTGAGTCTAGTTGGAGGTCCTCTGAAAGTAATCTGGCACTTCTCTTGTGCAAATTTTAGAATATTTATATTTTACTGTGGAGAGTTTGATTACAATCTGTCACAGTGATGATCTTTTCTGGTCATGTCTATTAGGAGTTCAATGTGCTTCCTGTACTTGGGTGTCCCTTCTTTCTCCAAAATAGGGAAGTTGTATTATTATTTCACTAAAAAGGCCTTCTAATACTTTCTTTCCACGCCTTCAGGAACTCCTAGAACCCATATGCTGGGTTGTTTGATAGTATGCTTTAGATTCCCAACAGTGTTTTTTAGTTTTCTAATTTCTTCTTCTTGTTTTTTGTCTTGACTGTAAAATTTCCTGTGATTTGTCTTCTAAGTCAGATACTTTTTCTTCTGCTTCACTGATTCTGTTACTAAGGGTTTCCACTGCATTTTTATTTGGTCTTTCGAATTATTCATTTCCAAGATTTTGTTTTGCTTTCTCTTTAAGGTCTCGATTTAGTGAGAGAAATTTTCTCTTTCACCTCATGTACAGATTTCATTAGTTCATGAATTTGCTTCTGATTACTTCTATGTAATAGTATGATCAATTTTTTTAAAATTCTACTTCTTGCATTTCTTCAAACTATTCATCTTCATAATCTAGTATTGAATTGTTATATTCTTTTATTTTTTTGAGGGGTGCCCTGTTGTGTTTCTTTTTCTTGTTTCTTGAATTGGTGCATTTATTATTCAGCATCTGTGGGGATACTCGTTGGCTTTTTTTTTTTTTCTGTTGGGGCTTTTATCTTTGGGCTATGTCTGTGTGGATTAGTGGAGTGTCTGCTTTCAGGGGATACCTAAAGGCATGTGGTGGGTGTGGCTAGGGAGCTTTGTTCAGTGCTCCAGGGTGAAGGGAGTGTTGGTGATACCCAACTTGGGCATGGTAAATCTCTTTTTTTTTCTAATCAGAGGGGAGGTTTATCTTCTACTGCTGTAGACTCAGCTCATTTCCTCCCCTCAAAGGAGACTAGTGCCTGGGTGCTAGATCCAGTGAGTATAATACTCACCCCCAATTCCACAAAGACCACACAAAGGAGTTGTGCAGTCCTTGGTGTAAGCAGATTCCCCAGCAATATCCCTCACCAGGGAACCAGGGATCCCTGAGCCTGTGGAGCCTCTCACAGTGACTGCCAAAGTGCCAGCCACACCCTGAGCCTTCCCACACAGCCTCAGTGTTTTCAAAGCCCTGTAGTCTCAATGTTTTCACAGTCCTGGCATACAAGCTTCCCACAGTCATTAGCACCTAATCCCCCATCAGTTCTCCCCACCAGCCTCCAGAAATCTCCACTGGGCTGGTTGCTGGCACAGACACAAGCTGGTGCAGCTGTTAGGTACGTCCAAAATGGCACCCATTCTGTATCACTTGTTACAAAACACCATGGCAGGGTGATCGTGGAGAGAGAAACATGCCCGATTTTATTTTCTCCTCTAGTCTGGAGGGTACACTATCCCCGACAGGGCTCCAAGCTGAGCTCCCTCCAGGTTTTTCCTGCAGGCTTTTCACCAATGACTGGGCTGCTGCAGTCTGGTCTCACCTCTCTCTGAAGCTGGTGCAGAGACTCTTTGCTGCTGGAGTTCTGATTCGTGTGTGCCCATACCCTCCATGTAGGTCTGCTGTGTCCCTGTAATTTGTGTTGAGTTTCCTCTGATGTTTTCTCTCTAATTCTTCCCTGAGGCTGTACTCTCTTCACTGTTTTTGAAACTATCTTCTCCTAGACTAGAGTGGTAGCTCCCTCCCTACTCTGCCATCTTAGCTGACCAAAGATGTGTTTATTTGAAAGGCAGAGTGATACAGAGAAGAGCTTACATTTTTTAATGTTAAAGAACTTGTTCATGGGGGCAGCACTGTAGCATAATAGGTTAAGCCTCTGCCTATAGCTCCAGCATCCCATATGGGTACCAGTTCCAGTTTCAACTGCTCCACTTCAGATCTAGCTTCCTACTGGTGGCCTGGGAAAGCAGTGGAAGATGGCCAAGTGCTTGGGCCCCTGCACCCACATGGAAGACCTGGATGAAGCTCCTGGCTCCTGGCTTCAGACTGGCCCAGCACCAGCTGTTGCAGCCATTTGGGGAGTGAAGCAGCAGAAAGGAGGCCTCTCTCTCTCTGTCTCTCCCTCCATCTCTCTCTCTGTACCTCTGCTTCTCAATTAAATAAATAAACATTTTTTTAAAAAAAGAATGTGTTCATATATGTTTTCAATTATTGGTTGGTGGTAGTATCAAAATGTTACAGTTACAGGGTACACTGAGTGCTTTTAAAAGAGAGATTTGGCCAGTACCATGGCTCACTAGGCTAATCCTCTGCCTGTGACGCTGCACCCCGGGTTATAGTCCTGCTCAGGGTGCCAGACAGATTCTGTCCTGGTTGCCCCTCTTCCAGGCCAGCTCTCTGCTGTGGCCAGGGAGTGCAGTGGAGGATGGCCCAAGTGTTTGGGCCCTGCACCCACATGGGAGACCAGGAGAAGCACCTGGCTCCTGGCTTCGGATTGGCACAGCGCACTGGCCGTAGCGGCCATTTGGGGGGAGGGGGGTGAACCAAGGGAAGGAAGACCTTTCTCTCTGTCTCTCTGTCACTAATTCTGCCTGTCAAAAAAAAAAAAAAGAGAGAGAGAGAGATTTGACAATTTTATTTTTAAATGTCAGTATTTGCAACATGATAGAAATCACATTGTTCTTAACCATTTCAATTTATAATGAAAATTATAGATATTAATTTTAAAATGTAGGAGCAAATATATGGTTTCTCAAAATTTTTTAAGGGACAGGCACACAAATCTTTGAAGGCTAGGTTTTCTAAAAGCTCTGTATACTACTTCTCAATGACTCACCATCTCACAGAGGTAAAACTTTTTAAATTTTGCATTATTTACTTTCTTTTTTTGTAGCTTTGACATATGTTATTATCTCTAATAACATAAGCATATTTTGTTAGTTTGTCTGGTTTTTACCATTGTATTAGAACTCCTCCATGACTTTTGATTTTTTCACTCAATACTATATTTGCAAGATTAATCCATTTATAGATATGATAAAATGGCTTGGTCATTTTCACTGCTATATAGCAATCCTTTGTATAAAATATACCCCCATTTATTTAAAAATTATCTTACCCATTGACATTTCACTTTTTTCTAGATTTCCCATTTTAAAAATAAAGTTGTTACCAACATTCAACAAAATTTTCTCTGTAATAAATATTCAGAAGTGGCAGGCACCGCGGCTCAATGGGCTAATCCTCCACCATGGCACCGGCACTCCGGGTTCTAGTCCCGGTAGGGGTGCCGGATTCTGTCCCAGTTGCCCCTCTTCCAGTCCAGCTCTCTGCCTGTAAAAAAAAAAAAAAAAAAAAAAAAAAAAAAAAAAAAAAAACTACTCAGAAGTAAGGATGGCTGGATCATAGGCTGAATATACATTCAACATTAGATGATGAGGCCAAGTCATTTCCCAAAGTGGTTGCATGAATTTGCCCTCCTTTCATCAGTGTGTGAAACGCCAGATGCTCTACTTCCTAGTGTTTGATCCAGTCAGATTTTTCATTTCTACCAAACCAGATGAGTTGCTTTTATTATTTTTTATTAGTAGTAAGAAAGTCAACCATTCTTTCATTTGTCTCTTGGCCATTTTTGTGTTCTTTTCTCTGAAACTTATTAAAATATATTCATGCCTATTGCCTATTTTTCTCATTTGCTTTGCATTTTGTCTATTTTTTAGTTTTACAAGAACTTTATATGTTCTAGATAGTGATATTGAACATGTATCAGTTATAATTGTTGAAAAATCTTTTCCTAATCTGTAGTGTTTCACTCTCTTAATGATATTTGTCAATACCTGGTCTTAATTTAAATTTGTTCACACTTACGTGGGGCCAGCATTTTGGCTCAGTGGGTTAAGCCACTGAAGCCAGCATCCCATAAGCGCACCGGTTTGAATTCCAGCTGCTTCATTTCCCATGCAGCTCCCTGCTAATGTACCTGGGAAAGCAATGGGACACAGCCCAAGTATTTAGGCCCCTGCCACAAAGCAACTGTCTTTATTGTGTCCATGCCCAGCCTGCGCCATTCCTGGCCATTGTAGTCATTTGGAGAGTGAATCAACAGATGAAAAATCAATCTCTTATCAATCTCTCTCTCTCTCTCTCTCTCTCTCTCTCTCTCCCCCTTTCCCTCTGGAATTCTCCCTTTCAAATAAACAAATCTTTTTTTCAAGATTTTTATTTATTTATTTGAAAGTCAGAGTTCCAGAAAGAGAGAGGGACAGATAGAGATTTTCCATCCACTGGCTCACTTCCCAGATGGCTGCAATGGCCAGGGCTGGACCAGAGCAAAGCCAGGAGCCAGGAGCTTCTTTCGGATTTCCCACATGTGTGGCAGGGGCCCAAGCACTTGGCCGTCTTCTGCTGCTTTTCTCAGACCATCATCAGGGAGCTGGATCAGAAGTGGAGCAGCCATGGCATAAACTGGTGACGATATAGGATGTCAGCATTGCATGAGGTGGGGCTTTACCTTCTATACCGCCAGCCCCAATAAAATAAATGTTTATAAATAAGTAAATAAATAAACTTGTCCACACTTACATAATTTTTCCTTTACTATTCCTTCTTATGTAAGAAATCTTTATTGCCCAATTCATACAGAGCTTATTGCTGTGGTTTGGACATAAATTTGAGGATCTCCAAAGGACAAGAGGATGACTTAGTTTATTTGGCAAAGGATATTTGAAAAGAGCAGAGCATTCGGGCTGTGTCATGCATACCATTGACTGCTTTTAGAGTTTTATGCTGAGAATCAGGAATGCAAAGGAACAGAGTAGAAAGATTTTTGAAAAATTCACTACCTGGGCAGAGAAGGAGAATGAAAACACTGTGAGTTGGAGACAGGAGAGTAGAGAAGTCCTGTTCTAAAGAAATTAGTGCAGAAAAATGGAAGCCCTGTACTAATAGGCAAGACAGACTTGGAATACATTTCAGAAATCTTCCAGGCTTCCCTTCCCATCACAGATGCAGAGGCCTCAAAGGGCACACCCATTTCACAACACCCCAGGGCAGTTTCAAGCTTACCCAGGACCTCTCGGGAGTCATTTCTCAGCGTCCAGTCAGTAAAGCATCCTAAGACTGCAGCCATTGTTCAAGCAGGTGGAGATGTGGTTTGTGTTGGTGGCAGTGCTTGGCATCATTCACATGAAGCTGTCTTTCAGGCATGCATAATGCAAGCATGAAGGGGTCAAAGAAGCTTCTATCAACATTCCAAAGAAAAGAACGGGGAGGCCAAGAAGAGTCATGCCACAGAGTTGGAGCCCCTGATGGGCTGATACCTGGTGGAGTTGTGAGGGTGAAGCCAATATGAAGATCCCAGGAAGATAAGCTGTCCAGCAATGTGTGCCCACCTGTGAAAGTCACAGACATCTGCACCCAGCTCCAGAGAGCAGCCATCTTGGCAGAAACTCCACAGAGGCACGGAGTCCTCTATCCTCATTTCAAAGAATGTGCTAGACAACCTGGGGGACCAGAAGGAGACCTACCCCATGGAGTTACTGCAGAGACCCTACACTAGAGCAATGCCAAGTAGAAATGTGGAATGGGAACTGTCATAGAGTCTCCACCAGGCAATGTGCAGTAGAGCTGCAGGAATGAGATTGCAATCTGTGAGAGCTGAGTCATGGGCTGTGACCTGCAAAGCCAAAGTGCTGGGGCTGCCTAAGCCCTTGGAGGAAGGTCCAGTAGAGTGTGACCATAATGCCAGATATGAAGCTTTATGATTTAATGACTGCCCTGCTACATTTTGGCCTTGTTTTGGTATGATTGACCCTTTCTACTTGTTGGTAATGAAAATGTGTATCCCATGCCCATACTGCTAATCTTGAAAACGTACAACTTATATTTTTACAGGCTCATAGCTGGGGGAGTTTGGAGTCTCAGATGAGACTTTGGACTCGGACTTTTGTGTAACTCTGGAACAGTAAGACTTTTGGGCCTTTGGTGGATAGAATTAAATTCTTTTATATCATGACATGTGCATAAATTTTTGGGAGCCAGGGGTAGCAGAATGTTATGGTTTAGATGCTTTTTTTTTAAGGACTTTATTTATTTTACTTGAGATATAAAGTTACAGACAGTAAGAGGGAGAGACAGAGAGAAAGGTCTTCCTTCCATTGGTTCACTCTCCAAATGGCCGCAACGGCCAGCACTGCACCGATCCGAAGCCAGGTGCCAGGCATTTCTTCCCGGTATCCGATGCGGTTGCAGGGGCCCAAGTACTTAGGTCATCTTCTACTGCTTTCCTCAGGCCATATCAGAGAGCTGGACTGGAAGAGGAGCAACCGGGACTAGAACCGGCACCCATATGGGATGCCTAAGCCACAGGCGGAGGATTAACCCACTGTGCCTCGGCACCGGCCCCAATGGTTTAGATGCTAGTTTGGGGTATCTTCCAAGGGCCCATGTCTTGAAGGCTTAATTCTCAAAGTCTTACGTTATTTTTTAAACTTTTATTTAATAAATATAAATTTCAAAAGTACAACTTTTGGATTATAGTGGTTTCCTCCCCATAACCACCCTCCCACCCACAAACCATCCCATCTCTTACTCCCTCTCCCATCCCATTCTTCATTAAGATTCATTTTAAATTATCTTTATGTACAGGATATCAATTTAGTACATACTAAGTAAAGATTTCAACAGTTTACACCCACACAGACACACATAGTATAAAGTACTGTTTGAATACTAGTTTTATCGTTAATGTGCATAGTACAATACATTAAGGACAGTATTACTCAAAAGAGTGGAAACCTTCTCCAATTATGATGCTTAGAGGCAGAGCCTTTGGCAAGTGATTGATTGGTTTAGGTTGTGGGTCAGGCCTCCTGATTGCATTATATTGTCTTTCTCTGGAGAGAAAGCATAGTTCCTCTTGTCATGTTTTTTCTCTGCACCATCATAGGACACCATCACCAGATGCGAAACCAATAGGACTGATCTTAGATTGTGAACCTCCAAAGCCATGAGCTAAAATATCCCTTCTGTCATTAGTAGCACAATTGCCTCAGGTGTTGTGTTATAGTGATGAAAAGCTGACTGATAAGCCTATCCTCTTTTCTCCTAGCCTATTTATAGCCTACGCTTTAGAGAAGTTTTTTGGTGTTTTTTTTTTGTTGGTTTTTTTTTTTTTTTTTTTTTTTTTTGGACAGGCAAAGTTAGACAGTGAGAGAGAGAGACAGAAAGAAAGGTCTTCCTTCCATTGGTTCACCCCCTAAATGGCCACCGCTGCTGGCACACAGTGCCGATCCGGAGCCAGGAGCCAGGTGCTTCTCCTGGTCTCCCATGCAGGATGCAGGGCCCAAGCACTTGGGCCATCCTCCACTGTACTCCCGGGCCACAGCAGAGAGCTGGCCTGGAAGAGGAGCAACCAGGACAGAATCTGGTGCCCCAACCGGTTCTATAACCAGAGGTGCCGGCGCTGCAGGCAGAGGATTAGCCTAGTGAGCCATGGTGCTGGCTTAGAGCAGTTCTAAGTTTGCAGAAAAATTGATAGGAAATTACAAAGAGTTCCTACATATCTTCCCAAGTTCACCTATTATATGAATCTTTCATTAGTGTGATACATTTTTTGCAACTAATCAGACAATAAAGTATAGTTTACAATAGGATTCACTCTGTGTTGTACAATCCTTGGGTTTTAAGTGGTATAGATCCATCATTACTGTATCTAATAGTACAGTTTCAATACTCTACACATGCAGTGTCCTAACTATTCATCCATGCCTCACCCTCCTTTCTCTCTATCCCCTGGCAACCGCTGATCTTTTCTCTACCTTCATAGTTCAGCCTTCCCCAGAATGTCAGAGTTGGAATCACACAATAGCCTTCCCAGATTGCCTTCTTTCATTTAGCAGTATGCTTTACACTTTCCTGTACATTTTGCCAAAGCTTCACAATGCATTTTTTTTTGTCACTGAATCAGATTCAACTGAATGGACACATTAGTTTGTTTACCCATTCAACTTTTGAAGGACATCTTGGCTACTCTGATGGTTAACTATATATATAAAATTGTGTAGGCTAGGGATGCTCATATAGCTGGAAAAACATTACTTCTGGGTATTCCCTTGAGGATGCTTCTGGAAGAGAACAGCATTTCAATTAGTGGACTGAGTAAAAAGACTGTCCTCACCAATATGGGGGTAGGGGGCACCACATCCAATCAGTTGAGTGTCCAACTCAAAAGAAAAATTGAAAGAATAGGAAATCCTCTCTCTTACTGAGCTAGGACACCCTTCTCTGGCCCCTGAATATCAGTACTTCTGGTTCTTGGAGCTTTACACTAACATTGGGACTTACTCTAGTGGCCCCTCTGATTTTCAAGCATGGACTGATCTACACCATTGCCTTTTCTGGGCCTCCACTGTAGATGACAGATTGTGGGACATTCGAGCATCAATAACGACATGACCCAACTCCTCATAATAAATTTCTCTCTCCTTCTTTCACTCTCTAGTATTGGTTGTTTCTTTAGAGAACTCCAACTAATGCAGTTGTCTAACATGCATTAACAATATATATATAATATATCTTTAATTTGCTTATTTTATATCTTATATATAAATATATATTATAAATGTTTGCTAACATTTATATATAGTATAAATTATATATATATATATATATATATATATCTTTAATTTGGTTTTTAAATGATTTTATTTTTATTCATTTGAAAGGCAGAGAAACAGAGAGCTCCCATCCACTGGTTTACTCCCCAAATGTCCACAACCTCTTTGGCTAGGCCAGGCCAAACCTGAGATCCTAGTACTCAGTGTCTCCCAGATGAGTAGCAGAGATCCATTGCCTGCTTCCTCCACAGGTGTGCATTAGCTGGAAGCTGGAATCAGGAGTGGAGGCAGGACTCCAACCCAAACACTCTAGTGTGGGATGCGGGCATCCCAAGAACTGTCTTAACTTTAGGCCAAGTTTTGTCTATATTTAATTTATATTCTGTCTGTCCAAGTTTTGATCTATATTTAATTCCTTGTCTCATCTGGAATTAATTCTTGGGAATTATGTGAAGTAGAGATCATGTTTCCTTTTTTATATATGGATAATTGGATTTTTCATGTTTTAATAACTTCTCCCTCTTCTCCTGATCTGTTTCTGTTTTACTTTTCTGGTCTCTGTCAATCCTGGGCCAATGTCACAGTGTTATAACTACTACAGATGTGCTATGAATCTCAGTGTCCGATAGGGCACGTTTTCTGATGTAGCTTTTCGGGTACATACTGACCATCTGGGGCTCTCTTTTTCCATCTACATTTTAGATAGCTTCATGAAAATTATATTGTGATTTGGTCAGACCTGTAGTGCATCTATTTCTCCATTTATAGAGAACTGAAATCTTTGTAAAACAAAGTCTCTTCTTCCATGAGTGTGGTTTCCTCTCAGCTTATTCAAATATTAGATTTTGAATAAAGTTTATAATTTTATACATAAATGTCTTGATAATTTTTATTATATTTATTCCGGATACTTTATATATTCTGTTGCAATTGTGTATGTTTGTGTGTTTTTAATATTACATACCATTTATTGTAATTTACTCTTGAAATTACTCTATCATATGAGGCCAGTGCCTTGGCATAGCAGGTAAAGCTGCTGCCTGCAGTGCCAGCATCCCATATGGTCGCTGGTTTGAGTCCAGGCTGCTCCACATCCAACCCAGCTCCCTACTAATGTGCCTGGGAAAGCAGCAGAAGATGGCCCAAGTCCTTGGACCCTACACCTATGTGGGAGACCCAGATGAAGCTTGTGGGTCCTGGCTTTCAATGGGCCCAGCTCTGGCCATAGCAGCCATTTTGGGAGTGAAGCAGCAGCAGATGGATGATCTCTCAACCTCTCTCTCTCTCTGTAGCTTTGCCTTTCAAATCAATAAATGAATCTTTAAAAAATTCATCTATCATATTACAGGGTCAACTTTCTGGGGTATGGAATCTTTTTCTTTCAATGGTCATTTGAATATTTATAACATCATTCACAGGCCATACAAAATTATCAATTTACAAATCAGATTTTTTTGATATATAGAGTTTTTTTAACTTTTATTTAATAAATATAAATTTCCAAGGTATAACCTTTGGATTACAGTGGCTTCCCCCCGCCATAACTTCCCTCCCACCCGCACCCCTCCCATTTCCCACTCCCTCTCCCATTCCATTCACATCAAGATTCATTTTCAATTCTCTTTATATACAGAAGATCAATTTAGGTTATATTAAGTAAAGATTTCAACAGTTTGCACCCACATCGAAACACAAAGTGTAAAGGACGGTTTGAGTACTAGCTATACCATTAATTCACATTGTACAACACATTAAGGACAGAGATCCTACATTAGGAGTAAGTGCATAGTGACTCCTGTTGCTGACTTAACAATTGACACGCTTATTTATGGCATCAGTAATCACCCTAGGCTCTAGTCATGAGTTGCCAAGGCTATGGAAGCCTTTTGAGTTCGCCAACTCCAATCTTATTTAGACAAGGTCATAGTCAAAGTAGAAGTTCTCTCCTCCCTTCAGAGAAAGGTACCTCCTTCTTTGATGGCCCTTTCTTTCCACTGGGATCTCACGATCTCACTCACAGAGATCTTGCATTTAGGTTTTGTTTTTGTTTTGGTGTTTTTGTTTTTGTTTTTGTTTTGCCACAGTGTCTTGGCCTTCCATGCCTGAAATACTCTCATGGGCTCTTCAGCCAGATCCGAATGCCTTAAGGGCTGATCCTGAGGCCAGAGTGCTGTTTAGGACACCTGCCATTCTATGAGTCTGCTGTGTATCTCGCTTCCCATGTTGGATCGTTCTCTCCTTTTTAATTCTATCAGTTAGTATTAGCAGACACTAGTCTTGTTTGTGTGATCCCTTTGACTTTTAATCCTATCATTATGATCAATGTGAACTGAAACTGGTCACTTTGACTAGTGAGATGGCATTAGTAGTTGCCACCTTGATGGGATTGTATTGGAATCCCCTGGCACGTTTGTAACTCTACTGTTTGGGGCAAGTCCGATTGAGCGTGTCCCAAACTGTACATCTCCTCCCTCTCTTGTTTCAATATAGAGATTTATTGAGTTTTGAATCCTACCTGCAGTTTCCATGGCAGAGCCACACCAATTTCAGGGGTCTAATATGGCCCACGAACCAGACATTTCCCATGACTGTGAAACTGTCATTATTAACTTTTTTTTATTTAAAGACAATACATTCTGAGAATGTACTGTTAGGTAATTTTGCCATTATGCAAACAAAATATACTTGTTCAAACCTAGATGGTGTAGGTCAACCACTCTAAAAGGCCTCTTGATATAGTCAATAGACAAACAAAAGATGTGTGTGGTTGACGCTGATATAACATGACATGCTATTTTACAGAAAATTTTTGTTTTGTAAGTATAAGGTGTACCCTCGAAAATAATGGAAAAAAGTACAATGTAGTAAATATATTGTTGTTTATAATCATTATCAAGTGTTATATACTACACACAAGCATACTTGCTATACTTTAAACCACTGGCAGCACAGTGCGCACCCTTGAATAGTGCATTATGATGGTTACAGCTTACTAAGCAATGGTAACTTTTCAGCTTCAGTACAATCTTTTTTAAAGATTTAATTATTTATTTGAGACAGACAGAGGGAGAGACAGAAAGAAAGGTACCCATACACTGGCTCACTCACCAAGTGGCCACAATGGCCAGAGCTGAGCCAATCCAAAGCCAGGATCCAGAAGCTAGGAGCTTCTTTCAGGTCTCCTGCACAGGTGCAGGGACCCAAGAACTTGGGCCATCTTACACTTTATTCCCAGGCCATTAGGAGACAGCTGGATCAGAAGAGGAGCAGCCAGTGCCCATATGGGATGCTAGCGCCACAGGCAGAGGCTCAGCCTACTACGCCACAGTGTAGGTCCCTTCAGTATATTCTTAGGAGACCACTGTCATACATTCAGTCTGTCATTGGCCAGGATGTCTTTATGTGGATACATGCTACATTTAGTCCCCTGGGATTTTCTAAGTGGACAATATTATTATCTTCTACCAAAAAGGTTATGGGGGCTGGCATTGTGGCATAGTAAGTTAAGCTACTGCCTGCAATGCCAGCATCCCATATTGGAGTGCCAGTTCAAGCCCCTTATGCTCCACTTCTGATCTAGCTTCCTATAATTGGATGATTGCCACAGCACTTGGGTCTCTGGCACCCATATGCAAGACCTAGATGGCATTCCTGGCTCCTGGCTTCAGCCTGGCCCAGTCCTGGCTGTTGGAGCCATTTGAGGAATGAACCAAAGGATGGAAGATTTTCTCTCTCTCTCTGTCTCTGTCTCTGTCTCTTTCTCTCTCCCCTGTCACTCTGCCTTAGAAAGAAAGAGAGAAAAGAAAAAAAGAATAAAGAAGTAAATCTTTTTTAAAAAAATATACTTTGCTTTCTCCTCTTAATTCTCCTGTATCTACTTTTTCTTGTCCTATTGAGCTGGCTAGACTCGGCATTATGGCACAGTAGATTAAGCTGCCACCTGTGGCACTGGAATCTCATATGGAACTATGTCATGTCCCAGCTGTTCTACTTCTGATCTAGCTACCTACTAACATAGCTAAAAAGCAGCAGAAGATGGCCCAAGTGCTTGGGCCCCTGTCACGCATGTGGGAGACATGGAAGAAGCTCCTGATTTTGGCCTGGCCCAGCCCCAGCCCCAGCCCCAGCTGTGGTGGCCATTCGGGAATTGAACCAGCAGATAGAAGATATCTCTCTGTCTTTCAAGAAAAGAAGAAGACAATAAGATTCAGGTCCTGAATGGAACATAAAACTATAAAACAGTATTTTACTAAGTAAAGCCAATTATATAAGCACTTACAATTTCTTACAACATAGAAAACTTTCTAGAGAAGACAAATATAAAACCGATAATTATTTTATTCATATGTTTATTCAAAATATATTTATAAAGCCCTTATCTGACACTGTCCCAATGCCATACAGATGCAGTTTATTCAGTTATTAACTATGTGCAGAGGGGAAGAATCTATTTACAGAGTGAAACATTTTTGTGTCAACTGGTTCTTCCAAGAGGATAATCAACATATGGGATTCGTGTGTAACTCGTAACATATGCTAAGGAGTGTATGGGTTGAAAATTTAACTTATAATGATTTAAAGTCTGCCTTCCTGGAACTCTTAACCACTATTACTAATTATGCCAAGGGAAAAAAATGATAAAATAAGACATATTTTTCTCTGCTGGACAGCAGCTGTAAGCCTTCACTTCCATGGCTAAACTTCCTTCAGTAATTATATTATTTTAAGATCCCATGTGATCCTAGATACCCTTGTTCTGGGAGCCTATTGATTAACCATGTCCCTTAAATACCATGATACACTGGGCTTAGCATTGTGGCACAGCAGGTAAACCCACTGCCTACAATACTGGCATCCCATATGGGTGCCAATTCATGTCTTGGCTGCTCCACTTCAGATTCAACTTCCTGTTTATAGCCCGTGAAAAGCAGCAGAAAATGGCCCCAATGTTTGGTCCCCTGTCGCCCACATGGGATACCTAGATGAAATTCTTGGCTCCTGGCTTTGGCCTGGTCCAGCCCAGCTATGTAACCATCTGGGGAATAAACCAGTATCTAGAATACCTCTTCCCCTCTTTCTCTGTAACTCTGACCTTCAAATAAATTAACTAATTTTTAAAAATCCATGATACACAAACTGCAATGAATCTCCTAAATGACAGGCTAGCAAGGCACAGTAGTAGGATACTATTATCAATTATTTCTAGAAGCTAAAAATATCCCTTTCATAGAGAAGTAAATATAAATTATCTCACTTGCTTCCTCAGCTTAGAGCTAAGATCTATTGTTGCGTATTTTAGGAAATCAGATTTTGAAGTCGGCGAACCCTAAAGGCTTCCATAGCCTCGGCAACTCATGACTAGAGCCTAGGGAGATTACTGACGCCATAAACAAGAGTGTCAAATTGTTAAATCAACTTCAGGAGTCACTGTGTACTTACGTCTCATGGGGGATCTGTCCTTAATGTGTTATCCAATGTGAAATAATGCTATAACTAGTACTGAAACAGTATTTTTACACTTTGTGTTTCTGTGTGGGTGCAAACTGATGAAATCTTTACATAGTATATATTAAATTGATCTTCTGTGTATAAAGATAATTGCAAATGATTAAAAAATCTTGGTGTTAAATTGGAAATTGCATAGATAATTAATCAATTTTTTAAAAAAATCATGTAGGATCTCTGTCTTTAAGTGCTGTACATTGTGAATTAATACTATAACTAGTACTCCAACAGTATTTTCATTTTGTGTCTCTATGTGAGGGCAAACTGTTGAAATCTTTACGTAATATGTACTAAACTGATCTTCTGTGTATAAAGAGAACTGAAAATGAAACTTGATGTGAACAGAAGGGGAGAGGGAGCGGGAGAGGGGAGGGTAGCGGGTGGGAGGGAAGTTGTGTGGGGGGGAGCCATCGTAATCCATAAGCTGTACTCCGGAAATTTATATTTTATAAATAAAAGCTTTATATAAAAAAATGGGTCTATTTCAGCTTTAAAATTTTGAACATATTAATCACTGTTCATTTAACCCATTATTCTAATTATAATGTTAATATTTTTACTAGTTCACTGTATAGTTTTGGTTAAATCACTTAACCTTTTTAAAATTAATTTACTTACTGTAAAATGAAGGAAAGAAGAAATGAAATAATCACTAAAGCTATTTTCACTCTTAGTTCTCTTATTTCACAAGCTATATATACAAAGAATATATAATATATACAGGGGCTGGCGCTGTGGCGCAGTGGGTTAATCCCCTGGCCTGAAGAACCAGCATCCCATACGGGTGCTGGTTCGAGTCCCAGCTGCTCCTCTTCCAATCCAGCTCTCTGCTATGGCCTGGGATAGCAGTAGAAGATGGCCCAAGTCCTTGGGCCCCTGTACCCACATGGGAGACCTGGAGGAGGCTCCTGGCTGCTGGCTTCGGATCGGCGCAATTCTGGCCTTTGCAATCATCTGGGGAGTGAACCATCTGGTGGAAGACCTCTCTCTCTCCCCTCTCTTTCTCTCCCTCTCCTTCTTTCTGTGTAATTCTGACTTTCAAGGAAAATAAATTAAAAAATCTTCAAAGTATATATAATACATACATATATATGAAAAGCAAGACTTTAAATTGTATTTTTTTTTGACAGGCAGAGTGGACAGTGAGAGAGAGAGAGACAGAGAGAAAGGTCTTCCTTTGCCATTGGTTCACCTTCCAAAGGCCGCCGGCTCCCTGACCAGGACTAGAACCCGGTGTGCCAGTGCGGCAAGGCGGAGGATTAGCCTATTGAGCCGCAGTGCCAGCCAAATTGTATTCTTAATTGAAAGCACTGGGAGCAGACATTTGGTGCAACAGTTACATCGCTTGGGAGGCCTGCACTCATATGGAGTGCCTGGGTTTGAGTCCTGGTTTCATTGCAGCTTCCTGTTAAAGTCCACCCTTGGAGGCAGCATGCTGGGGCTCAAGTACCTGGTCCCTGCCACCCACGTAGGAGACCTGGTTAGAAATCCCAGCTGATGGCTTCAGCTTGACTCAGTCCTGGTCATCATGGGCATTTAAGGAATGAACCAGCAGACATAATTTCTATGTCTATCTCTGTCTCTGCAGTTCACATAAATTTTTAAAAATGAATACAAATTTTTAAATAGTTCAATTGAATGCAATGACAAAACTGAAATTCCTAGAGCTATAAGGTTCATAAAATCTCTGGGAATTAAATTCTAGAAATCATCATTGGGTGTCTTTTCTCAATTAATCAGCAAGTACCCTTGTAAATGGAACAAGGCTTTCACAAAGTAATCAAGAGAAATTATGATTTTGTACTTGGAAGTGAGTGCCAGAAAGGGGACCTAAAGAAGTCATTTTAATTGAAGGTGCTACTTAACTCTAGTTATTAAAAAAATCATAAGAAGGGTGGGAGGAGAAAGAAATAAGGCATAAACAAAAAGAAAAATTATATTGACCTGTAAGAAATATCAGAGGGGCAGGCATTCGATTCCGCAGTTAAAACTCACTTCTGTTGCTTGCATCCTAAGTAGGAGTGCCTGGGTTTGAGTCCCCCCTCTGCTCCCAATTCCAGCTTCCTGCTAATGCATATCCTGGGACACAGCAGGTAATCACTCCTGCCACCCATATGGGAGGCACATATGGAGTTCTGGGCTTCTGGCATAGTCCTGGTTCAGCCATGGCTGTTGCAGGTACTTGGAAAGTGTGTCACTGGATACAAGATCTTTCTATCTCTGTTTATGTCATCTTGCTTTTCAAATTAATTAGTTAAATAAATAATATTTTTCAGAAAGGACTATCAGAATAGTCAATAGACAATTCAGAAGTATTTGCAGTGTTCCCTGTGAGATGTGTGGATAAAAGAAAGACAGGGACCTTGGATTCAGACGAATTACATGCAAAGTTCATCTCTGCAGTTGCTATTTGCTGGCTGCAGTAACTTGAGCAACATACTAACACTAACTCCTCATTTGTAAAATGGGTATCATGATTTCACCTCAAGAGAATAAGATTACAGAAAATACAGCCCCTAGCACTAAGAAGTCACTTAGCAGATTTTCCTTCATTCAACAGGCCTGAACTTGTAAACACTTTTATCAATGATTTGTCTGAAATCAAAGGCACTCTCTTGATATCACAAATGATATGTATAGAATAATTCTATTAAATAACAGTCAGTAGCAAAAAGAGCATTCAGAAGGTGGTGGTAACTCATGAGAGTCCAGTGACTGCAAAGGGCACCCTGGAATGTGGTGCCTTTGGATACCTGGAAAGTCTCCCACATTACCAAGGATGTGCCCCCTGGGGCCCCATCCTAAGACCCCAGGAGAACGGGCCACCACCACCAAGAAGTATAATATGCAAGTGGAAGACGACAAACCTTACCTCAGTGAGGGTGATATTGGGAACCAGGCAGGAAGATTGGATAGGAATGAATAGTTGAGTTGAGATTTTTTTTCTTACAACTTCTGTGCAGCTGTGCGTTTTAACTCTATTCCTTTACTTGTCAATCCAGTATGTCCACTTTCCCATAATGCCCCAGGACCAGGAAAGAGAAAACACCATGATGGTCATGTGGAAATTAAGTCCCATGTGGAGATGCCATGAAACTCTCGGGCAAATCACACACACACACATTAAACTCCACCCAGTTCATATATTCACTCAGAGCTCTGCCCCCTATCCCATAAAAGAGACTGGTAATACGGCAGCACCCTTTTTCCCCTCTTAGCCCTGTTTGCAGGTCCTTCCCTGGCCCCTTCCCCCTCTCTCTCCTCATAAACTACTCTCTGGCCCATTCTTGAAGGTACAGACTCTCTCTCTCTCTTAAATAACTCCTGCTCTCACTTGTGCACTGTGTTATGCCTCTGCTTTGAACTCTTACCTCTGTGGGCATAAGAACTTGGAATAAAAATTAATATACTTATAGAATCTGAGTCATTGCAGGTGCCTCCAACTAGAATTCTTTATAGTTACCCCCTCACACCTAGAGATTCAACCTTAATGAAATTCTTAATAAAAGTTTAGCCTGTGCTTTTTTTAAAAAAAAAATTCTCATACCCATGTGATCTTTGGCATTTTCAAATAATTTGAACTTCAGCTACCTCACCTAGAAAATTTAATATGCTAAATAGGTAATGCAATTATTTAATTATTTAGAAAATTTAAATAATTGCATTACCTATTTAACATATTAGCATGATTAGCAAAGTAAATCAGTTATGTGAAAACTTTTTTTTAAACTGTACAATCTACTATACAATTCGGTGGTGATTCAGGGGTGCCATGTTCAGATGTGTAGGAGGTGCACTGAACAAAATGTTGCCTTTTAGAAAGCACCATTCACTTTACATGCAGCATACATCTGTGTATCTAAGGCAACAGTTTTCTGATAGTGGCAAAATGCCTCAAGTTACAAAGTTGATACATTACAAAAATTTCCTACAGAAAAACAGTGTCTTGAAAAGGGTGTTAAAAAAACATAGGAGGCCCTTGTTTCAGTCTGCACTGGGATGCAACAAACCAAATTAAAAGTCAAAATGGAGTCACGTATGCTAAAGTTCTATATAACTAAGTCAAAAATAAACTGATTATTTGACCTTCTAGGAAAGAAGGAAACATGAGAGATAACAGACAAATTTCCCAAGGAGGCCTGTTTCAATGAAGTTCTCTCTGTCTTTTTCCCTACATCAAAAAGTAACCTGGAACAAAGTGAGGTCGCCATCAGTCATTTTCCTATTGTTCTGTCTCCCTGTCCCTGCCTTACAAAGAAAATAATTCTGAAATGCCAACCTGCCTTCTGTGTTCCGTATTGGCTCTCTTCTAACTTTTTATGTCTATAAAACCAAGCTCTCTGCCTAGCTCATTGCAATACTTATTCTACTTATTAGGGTGCTGCCTGACTTCAGAATTGAAAAGAAAGCCAATTAAGAACTTTAAGCTGTGTAATTTTTGTCCTTAAACACAACAAAGTTTTTATGCCTCTATTTTTGCTTTTGCACAATTACCATATAAGCTACATGGTTCCTGTGGGTATTTACCCCAATTAACTCCAAAGCTCAGAATAACACCAGTACATAAAAACAACAGAAAAGAGTGTTAAGAAAAATCATAACTGAAATGGAATGGACACTGGTGCATTCAAGTAAAGTCTGACTCAGCAGCAATGAAGGGTCTTAAATTAGAATAGCCTGGATGGAGGGAAAAGTTAGAAATGATCATCTTCACAAAGAAGAGAGTTATTGCCAAGTAAATACCAGCTGGCAGTAGGTATGGGGCTGGAATCTTCACCTACCATTATCTCACTGAATCCTGATAGGAGGCCTTCGAAGTTGGTGTTCTGAACTCCCTGCCTGGGAGATGTGAACATGAATCATCCTAAATTCATGCAGAGCTAGTAAGAGGCAGTAAAGGTTGTCGGACTCCATCAGTTTTCCATTGCTGCTGTGATAAATTGGCTCAGTGGCTCAAAGACAACTCAGATGTATTATCTCACAGCTCTGGAGGTCAGAAGTCTAAAGCGGCTGTCATTGGACTAATATCACAGTGCCAGTCAGATGGCATTGCTTTCTGTGGGCTGTAAAGGAGTCAGGGCCGCCCACACTCCTTGGACCATGGCTGTCCTCATCTTCAAAGCCACATCTCATCACTGTGACACTGACTCTTCTAGCTCCCTCTTCCGTCTCCCATGGACTCTCACAATTATCTGAAGCCCACCTGAATAATATCCATACTTTCAGGTCAGCTGCTCAATGACCTTCACTCTGTCTGCAACCTTAACTCTGTATGAAGTAACCCAACATATTCTCAGATTCCCAGGACATGCCGGGGGCCCACTGATCTACCTACACAAACTCCAAAGCCCCTTCTTGCTTTGCCTCTATCATCCTTTCTGATTATAAGTGAGGACTGGGGAACAAATAGAAGACATGGTCCCTATTCTTAAAGAGCTTTCGTTGCATCTGGGGGTGACAAACTAACATGTGTAAAGAGCAATGCTCAATTCAGGTCTTTAAATGAATACAACAGAAACCCCATATGTGCCTTAGTTTACAGCATCTCTGGCTATGCCTTATGGGAAAACAGCATGGACATTCCTCAAGAAACTAGAAAAAGAGGTGAGCATTTGGTGCACTAGGTAAGATATCACCAGGTGCCAACATCCCATATTAGAGTCCCTGGGTTTGAGTCCCAGCTCCACTTCTGATTCCAGTTTCCTATTCATCTGTACCTTGGGTCCCTGTTACCCACATGGGAGACCTGAATTGAGTCCCTAGCTCCTGGGTATTGCAGGGATTTTGAGAATGAACCAGCAGATGGACAATCTCTCTTCTCTCTCCACCTTCCAAATAAATAAATATTTTTTAAAAAAATATCGAAAAAAAACGAACATCTAGAATCACCATATGAACCAGTAATCTGATTCCTGAGTGTATAGCAAATGGAAAGTAAATCAGTATGTCAAAGAAATATCTGCATTCCTAGTTCATTGTGGTATTATTCACAATATCTAAGATATAAAATCAACTTAAATGGATAAATGGATAAGGAACATATGGTACATATACACACAATGGAACATTACTTGGCCATTAAAAAATAAGATCTTTCCATTTACAACTACCTGGATGAACCCAGAGAACATATGTTAAGCAAAACTAGCCAGACACAGAATGACAAGTGTTGTATGTTCTCATTTGTATGTGGTAACCTCAGAAGTTGATCTTGTAGAAGAACAGGGTGAATCACGGTGAACAGAAATTGGGAAGGGGGAGATGTGGGGATGGAGGGAGGTGCTTAATGGCACGGGGTGCAGTTGAAGAGAAGGAATAACTTCTAACCTTCTGTACCACAGTAGGATCAGTATGATTGACAAATTGTTTTTTTTCAAAATAGCTAGTGGAGGGTACTTTAAATGCTTTCAACATAAAGAAATCATAAATAATAATAAAGAGATAGACAGAGCTCCCATCTGCTGGTTAAATCCCCAAATGCCTGCAATGGCTGGGACTGGGCTGAAAGCAGAGCCAGGATCTGGGAATACAACCCAGTTCTCCCACGTGAGTGGCAGAAACTCAAGCACTTTGGTTATCACTGCTGCCTCCTGGGGTCTGCATTAGCAGAGAGTTGGAGTCAAGAGTTGGAAGGCCGGCGCCGTGGCTCACTAGGCTAATCCTCCGCCTTGCAGCGCCGGCACACTGGGTTCTAGTCCTGGTCGGGGCACCGGATTCTGTCCCTGTTGCCCCTCTTCCAGGCCAGCTCTCTGCTGTGGCCCAGGAGTGCACTCGAGGATGGCCCAAGTGCTTGGGCCCTGTACCCCATGGGAGATCAGGAGAAGCACCTGGCTCCTGCCATCGGATGAGCGCCGGCCCGCAGCGCGCTGGCCGCGGCGGCCATTGGAGGGTGAACCAACGGCAAAGGAAGACCTTTCTCTCTGTCTCTCTCTCTCACTGTCCACTCTGCCTGTAAAAAAAAAAAAGTATAACAATCAGGATAAATGCAGGCGCCCATAAGAGTAGCCAAGGCTGTATCCAAGCCTTTTGTTTGCTCAAACCAAGTGAGAATTATGTGTCTAGAGACCAATTCTTTCCATTTTCCATTAAGAAACTTTTTCAAACCCAGGTAGGCTCCTTCTACTTCTATGAGCATTTAGTGAAGATACTTTACAGGGCCAGAAATATTTCTCCTTCCTTTCACTTCTTTTTATTTCTTCTTAATTTACTTATTTATTTGAAAGAGTGACAGAGAAGGGGAGAGACTGAAAGAGAGGTCTTTCATTTACTGGTTCACTTCTCACATGGCCTCTTTAGCTGGGGTTGGGCCAGGATGAGGCCAGGAACCAGGAACTCCATCCAGATCTCCCACATGGATGTCAAGGGCATGAGCACTTGGGTCATCATCTGCCGTCTGCACATGCACATTCGCAGGATCCAGCAGGAGCTGGATCAGAAAAGAGCAGCTGGGACCCAAACTGACACTCTGATAAGGGATGCTAGGGTCACAAGCAGCAGCTAACCCACTGTGCCACAACACAAGCCCCTATGTCACTCCTTTAAATTTCATTCCATGATCTATTTTGTTAGAACATCCCACTTATTTAAACTTTCAATCTTGAGTCATTTATTCTCCAAGAGCAATTTTTGTGTACCGAGTTCATAACCTTGACCATACATCAGAATCACCTGGGGAGTCTTTAAAATATACTAATGCCAGGGCTATATTCTTAACCCGTTAAATAAAATCTCTGGAGGTGATCCCCAGCAAGACAAAGACAAGCTATGCTAAAATGTATGTGGAAAGGCAACGCCCCAAGGACAGCTAAGACAATTTTGAGAGAGAAGAATGAAGGGTTACACCGTGGTACATCCATACCATGGGACACTATGCAACTGTAAAAAGGGATGAATTATTGGTATGCAGGCACCAACCTGGAAGGATTTCAAGGCAATGTTGCTGAGTAAAAAAGAATTGATTTCAAAACATCATATACTGTGTGATTTTATTCACCACAGTCTTGAAATAACAAAGCCATTGGGATAGAAAACAGATTAGTGATTTCTGGAGCTTAGAGATGACGAGGTAGCATGAGGAGTCTTGTGGTGATGTCACAGTTGGGTCTGATGATTCATGAATCTAGATGTGTGGGAAAATTGCATAGAAAAGTATACGTACACACAGACACACACACACGTGTATGTAACACAGGCAAAATCCAAATAAGCTCTCTGGACTGTACCAGCATTATTTTCTTGGAATTCATATTGTACTAATGCAAGATTATCTTTGGGGAAAACTGAGGGGAGGGTACATAGGGCCTCCTTGTACAGGTTTTTCTTTTTTTTTTTCCTTGCAATTTCTGTGAATTTATAATTATTTTGAAATAAAACTTGTAGGCAAAAAAAAAAAAGTACAAGAAAATACTAATGCCTGGACCCTACTGCAGAATAATTATATTAAAATTTCCTGGAGGGAGCCGGCGCTGCAACTCACCAGGCTAATCCTCCGCCTGTGGCGCAGGCACCCACGGTTCTAGTCTCAGTTGGGGCTCTGGATTCTGTCCCAGTTGCTCCTCTTCCAGTCCAGCTTTCTGCTGTGGCCTGGGAGGGCAGTGGAGGATGGCCCAAGTGCTTGGGCCCTGCACCCGCATGGGAGAACAGGAGGAAGCACCTGGCTCATGGCTTTGGATCGGCACAGCGCGCCAGCCGTAGTGACCACTTGTGGGGTGAACCAATGGAAAAGGAAGACCTTTCTCTCTCTCTCTCTCTCTCTCTCTCTCTCTCTCTCTCTCTCTCTCTCTCTCTCTCTCACTGTCTAATTCTGCCTGTCAAAAAAATATTTCCTGGAGGGAGACCAAGGTGTCAATGTTTTTATACGCTCTCCAGGGGATGCTAATGTGCACCCAGGATTGAACTACTACTCTCTTGCAAAGCACTGTTTTCCTAAAGTATATTATTTAAGGAGACGATAAAAGAAGTATGTGCTCTAAACATCTAAAACTGATGAAGAGCAAACTTTCAACTAGAGACCCCTCTAAACCACTCAAGAAATTTAATTTACACAGAACATTTTAGAATACACATACCTAATGCTCATGCTGAGTACATGGCCAAGGATATAGACACATTGCTATCAAGAAGGATGAGTAGTTCTAAATACATCTGTTTGCTAGTGACTTTTGTCCTCAGTGGTGACCTTTGGAAGTAGGGCCATCACGATGGCATCACTCACAGCAGCACTGGAACAAGTTTCTTATAAAGCCCCAGACTCATCTTTAATAGTTGCAGAACTTGGAGCAAGAGTGCAAATTGAGACCCATATACCCATATGTCTAAATAATTAAATGTTACAATTCAAATTGGCCGTTAAATACGTTCCATTCTTCTCACCTGAGAAATATATCTTTGTGATTAAAAAAAACCAAATTAATTTAAAATTGTGGGTTTTTTTCTTTTTTTAACTTTTATTTCATAAATATAAATTTCCAAAGTACAGTTTATGGATTACAATGGTTTCTCCCCCCATAACTTCCCTCCCACCCGCACCCCTCCCATCTCCCACTCCCTCTCCCATTCCATTCACATCAAGATTCATTTTCAATTATCTTTATATACAGAAGATAAATTTAGTATATATTAAGTAAAGATTTCAACAGTTGGCACCCACACCGAAACACAAAGTGTAAAGTACTGTTTCAGTACTAGTTATAGCATTACTTCACATTGGACAACACACTAAGGACAGAGATCCTACATGAGGAGTAAGTGCACAGTGACTCCTGTTGTTGACTTAACAATTTGACACTCTTGTTTATGGCGTCAGTAATCACCCTAGGCTCTTGTCATGAGTTGCCAAGGCTATGGAAGCCTTTTGAGTTCACCAATTCCGATCTTATTTAGACATAGTCAAAGTGGAAGTTCTCTGCTCCCTTCAGAGAAAGGTACCTCCTTCTTTGATGGCCCATTCTTTCTGGGTTCTCACTCGCAGAGATCTTTCATTCAGATTTTTTTTTTTTTTTTGCCAGAGTGTCTTGGCCTTCCATGCCTGAAACACTCTCATGGGCTCTTCAGCCAGATCCGAATGCCTTAAGGGCTGATTCTGAGGCCAGAGTACTGTTTAGGACATCTGCCATTCTATGAGTCTTCTGTGTATCTCGTTTCCCATGTTGGATCACTCTCTCCTTTTTAATTCCATCAGTTAGTATGAGCAGACACTAGTGTCATTTATATGATCTCTTAATGACTCTTAGACCTATCATTATGATCAATTGTGAACTAAAATTGATCACTTGGACTTGTGAGATGGCATTGGTACATGTGGGTTTTATATGCCTAAAAGTCAGCAACTTGATTTAATTATTGTTATATATTATTATAATATTCATAAGTATGCATATTTTCTTGGTGGGTTGGCAAATTTGTATAATTTTAAGAAGTGCAAGAATTTATCAATTATTTCAGAACTTTTTTTCTTTCTGCCTATCTGGGAACATCACAAGTTGTATTGTGCACTCAAGATTTCTAAATATTTTGTATTCTATGTGTGATAATTGCTTAAAGGAATCAAAATTATGAATATTTATATTAATTTGTATTGTATATTAATAATATATAATATATAGATATATTATGTAATATGTAATATAAATAATGATACATATACTATATACTATATAATTATTATATATACAGTATGCTATATAATATAATTATATAATTATAACATATACATATAAGTAAATAATTAATAAAATATTTTTTTATATATATAAAGCTTTTATTTAAAGAATATAAATTTCCGAAGTACAGCTTATGGATTACAATGGCTCCCCCCCCACAACTTCCCTCCCACCCGCTACCCTCCCCTTTCCCTCTCCCCTTCTGTTCACATCAAGATTCATTTTCAAATCTCTTTATACACAGAAGATCAGTTTAGTATATATTAAGTAAAGATGTCAACGGTTTGCCCTCACATAGAGACACAAAATGATAATACTGTTGGAGTGCTAGTTATAGTATTAATTCACAATGTACAGCACATTAAGGACAGAGATCCTACATGATTTTTTTTTAAAAATTGATTAATTATCTATGCAATTTCCAGTTTAACACCAAGATTTTTTTAATCATTTGCAATTATCTTTATATAAAGAAGATCGATTCAATATATACTATGTAAAGATTTCATCAGTTTGCACCCACTCAGAAACACAAAGTGTAAAAATACTGTTTCAGTACTAGTAATAGCATTATTTCACATTGGATAACACATTAAGGACAGATCCCTCATGAGACGTAAGTACACAGTGACTCCTGATGTTGATTTAACAATTTGACACTCTTGTTTATGGCGTCAGGAATCTCCCTAGGCTCTGGTCATGAGTTGCCGAGGCTATGGAAGCCTTTAGGGTTCGCCGACTTCGATCTTATTCTGACAGGGTCATAGTCAAAGTGGAAGTTCTCTGCTCCCTTCAGAGAAAGGTACCTCCTTCTCTGATGGCCCCGTTCTTTCCACTGGGATCTCACTCGCAGAGATCTTTCATTTAGGTCTTCTTTTTTTTTTTTGTTTTTCAGAGTGTCTTAGCTTTCCATGCCTAAAATATTCTCATGGGCTCTTGAGCCAGATCCGAATGCCTTAAGGGCTGATTCTGAGGCCAGAGTGCTATTTAGGACATCTGCCATTCTTTGAGTCTGCTGTGTATCCTGCTTCCCATGTTGGATCATTCTCTCCCTTTTTTATTCTATCAGTTAGTATTAGCAGACACTAGTCTTGTTTGTGTGATCCCTTTGACTCTTAGACCTATCAGTGTGATCAATTGTGAGCTGAAATTGATCACTTGGACTAATGAGGTGGCCTTGGTACATGCCACCTTGATGGGATTGTATTGGAATCCCCTGGCACAATTCTAACTCCATCATTTGGGGCAGTTCCGATTGAGCATGTCCCAAATTTTACATCTCCTCCCTCTCTTATTCCCACTCTTATATTTCACAGAGATCACTTTTCAGTTAAAATTTAAACACCTAAGAATAATTGTGTGTTAATTACAGAGTTCAACCACTAGTACTAGGATAAAGAAAAAAAAAATACTACCATGGATAAAGTATTACATTGTACAACAACAGTCAGCACAAGAGCTGATCGAGTCACTGTTTCTCATAGTGTCCATTTCACTTCTACAGGTTTCCCCTTTGGTGCTCAGTTAGTCATCGCCAATCAAGGGAAACAAATGATATTTGTCTCTTTGGGACTGGCTTAGTTCACTCAGCATGATGTTTTCCAGATTCCTCCATTTTGTTGCAAATGACCGGATTTCATTGTTTTTGACTGCTGTATAGTATTCTGTAGAGTACATGTCCCATAATTTCCTAATCCAGTCTACTGTTGATGGGCATTTGGGTTGGTTCCAAGTCTTAGCTATTGTGAATTGAGCCGCAATAAACATTACTGTGCAGACGGCTTTTTTGTTTGCTAATTTAATTTCCTTTGGGTAAATTCCAAGGAGTGGGATGGCTGGGTTGAATGGTAGGGTTATATTCAGGTTTCTGAGGAATCTCCAGACTGACTTCCATAGTGGCTTCACCAGTTTGCATTCCCACCAACAGTGGATTAGTGTCCCTTTTTCCCCACATCCTCTCCAGCATCTATTGTTGGTGGATTTCTGAATGTGAGCCATTCTCACCGGGGTGAGGTGAAACCTCATTGTGGTTTTGATTTGCATTTCCCTGATTGCTAGGGATCTTGAACATTTTTTCATGTGTCTGTTGGCCATTTGGATTTCCTCTTTTGAAAAATGTCTATTGAGGTCCTTGGCCCATCTCTTAAGTGGGTTGTTTGTTTTGATGTTGTGGAGTTTCTTAATTTCTTTGTAGATTCTGGTTATCAACCCTTTATCTGTTGCATAGTTTGCAAATATATTTTCCCATTCTGTCGGTTTCCTATTCACTTTCCTGACTGTTTCTTTTGCAGTACAGAAACTTTTCAATTTGATGCAATCCCAGTAGTTAATTTTGGTTTTCAGTGCCTGTGCTTCTGGGGTCTTTTCCAAGAAGTCTTTGCCAGTACCTATGTCTTGCAGGGTTTCTCCTATGCTCTCCAGTAATTTGATGGTGTCGGGTCGTAGGTTTAAATTTTTAATCCATGTTGAATGAATTTTTGTGTAAGGTGAAAGGTAGGGGTCTTGCTTCATGGTTCTGCACGTGGAAATCCAGTTTTCCCAGCACCATTTATTAAACAGACTGACCTTACTCCAGGGACTGGTTTTGGATCGTTGATCAAATATAAGTTGGCTGTAGGTGTTTGGATTGATTTCTGGAGTTTCTATTCTGTTCCATTGGTCTATCCATCTGTTTCTGTACCAGTACCATGCTGTTTTGATAACAACTGCCCTGTAGTATGTCCTGAAATCTGGTATTGTGATGCCTCCGGCTTTGTTTTTGTTGTACAAGATTGCTTTAGCTATTCGAGGTCTCCTGTGTCTCCATATGAATTTCAGCATCATTTTTTCCAGATCTGAGAAGAATGTCCTCGGTATCTTGATTGGTATTGCGTTGAATCTGTAAATTGCTTTTGGGAGAATGGACATTTTGATGATATTGATTCTTCCAATCCATGAGCATGGGAGATTTCTCCATTTTTTGGTATCCTCTTCTATTTTTTCTTTAAGGTTTTGTAATTTTCATTGTAGAGATCTTTAATGTCCTTAGTTAAGTTTATTCCAAGGTATTTGATTGTTTCTGTAGCTATTGTGAATGGGATTGATCTTAGCAGTTCTTCCTCAGCCGTGGCATTGTCTGTGTATACAAAGGCTGTTGATTTTTGTGCATTGATTTTATATCCTGCTACTTTGCCAAACTCTTCTATGAGTTCCAATAGTCTCTTAGTAAAGTTCTTTGGGTCCCCTAAATAAAGAATCATGTCGTCTGCAAAGAGGGATAGTTTGAGTTCTTCCTTCCCAACTTGTATCCCTTTAATTTCTTTTTCTTGCCTAATAGCTCTGGCTAAGACTTCCAGCACTATATTGAATAGCAGTGGTGAGAGTGGGCATCCCTGTCTGGTACCAGATCTCAGTGAAAATGCTTCCAACTTTTCCCCATTCAATAGGATATTGGCCATGGGTTTTTCATAAATTGCTTTGATTGTATTGAGGAATGTGCCTTCTATACCCAGTTTGCTTAGGGTTTTCATCATGAAAGGGTGTTGAATTTTATCGAATGCTTTCTCTGCGTCTAGTGAGATAATCATATGGTTTTTCTTCTACAGTCTGTTAATGTGGTGTATCACGTTGATTGTTTTGCGAATATTGAACCATCCCTGCATACCAGGGATGAATCCCACTTGGTCTGGGTGGATGATCTTTCTGATGTGTTGTTGCAGTCTATTGGCCAGAATTTTGTTGAGGATTTTTGCATCGATGTTCATGAGGGATATTGGTCTGTAATTCTCTTTCAATGCTGCATCTTTTTCTGGCTTAGGAATTAATGTGATGCTGGCTTCATAGAAAGAATTTGGGAGAATTCCCTCTTTTTCGATTGTTCTGAATAGTTTGAGAAGAATTGGGGTTAGTTCTTCTTTAAATGTCTGTTAGAATTCAGCAGTGAATCCATCTGGTCCTGGGCTTTTCTTTGTTGGGAGGGCCTTTATTACTGATTCAATTTCTGACTCACTTATGGGTCTGTTTAGGTTTTCTATGTCTTCCTGGTTCAATTTAGGTAGGTTGCATGTGTCCAGGAATCTATCCATTTCTGATAGGTTTCCCTGTTTACTGGCATACACGTCCTTGTAGTAATTTCTGATGATTCTTTTGATTTCTGTGGTGTCTGTTGTTATATTTCCTTTTTCATCTCTGATTTTACTGATTTGGGTCTTTTCTCTTCTTTTTTAGTTAGTTGGGCCAATGGGGTGTCAATTTTGTTTATTTTTTCAAAAAACCAGCTCCTCGTTTGGCTGATTTTTTGTAATTTTTTTTGGATTCAATCCTGTTGATTTCTTCTCTGATTTTGATTATTTCTCTTTTTCTACTAGATTTGGGTCTAGTTTGCTGCAAATTTTCTAGATCCTTGAGATGCATTGAAAGCTCATCTATTTGGTGCCTTTCCAGTTTCTTGATGTAGGCACCTATTGATATAAACTTTCCTCTTAACACTGCTTTTGCTGTATCCCATAAGTTTTGGTATGTTGTGCTGTTATCCTCATTTACTTCCAGAAAATTTTTGATTTCTCTTTTGATTTCTTCAGTGACCCATTGTTCATTCAGGAGCATGTTGTTCAATCTCCATGTGTTTGCATATGCTCTAGGGATTCCTGAGTTGCTAATTTCCAACTTCAATCCCTTACGGTCTGAGAAGCTGCATCGTATGATTCTAATTCTTTTGAATTTGCTGAGACTTGCTTTATGGCCTAATATGTGATCAATCCTAGAGTAGGTTCCATGTACTGCTGAGAAGAATGTGAATGCTTTATGTGTAGGATGAAAAGTTCTGTAGATATCTGTTAGATCCATTTGGGCTATAGTGTTGTTTAAATCTACTGTCTCCTTGTTGATCTTCTGTCCTGTCAATCTGTCAATATCTGTGAGTGGAGTATTGAAGTCCCCCAGTACTATTGTGTTGGGGTCTAAGTCTCCCTTTAAGTTTCTTAACAAATTTTTTAAATAAACCTGTGGCCTGTAATTAGGTGCATATACATTGAGAATTGTTATATCTTCCTGTAGTATTGATCCCTTAATCATTATATAGTGCCCCTCTTTGTCTCTCTTAACAGTTTTTGTGTTAAAGTTTATGTAGTCCGATATTAAGATGGCTACACCCGCTCTTTTTTCATTTCTGTTGGCATGGTATATCTTGTTCCATCCTTTTATTTTCAGTCTGTATGGATCTTCGTTGGAAAGATGTGTTTCTTGTAGGCAGCAAATAGATAGTTTTTGTTCTTTAACCCAATCAGCCAATCTCTGTCTTTTAACAGGACAGTTTAGACCTTTAACGTTCAATGTGACTATTGATAAGTGGTAAGTTTGCCCTGCCATTTGCCAAAGATATTTTCTAATGTATGCTTTGAATTCCCTGTGATCTTTTGCCGTGAGGTTCCCTTCGTTTACCTTCTTTCATGTTGATGGCCGTGTTTCTGTGTTTCTGTGTGTAACACATCTTTAAGTATCTTTTGCAGGGCTGGACGAGTGGCAACAAATTCTTTCAATTTTTGTTTGTTATGAAAGGTCTTTATTTCACCTTCATTCACAAATAAGAGCTTTGCAGGTATAATATTCTGGGCTGGCAGTTTTTCTCTCTAAGTACCTGGGCTATGTCTCGCCATTCCCTTCTAGCTTGTAGGGTTTCTGTTGAGAAGTCAGCTGTGAGTCTAATTGGAGATCCTCTGAGAGTAATCTGACGTTTCTCTCTTGCACATTTTAGGATCTTTTCTTTTTGCTTCACTGTGGTGAGTTTAATTACAATATGTCGTGCAGAGGATCTCTTTTGGTCATGTTTATTAGGGGTTCTATGAGTTTCATGGATTAGGATTTCTCTGTCTTTCTCCAAGCCTGGAAAGTTTTCTGCTAGTATCTCCCTAAAAAGGCCTTCTAATCCTTTCTCCCTCTCCATACCTTCAGGAACACCTAGAACCCGAATGTTGGGTTTTTTAATAGTATCCTGTAAATTCCCGACGATATTTCAGTTTTCTAATTTCCTCTTCTTGTCTTTGGTTTGACTGTTTCCTCTCCTGTTCTCTGTCTTCTAGGTCCGATATCCTCTCTTCTGCTTCACCCATTCTGGTTTTAAGGCCCTCAAGATTGCTTGTCACTTGATCTATTGAATTCTTCAATTCATTAAGATTTTTTGCCACTATCGTAGCTTCTTGTTCTACTAGTTGTTTCATTTCATTTTGATTCCTCCGTAGTATTTCATTCTCGCGAGAGAGATTTTCTATCTTATCCATTAAAGATTTCTGTAGTTCAAGAATTTGTTTTTGAGAACTTCTTAATGTTCTTATCAATTTTTTGAGATCTGCTTCTTGCATTTCTTCTATCTTCATAATCCTGACTTGGGGTGTCTTTTCCGTTTGGGGTCATCATAGCGTCTTCCTTGATCTTGCTCCCTCGGAATCTGTTTTTGTTTGGCATTTTTTTTTTCCCACACTCTTTCTCTGGGTTGTCAAGGTAACGGAGTTTGTGTGCGCGGTGTGTTCCCAGTTTTTGGATCCCCTTCAGGTTTCTACAGCCTCGGGTTTTTGGTTCCGTCTGCCTCAGTGACGGGCGGGTGGGCGGGCGGGCGCGCGCGCGCTGTCCCACTGCGTTTAATCAAATTCGACTTTGCAAGGTGGGCGACGAAAGGGGCTAGTGTCCGTGCGGGCTCGCCTCAACTGTGCTGTTTCCCCCGTGGGGGTCTGCTTCCCCCCGCCAGTGTCTCGGGATCTCTGTATCGGCTCCCATTCAAGCGCGCAGATCCTGCGGTGATTGTGTTCCGCCCGGCTCCTGTCGCAGCCGGCGGGCGCGCGCCGTGCCGCTGCGTTCGATCTAGCTCAAACTCGCAGATTGGGCGACGAGAGAGGCTAGTGTCCGTGCAGGCTCGCCTCAATTGTGCTGTTTCCCCCGTGGGGGTCTTCTTCCCCCCGCCAGTGTCTCGGGATCCCTGTATCGGCTCCCGTTCAAGCGCTCAGTTCCAATGGCGACTGTGTTCCGTCCGGTTCCCGTCCCTCCCGGCAGCTCCCGTGCCACTATGGCACAATTTGCCGTTCACAAACTTACTTTCCCCTAGGTCCTCTGCATCTCATTCACTGGGTCCGGAAGAATTTCCACTGCATTTTTTTCCCTGAGATTTTTCCTGAGGCTACAGTAACTCCGTTTTTATTAAACTATTTTTTTGCGGACTGCTAGTGCGCGTCCTCACTATTCCGCCATCTTGGCTCCGCCCTAATTAATAAAATATTAATAATAAAATATTTATTATGCATTATTATATATTATATAATAATCAAGTTGCATTAATTTAATATATTCATATAATATATATTATATGATATGTAGACATATATGTACTATATATGTATTGTGTAATAATATGTATATGATATTATATATAATATATCCATGGAAGAATGTGCAGACATCAACCTCTCAACATTCAGAAATAGCTGCCTTTTTTTTTTTGACAGGCAGAGTGAGACAGTGAGAGAGAGAGAGACAGAGAGAAAGGTCTTCCTTCCATTGGTTCAACCCCTTAAATGGCCACTACAGGCAGCACTGTGCTGATCAAAAGCCAGGAGCCAGGTGCTTCCTCCTGTTCTCCCATGCGGGTACAGGGCCCAAGGATGTGGGCCATCCTCCACTGCCTTCCCAGGCCATAGCAGAGAACTGGACTGGAAAAGGAGCAACTAGGACTAGTACCCACCGCCCCAGCCGGAACTAGAACCTGGGGTACTGGTGCTGCAGGCAGAGGATTAGCCTAGTGAGCTGTGATGCTGGCCAAATAGCTGCCTTTTGATTCAGGATATTTTTTTTTTTGACAGGCAGAGTGGACAGTGAGAGAGAGAGAGACAGACAGAAAGGTCTTCCTTTTGCCGTTGGTTCACCCTCCAATGGCCGCTGCGGCCGGTGCGCTGCGGCCGGCGCACCGCGCTCCTCCGATGGCAGGAGCCAGGAGCTAGGTGCTTTTCCTGGTCTCCCCATGGGGTGCAGGGCCCAAGCACCTGGGCCATCCTCCACTGCACTCCCGGGCCACAGCAGAGGGCTGGCCTGGAAGAGGGGCAACTGGGACAGAATCCGGCGCCCCGACCGGGACTAGAACCTGGTGTGCCGGCACCGCAAGGCGGAGGATTAGCCTGTTGAGCCACGGCGCCGGCCTTGATTCAGGATATTAAGGGCATTGTGCAAGAATGGTTAAAAGTATTCTCCTGGGGCCTGATCAGTGTTAATCGTGACAGCAGAAGTCTTAAGGTTACGAGCTGTATTGTAGCAATGCTGAGAACTGGATCCTAAGTGATACAGGCTCCCTTTGTCCTTTATTATCTTAGTGTTTATGGTCTATGCAGCCCCTCTAAACCATGGACCCAACCGTATCTAAAAGCAGAGCTGTACACATTCCACAAAACTTCTACCATTGTACTGTTCATATCTCAATCATATGTGTGATCCATTTCATTACTCAACTATTTACCAAACTTGGCTCAGAATAACCTTGATTATTATAAAAATGATTCCTGTCCACAAATAATGGTCTTAAATTATTGAAAGATTTGCAAATAATATCCAAAATATTCATTAGGAGAATCCAAACAAAAAAAAGTTTGAACAATAGCAGCATCCCTGGAACATATGTGTGGTTTCTCACGGCAAAGCATGTAAAAAATATTGATTTATTTGTCACATATCTTGCTATTTTAAAGCCCAATCTTGAAATCTCATGAGTGCCTGACTACCTTCCTGAAAAAATTAGGTGAAGCTCAGAAAGAGAGAAAAGTTTGAAAATCTCTACAAATAGAATTGATGATGGAGAGAAAGTGGAGTTCCAGGAAATCTACAATGAAGCTGAGCACATCCTAAGTGAAGTAGAACAGTCGGAGGGCAGGCAGCTGGCATGCTGGTCATAGCTGTGCAGCACTTAGAATGACAACGCGCAGGTGTTGAGAGGGACTGAGCAGACCTGCTGATGGGCCAGAACTGTCACGGCACTGCTAAAGGAGAATACAGTGGTGTTCCCCGAGGAAGACCCACGAAGAAGAGATAAAGAGTCACCTCTAAGCCCAAGGAGGGAGAGACAGGGTTGGGAAGGCAGAGAGGGACAGTCACCCTGAGAAAGATGAGTGATGGTTTGAAACCTGGCTTCAAATGCACCAAAGAGAGATACCTCAACTTGGCTAAGCCTGGTTAGGGATGGAGCACCCTCATCTCTGTACCCATCCATTGCTTCCTGACTTCATGTGGTCCTACCTGCCCAAAACTGACTTTGCACCATTATGGTCAGCTCTGAGTTGTTTATTTCCTTCTTTCTTCCTTCATACAGTGTCGGAAGATCCCAGTTAGACTTTGGGCCAGATATCCTTGGAAGCAACACTTAAAGAAATGTGAGAAGATAATTGTTTTTAAGCACATATGATGTATAGATTGTACAGGTATGTTCATCGATGTTGTAAAATATTACAGATCATTTTATGGCTCTTCTGCTGCAAGAGTGAGCACTTTGGCAAGTTCTGAAGGTAATTTTTCATCCAAAAGCTTGCTGGTCCCTGTCTCCTCATCAGTGCCAAACATTGAAACTTCATTGTCCATAGCAAACACCATACAAACTAGAAAAGACGATCTGAGGAGGCATGCACATGCCTCCAATAACAAAATACTCATGTGTATACATCTGAGAGTGCGTTCTTATGTATTTAATGACCAAATGTTCAAAATGACGAAACTGCTATGTAAAATAAAATCTTTGTCTCATTCTTTCTCTAACTGTCCCCAAACAGAAGCATTCTGTATGTTGTGGCATGTACTTCCTCTCATAACTACTTTGAAAAATAATTTTTATCATCAACTTAGCTCAGCAAAGCTCATCTCATCACATATTCCTGTTTCAAAGGCTTCCCTGGGTTTCTTTGAGAAGGAAAAGGCATTTCAAGACCACAGTCTGCACATTAAGTATGCTGATTGCTCTTAGGTTGTTTCCCGGCATCTTCTGTGAATAAAGATAAGACAGTTTGTTTCATTTTGTTTTTTCAAAGCAAAAAATGTCAAAGATATTGATTTGTTTGTATGGAGGATTTTAAAGAAGAAAACAATACTTTTTAAAAGTTTTATCACAGCACCAACCTTTATAAAATAGGCCCAAAGAGGGGCCAGCATTATGGTGTAGAAGGCTAAGCCACCACCTGTGAGGTGGCATCCCATATGGGTGCTAATTCAAGATCTGGCTGCTCCACTTTCCAACCAAGTCCCTGCTAATGCACCTGCGAAAGCAGTTGAAGATGGCCCAGGTGCTTGGGCTCCTGCCACCCTAGATACCAATGATCTATGATTCTTTCAAAAGGCTCATGTGGCTCTTTTCTGACTAAATTCACCTATCACAAAAATATATTTAAAGTATAATTCTTTTTTTAAAAGATCTATTTATTTGAAATGCAGAGTTACAGAGAGGAGGAGACAGAGACGTCTTCCATCTGCTAGTTCACTTCCTAAATGGCTGCAATAGCCAGAGCTGAGTCAAGCCAAAACCAGGAGCCAGCAGCCTCTTCCCCAACATGGGTGCAAAGGCCCAAATGCTTGGGCCATCCTCTGCTGCTTTCCCAGGCACATTAACAAGGAGCTGGATCATAAGTAGAGCAGCTGGGACTCAAACTAGCACTTATATGTGATGCTGGCACTGCAGGTGGAGGTTTAACCTGCTATACCACAACACCGGCCCCACTATAGCATAATTTTTGGGGTAGACTGAACTTGTTTGATTCCTTATAGTGACCTCTGACCTTTCTGAACCTGAAGAATTACAGCTTTTATTAAGTTTGGGAAGGTTTTTTGTTATTAGCCCTTTGAATATGCCTTGTGCCCTCTCTGGCCTTCTCAAGTCCTTCTTAAACCCCAATAATTATAATACTTTCTCTTTTAGTGTTGTCCCAAGGTTCCTGTAAGTTTTCTTCTTCATTCCTCTTGATGTTTTTTCTTCTTTCTGTGCATTTTCAAGTCTCCAAGATCACCTATTGTTTCTTCTATTCTATGTATTTTATCTATTCTTCTATTGCATTCATTTTACTTAGTGTACTTTTCAACTCAAGGATTTCTGTTAGATTTTTAAAAACTACTTAACTCTCTGTTAAATTTTTCTTTGTTTTCTAAGATTTTATGTATTTATTTGGAAGGCAGAATTAGAGAGAGAGAGAAGGAGAGATGGAGAAAAAGAGATCTTCCATCTGCTAGTTCACTTCCCAAATGACTGCAACAGCCAGGACTAGGCCAGGTCGAAGCCAGGAGCCAGCAACCTCTTCCATACCCTCCACATGGGTGCAGGGGCCCAAGGACTTGGGCCATCCGCCGCTACTTTCCCAGGTGCACCAGCAGGGAGCTGGATCAGAAGTGGAGCAGCTGGGACATGAACTGGCATCCATATGAGATGCTCGTGCTGCAGGCTGCAGTGTTAACCCACTGAGCCAGCCCCTCTCTGTGTTTTCTTAAAGTGCATTCAGTTTCCCTTTCAAAGTTATTTTGACTTCTCCATCCGAAATTTTCAAGATATCAGTTGCTTTTGGTGGGTTTTCAGTACCTTATTTTGGTTGTTAGGCATGGTCATGGTTCTCTGAAACGTCTTGATGCTTGTTGGAGCAAAATATTGTCTGTGAGACAATACTGCCTTGAAGGATTATGTATTTATTCCAGACTTTGCAAAAAAAAAAGACTTAGAGTTATAGCTTTGTTTGTGCCTATTCTTCTAGGAATTCTAAACAGTCTGCTTATATTCTCTGAGTTTGGGGAGATGTTTGCTATTTCAGAAACAGCTGGTGCATAAGACCTGGTTTGCTTGAGTCTGTTAAGGGTTGATGTGGTTGTTGAGGGTGCCCCAAGTCCAGGTTTCTTCCGAATTCACAGTTGATGCATTATTCAGTGTGACTTGGAGGAGTATCTAAGGATAGCCCATTCTAGCTGCAATCTAGGTAGGCCCATACACCTTGCCCACAGCACCTGTGGTCAAGCACTGTGGGGTTCTGCCCAGCTCTACCCGTGAGGATTCTACCTCACCATGGAGGGTGCAATGATTTGCCATCACCCTTCTTGTCTCCCACCTTCCAGACTCTATCTATATTGTACTGCTGGATTGGGAAAGGAATGGGATGAGCAGTCCATGGTCACCAACACCACAATACTAGATCATACCTGGAGCTCACAGCCCTCCAAGAGCTGCACAGCACAGGGCTATAACCAAGGACCAGACTACTATGGGTGCCTGCTTCTGAGGTGGCCTAAGACTGGTGCAACCAGTGGCAGATGACACTAGTTGGGACATAAATCTCATCATTGGGACCATTAGTCTCCACCAGGGAAGAGCAGGGAGGGTCCACAGACTCCACCCACAGGTACTAGTCATAGGACAAGATTGTTAGCATCTGTACAGTCTTACGTTTTATCAACCCAGCTCTCATCCCTACCTTATTCCTGAGTGGCTGGATTTTTGACCCTCGTTTTCTGTCCAATGCTGGGGGAAGGGTAGTAGAGGCAGTCCTTTGGCCACCCAAGCCGACACCTAGCTGGGTCACACCTGAGTCTCACAGCCAGCAGCTATGTGCAGTCTACCATGCTTCCTGGTAGAAATGCAGTCTAAACAGAATTCCATTTCACGGGAGTCCAGGTTTCCATCTGGCTCCAGTGTGGGTCTAAAGCACTAGTCTGTGCATAGGGATCTTTGGGCTATTTCTTGCTGGGTTTTACCACAGCTGACCTGACACTGAGATCAAAGACAAAATCCAGTGCTCGCTTTCCTGTTCCCCTTAGGGAGTTAGAATCTTGCTCTACAGTCTGCCCAGTGCTGGGGGGAGGGGGGGAGGTTGGAGGCAGCCCCCTAGTCACCTGGCTATGATGGAGCCAGAAGCTTGAACTGTGGAAATTTGACTGAGGGCAGGGGCCACTGGGCTCTTTCAGCATTGGCTTTTACTATGGCAATTTTGTGCTGGGTTTCAAGTCTGAGGTCTGGACTTGATCCTCCTCTCCATCCCCAAAATGGGAGTCCCCCATCCTGTGCTGTTTGGGTTGGGTAGGGATAACACAGAAATATCATCCCGCCTCCTTCAATACATATTTTCTTATTACTGTTATACCAAAAGCAGGCACTATGGTCTCTCACCTGGCTTCCTTTGCTCTTGTGAAAGTGTGCCAGCATGTAAATAGCTGTTCAAATCGCATCTCTCTGGGAAACAGCTCACTGGCGCACCTCACTCAGCCGCCATCTTGCTCCACTTCCAATGTTATGATTTTGCTTCACTCCGTGGACATACCCTTCTGTTATGCTTCCATTGTCTGTAGGGATATTATATTGCTATTTATCTTTTTTCCTTAGAATCACTCTGTGTAGGATTTAGTTACTCTAAATTTCTTCTGATCATTTTATTTAGAAGTAGCCATGTTTCAAGTAGGTTTTCTAATTTCACAGGACACTAACTTACGTTGCTTGAAAGCCACAGAACAAAACAAATGTAGTGTTCAAAAATAGATTCCTTTGGCCGGCGCCGTGGCTCAACAGGCTAATCCTCCGCCTTGCGGCGCCGGCACACCGGGTTCTAGTCCCGGTCGGGGCACCGGATTCTGTCCCGGTTGCCCCTCTTCCAGGCCAGCCCTCTGCTGTGGCCCAGGAGTGCAGTGGAGGATGGCCCAGGTGCTTGGGCCCTGCACCCCATGGGGAGACCAGGAAAAGCACCTGGCTCCTGGCTCCTGCCATCGGACGAGCGCAGTGCGCCGGCCGCAGCTCGCCGGCCGCGGCGGCCATTGGAGGGTGAACCAACGGCAACGGAAGACCTTTCTCTCTGTCTCTCTCTCTCACTGTCCACTCTGCCTGTAAAAAAAAAAAAAAAAAAAAAAAAAAAAAAATAGATTCCTTTGGCTCTTCCTACCTCACATGGATCTGGATTCTCTCTGTAATTCTTCTCTATTGTCCCTTTCTACTTGCTACTAGCTCTTTTTCCTCGATGTAGCGTGCTGTCTTCAAAGGCAGCCCTTGTGGATCAGTTTTAAGAGCTCATTTGTTTCCAGGTATTTCAGACCTGCTGTAGGTCCCTTGCACTCACCTGCTTTTAGGCTGTGTAAAATCTGCCTGATGTCAGCTGTGATCTGCGTGTTCTCTGCAGTCAGGTCTCTCAGATACTTCCAACTGCTTTCTCTTACACACATGTTCATACCATGTATGCTCAGTGGCAGCTCCTGGTTTGACCTCACCCACTTGTATTTTGGGATTTGTGAAAATACATCGTCATTTAGCTTTATTGTAAATGCTATTCATGGACTTTTGAGTTTGTTATGTGGATTCTGGTTTTTTATATAATTCTTTTTTAAAAGAATATTTGTTTGAAAGGCAGAGTTACAGAGAGAGGGGGACAGAGATGAAGAGAGAAATCTTCCATCTGCTGGTTTACTCCCAGTATGGCTGCACTGGGCTGGTCCAAAGCCTGGAGCCAGGAGCTTCATCTGGGTCTCCCACGTGGGTACAGGGGTGCAAGCATTTGGCCATCCTCCACTGCTTTCCCAGGTGCACTAGCAGAGAGCTGGGTTGAAGCAGAGCAGCTGGGACTCTAAAGGCACCCTTATGGGATGCCAGCTTCACAGGCAGCAGCTTTATTCACTATGCCACAATGCTGGACTCTGGTATAATTCTTTATTTGGAGTCATTTTATAGTTATAAAAAAGTTGCAAAAGTAGTTCAGAAAGTTCTTGTAAATGTGTCACCTATTTTTTTTTTACCTATTATTAACTTCTTACATTACCCTGATATATTTTTCATAACTAATAAACTGACTTTAAAAATTAAAGAACTTATTTGGTATTTAAAATTTCCCACTAACGTCCTCTTTTGCTCCAGGATTCAGTAGTGCCCCATGTCATTACCTCATCATGTTTCCCAGTCTTCTCGGATCTACAGCACTTCCTCAGTCCGTCCTACTTTCTGTGACCTTGACAGCTTTGTGAAGTTCTGATCGTGTCACTTGTAGAATGTGTCCCCATCTGGGTGCATCTGAGATTTTTCACATGATGAGCCCGAGGTTGTGGTTTTGGGAAGAACAGCACAGAAACGAGGAGCTCTTTCTCACCCCATCATATTAGGGGATACATGATGTGCAATGACGTCATTGTGCTGTCAACCTTCACCAACCTTCCTCACCTGGCTGACACCTGGCTGAGGTTGCATTTCTCAGGATCTGTACCATGGTGTGCTGTATTCCCCCTGCTATCCTCTACTCTTCAGAGAAGAGCTACTAAATCCAGTCTGCTCTGAAGAAGGGTGGCAGCAATTAAGTTCCATTTTTTGAGGTAGAAGGCAGTATTGACATAAATTATTTGGAATTCCTTTGTAAGGAAGAATTCTCTCTTCTTTCCCATTCACTTACTTATTCACCACATGGACTCATGTTGCATCACATGGACTCATATATATCTTATGTACCCTGCATTATCATCCAATAGTTCTGTATTTTATTGCTCAAATTGTTATAGACCCGGCCATTGAGAGCACCTTGAGGTTGGCTCCTGTGCTGTTTTCACATGGAGACCCAGACTCAAACACTGACACCAGTATCCTCCTCCCCTCTGGATTTTTTCCCATTATTTTCTGTAAATATTATTTCACACAGTTCTGATCACAAATAAGATCTGTATATTCCTATGTGCTACTGAAGCTATTTTTTTTTTTTTTTGGACCGGCAGAGTTAGACAGTGAGAGAGAGAGACAGAGAGAAAGGTCTTCCTTCCGATGGTTCACTCCCCAAATGGCTGCTATGGCTAGTGCACTGCGCTGATCCAAAGCCGGGAGCCAGGTGCTTCCTCCTGGTCTCCCATGCGGGTGCAGGGCCCAAGCACTTGGGCCATCCTCCACTGCCTTCCCGGGCCACAGCAGAGAGCTGGACTGGAAAAGGAGCAACCAGGACAGAATCTGGCTCCCTGACTGGGACTAGAACCCAGGGTGCCAGCGCCACAGGCGGAGGATTAGTCTAGTGAGCCATGGCGCCGGCCACTACTAAAGTTCTTGTCTCTGCTCAATCCACAACAATTTTGCTGTGGGAACTGTACTTTGTAGCCCACAAACATGGCCAATTATTTGCTGGGAATTAGTTTTTCTGGATACTTAAAAAGACAAAGTTAAAAGAAAATATACAAAAATGAATCCAAATTGCCCAAGAAATGAGAACTGCAAAATATATAATAGAGAAATGTATTTAAAAAAAAAAAAAAAGCTTACCTATTTTGTTTGAAAAGCAGAGAGAGAAGAGAAATCCTCTACTCACTGATTCATATCCTAAATGCCAGTGATAACCAGGGCTGGGCCAAGTTAACACTGGGAGCCAGAGGGGCTATAATTGTGGTGTTGTGAGTAAAACTGCTGCCTGTGGCCCCTGCATCCTAAATAAGCACCAGTTTGAGTCCCAGCTGCTGCACTTCTGTTCCAGCTCCGTGCTAACATGTCTGGAGAAAGCAGCAGTGGATGGCCCAAGAGCCTGGGCCCCCTGTAACCACATAGTAGACTCAGAAGAAGCTTCTGGCTCTTGGCTTTGGTCTGGCCCAGCCTGGCCATTGCAGCCATTTGGGGAGTGAACCAACAAATGGAAGATCTCTCTCTCTCTCTCTCTCTCTCTCTCTCTCTCTCTCTCTTTCTCTCTTTCTCTCTCTCTCTCTCTCTGCTCTTGCTCTCTGTGTAACTCTGCCTTTCATATAAATTTAAAAAAAAAAAAACCTGGGAGCCAGGAATTCAGTTGAGGTCTCCATGTAGGCAGCAAGGACCTAAATACTTGAGTTATCACTTGCCGCCTCTCAGGGTGCACATTAGCAGAAAAAAGCAGAGCTGGTGTTGGCCTCCCATCTGAGCACTGGTTCGAGTCCTTGCTGTTCCACTTCTGATCCAGCTCTAATGCACCTGGAAAAGCAGCCAAAGATGGCTCAAGTGCTTGGGCCCCTGCCACCCATGTGGGAGACGTGGATTGAGTTCCTGGCTTCAGCCTGTCCCAGCCCTGACCATTGTGGCCATTTAGGGAATCAACCAGAGGATGGGAGGTCTGTGTTTGTGTGTCTGTCCCTATCTCTCTATAACTCTGGCTTTCAAAAAGCTAAATAAAATATTTTTTTAAAAAAAGTAGATTTAGAAAGTAGACCCAGGACAAAGCAGAGCCAGGACTTGAACCCAGGACCTCTGATATGGGATACAGACATCCTAAGCAGCAACTTAGCCAATGTGCCAAATGCCCACCCACCCATACACATAGAGAAAATTTAAATCAGACAAACATAAATGGAAACATTACATCATGGACATGGACTGGAAGAGTAAATAGTGTTAACAGGGTATTTTTTCCCAAATCGATCTATAGATTCTACAAAATCCACATCTAGATTCCAGGACTTAGGGCCACCACTTCTCCCACACAAATTAGATGATAAGCTTTGCTCTTGTGAGATATTTCCCTTGCCTAGTGATTTTCAAGGCCATCCTGAGTGTATCAGGCATGCAGCTGCTCTCCATTCTCAGCCTCTGCCCACATACCGAGTCAACCATTCATAAACCAAGCCTGGGCCTTTCCATTCTTTCAGCTTGCTGGATGGAACCCACTATCCATAATCATAGGAGTGATCTGGGAGAGAGCCAGAGTGAACCTGTGGCAGTGACGTGGAGATTTGGGCCACCTGCTCAGGCAGCTTGCTGACTGCCTCTGGGGCTGCTCAGGCTGTCTGTGATGTAGTATTTGTTGGCCCTACTGAATCTTTTCCTGCATCCAAATGCACTCAAAGCTGCCAGTTTTGCAGACTTCCTGGGAATGACTGGGACTGTGGTTAGACGGTTGAGAAGGCATCTTTTTGGTCTGGTGGTAGCCAAATCACCAGCAGCAAGAGAATCTGCTTTGGGGAGGAGATTACCCAGCATACCTCTCTGCTCTGTCCCCATAATGCACCTACCCACAGCACCATCAACAAGTTTTGAAGAGTGCTGAAGAATGGAATTTCTAGCCCCTTCAAATTTCCCACTCCTTTAAAAAAGAGAGAGATGTATTTTATTTATTTGAAAGAGTTACAGAGAGACAGAGAACAACAGAGACCAATATGTAGCCCTTTATACCTATTTCATTAAGTGGCTGTTATTATTTTCCAAATTATTTTTAAATTTCAAATTTAAATATCTAGGCTGTGAGCATGGCAACAGTAAACCTGAAAATAGCAACCAAAGGCAAAGTGGATATTTTATTCTCATGTTCTACAGGCTTTGGTTTAGCTACTTGCAGAGCCTTATCATCCTTCTCATTTATGGAGTTGTGTTTTTTTTTTTCATTTTCAAAGAATTTTAAACTCAGGATGCATTGTATACTATTAGTTTGTGGACAGAAAAGCAGAACTAAGTTTGTTTTGAAATTTCTACTAGCTTTAAATCTGAATTATTAAGGTTTAAGAATGCCAAAAGACATCATGGAGGTCTTATGTAATTTCACAAGTTCAGATATTTGATTTTATATTTTATTTCCTTATTGAGGGATGAAAAGTAGTGGAATGCTAAAAACAAACTGTTGCTCTTGCCTAATTGAATCTCTTCCTATGCACTTCAAATAGACATGGAATTATCTATCAATTCGTTCAAATTTAAATAATTCAGGATAACAGTCCCACAAATAATGATGTCATTTTTATTATTAACTAAATTTCAGTGAGCATCTTAATGTTTACATCCTATAAGACTAAAGACTAGATTATCTAGAAGTTCAGACTCTTCTATTATTTTCCAATGATTCATTTGGAAAATCCAAATTGATTTTTGACACAGGTGCCAAGAATACACATGGGATGGGCCGGTGCTGTGGTACAGTAGGTTAACCCTCCGCCTGCAACAACAGCATCCCATATGGGCACAGGTTCTAGTACCAGCTGTTCCTCTTCCCATCTAGCTTTCTGTTATGGCCTAGGAAAGCAGTACAAGATGGCCCAAGACCTTGGGCCCCTGCACCTGTGCGGGAGACCTGGGAAGAAGCTCCTGGCTCCTAGCTTCGGATCCATGCAGCTCTGGGCATTGCGGCCATCTGGGGAGTGAACCAGAGGACAGAAGACCTTTCTTTCTGTGGAAGGAAGGAAAGAAGGAAGGAAGGAAAGAAGGAAGGAAGGAAGGAAGGAAGGAGGGAGGGAGGGAGGGAGGGAGGGAGGGAGGGAGGGAAGGAGGGAGGGAGGGAGGGAAGGAGAATACACATGGGAAAGACAATCTTTTGATAAAGGGTATTGAGAAAACTGGAAATTCACATGCAAAAGAATGAAACTGGACCCGTATCTCATACCATCTATAAGAAACCAACTCACAATAGATTAAAGACTTCATTGTAAAAGCTGAAACTATAAAACTACTAGAAGAAAACACAAGGGGAAAACATTGATGTGGGAAGTGCTTTTTTTGGATTTGACACCAGGAGCTCAGGCAACAAAAACAAAACAGACAAATGGGGCTCATCAAACTAAAAAAAAACTTCTACATAGCAGAGGAATCAATGAATAGACACCTTATAGACTGAAACGAAATATTCACAATCCATACAGGTGGTAAAAGGTAAGTACCCAGAATAGATAAGGAATTCAAACAATGCAGTAATGAGAAAACAATAACCCTGTTTAGAAAAGAACAAAAGACCTGAAAGACATTTCTCAAAATAAGACACACAAATGACCGACAGATACATGAAACAATCCTCAACATCACTAAGCATTAGGGAATGCAAATTGAAACACAGTGAAAAGTCACCTCACACCTATAAAAAATGGCTGTTATAAAAAAATAACAGTAAGTACTGGTGAAGATGTGGAGAAAAGAGAACAGTTGTCTACTGCTGGTGGGAATGTACATTAGTGCAGCCATGGTGGAAAAATGTGTGGAAATTCCTCCAGACACGAAAAGTAGAATTACCAAATGACTCAGCAATTCCTATACTGGGTATATATGCAAAGGAAAGGAAATAAGTGTATTGAAGACATAGCTGTACTCCCATGTTCATTGCAGCACTATTCATAAGCACCAAAATGTGGAATCAACCTAAGTGCTTTTACTAAATAAAGAAAATGTAGTACACATAGCATGCATGCATACACAATGGGATTCTTTTCAGCCTTTAAGAAGATGGGAGTCTTGTCATTTGCAGCTACATGGACTTGGAGGACATTACGCAAAGTGAAATATGCCAGTGTAGACAAATGCATGTTCTTATTCATATTAAATGTAAAATAATTGAACTCATTGAAGAAGAGAATAGAATGGTGGTTACCAGAGACTGAGAGCCAGAGGGAATGGGAAGATGCTGGTCAGAGGGTATAGAGTTTCAGGCAGACAAGGGTAATAAGTTTTTTGAGGTCTGTTGCATAGCATGTTAGCTATAGTTAGGAATACTATATCGTGCATTTCCAAATTGCTAAGGAGGTAAATATCAGATGTTCTCAGTGAACACACACATAAAAGGATATACTTATTTGAGGTGATTGGCATGTTAATGCGCTTCACTTAAATCATTCCACAGGATATATATAATACATATCTTAATACTGCTTTGTATGCCATAAATATATATATATATAATATAACATCAATATATAATAACATTTTGAAGTGTTATTCTTTGAAGAGATTATTGCCTATTCTCAAAGGAACTCACCACACACAGGTAATCTCTTTCCCCACCTAGAGGTCAAAGAGTAAAACAACTCTTAATCATTCCAAGATATTTGCTTCCCAGAGTGCTAAAAACCCTGTAAATTGTACGAAATTATTCTGTTTTCCTCCAACACAGGAATTCCTATACTACTTTCTACCTCTCCAAATTCATTATTACATTCTATCTTGTATTACAGTTATTTTTGAACAAGTCCTATAACCCCTTTCAGACAATGGTTGTCTTAAAGGGTAAGTCTAGCTCTTACCCATTCCAAGCCCTTTTTTTAGCCTTCCATAGCAGCTAACTCAATGCTTCATGCAGAGAAATATGAATGAAAGAATGAATGGCTGAATGAACAAACAAACATCAGTGTGGAAGTGGAGTCCTACTCATTCCCATTTGATCTTGGTTACTCAGGAAAAGATGATAGCCATGAGAGAGCGCCCTGGAATGTGGTGCAGGGCAAAGTGATGCCAATGCATGACAAGAATGTGCCATCAGAGGTTCCAGTCTTGGTGCTGCTACCTGTCAGGCAGGGAATCCTGGTGAGTGGCTTATTTTCTCTTAGCTTGTTTTCCTCTTTCTCTATCATGCAAGCATGTGACTGTTAAGTAAAGTGACATAGAAGAAAACACCACTTGTTTTAATAATATATAAATAAAAACCCTGGGAATTATTCTTGGAGTTGGAGCTTGTTCCTAGAAAGACAGACTATCAATACTCTGGCTTGGCCACAATGGCTCAGCCACAAGCTGACCAGCTGAGCAACCTCAATCAAGTCATTCACCATCCCTGGGCCTCCTTTTTCTCATTAGCGACTCTGAAAAGTAATGTATATTTAGTCTCTGAAGCCTCTTCCAGCATTACATTTCAGAAAATAAAATGCTTAGTGTATCAATTCATCATTATAGTAAGTCTGAGTTGAAGAATTTCATAATTTTTTTCTCTTTTTTTCTTTTTATTTATTTGAAAGGCAGAGAGACAGAGATCTCCCATCTTCTAGTTCAATCTCCAAATGCCCACAATTAACCATGGCTGGGCCAGACCAGAGCCAGGAACCATACACTCAATCTAGGTCTCCCATGTAAGCAGCAGTAACCCAACTACTTGAGCTACAACTTGCTGCCTCCCAAGGTGCACATTAACAGGAAACTGGAATTGGGAGTAGTGCAGGGATTTGAACCCAGGCATTTTGATATGAGATACAGGCATCCCAAGTGCTATCTTAACCACTATGTCAAAACTCCATTTCTTGTTCTTTTTAATATCAACACATTGACAAATTTGTAGTGACCACCATTTCTGAATTTTGCCCTACCCCCTCAAAAAATCAAGAACCTAAAAATCTATGCATTTTTCAAAGAAAAGCATTTATGATACTATCCATTGAGCATGTCTGCAATGTATTTTTGTTGAATGAATGAACGTGTAATCCTTTAGTGGGTGCTTGCCAAAAGTTCCAAGAATAATTCATGTTCCCTACTAGGTTTGATTTTTTATAGACAGCTTAGCTTTTGTTTTCTTACCAAAATTGTCTTTGAGTCACTGATATGACTCATGACTTGAAAAAACAGGTTGAACCTGACATTACCCTGGCAGTAAATGAGCTAAGAAGCACAGAACTAACGAAAAGGAGAAGCTTTCCACCAAAAAAGGGATATTTTTTTTCATTTCGTTTTCTAGCCCCCACTATGAAATGAGGAAATGTCAACAAGCAGCTTTGTACTCCTCTCTCTGATTGTGTTGGTTGAAATAGCAAAACCAAATGCAAAGTACAGAGTAATTAAATCTCCAGGATCCAAAAGGCACATTTATCAGGTGTGGCTGGCCTCCCCACTCCACCCCCAGATGAGTCACTCAAAGGAAGTAAGGGACGCAGAGGATGACAAATTAACATTCTGTGGGTGAGAACAGGCACATTGCAGGTTTCCAGGGGTCCAGGTCAGCCCTTGACCCACAGAGAAATCTTTGATATCAGGCAGGGAGAGACTGATTGGAAGAACTGAGAAATGATGTCATAGAGAGATTACCTAGCACAGCCAGGCCTACTCGTTTCCTTCAAAGTGGGCGATGGCAGAGAAGTTAGATGCCTGGGGATTTGGGCGGAGAGTCTGACTGATGTAAGGAGATGATGCCATCTTGAATAAGGATTCTAAAAAGTAAGACAGTGGTTTCAGTACCCTGCTTTCCATATCCTCTCTGGAACCTACCCTAGCAGTTTTTTGGGGAAGCCACTTTGCCTTCTCCTGGGCTATTTTTCTTTTCTTTCTTTCTTTTCTTTTTTTAAAAATTTATTTGACAGGTGGAGTTGTAGACAGTGAGAGAGAGAGAAAGAGACAGAGAGAAAGGTCTTCCTTCCGCTGGCCCACTCCCCAAATGGCTACCACGGCCGGCACTACGCCAGTCCAAAGCCAGGAGCCAGGTGCTTCTTCCTGGTCTCCCATGCTGGCACAGGGGCCCAAGCATTTGGGCCATCCTCCACTGCCTTCCCAGGTCATAGCAGAGAGCTGGACTGGAAGAGGAGCAACCGGGACTAGAACCTGGCGCCCACTTGGAATGCCGGTGCCACGGGCAGAGGATTAACCAAGTGACCCATGGCGCCAGCCCCTCCTGGGCTATTTTTCTATGAATATCCTCAGGTTTGTTCAGAAGCCCATAAGAAGTCAACCAGACAACCCAGGAAGGCATAATACAGTTAAACAAGAAGAGGCTGGGTTCAGCCCTTTGTTAGTGCAAACAAATTCCCATCCTTGTGTTAAGATGTGGGTAAGGTGGTCCCTCACCTTGGATTCTAGGTTTTAGAGCACTCATCCCCCTCACTCCTCTCCAGCCATACCCTTCATCCAGGGCCAAAGAGGCATTTGGGCACATGCCCTCTCCTCTAGATCTCACTCTATAGACCAACCATGCTGAAATTTCCTTTTCAAACAGCCCTGAGCCCTCTTCCAGGTCCTCTACTACTCTTTTCTCTGGGTCAGGCCCAAGGGTAAACGGAGTAGTGAGGAGTGTTGGGAAGAGGGTGGAGCTTGAGTGTGCAAGGCTAGCACATCCACACACACATACACACACACACACACACAGCATGCCACAGGCATCTGCAGTAGAGGATGGAGCACACTGTGAGAAGAGGGTGGCCTGGGGATGAGGTGGAGACTGTATCTTAGGGACCAGAGCTCTCTCCATAGAACCATATCTCAGTGTGAAACACTAAATAATCTAAGAACTTTAAATCAGACCTTGTCTTCCAAGCATTATGAAAGTACACTTGTCCATGTAGACCATATTTTATTTGACAAGCCGCCAGCAGGGTTTATAACTTTTCCACCTATGTCCATGCAGCCTCCATTTGTACTTTTGCCTGAGCCTTGAGAAATGTTGGAGGTAAGGTGGGCACACCATGTATTTCACTCCAAGACTGGTTATTTATTGCTTTTATGGTGACAAAGTGGTTTGAACTTGGGCAGTAGTGAAGGATTGCCTCTTCAATACCTAGCAATTTTTCAGTCTGTCAAAGAGATTGTTATGGTCCATATCCTAGAGCAATATTTAACTGAATGTCAATAATTCATGACAAAACCAGAAGAGGGGCACATCTCTTATTGTGAAGGAAAACGAAGGTGTCATATTGGATTATGGTTCCAAGAGGTAACTCTAGTGACAATTTCGTGCTTTATTTAAACTTCTAGACATTCTAAGTACTCTTATTAAGGAACTTTGTGAGGTTGAGTATTGAGCAAATTAATGAATTTTCTGTATTTTGGTTTATTCTGGAGAGAGCTCTATCAAAATATTTAAACATCTTTAATTCTAAAAAGAAAATGCTAATGGATCTCAGGATTTGCACTTGTTATTACTATAGCAACTATCCTAAGCTGCTAAGCTCACTTGTCTTGCTGCTCTACAAACCATAAAAATACCAAATAGACACCAGAGTCTTGTTAAATGCATTCTGACACAGTACAGAATCCTGCTTTGTAGTCTGCCTGCAGCACTGGTTAAGAGGCTTTGTGGCTAGGGAACACAGGACTTGGCTTGTGCTCTGGTCCTCAGGGCAATCACCGGGAAGAGCATCATTGAGAAATGCCAATTACTGTGCATAAAAATGCTTCGAAAGTCGGTTAGAAACAGGCAGAATCTCTTCCACTTTTCTTAGCTTCATCACAATATTCATTCGGGGCTTGTGCTTTCCATGAATATCTCTGAAATAGATTTTTGTGTCCTGTTGCCCTATTGGTTTGGACATGCACAGCATGGTGGTAAGAGGACGTCCTGAAGAGATGAGCTCGCTCACTATCCAGATGAGACTCGGCCAACAAATATCATTCTTTCTCAATGGGAGACATCAGAGTCTTCAGGAGAAGGAGTCAGGCCTTTCCTCATTTCTCCCCTTCCTAAGAGTGGGTGTAGCCCAGGAATCACCATGGATGCACCCCTACCAATGGCACGCTTCACCCTGACCTCTGCCAACAATCACTGCTTTGCCACCACTGGCTCTGTTTGCTCTGTACACCATTAGTTCCTGGGAGAAGCCAAGAAAGAGAGAAACACGGGCCATAGGCGTTGGACCTTCCCACTGCAGCTCCTTCAGATTGCACTTCCCCCAGAGTGTGTGAGCCCAGGCAGCCATCTCTCCTGTGTAGAGAGGCTGAACAGTTCCATTCATTCTCTGACTAACACCTCTTCTAAGATACTCTTTTTTTCTTTAAGAAGGATTCACTTAAAAAAAAAAAGATTCATTTTATTTACTTGAAAGACAGAGTTACATAGAGAGGTAGAGACAGAGAGAAAGGTCTTCCATCCGCTGGCCCACTCCCCAGATGGCTGCAATGGCCAGAGCTGTGCCGATCTGAAGCCAGGAGCCAGGAGCCTCCTCTGGGTCTACATGGGTGCAGGGTCCCAAGGACCTGGGCCATCCTCCACCGCTATCCCAGGCCACAGCAGAAAGCTGGATAGGAAGAGGAACAGCCAGGATTAGAACTGGTGCCCATATGAGATGCTGGCACTTTAGGCCAGGGCTTTATCCCACTAGACCACAGCACCGGCCCCTCCAGGATATTCTTTGAACATCTTGTAAGACCCAGTCTTAATATGTGTCAGGACCCCTTGTATTTACTTGCCCACAAGTGTTGTGAGGGCAGGGTTTGTATCTACCTTGCAAATTATTCTCTTCCTCGCATGTGGCTCTGCCACACTGTGAGTTCCCTACCAAGGTTCCTTGCACTCAATGAACCTCAACACTTCCAGACAACAGACATTCAGGCATCCTTTCTGTCCACACTGAGAGCCTACTCACCCTCTTCTCCTACGCTCACAGACCTTCCCAACCCAACACTCTCCTCTTACAGTCAAAAGAGATACTCCTGGCCGGGTCCGCGGCTCATTAGGCTAATCCTCCGCCTGCGGCGCCAGCACACGGGGTTCTAGTCCCGGTTGGGGCGCTGGATTCTGTCCTGGTTGCTCCTCTTGCAGTCCAGCTCTCTGTTGTGGCCCGGAGTACAGCGGAGGATGGCCCACGTGCTTGGCCCCTGCACCCGCGTGGGAGAACAGGAGGAAGCACCTGGCTCCAGGCTTCGGATCAGCGCAGCGCACCGGCAGCGGTGGCCATTTGGGGGGTGAACCAATGGAAGGAAGGCCTTTCTCTCTGTCTCTCTCTCACTGTCTCACTCTGCTTGTCAGAGAGAGAGAGAGAGAGAGAGAGAGAGAGAGAGAGAGAGAGAGAGAGAAACTCCAGCTTCCCAGCACATGTACAGGTTGATCTGGATGACCGGGTTGCGTTTCAGTTTTGGTGGCTATGATGTTAACAGAACAAAGCTGAAATTAGGGGTGTATGTGGGAGGGGAAGGGAAGGCCACTTCTGCTTGGGAGCCACAAGGGACATAGCACAAGCTCCCTGCTCTGAAAGTCACTATCCCAACTTTAAAGGCTTTAGCTTCCAACCACAACCCCTTGTTGTCTGCTTGACAGTTTTGTTTGGATGGTAAACATTGGATCAACGGATCTGGGACTGAAAGAACAGGACACAGGAGAAGCATGCTAGCGTGTTCATTTTTCATTCTAATTCTGAGAAAGTCATTGCTCACTTAATCATAACTCCATTATCGTCCAAGAGGGGGTAATTCTAACTTTCTGGCTGGCATTTGACGTTTGTAGGGGATGCTATTCAGAACCCTGCTCACGCAAGTGTGCATTGTGCCTGTGCCCTCCAAGACAAGCCCAGCATCTCACCATTCTGAGTAAAGACTGCCTTTGATTTGTGGCCACAGCTGCCATTCTCAGAACAGTCTCAACTGGTTATCAGTCAGTCTCTCTGATAAGCAGCCTCCGTGGATCTCTGACATCACAAGTAAAAAAACATAGTCCCTGATCCCAGGCAGCTGTAGCTTATTCTGGGAGACAGAACATGTTCATCAATAATTAGAATAAATCTATTTGTTTAGTGCCAAGATAGCTATACTTAGGGGTACAGAGGAATATCTAGGGTACAAACAAGGCATGCAAATAGACCAGCAGTTAGAGTATCAGGAAATGCCTCCAAGATTCATGCTTAAACCAGACTTGAAGGTCAAGTGTGATACAGAGGAGGCAAGGACAGAGCAGAAGCATTCTGGGGAATGATCTCCATTCGAAGACTTTGGGCACAGAAGTTTGGTGAGTCCTGGGAACTGTAAATGGAGCAAGTTAGGGAACAGAAGGAGGTAAGGGTTCACAAGTCTTCTGGGGCCAGACCACAGAGGGGGTGATGTGCAAGACTCAGATTTTTTTTTTAACTTTCATTTAGAATATAAATTTCCAAGGTACATCCTATGGATTACAATGATTTCTCCCCCCATAACTTCCCTCCTACCCGTAGCCCTCCCCCTTTACCCGCTCCCTCTCCCCTTTCATTCGCATCAAGATCCATTTTCAATTCTCTTTATATACAGAAGATTGATTTAGTATCTGTTAAGTAAAGATTTCAACAGTTTGCACCCACATAGAAACACAAAGTGGAAAATACTGTTTGAGTACTAGTTATAGCATTAAACTACAATGCACAGCACATTAAGGACAGAGGTCCTACATGATATATATATATATATATATTTTTGACAGGCAGAGTGGACAGTGAGAGAGAGAGACAGAGAGAAAGGTCTTCCTTTTGCCGTTGGTTCACCCTCCAATGGCTGCTGCGGACGGCGCGCTGCGGCCAGCGCACCGCACTCATCCGATGGCAGGAGCCAGGTGCTAGGTGCTTTTTCCTGGTCTCCCATGGGGTGCAGGGCCCAAGCACATGGGCCATCCTCCACTGCATTCCCGGGCCACAGCAGAGGGCTGGCCTGGAAGAGGGGCAACCGGGACAGAATCCGGTGCCCCGACCGGGACTAGAACCTGGTGTGCCGGCTCCGCAAGGCGGAGGATTAGCCTGTTGAGCCATGGCGCCGGCCCTACATGATATTTTTTTAAAAAAATTGATTAATTTTCTATGCAATTTCCAATTTAACACCAAGCTGTTTTTTTTTCATTTTCAGTTATATTTATATACAGAAGATCAATTCAGTATATACTAAGTAAAGATTTCATCAGTATACACCCACACAGAAACACAAGGTGTAAAAATACTGTTTCAGTACTAGTTATAGCATTACTTCACATTGAAACATTGGACAACACATTAAGGACAGAGATCCTACATGAGGAGTAAGTGCACAGTGACTCCTGTTGTTGATTTAACAATTTGACACTTTTTTTTATGGCGTCAGTAATCTCCCTAGGCTCTAGTCATGAGTTGCCGAGGCTATGGAGGCCTTTAGGGTTCGCCACCTTCAATCTTATTCCGACAGGGTCATAGTCAAAGTGGAAGTTCTCTCCTCCCTTCAGAGAAAGGTACCTCCTTCTCTGGTGGCCCTGTTCTTTCCACTGGGATCTCACTCGCAGAGATCTTTCATTTTGGTCTTCTTTTTTTTTCCCCCAGAGTGCCTTGGCTTTCCATGCCTAAAATACTCTCATGTGCTCTTGAGCCAGATCCGAATGCCTTAAGGGCTGATGAAAACCAATGATTGCCCTGGGCTCTCCACCAAACCGTTAGCTCCACAGAGGGCAGAGAACCCATCTTTCACACTCGTTCGCTGTGGCTGCAGTGCCTGGGAGATGGTAGATTCTCAACAGATATAGGTTCAATAATTAGATTAATTCATTATAGTCTCGAGTCACTTAATGACAGGGGTACATTCTGAGAAGTGTGTGCTGGCTGGTTTTGTGGTTGTGAGACTATCATGAGGACACTTACAAAGCAGGGATCCTGCAGGTCGATCACTCCATGTGGCCTCATCATGCAATTAAGAGAAGAGATAAAGGGAAGATTTACGGGCTTGCGGCTGCCACTGTCACATGGCAGACTGTTTACAGTCAACCTTTTTCGTAAGTAGAAGGAGAACACTCTAAAACAATGATTAAAAGACTAGTAAAATAATATATAAATCAGTAGCATCATCATTTGTTACAATTATAAATTATGATATACTGTACATAATTGTTGTACTATACTTTTGTACAACTACTAATGCAATAGGTGTGTCTACGTCAGCATCACATAAACACAGGAATCATGCACAGTGGTATGACATTGTAAAGACCACAGCATCATCAGTCAGTAGGAGTTTTCCAGTTCTATCACAATCTTGAGGGATCATCATTGTATCTGTGGGTCAGAATTATCACCACTTTGCTATGCAACTCATAACTACACTTAAACCCTATCACTGGGAGGGGAACAATTTTTTTAATTTTTTACAACTTTATTTTTTAACTTTTATTTAATAAATATAAATTTCCAAAGTACAGCTCTTGGATTATAGAGGCTTTTCCCCCCATAACCTCCCTCCCACCCGCAAACCATCGCATCTCCCACTACCTCTCCCATCCTATTCACATCAAGATTCATTTTCAATTATCTTTATATACAGAAGATCAATTTAATATATACTAAGTACAGATTTCAACAGTTTGCACCCACACCGAAACACAAAGTGTAAAGTACGGTTTCAGTACTAGTTATACTGTTAAATCACATAGTGCAACACATTAAGGACAGAGATCTTACATGGAGAGTAAATGCACAGTGACTCCTGTTGTTGATTTAACAATTGACACTTTTATTTATGACATCAGTAATCACCTGAGGCTCTTGTCATGAGTTGCCAAGCCTATGGAAGCCTTTTGAGTTCGCCAATTCTGATCTTATTTAGACAAGGCCATAGTCAAAGTGGAAGTTCTCTCCTCCCTTCAGAGAAAGGTACCTCCTTCTTTGGTGGCCCATTCGGGAACAATTTTTTTAAAATTAAGGAGAACAATTTCATTTTTACTTTAGTGTATGATTACTGAAAAGTGAGGAAAAAATAATGTAAAGTGTTAAATACACTTAAAAGACGACAAAGAGTATCCATCACAAACAATAAAAAGAAGCTTAAATTCCATCTCACAGGTCCTTTAAGGATGCTGGAATTCAATGAAACTGAGTTTCTTTTTTGTCTCTTCTGAAACACATTAGAAAATATCTTTGAAGTTTATGTAGTCTATAAGTGGTACTCAAAATTCTAATTCCATGTGCTGATCCCATGTGATATCCCTTACTTAGGGTAAGCAATTACTCATTGCTTATCCAAATTCTACATAGCTGATATCTGTATTTCATCTGGCAACCATATCTTGTGGCCAAATATGTTTCAGAAATACAAAGTTAAGTTAAACTAATACCTTTTTTGCTGGTCTTCACCGAGCTACTAATTCTAGCACATAATATTTTTGTAAGAGGGGAAATAAGAATATAATTTTTCCCAAATGTATGTCAACAAAAATCCCTTTGTTCCAATGAGCGCCCCCAAAAAGCTAATCTGAAGGACAACTGCTCAATTATTTCTGCAGACTCTGTGTCTATGAACTGTTTCTATGACTTTCTGTTACGGTCTTACCAAATTTACCAAATTGTTTCCCCATTTAAATCAATAAATGATTGCTTCCAAAAGAAACTGTGATGTCCATGGGTATGAAACACAGGGCCTTCTCCAGGCTGTGACCCACTTTCCAGTTTCATGTCCAGGTTTGCTCATACACAGTCCTGCCTGGGTGTCTCCCTGAGTTCCTGTCCACCTTCTGAGCACACCACTGTGGTCTTCGCATCTGTTTCCTCTTCCAGAGAGGCCTGCCCCCTGGTCTGCAACCTCTCCTGGAACTCCTGATGCCCTAAGACCATGACTGAAGCTGTTCCTCATTTGTTCCCTCCTCCTCCCAGAGCTTGGTGCAGTTGTCTATCAGTATTTACCATGCTCTACTATACCTACTCATCTCAGCTTTGTCTTCCCTGGGACAGGGTCAGCTTTTCAAGGGCACGGCTTTATCTTACTCATATTTGATTCCTCCATTTGTAGCATGGTATTCAACACAAAGCAGATGCTCAACAAACCTCTGATGAATCAATGAGCAAATGAATGGCGAATGCAATGTAAGTGTAGAGACAATGAAATTAGGTAGATTTCTGCAAACATGGTTTCCATCGGTGGGTCCTTGACTTCCCATTGGTTATGATTAGATGATAAATTACTTAATAATCATTGTCTCTCTTGGCTCCACAGTAACATATCCAAACACATCTGTTTTCTCCCTTATGTAAGGTGTGATTATATCCACCTTAAGAGGCATGAACAGAGGCTGGCACCGTGAAACAGTGGGTTAAGCTGTTACCTGCAACACTGGCATCCCATACAGGTGCTGGTTCGAGTCCTAGATGCTCCACTTCCAATCCAGCTCCCCATTAATGTGCCTGAGAAACGAGTGGGAGGTGGTGCAAGTACCTGGGCCCCTGCCTTCCATGTGGGAGATCTGGGTGGAGTTCCTTGCTTGTGGCTTTGACCTGGCCTATCCTTGGCTATTGTGGCCATTTGCGGAGTGAACCAATGATTGGAACATCTCTCTCTCTCTCTCTCTCTCTCTCTGTCTCTCTCTCTTTCAAATAAACAAGTAAATCTTAAAAAATAAGAGGCATGAACATGCAAAAAGTCTCAGTAACCCACATCACCTGCAACCCACATCAGAGCAACTGGGTCCAAGTGTTGGCTCTGTTCCTGTTTCCAGTTTCTTGATAATGTATACTTTGGGAACAACAGGTGACAATGCAAGGTTTTGGGTCTCTGCCTTTCATGTGGGGGACCTGGACTGAGTTCCAAGCTGTTAGTTTCAGCCTGGGTCATCCCCACTATTGTGGACATTTAGGGAGTAAACCGGCCGATGAAAGATCTCTCTTATCTCTATCTCTGACTTTTTCTTTCTCTGTCTCTCTGCCTTTCTAAAAATAAAAAAAAATTAAAACAAATGCACTATTGGATATACTGCAAATGAGGGGACTATGAGGAGTGAAAGAGGGCTTGGCAGCCAACAGATGGACATGAAGTCACTGAGAGTGTCGAGGAGCCATTGTCATGGAGTGCAGGGAAGCTGCACAGAAATGTGGATCTCCTGGATCAGGAAACACATGGCTGTGTCTGTCACGAGTGTCCGGGTGAGGCTTTATCTCTGAGCCCCATAGGGACCCTTGGATTTGAGGAATTAACTCTTATGCATCATAAAATGAGAAAGATGCTCACCCAGGGGAAGAGGCTTAGAGAAACCAAGGGCAGGCAGCCTATGAGATCCATGGAGCACTCCTCAGGGAGAGCCTGGACAGCAAAAGGCGGTGCATGGAGGGGAACTTTGCAGACCTCGTGGGCTGCAAAGGGCATATACAATTTCACAAAACTTGGCCTTGTTCAGTGGTGATCTTTACAGTTTTGTTTTAGTGACATTTATGCTTTTATCAGCAATCATTAATTTTTTATATTCTTGACTCATCCTGAGGAAAATATGTATAGTAAGCCATTCAATCCTATTAATACCCTCAGGAAGTTGGTACTGTTATTATTTTCATTTTATAAGCATGGAAACTGACACATAGGAAGATGTCTTAGCTAGTAAGTGGTAAAGAAGCAATTTGAACCCAGTCAGTCTAACTACACTAAATCAATCTCTCTCTCTCTCTCTCTCTCTCTCTCTCTCTCTCTCTCTCTCTTCCCATTACACACACACACACACACACACACACACACACACGATTGGGGCTGGGTTCTCACAGTAGCTACTCATCTCTCCCTGAGTTCAGTACTCGAAATGAACAAGGCAGTAACTGTCAGACTCTAGTCTATGTTAAGCCCCTTCCCAGTACAGAACCTCTGTACTCACTCTGGCCCAAGGGAACAAGAACCAGGCCGGGTCAACACAGACCCTGACCACGGTGAGAGTTCAAGAAATGGAGATAAGTCCTGTGTGGACAGTCTGAGCCCTTTCCTAGGATTTTCCCACCTGAGACTGAGAACATATCTCATCTTCAGGTGTCATTCTTTCAGGATGTGACTTTAACACTAGCTAAAGGCCTCGTTCTCTGCAGTTCACTTTTCCTGCTGGGAGCGTTCATCTCCATTAGAGGGAAAGGATGCTTATTTAGAGCACAGGAGAGAGAAAAGGACTGACAGTGTTGGGTTCCTTGTTCCAGTTTCTGGGACCTCAGAGTGGCTGAGTCCTCTGATGAGCTGTTGAGTTACCTCTGTGTTCTTCAGACGAGTCACTCTTCACTTAACCTACTTTGGGTTGGCTTTCTGTCATTTGCTGCCCAGTGTCCTGTCTGAACACTCATTTTTTATTATTAAATGTTTATTTTCACCTACTCGAAAGGCAGAATGACAGAAACACACACACACACACACACACACACACACACACACACAGATCTTTCATCCTCTAGTTCACTCCCCAAGTGCCTGCAACAGCTGAGGCTAGCCCAGGTTGAATGAAGCCAAGAGCCCAGAACTCCATCCAGGTCTTCCACATGGGTGGTAGGGACCTAAGCAGTTGATCCATCATCTGCAGCCTCCCAAGATGCATTAGCAGGAAGCTGGATGGGATGCAGAGTAGCCAGAACTCCAACAGGCACTCTGATAGGGAGCATGGACATCATGAGCAGTGAGTCAACATTGCCCCACAACACCTACCCCTGAACAGCATTAGTATGCAGACCCTCCAGTCCCGCCCTGCATCACACCTAGACCACACACCATACCAGTCTGTCTTATACCAAACTGCATCTGTCCACACCGGCCTGATGCTTTCTAATTGTGTACTGCAGAACAGATTTCAGTCATTTGTACCTCCAATTGAATTATTTAATCTCCACAATATGTGAGCCCCAGTAGGATCAAATATTTGACCTGATAGATAAGTAGGTCTTCCTGCCTCAGTTTATATTCCAATAGACAACACTGTCTCTGTGTACAGAAAAATTGAAGAACATAAAAATGGGAATCAGTGAGCAGAGGAGTCAAAATCAAAGCTGGCAGCCATTCAAAATTGAGATTTCTCTCACTTTATTATATTTCCCGTAGTTCTGAATTAAAAGCTAAAGTCTGGATTGCACAAAAGCTGCATCTTATTGGGTTCTGCCTTTTCCTTGTGTGACTTTGTCCACAATAAACCTGTTGAGAGCTTCTTGAGCCTAAGCCACATCTCCTTTGATGAACTTTCTAACCCGGAATACTGGAGGCTCCTGGTCCTTCCTTCCCTAGGCAGCTCTGGGGGAATCCTGCCTAGCAATGCTCTGCAATCCAGAAAGTGATTCGGTTTTCTGAGTCACGCAGAAGAAATTCTCTTATAATGACTTAATTACACTGTCAGTCAAGAAGTATTTCTCGAGATCCACTTCTAAGACCTTTACAAAGGAAACTGATGCCAAAAACAACAGAGGCCGCCAGTGCCAAGGGTGCCAGCTGCCCTAAAGGCTCCAAGTAAAGCTGCAAAATGGGACAACCTTATCAGCCCTCTTCCTTTCTGTGTGGCCTCTGCACCTACTCTTTTCTACCATAACTAGAATTTTCATTCTGCCCCACCTTCACCCCTAGAGCTGCCATTCTTTCATTCCTATGTGCACACATTGAAATGCACACATTCAGAGCGTATAAACTGGGTGCCCACTATGTTCCAAGAACTCTTCTAGGAAATGGTGATACAGCAGTGAATAAATAAAATCCTTGAGCCTCAAGGAGCTTGTATCTTAGTGGAGGTACACGGAGAGAATGAAATCCAGTATAGGCCAGATGCTGATAAGTAATGTGGAGGAAATAGGTGAGGCAGAGGGGGAGAGAGAAGAGGGGAGGTTGATTGCTCTTTGTTATAGAATGGTTGGTTTGTTTTCTGTAACGAAACATCAGCGATCAACTAATTTATAAAGAACAGAGATCTACTTAGTTCACAATTCTGAATTCTGGGTGGTCCAAGACCATGTCACTGACATCTGCTCAGCATCTGGTGCGGTCTTCTTGCTGAATCACAAGATGGCAGAGTGTATTACATGGTGAGACGGAGCCAACCTGCCAGAGAGAGCTTCGTGTATAACACCACTCACGTGAATGTATTAAGTCATACCTGAGGGCTCTGCCCTCATGACCCAATCACCTCCCAACATCTCACCTCTCAAACGCTATCAATATATGACTTCAGGGATTAAGTTTCCAACATATAAAAATTGTGGGACACATTCCAAGCATGGTAGTGGTGAAAGAAGACCTTGCTAGAAACATGGTATTTGAGTACAGACAGAAATGAAGTTAGAGGGGCAAGGAACACGAATATAGGAACTTGAGGTAGGAGGGTTTGGCCACAGGCAACCATAAACACAGGGCCATGAGGCAGAAGAATGCTTGGAAATGTTACAGAAACCACAGAGACTCCAGCCATACTGGACAAGAGCAGCAGAGGTAGAAGAGGGCTGGACAGGTGCTCAGAGCATAGAGGGGAGGGTTTCAGCCTCCACTATGTGTGAGATGGGAACTCTGGAGGGCTTTGAGCAGAAGACAGGAGCTGAATTATGATTCCACACAATCAGGTATCCTACGGGATCAGGAGGGCAAGTGGAGATGGACACAGTCCAGGCAGCATATGAAGATCTTGAGATCGCAGTCAGACTGGGGTTATGATTTAAAGGTAGAGCAAGAGGATTGGCAGGCAAGAACCATTATGACAATGACTGTGATGGTTTAGCACAGGCAGAGGACCCACAGGACACTGTGTGCTCAAATCCAGCTGAAATATAAGCCCCACCACTGACACACCAACTCTGTCCAACTCCATGTCCTGAGCTCCCAGGAAAAGGACTGATGTGTGAAAGGTGCTCAATAAATGCATACAAATTAAGTTCAGTTGAGGAGGTGAGCACAGCTACACAGGGGAGAGAACTTGTGGGCTGAGAGGCAAAGGGTAAGAGGAGTTTTCCAGGTGACAGATGGCCCCTAGGTTACATTCATCGATCATTCTGATTTATCTGCCCACCCCCAAACACAATGATCTTTCCTCACTTAGTATAATGTGAGGTGGGGAGGAAAATTCACATTGCAGGTCGCTAACAACCTCAAGTACACATAATAAGAGTTCTGAAGTTGTGGACAGAAACAGTAAGGAGGCTTTTCTTGAAGATGTGACCATTAAAAATTTCTGAGAATTGATAAAAGGTACAAATATTCAAAATGGGAAGAATAAATCTATTCTTTTACACAGTGTCATAAAACTTCAGGACACCAAAAATAGAGAAGATATTTGGAAAAAAAAAAACACTAAACAATGCGGAAAAGCACTCCTTTTGCTAAAATGTATTGCCATTTCAGAAAACAGTTTGGCACTTCCTTGTAAAGTTAAACATAGAGTTATCATAAAACCCAGATATCCTACTCTTAGATAGTTACTCAAAATAAATGAAGGAATATATCCACAAACCCCCCATATGTAAATGTTTACAGGAGCTCTATTCATCATCTCCAATACCTGGAAATAGCCCAAATATCTTTCAACTGGCAGAGAGATAACTGTGTTACAAAGGAACTATTGCTACACACAACAGCATAGATGAATCTCAGACATTGTGCTAAATTAAAGAAACCAGACTCAAGAGTGACACATTAGGTATGATTCCACTTGTAGAACATCCAAGAAGAAATAAGACTACAGGGACAGAATATTGTTTGCCAGGGCCTTGGAACAGGGAGAGTAAATTGACTACAAATGGACCCTAGGAAGCTTTCTGGGGTGTTAAAAATATATCTTGACTGTGGTAGTAGCTGACACATTGAATATATTTGTCAAAATTCATATACCTATACATCTTAAATGTGTATTCTCTACTATATGTATATTATACTTTGATAAATCTGACCTTATTATTTTAAATGTTTAAAGAAGTAGAGAGGGGGGCCAGCACTGTGGCACAGTAGGTTAATCTTCCGCCTGCAGTGCCAGCATCCCATGTGGGCACCAGTTTGAGTCCCGGCTGCCCCACTTCTGATCCAGCTTTCTGCTATGGCAGTAGAAGATGGCCCAAGTCCTTGGGCTCCTACATCAGTGTGGAAGACCGGAAAAAGCTCCTGGCTCCTGGCTTCAGATTGGCACAGCTCCGGCCATTGTGGCTATTTGGGAAGTGAACCAACGGACAGAAGACCTCTCTCTGTGTCTTTCCCTCTCACTGTCTGTAACTCTACCTCTCAAATAAATAAAGGAAAAAAGAAAAGAAGTGGGTAGGGAGGAAGCAACCAGAGATGAAAGACAGATCACTGTAAAGGAATTAAAATTCAGATAGCAGATTTCTCAACAATAGGAAAATAATAATAACAACTTTGAATGTGGAGTTATGTATCTTCCTCTCAAAAAATAAAACTATGTTTCAATAATGTGGGTAACATTGATTTTAAAAGATGCAGAAATAATTAAACGTTAATGGGCATTGACAGGGACAGGACAGCATGAGGGGCTTGAAGATGTGCTACCCAGAAAGAGCTTGTGAAAAACAATGAGGGAGAAGGCATTTAGTGTAGAGGTTCAGATGCCCATATCCCAGGTCTCCAAGAGTACCAGAACTTGGCTTTCAACTCCATCTCCTCACTCCATCTTCTTGTCCATGTGGACTCTGACAGGCAGCAGTGATGTTTCAAGCAATTGGGCTCCTGCCATGATGTGGGGATCTAGATTGAATCCCTGGCTCCTGCCTTTGACCCATCACTGCAGGCATTTGTGGGAGTGAGATAGTAGATAGGAGTTTCTCTCTCTCTCTCTCTCTCTCTCTCTCTCTCTCTCTCTCTCTCTCTCTTTCTCTCTCTCTCTCCCTCCCTCCCTCCCTTTCCACTCTCCTCTCCCTCCCTCCTTCTCTCTCTCTCTCCTCTGTGTCTTTCAAATAAACAAGTAAAAAGAACACCTCTTTCTAAAAAGAAAACAATGAATGATTTTAAGTTTCTGGGAATGGACTCAAGAACATGCAGCAAATAATATTTGCTCAAGAAAACCTACTGAAATTCAGTAAGAATGTCAGAGTCACAGTATTTGAACAGAGCCTCTTGCCCTATTCCCAATTCAGCAAGACAGCAGCAACATTCTAGATGGGCACAGCCAGGAACACAGAGATCTCTGCCTTCTGGCTTCCGGAGGTTATCTTTGCAGGAGAGACAGGGCATCAGTTTCTCATGCTGCCCCCAGTCACCTGTTACTGAGGCAAAGTTGCAGACGTAAAAGGCCAAAAGGGGGGGCGGTCTCCCTTCTTCCACCCAACCCACTTGTGTGATGTAAGCTCTACCTTGGATGTGGAGCTGCTAAGACTGGAACTTTGACTGCCCTCACACAGCTCAGAAGCCCTGGTTTCATGCCAGAACAAGCTGATCAGACCTGGAACTACAGCTCCCTCCCCACCAAATATTCAGCTGTTAAGTAGAGGTGCCCACATACCACTGTCTGCATTCTCATCTCTGCAGCCAGCCTCAGAGATTTTGCCTGGGGAGAGAGCTGGCACTTAACCAGGTAGTTCTCACTCTCTTTCCAAAAGAACTGACCTTTGCAACAGAGCACAGAGAGGATAAATGACAATGAAAATTGAATATACCAAAATCTATGGGATGTAACTAAATCAGCGCTCAGGAAAAAATTTACTGTTGTAAATGTAAATATTAAGAGGGAAAAAATAACCTGAATCAGTCATCTAATCTTTCACCTTGTAATACTGGATTAGGAGCTAACTAAACCAAGCACGATGAAGGAAAAATTTTTTTAATTAGAGAATAAATAATGAAATATTAAATACAGAAATAGAGGAAACCATTGAAAGCAAAAGCTGGTTCCTTGCAATCAATACATTGACAGATCTTAAGCTATACCAACCAAAAGAAAAAGAATTAAATGACCAGAATCAGAAATGAAAAGGGGGAAATCACTATCAGCCTTTTTTTCTAATAAAGATTTTTATTTTTTTAAAGATTTATTTATTTATTTGAAAGTCAGAGTTACACAGAGAGAGGAGAAGCAGAGAGAGAGAGGTCCTCTGGTTCACTCCCCAATTGCCGATCCAAAGCCAAGAGCCAGGAGACAGGAGTTTCTTCCAGGTCTCCCATGCGGGTGCAGGGGCCTACGGACTTGGACCATCTTCCACTGCCCTCCTGGGCCACAGCAGAGAGCTGGATCGGAAGTGGAGCAGCCAGGTCTCAATCCGGCACCCATATGGGATGCCAGTGCTTCAGGCCTGGGTGTTAACCCACTGCGCCACAGCGCTAGGCCCTTTTTATTTTTTAATTTTAGTTTTTAATTAGTTTCAATGTTAGTATTATAGAAATAAAAAGGATTATAAAGGAATACTAGACTACCTGTATGCAAATCAGATAGCCTAGATGAAATGAACAAATTCCTAGGAAGACACAAACTACTAAACTGACAAGAAAAAATACACAATCTGAATAAACATATAAACAGTGAAGAGCTGAATTTGTAATTTTAAACATCATAAACAAATAAAAGCCCAGACCCACATGGCTTCACCACTGAAACAATCAAACATGAAAACATTAATACCAGGGCTATGTGGTGGTACAGTGGATAAAGCCACCACCAGCGACACTAGCATCCCATATGGGTGCCAGTTTGTATCCTGGCAGCTCCACTTCTGAGCCAGCTCTCTGCTAAAAGCAATGGAGGTAGCCCAAGTGTCTGAGCCCCTGCCACCCATGTGGGAGACCTAGAAGAAGCTCCTGGCTCCTGGTTTCAATGTGGTCCAACTCTGGCTTATAGCTATCTGGGGAGTGAACCAGCAGGTAGCAGATCTCTCTCTCTCTCTCTCTCTCTCTCTCTCTCTCTTTCAAATAAATAACAAATCTTTAAAAAAAGACACCAATTCTTCATAAATTCTTGCTACAATAATCAAGACAGTATGGTATTGGCATAAGACAGACATATATCACTGGAACAGAATCAGAAGTCCACAAATAAAACACTGAGTCTGTGGCCAAATTATTGTTAAAACGCTTTTGTTTATTTTTTATTTATTTGAAAGGCAGAGAGACACAGACAGATCTCTTCCATCTATCGGCTTACTTCCCAAATACTTAAAAAAACCCAGGCTGACCAAGGCTGAAGCCAGAAGCCAGCTGCTCAGTGTGAGTCATCTATGTGAGTGGAGGGACCCAAGTACCTAAGCCATCATCTGCTGCCTCCCAGAGTGCCCGTTAGCATGAGGCTCGAGTCAGCACTCAAATGCAAGAACCCTGATATGGTGGTGTCTTAACTGATGCACCAAATGTCTACCCATAAACTGATTTTTTAATGGGGAAAGAAGAGTCTTTTCAAATAATGATACCAGGACTAGTGGATAGCCACATGCAAAAATAAATTAAAAAAATAAAGAAAAGAAAAAGAGGTTATTGAACCTTTAACCAAAAATTTAATTCAACATCAATAAAAGACCTAACTGTTTTAAGACTTTTACAGCTAAGAAAACTGAAGGAGCAAATCTCCATGACCTCACATTTGCCAGCGAATTCTTACATAGGACACTAAAAACATCAGCAACAAAGAAAATAGGAACTGGAGTTCATACACATTATGAATTTGTACTTCAAAGGACACCAGTCCAGACACTGAAAAGACAACCCGGAGAATGGAAGAAAATATTCACAAATCATATCCCTGATAAGGGGTCGATATGTACAATATGCAAACAACACAACTCAAAAATCAAAAGGCAAATAAGTTAATTCATAAATTAGTGGGGCCGGCGCTGTGGCGCAGTGGGATAAAGCCCTAGCCTCAAGTGCCCGCATCCCATATGGATGTCCTGGCTGCTCCTTTTCCAATTCAGCACTTTGCTATGGCCTGGGAAAGCAGTAGAAGACGGCCCGAATCCTTCGGCCCCTGCACCCATGTGGGAGACACAGAAGAAGCTCCTGGCTCCTGGCTTCAGTACAGCTCCAGCCATTGCTGCCATCTGAGGAGTGAACCAGCGGATGGAAGATCTCTCTCTCTCTCTGTCTCTACCTTCTCGGTAACTCTGTCTTTCAAATAAATATAATAAATCTTTAAAAAAAATTTTAGCCAGGGGCCAATGCTGTGACACAGCAGGTTAAGCCACCACCTATGATGCCAGCATTCTATATAAGAGTTCTGGTTCAAGTCCTGGCTGCTCTACTTCCCATCCAGCTCCCTGATAATGCATCTGGGAAAGTAGGGAAACATGGTCCAAGTGCTTGGGACCCTGCCTCCCATGTGGGAGACCCAGATGAGTTCCAAGTTCCTGGCATCTGCCAGGCTCAGTCCCAACTGTTGCTGCCTTCTGGGGAGTGAACCAGAAAATGAGATCTCTCTCTCTCTCTCTCTCTCTCTCTCTCTCTCTCTCTCTCTCTCTCTCCTCTCTCCTTTTCAAATAAATAAAATAAACCTTTAAAAAAGAAATGCAAACTAAAACAACTGTGGGTAAAATTAGAAAGTGACAGTGTGTGGAAACTGGAACCCTCGTACACTACTGGTGGTAGAGACGCTGTGGGAAACAGCCTTGCAGCTCCTCAAACACACACAGTGGCCATGTGACCAGCAATCCCACTCCTAGGCATCCATCCAAGAGACATGAAAACTTGTCCACGCAGAAACTTGTAAACAAATGTTTAAAGCATCATTGGCCGGCGCTGCAGCTCACTTGGCTAATCCTCCGCCTGCGACACCGGCACTCCGGGTTCTAGTCCTGGTTGGGGCGCTGGATTCCATCCCAGTTGCTCCTCTTCCAGTCCAGCTCTCTGCTGTGGCCCAGGAGGGGAGTAGAGGATGGCCCAGGTCTTTGGGCCCTGCACCCACATGGGAGACCAGGAGGAAGCACCTGACTCCTGGCTTTGGATTGGCACAGCGAGCCGGCCGTTGCAGCCATTTGGGGGGTAAACCAACGGAGAACCTTTTCCTCTGTCTCTCTCTCTCACTGTCGAACTCTGCCTGTCAAAAATAAATAAATAAATAAATAAGGCATCATTCTTCATAGTAGCCCAAGAGTGGAAACAACTCAGATGTCAATCAACCTATGTATGGATTAACAAAACATAGTATATCCCTATAATGGAATGTGACTTTGCCATAAATAGAGCAAAGTATTGGCACAGGCTACAGCATGCACAAACCTTGAAAATATAATGAATTTTGGGTGGCGCTGTGGCATAGAAGGTTAAGCCTCCGCCTGCAGTATCAGTATTCCATATCGGCTCCAGTTCAAGTCCTGGCTGCTTCACTTCTTATCCAGCTCCCTGCTAATGCACCTTGGAAAGCAGCAGAAGATGGCTCTAGTGCTTGGGCTCCTGCACCCACCACGTGGGAGACCCTGAGGGATTTCCTGGTTCCTGGTTTCAGCCTGGCCCAGCTATGGCTGTTGCAGCCATTTGGGAAGTGAACCAGCAAATGGAAGATTAATCTCTCTCTTTCTCTATCTTTTTATTTGACCCATAATAATTTTCAAGATGGTGAAGAAGTCCTAAAGCTGATGGTGGTGACGATAGCACGTCTTTGAATACACTATCTGAATCTGTGTTCGGTTGCCATAATAAAGGCTCGGTGTTACAAGGAAAAGGGGCTTATTTCGGCTCACAGTTTTGAAGGCTGAAAAGCCCACACTTGATCAGCCACATCTGGGCAGCATACTGAAAAACACAGTGATGTGTGTGGGAGAGGTAGTACCTAGCTCAGTCTCGTGGGACTTAACCCACTCTCACAAGATGGGCTTTAGTCCCTTCCCAGGGCAGCGCCTCCACAAGGGCCCACCTCTTCAAGATTCCACCACCTCTCAGTACAGTTACATTAGGGACCAAGTTTCCAGCCTGTGAGGCTTAAAGGAACAAACTGCAAACTGTACCCAAACCATAGCATACAGTATGATATTATTATACACTTTAAATATTTGATATCCACTGTGATCAGAGTTGAAACAATGACATGTCTTGGAACTCTTAAGTGAAAGCTAAAGGTATTAATTCAGGTCTGTGTAAATAACATGCGAAGGAAAACATTTCAAAAGCCTTTATTAAGAGAAAAATGGGGGGAGGGCGGGGGGCGGCACCTTAGCTTAACAGGCTAATCCTCCGCCTTGCGGTGCCGGCACACCGGGTTCTAGTCCCGGTCGGGGCGCTGGATTCTGTCCCGGTTGCCCCTCTTCCAGGCCAGCTCTCTGCTGTGGCCCGGGAGTACAGTGGAGGATGGCCCAGGTGCTTGGGCCCTGTACCCCATGGGAGACCAGGAGAAGCACCTGGCTCCTGCCTTCGGATCAGCGCAGTGCGCCGGCCGCAGCATGCTGGCCGTGGCAGCCATTGGAGGGTGAACCAACAGCAAAAAGGAAGACCTTTCTCTCTGTCTCTCTGTCTCTCTCACTGTCCACTCTGCCTGTCCAAAAAAAAAAAATAAAAGAGAGAGAGAGAGAGAAAGAGAGAGAGAACAATGGGGTATAATGCCCTAGCTGTATCAGTCTGCCTTTCATTACTTCAACCGAGAGGAGCTTCTTGGGAAGAAAAAGGGTTATTTTAGCTTTCAGCGTGAGGGTCAAGGTTCAAAATCAGTTGGCCTATTAGTCTGGCGTCTGGTGGAGGCAGGCAATGTCTGAGCAGAGGAGCAATCACATGGAGAGCCAGGAAGCAGAGAGTGAAGCTAGGCCACTCTCAACTGAAATACCAACCCTCTCGTGCAAAATACACTCCAAAGCCACACACCCATGGAAGTCCTCCTACCAGCCCCACCTTCTGGTCATACTTAGCTCAGGTCTCCATCCTCATCCACCAACCATTAGCACTGTTAACGTGAGACTTGGGGTGCATGAGTTTGGGGAGCCCCATCCTATTTAATCTGTACACTAACTAATAGAGAAAAAGTTGGGAGGGGGAGGAAATAGAATGGAAAACTCAATCCAATAGATGATAGGAAGAAGGAAAGGATAAACAGATGGGATAATTACAAAACAACAGCAAAAAATGTGAAAGGACAGGGAAAAAATCCAGATACGACAGAAAGAGATTTGACTAGACAAAGGGTGAGAAGAACGCAAGAACCCTAAGACTGTCGCCCAGTCCTTAGAGTCAATCCTTACTGTGTCTGAAATTCATGTTTGAATTTTAAGAAATTAATAAAATGTTTATGTTATATATTATGTAACATCCAAACAGTAATATTTCTAAAAGAAACATACAAATATTCACACTAAGTACAATAACACATAAGGACTATAAATAGCCTCACATCAGCATAGACTAGGTTTTGCTGCCAAAATAATTGTAAAAATAACTTTTTGTTTTGAGAGCTCTTTAGTTTTCCAAACTGCAGATACAGAATCACAGATCTGAACCAGACAAATATTAGGGAGCTGCTGTGCCTGTGGTACTATCAAACAGAATTAGGTTTTCAGGCAAACAACATTACCAGGGATTACCAAACAAGGATAGCCAGGCTTCAACTCACCGGGAAGATGTAACAACCCTTAAACTATATATACACTTATTTTTAAAGACTTTATTTATTTATTTGACAGGAAGAATTACAGACAGTGAACGACACAGACAGAGAGAAAGGTCTTCCTTCCATTGGTTCACCCCCCAAATGGCTGCTCCTGCCAGAACTAAGCCTATCTGAGGCCAGGAGCCAGGTGCTTCCTCCTGGTCTCCCATGCAGGTGCAGGGCCCAAGCACTTGGGCCATCCTCCTCTGCACTCCTGGGCCACAGCAGAGAGCTGGACTGGAAGAGGAGCAATCAGGACTAGGACATGGCACCCATATGGGATGGTGGCGCCGCAGGCAGAGGATTAACCAAGTGAGCCAAGGCGCAGGCCCCTACTATATATACACTTATTAAGAAAGCCTCCAAGCATATAAAGACAAACTGCTAGTATAATAAGAAAAACTTGGTGTGCACACCAAATAACCTTTAATTTATGACGTCTTGTCTGTTCCATGTTTCAGTCTTGTCTTCCCAGCCCCATGATGATAAATCAGTCCTGAGGGGGTGGTGAAGCAGAACAGACGCCTTCGGTGAAGGGCTCTGGGTGAGGATTTCTACCTGATTACTTCCCTGAGCCAAGAGCCGACTACGTGAGCATTGCTGTCCCCTTGTTGCAACTAAAGGGATTAAGTAATTTCCCCAAAATCACATGGTGAGGAATGAATGTGGATTCAAACTCAGTTCTGTTTGATACCAAAGAGCCAAGACCTTTTCAGTGTAGCATGAAATAAGCACAAGACATTGTCCTTTGATTTGGTGACATTAAAATGGTAGCCATTATATAGGATGAATTGAAATCGGGATTAGGGATTCTATACATACTACCTATTGCCACTGTCCAGGCGGTGTGCCTGGGGGACACATTTTTAAAGACCTTTCACAAGTGTCCTCCTCCATCACCCCCAAAGCCCATCGCTTTCACTCTGACCCTAACACAGCTTCTCCCAAGACATCCTGATATTTCTCAGCCTTAAACATACTCTATGCTTTTAACACCAAGTGCAGAGTTGTTTGATTAGAGCGTAAACTCAGAATTTTAAAGGGAAAGCCTTTCGAGACCTATTTAAATTTCATCTACTGTTACTCACTAACTATTCTCCATAAAATAAGAAGAAAAATATAATTAAAATCGGGCATGCTGGTAACAGCAGTTGGCCTAATGCTTTTTTAAATGTAGGTATTTTTTTAAATGTAGGGGTGAAAGCAACACATTCGCCCTTCAATTTAAAGAGCATCAGAGACTACTAAAGAAGTGAGACCATGCAAGTGAACTCACCAGCAACATCAGAGGATGCTAAGACAAACCCGCCATCTCACCAAGAACCTGACAGCAAGATGGGGCTGTGCATACCGCCAGTTCACCACAAGAGGGCGGTCATCCAAAGGGAGTGAAAGGTCGCGCTGCCCTAACCGTGCTCCGGAAGATAAATCCATGTCGGAGTGGATTAGGAACATGACCGAGAGGGGGCTGCTGCTAGAATTAGAAAAACAACTGTCCAAATTACAACACTATTTTCTGTTGTTAGTCCCATTTCTATGATGAATTCCTAGAGATGTCATAAAAAATAATAAATTTTCCCATCTATAAAGTGAAACAGAAACCAAACTAATTATTCACATAAAGCAACTCCATAAGCATCAGAATCGGGTGGGTTTTATTTTAGGCAGACTTAACAAAAACGTACAGTAAAAGGGAACCAAACTGTATTTATATTTTAAGGATACTGGTGCAGCTGGTAAGACAGTGACACTGGCATCACTTATCAGAGAGCCAATTTCAGTTGCCACTGCTCTACCTCCAATTCAGCTCCCTGCTAATGCCTCTAGAAAAGCAGAGAGGAAATGGTCGAGTAGCTGGGCCCCTGCCACCCAGCCCCTCACGTAGGAGATCCAGGTGGAGTTCCTGGCTGCAGCCTGGCCCAGCTCTGGCTGTTGTAGCCATTTGGAGAATGAACCAGCAGATGCATGATCTCTCTCTCTCTCTCTCTCTCTCTCTCTCTCTCTCTTTCTCTCTCTGTCACTCTTTCAAAGAAAAAGATAAATCTTTAAACAAAATTTAAAAATAGGAAAATTTAGACCTTATATCTCTTATGAACAATTGAGAAGAGAAAAAATATTGAGTTCAAATTCCATTCTGTGATCTTTCAAGAGTGCGGAGGTGGAGCAGCTGTCACAGCCTTGATGCCTCTTCGGGGTTATTGGAATCAAGTTTCTTTTGAACCCCTTGTTCTTTCAAATTTCTTCTATTAATCCATCTAGGAGGTATGAACAGCCAACCAAGAATCAGCTGAGTTTCAACCAACCACGAAGTGGGGTGTGTGCTCACTGCCAGTGCAGGCTCTGGGATCTGTGTTTCTGCTCCACTTCTAACCAACTGTGCGGAAACTTGGCTCAGTCTTTAAACCTGTTTCTTTATCTATGAGATGGGAATAATAATATTCTCTACCCTACAGAGGGATTGTAAAAGGGATTGTAAAGAGTTTAGTGAGATAAACATATAGTAAAGTGTAGAGGCCAACCACATAACCAGTACATTTTTTTTTTTTTTTTTTGGACAGGCAGAGTGGACAGTGTGAGAGAGAGACAGGGAAAAAGGTCTTCCTTTACCGTTGATTCACCCCCCAATGGCCGCTGCAGCGGGCGCACCGCGCTGATCTGAAGGCAGGAGCCAGGTGCTTCTCCTGGTCTCCCATGCGGGTGCAGGCCCCAAGAACTTGGGTCATCCTCCACTGCACTCCCAGGCCACAGCAGAGAGCTGGACTGGAAGAGGGGCAACCGGGACAGAATCCGGCACCCCGGCCAGGACTAGAACTCAGGGTGCCGGCGCCACAGGCAGAGGATTAACCTAGTGAGCTGCGGTGTAGGCCACATGTTTTAAAATGATTAAAATCCATAGTATGTACTGAGCACCAAGGACATGACAGGTACTAGTATAGAGGCTTGGGATGCACCCATGACCCCTGTCCCTGTGGGCTTCCACTCGACGAAGGAGAGGCAGACAGTAAGCAGCAGGCGTTCTAAGTGAGCAGATGATCAAAGCAAGAAGGCAGTAAGAGCTATGAGAAAGAAGGGGGCCGGTGTTTGGACAGCAGTTAAGTTGCCACTTGGGACAGCTGCATTCCTCACTGCAGCGCCTGTGTTCACGACCTGCTAACGAAGGCTTTGGGAGGTGGCAGATCACAGCTCAAGTACTTGGGTCCATGCCAAGGATTTAGCAAGAGTCTGGATTGAGTTCTGGGCTCCTGGCATCAGCCTGGCTAAACCCGAGCTATTATGGGTATTTGGGGAGTGAACCAGCAGATAGAAAATCTCTCTCTCTCCTCTCCCCTCCCTCATTCAAATAAGTAAATAAACAATAAATAAAATTTTCAAAAAGAAAGAAAAGCTGGAGGCCTGAAAAGGCTGGTTGGTTTAAGCAGGGTGGTCAGGTGGGCCTCATTTAGAGGGTGGGGGCTGTGGTTTGAACACAGTTTGGCTCCCAAACAACTCATGCAGACATTCCAACTCCAAAGTTAGAAGTCAGTGGAGCTACAAGCGTGGACATTTCATCCAATCATAGTGTTTAGGAGGTAAGCCTAGAGGGAGGTCCTTAGTGCCTCGTGGGGAGGGCGTTCTCACTGGAAGGTTGATTATAAAAGCCAGAGTTGGGCCCACCCCTCCCCACTTCCTGGTTTACCATGTGGTTCTTCCTCCACCTACACGCCATGACCCACCACTGCCACCCTCCTCAAACCAATGTGGCCACCTTGATCTTGGACTTGAACCTCTAAAACTGTGAGCCAAATAAACCTTTGCTCCTGTGAAAGTTTGTTTTCCCAGGTATTTTGTTGTAGAAAAGGTGACTATTACGGGTAGGCAATGAGGAAAGAGGTGGAGAAGGTGTGGGGCCAATATACAGCTAAGGGAAAGTGCACTTCAGGCAAAGGGAACAGCTAGTTCCGAGCCCCTGCAGCAGGAGTGTGGCCCGCTTGGTCTAGAAGAGCTAAGGAGCCCAGGGCAGCTGGCCTGGAGAGGACACCTCCCAGCTGGATGACCCATCCTGCCATCAGACACACGAGGCCCAAGATACGAGCCAGTGTCTTTCCCCCGTTGAACCTTCTCGAAAGTTCCCTTTATCCATGTTAAATCCATCCAGGGTTGTAACTTGGAAATCACCATATTAATTCTTCACTACTTGGGTCCTTGTAGTCTACTCATTTGTTTTCTTTTCTTAGGGTCTGCAGATGTATCCGTTTCTCTCCATCTCCACAGTCAGGACATAGAAATAGATTAAGACCTCCCAGCTCCAAGACTACAAAGTGTAGGAAGCCCTTCTATGTAAGCCACAGAGGTCTGTAGAGCTACGAAAGCGAATTCTCTCGTTTTTAAGTACGCTGCCTTGTCCCTCACTCTGTGTTGAGTCTGCCAGCCAGAGTCTCCCTGTTTGCGTTCCTGTCCTCCTCCTCACCTCTAGGGAAGTTCTATTATTTCTCACACGGCTCCTCCTTCAGAACTTCCCAGCTGTAATCTATCCAACACAAACATTTCTCTCTAAGTTGCACTCTTTGGTCATGTCAACACTTGAGCACCCACAAAGACCGTTTATTCCTTCCCAGGTGAAGCCTGAATTGCAATGTCTGTCCTCAAAACCATGAACATGAGGCCAGTCCCAGAAATGTCAAACTGATGAGGAAAGCGGAAAACTGAAAGAACGAAAGAGAAAAAGTGAAACTTACATAGTGTCAAATTCTTCCGGCTCAGAGAACCGTATCGATTTTTTTCACTGTATAGCGTAATTTACATACAGTGAGATTTATACGTCATAGCGAATTTTGATGAATACATGTTGTCATGTAACCCCCATCATAATCAAGATACAGAACAGTTCTATCACTGTTAAACATTCCCTCATGTCCCCTTGTACTCAGTCCCTTTTCCACCCCTAGCAATCATTGATCTGCTCTCTGTTCCTATAGATTTTTTTTGCCCTTTCTGGTTGTCATAAACAGAGTCATCTAGTGTATGGCCTTTTGCATCTGGCTTCTCTCACTTAGCATAATGCATCTGAGATCCATCCATTTTGCTGCCCATCCCAAAAGTTTGTTCCTTCCACCGAGGATTCTTCCAGTGTATGTGGGGGTGGGTGGGGTCACAGTTTGTCAACCATTTCCCAACTGAAGGACATCTGAGTTGTTTCCTGTTTGGGGCAATTATGAATGAAGCTGCTATAATCATTCATGTCTAGGGTCTTGTAGGAACATATGTTTCCATTTTCCTTTGTAAATACGTAGAAGTGGAATTGCTGGATCAGGTGAGATGCTCAACTTTTCAAGAAAATGTCAGTTTTCCAGAGTGGCTGTAACTCTTTTACATTCCTATCAGCAATCTGTGATGATTCCAGTTCATGCATATCCTCCCCAGCATTAGGAATTGTCAGATTTTAAATTGTTTTATTATTCCAATGCTGATCGGTGTATTTCACTGTGGTTTTAATCTGCACTTCCCTCACAACAGTGCCAAGCACATTCTCATGGGCTTAGCTGGCATCTGAATCTGTTTCTTGATTAAAAAAAAAAGTATATTCGGCCTGCGCCATAGCTCAACAGGCTAATCCTCCACATTGTGGTGCCAGCACACCGGGTTCTAGTCCCTGTCGGGGCGCCGGATTCTGTCCCGAATGCCCTTCTTCCAGGCCAGCTCTCTGCTGTGGCCCAGGAGTACAGTGGAGGATGGCCCAAGTGCTTGGGCCCTGCACCCCATGGGAGACCAGGAAAAGCACCTGGCTCCTGGCTTCAGATCAGTGCAGTGCACCGGCCACAGTGCGCCAGCCGGGGCAGCCATTGGCCGGTGAACCAACGGCAAAAAGGAAGATCTTTCTCTCTCTTTCTCACTGTTCACTCTGCCTGTCAAAAAAAAAAAAAAAGTCTATTCAGGTCATTTGCCATTTTTAACAGGGTTTTGTTTTTCTTATTAATGTATTTTGAAAATTATTTATTTATTCTGAATATATATATCCTTTACTGAATATATGTCAGACAAATACTTTCTCCTAGTCTGTGGCTTGTTTATTTGCTTACATCTAATAGAACTCATTTTGGGGGGCCCCTGCTGTGGCATAGTAGTAGGCTAATACCCTGCCGGCATCCCATATGGCTCATGTCCCAGTTGCTGCTCTTCTGATCCAGCTCTCTGCTATGGCCTGGGAAGGCAGTGGAGGATGGCCCAAGTGTTTAGGCCCCTGCACCTGAGTGGGAGACATGGAAGAAGCTCCTGGCTTCTGGCTTTGGATAAACCCAGCTCTGGCCATTGCAGCCATTTGGGGAGTGAACCAGCAGATGGAAAACCTTTTTCTGTCTCTCCCTCTCTTTGTAACTCTGCCGCTCAAATAAATAAATAAATAAATAATCTTTTTTTAAAAAAGAATTTATATTGGCATACAATTCAATGAGTTATATAGATTCTTATAATCACCACAACAAATGGGACACAGAACAGTCCAACACTCTAAAAATTCCCTCATGTTCCATCTTGAATCAGAAATTTTCCCCACCCCAATCTCTGGCAACCTGCTCTGTGTTCCAATAGTTTTGGCTTTTCCAGTACCTCAAATAGATAAAATTATACTATATATCTATGTAATTATACTATATATCCATGTAATCTTTTGAACTGACTTCATTCATATAGCATAATATTGAGTCTTTTTTAAAAATTATATTTATTTATGTATTTATTTGAAAGACAGAAAGATCGAGAGCTTCCATCTGCTAGTTGGTGGTCCAGATGCTCACAACAGTCTAGGCTGGGTGATCCTGGGAACCAGGAACTCAATCCCAGTCTCCCATATGGATGACAGCAACTCAACCATTTGTCTGATCACCTGCTGCCTCCCAGAGTGCATACTAAGAGGAAGCTGGAATCAGGAGCAGAGCCAGGACGTGAACCTAGGATTCTAATTCCAATTTGGGATGCAGACATCCCAAGCAGCATCTTAACTGTTGTGCCAAACTCCTGCTCCTACCAGACAGTATTCTATTGTATGGATGTATCATGCTTTATTTCTCCAATTGCCTACTCAAGAACGCTTAAATTTTTGCAGTTTTTGGCACTGAGAAGTTTTGGAAAATAAGTGCAGTTTCTCTGATGAATATATTAGATGCTGTTTAGGTTATTAGATTCCTTTTTGGGGGTTATTTATTTACTTGAAAGGAAGAGAGAAAGAAAGAGGGCGGGAGAGATCTTCTACCCACTGGTTCACTCTTCAAATGGCCATAATAGCTAGGACTGGGCCAGGTCAAAGCCAGGAGCCAGCCACTCCATCTGGGCCTCCCACGCGGGTGGCAGGGTCCCAAGTACTTGGGGCATTCCCACTGCCTTCCTAGGCACACTAGCAGGGAGCTAGACAGGAAGTGGAACATCTGAGACTCAAACTGGTGTTCTGATATGGAATGCTGGCTTCACAAGTAGTGGCTTCAGTCACTACACCACAACACTGACCCTGTAGTTGCTAAATTCACGCAACACTGTTGAGTTTGAGAATGTCAGTGAAGAAAGCCTGCAGGAAAGTGGAGAAAGAAAGGTCACCATGGGTCAAGCACACGGATGCTTCAAAAAAGTTCATGGTGCAAGGCAATCCTGAAATCTGTGCATAATTTTTAAGTAATATGCATTTTCCATGAACTTGTTACAGGCTCCTTGTGCATACACAGGGAATGAGGGAAACCAAACATCCACAGGGAGCACAATGAGCCAGGAAGCAGCCCTGGCCAGCGCTGGGCCCTGGCTTGCAGACGAGTGCAGGGAAGCTGTGCCGGGAGCACTGTGCAGCTCCAACCACACGCAGCATTTTATTTACATTTTTATCATTTCTCCTCCCTGACTCTCAAAAAGCACAATAATAAAAAAAAAAACTATTTGCATCCGGAGAGCTAGAACAAAATCATAAAGAGAGTTCAGAAGCTACATGGAGAAACAAGCAAGGAAAAACCATCAGCTGTGTATTTGTGTATATCTCTGAGCTTCCCGTAGGCCAGGACTAAAGAGATCATTTTTATTCTTTGGTTTGTTAATGCAAAGGACATAAATTTTTCTTTTTTTAACTTTTATTTAATTAATATAAATTTCCAAAGTACAGCTTATGGATTACAATGGCTTTCCCCCCCATAACTTCCCTCCCACCCACAACCTGCCCCTCTCCCGCTCCCTCTCCCCTTTCTCTCATGTCGATTCGTTTTCAATTATCTTTATATACAGAATATCAATTTAGCATATATTAAGTAAAGATTTCATCAGTTTGCACCCACACCGAAACACAAACTGTAAAATACTGTTTGAGTACTCGTTATTGCATTACTTCACATTGGACAACTCATTAAGGACAGAGATCCTACATGAGGATTAAGTGCACAGTGACTCCTGCTGTTGACTTAACAATTTGACACTCTTGTTTATGGCATCAGTAATCTCCCTAGGCTCTAGTCATGAGTTGCCAAGGCTATGGATACCTTTTGAGTTCGCCGACTCTGATCATATTTAGACAGGGCCATAAACAAAGTGGAAGGTCTCTTTTCCTTTCAGAGAAAGGTACCTCCTTCTTTGATGACCTGTTCTTTCCACTGGGATCTCACTCGCAGAGATCTTTCATTTAGGACATTTCTTTCTTTCTTTCTTTCTTTCTTTCTTTTTTTTTTTTTTGCCAGAGTGTCTTGGCTTTCCATGCCTGAAATACTCTCATGGGCTTTTCAGCCAGATCTGAATGCCTTAAGGGCTGATTCTGAGGCCAGAGTGCTGTTTAGGACGTCTGCCATTCTTCCCATGTTGGATTGTTCTCTCCCTTTTTTATTCTATCAGTTAGTATTTGCAGACACTAGTCTTGTTTATGTGATCCCTTTGACTCTTAGTCCTATCATTATGATCAATTGTGAACAGAAATTGATCTCTTGGACTAGTGAGATGGCATTAGTACATGCCACCTTGATGGGATTGAATTGGAATCCCCTGGCATGTTTCTAACTCTACCATTTGGGGCAAGTCCAATTAAGCATGTCCCAAAATGTGCATCTCCTCTCTCTCTTATTCCCAATCTTACATTTAACAAGGATCACTTTAGTTAAGTTTCAACACTTAAGAATAATTGTGTATTGATTACAGAGTTCAACCAATAGTGTTAAGTAGAACAAACAAAAAAAAATACTAAAAGGGATAAAGTATTAAGTTGTTCATAAATAGTCGGGGCAAAGGCTAATCAAGTCACCATTTCTCATAATGTCCATTTCACTTCAACAGGTTTCCTTTTTGAATCTCAGTTAGTTGTCACCGATCAGGGAGACCATATGATATTTGCCCCTTTGGGACTGGCTTAATTCACTCAGCATGATGTTTTCCAGATTCCTCCATTTTGTTGCAGATGACCGGATTTCATTGTTTTTTACTGCTGTATAGTATTCTATAGAGTACATATCCCATAATTTCTTTATCCAGTCTACTGTTGATGGGCATTTGGGTTGATTCCAGGTCTTAGCTATTGTGAATTGAGCTGCAATAAACATTAAGGTGCAGACAGCTTTTTTGTTTGCCAATTTAATTTCCTTTGGGTAAATTCCAAGGAGTGGGATGGCTAGGTTGTATGATAGGGTTATATTCAGGTTTCTGAGGAATCTCCAGACTGACTTCCATAGTGGCTTAACCAGTTTGCATTCCCACCAACAGTGGATTGGAAGGACATAAATTTTTCAAATGCAAAAAATTTTTCCTGTCACTAAATTCTTAGATAAATTTGCCATGTGATCTCTTATATATAAGACCCGTAATGCAAACAATTTCCTCATCTGAAAAGTCACCATCGCCAGCTGACATGTACCCCTGGCTGTACTGTGTTTATGTCTGGTTTCTCAAGAACAGCCAGGGGTATCCCCTACATCAAAGTCCCCTGGAGTTACTGACAGACAGGTTCCTAAGCCCTATCCTACACCAACTCAATCAAAATTGGAAGGCGCAGGGCCCATGAATCTAATACTTTAAAATTTGAGAACCACATCTTTGGAAAAGTATGGCTGCTTTTAGGTCAAGTTGGAATACAGAACCGGAAGAGAAAGATCTAGAAAATTAGTAATTATCATGTCCTTGAAACCATCTCTCCTTTTTAAATGAGTTTAAAATTGTTGTTGTTGTTGTTGTTATTGGTAGGCAGAGAGAGATCATCCATTTGCTAGTTCTCCAAATGCTTTCAGTAGACAGGGCTGAGCCAGGCCAAAGCCAGGATCCTGGAACTTCATTCCAAGCAGGTGGCAGGGAGCCAGGACTGCTGCTGTCACCTACTGCCTCCCAGGGTGCAGATTAGTAGGGAGCTGGATAGGAAGGGGAGCAGAGACTTCAACTCAGGGGCTCTGATATAGGATGTGGGCATCCCAGGCAGCATCTTAACCACTGCACCAAACACCTGCCCCGAAACCACGTCTCCTGATATCGAGTGCTTTAGCAGCCCGTGAAGTGCTGAGCTTTTCAGTAAAGCAGAATTCTTTGGTATTGTTGATTGAACCATGACCAATTGAACACTTTGAAGTTTAAGCACATCTCTTTTAAAAAAAAAAATCTCAATATCCATAAAGGAAATAAAAGGGTTCATTCATAGCATTTCCATGTCTATTTGCACAATCTACTGTAACCGTGTTAGCATCCTGCACGTGTCAGGGTCTACACTGTCCATCACAAATGAGACATAAACATAGCCCGGGAAGCCTTCAACACAGAAACACCTTTCCTGCAGTCTTCTTTTATGTACGTGCCTGAAGTAATAAACCACAGTTCCTAAACATATCCTCTGGTTGAAACTGTGCTCCCACCATTCGTTGAGGTTCTCAAAATGTTAACACTGGCTGTTCTGTGGGTCTCTTTATTCTTACTGCAGGAAACCCTCCAGGATTGGGCAATTTTCTGTTTTAAAGTAGACAAAGAGCTGAGGCTAACAAGTGAGAAGTAAGTGGGAGTTTCAAGTCAAGAGAACGCTCCCATTTATCCCATCAATGTCCAGATGTAGCCGGTGCCCAAAGGGCTTCCTGGGAGGAGAGGTCAGCCTGGGTAACAATGTCATGGTCAGGATTTACCTCTGGCAGCAAAGAACATGTTAGCTTCCTGTGGGCATCTATGAAGCCCTGCATGTGCTACAAGGCGTCTGTGAGAGTTTACATTCTGGGGCTGGCACTGTGGCATAGTGGTAGAGCCGCCGCCTGCAGTGCTGGCATCCAATGTGAGCACTGGTTTGAGTCCCAGCTGCTCCACTTCCGATCCAGCTCTCTGCTATGGCCTGGGAAAGCAGTAGAAGATGGCCCAAGTCCTTGGGCCCCTGCACCTGTGTGGGAGATCTGGAAGAAGCTCCTGGCTCCTGGCTTCGGATCGGCACAGCTCCTGCCATCGCAGCCAACTGGGGAGTGAACCAGCAGATGGAAGACCTCTCTCTGCCCCTCCTCTCTCTGTGTAACTGTGACTTTCAAGTAAATAAATAAATCTTTTTTTAAAAAAGAGTTTACATTCTAGGGAAAGAAGTACCACAGAATTAACTTTGAAAGACACACTGAAATAACCAGAATTTCTAAAACCCAATTTGAATAAAAAAAAAAAAAGAGAGAAGGAGACTTCTGCTGAAAGTAACAGGATAATGAAGTGTAAGTCTGTAGAATTTCAAACACAGTTTGCGAATCTGAATGTGCAAAGAAAATCAGTAACCATATCCACTGTTTTCTTTGGAAGAGTAGAAAAAACAAAATAGTGACTATTATGTGAGATAGGTGTTTCGCTCAGCAGTTAAGATGCCAGTAAGATACCTGTGTCCCTGCAGAATGGACTGCCCGAGGTCAAGTCCCATTCCACTCCAGACTGCTGCTTCCTGCTGAAGTGCACCATGGAAGGTTGAAGCGATGACTCAAGTCATTGTGTCCTAACAGCCGCATGGGAAAGCTGGATTGCGTTTCCAGCTCCCAGCTCCAGCCTGGCCCAGTCCTGCTCATTGCAGACTTCAGAGGAGTCAACCAGCAGGTGGGAGTTCTGTCTGTCTCTGTCTCTCTAAAAAAAGTTTTCCTTTACATTTGACTTACTGATTACAATTAAACTGCATTTTTATTTAACCCCAGCCTTTGTGCTTCTTAAGATATCCTGAGCACGAGTTGTGGTTCAACATGGATCACACATTCTTCACGCCTACCTTCAATTCTCAAGGCATGCATTCCCAGGGGGGATGTTGTGGGTTATGTTCTCACTTCTGCACTCCACACTGTAGTGTACACACATAGAAATGTATACTTTGTGATTTTTACCCTTAATGAACTTTGCTTTGACAGGACATCCTAACACTCAATTTCTTCTCAATCATGCAGTTGACAATAGCTGGAGTTTCTCTTATAGTTCGCTAATTTTTAAACATCAAATATTTTAGGCTCATTCCGAGCCATTTCCTTTTCTAGTCCTTGACTCTTTCTTGAAATGACCCCTTTTAGTTCAGCCAAATGTAAACAAAACTAAATCTTAGCTCTGCTCTTACAAGAGCTGTGTTTAGACTATGATTTGCTCCAGGCCAATGCTTTTCAAAGGGGGAGATTTTGATCTCTGGGGGATCCTGGAAGGTGAAACATGCCCGGGATAGGAAGCCAGGATTTAAAAATATATATATTTGTTTATCATAACTTATGTTGGAATAAAAAATGACATTTAGACCCAAGTAAACAGCACCTATGCATGGAGCACCATTTCCACAATTTAAAAAAAGCAACCATGTCTTCTTATAGCCCATTAAAGTAACTATTTGTACCCCCATCTTATTTCAACATGGATTTTATTGCATGACTCCATTTATGAGAAATGCCCCAAACAGGCAAATCTATAGAGACACAAAGTAGACTGGTACTTGCCTGGGGCTGGGTGGTGAGGGTGGAGGAAATGGAGAGGGAACTGCTAATGGGTTTGGGGTTTCTTTGGGAGATGAAAATGTTCTAAAAGTAGATAGTAGTGATGCTTGCACAATTCTGTGAATTCACTAAAAACACTGAATTATATGCTTTAAAAGGGTGAGTTCTGATATGAGCATTCTATCCCAATAAAGTTGCTATTTAAATTTTTTTATTTAGTCAGTTTTATTTGTTATTTACTTGAAAGTAAGAGTTACAAAGAGAGAAATCTTTCATTTGCTGGTCCATTCCCACCAAATAGCAACAACAGCTGGGGCTGGGCCAGACAGAAGCCAGGAGCCTAGAACTCCATCCTGGTTTCCCATGTGTGTGACAGGGCCCAAGTACTTAGGCCATCTGCCCCTGCTTTCCCAGGCACAGTAGCAGGAAGCTGAATTGGAAGCAGAGCAGCCAGAACTCAAGCCAGCACTCTGATACACAATGCCAGTGTGGAAGTTTTGGGGCTTAATCTGTTATACCACAAAGCACAATGCCAGCCTCTGTTATTTAAAATAAGTGTGGGGGTGTCATATAATTCCCATCAGTCAATAGGAAAGTGATAAACAAATCAACAGAAAATGAGCAAAGGGTATCTGTTGGAAATTCACAAAAGCAGGACCACAGTTGGGCAAATAAGGATGAAAACAAATGTAGCATCAGACGTGGCTGGGGCTGGGGCGTAGCACCTTGCCTCTGCATTTTAGTAGCCCTAGAAGAAAGGGAAATGGGTCATGCAGAATTAGACTGTGATTTTAAAGTATACTGCTATTCCTGGCACAAAGATCAAAGAGACAGGCCAGCAAGCATGATGGGTAATAAGTGACATCCTCAACACCGTTCTCTGAGCCACAGGACTGATTTTCACTTCCTCAAAGAGACATCTAAGAGGCTTGATCTCCATGGGCCTGGTTTTATCTGAAGATTCATTTTTTTAAAGCAGAGGTTGGAAACTGGAGTCTCCAAAGGATTTCGTTCAGCCAAGGAGGCTTTACAGTTGTAAAATTTGAATTTGATTGGATGAGCCATGTACTCCTTGGAATCATGCTGCCCAACAGAACTTTCGGTAATGAGGAAGCTGCTCTGTACCTGTCCGGTCTGGTGTGGTGGCCAAGAGTCACAAGTGGCAACCCACAGAGCACTTGAAATGTGACTGGTGAGAAGGGGCACCTGAATTTAACTTGAAAGACTGGTAAGGGTGAGGTTGGTGAAGAATGTGAGTTCCATGTTAAATCAATGCTGGGCTTTGTCCTGAGTCACTGAAAAATTTTAAGTGGAGGAGTAGACGCCTATCATCATTACTTTCTAAATAAATCCACCAGAATTACCATATGAATATCATCCACTTCTGGGTATATACCCAAAAGAATTGAAAGTAAGGTCTCAAAGAGATATTGGTGCACCCATGTTCCCAGCAGCATTATTCCAAAGGCTGCAAATGATGCAAATGCCCATCGGTGGATGAAAGAATAAAGAAAACACTCTGTCTATCTCCAATGGGACATTATTCTACCTTTAAAAGGAATGAAATTCTGTTACATGCTTCAACCTAGCTAAAATGAGAACATTATGTTAAATGAGGTAAGCCAGTCACAAAAGGGCAAATAATGAAAATGTTTGCTTTTAAAAGATTTGTTTTGGAGGCTGGTGTTGTGGCATAATGGGTAAAGCCACTGCCTGTGATACTGGCATCTCATATGGGGCCCGGCTCAAGTCCCGGCTGCTTTACTTCCAATCCAGCTCCCTACTACTGGCCTGGGAAAAGCAACAGAAGATGGCCAAGTGCTTAAGCCCCTGCAAGCCATGTAGGAGATCTGAAAGAAGCTCCTGGCTTTTGGCTTCAGCCTTGCCCAGTCCCAGGTGTTGCAGTCAACTGCAGAATGAACCAGCAAATGGAAGATCTCTCCCTCTCTTTCGGTACCTCTCTATGTGTGACCTTCAAATATTTCAAATTATTATTTATTTGAGTGACAGGGCAGGGAGGGGCAGGGTCTTCCACCTGCTGGTTCACTGTCAAAATGGCCATAATGACAAGAGCTGGGCTAGTCCAAAGCAGGTGCATTAGCAGAGAGCTCACTTGGTGGTGGAGCAGCCAGGACTCAAACCTGCATTTTGATATTGATGCCGGCATCTCATGCAGCAACTTAATGCCAGCTCCAAGATTTTTCTGATATGAGAGACTTGAAGTTGTCAAATTTCTAAAACAGAAGTAGAATGACGGCTGCAAAGGGTTTGGAGGAAGGGGAATGGGGAATTCTTCCTTAATGGGTGCAGAGTTTCAGTTCGACAGGATGAAAAGAGCCCTGTGGATGGATGATGATGGTTGCATCACAATGAGAATGGATCTAACACCTAATGCCACAGAACTGTATACTTGAAACAGTTAAGGTGGTAAATTTTATGTTGTCTGTATCTTACCATGCTAAGAAAATAAAATGAAATAAATTCACAGCAACCATCACCTCTTGCTAAAATTATGCATCAGCCTCCTAACTGATCTCTCTACAAACGCTCTTGATCCCTTACAATTTATTCTGCACGCAGCCGAGTATTTGTTCTGAATCTTGAGTCAGGTCTTGTCAACACTCTGCTGGAGAGCTTTCAGTAACACCCAGGTCCTCGTGGTCGACTGTCTGGTCACCTCCCTGGCCTCATCCCCTTTCTCCCTCTGGCTCTCTCCACCACAGCCCTACTGGATACTTGGCTGTTCTTTGAAAACAAATTCCCCTATTCTTTCCTCTGATACTTACTACTTTGCTTCCCAGCTTCTTTTTGCTCATATATCACCCATCAAGCATCTTCCTTGACCATCCTGTAAAAACATCCCTTCCTTGATGTTCACTATAGCCCTTACCTCACTGTCATTTTGTCACATATCCACCTGTTCATTTGTCCATTGCCTGTTTCTACTGCAATATAAGTTCTATGAAGGCAGGATCTTTGTTTTGACCATTACTGAATCCCAAGGGCCTAGAACAGTGTGGGAAATATTCAATGAATATTTGCTACACAGGTAATTAAATTTGTATCTTAGAAAGACTGTGAGAATGAATTGGAGTTGGAGAGGAGAGTGGGAGAAAAAAGCGGGTGGCAGATACCTTATTCACAGAAACAATTGTGACGATGCCAGGGGAGTGGCAGTGGGTCCCAAGGTGATTTGGGGATACAGAGATATGTAGAGGAGACCATCAAGAGGCTGGATGGAGGACTCACTCACGGAGCTGGAAAGTCAGGAGAAGATGAGCTGGCTCAGTTTTAAACTCATTCAATGGGCCATCCCAGTGATGTCCAGTGGGCGGTTGGATATGTTCAGCAGAGTGATCAAGGCTATAATGTAAATTTTACAGTTCATAAATATAATCTTAGCGGAAATTGTGATAGCAGTTGAGAAGCAGTTAGTTGGAGGTTATACATTTGCACAAGTATTTGAATGCACATAGTCAATGTTGCCAATTAATTTCAGACTTATGCGCTTTCATAGCCTGCCAAGCTGGTCATATTTTAGAAACTGTGTATGGAATGCAGGAAATGAAACTTCTATTTAAAAATAAAAAGTAATCCTTCTCTCTTGCTCTCTCTCTCTCTCTCATTGCAACCGAATCGTTAATGGGTGATAACCAATCCTCAGGCTATATATTTCTTAATTCATCTACTTAAATATGTAAATTAATTTTCAGCCTTTACACAAACATCATTGTCCTTTATATTTAAAAGAGATCTCCTAATCCAACTTTATCAATCCACACATGAAGAAATGAGTTCCCAGAGACAGTAATGACCTGCCTAGGTTCATACAACTGGGCAGCGGCAGGACCAGACTAGAACACAAAGGCAGGACCAGACTAGAACTCCTCTAAGGAGTGCATAATTATGGCATGTTGTTTTGATTTGCGCTTCCGTGTCTCCTTGGAAGGACTCCCTCAAGTTGCCCATTGTTCTTCCTCTGCCGGATCACAACTCTGCAGGAACATTCACAATACCTGGGCTACCTGGCTGTCCTGCAGTTACACACCTATTTCTCTCAGCAAATAATGAGTTTTCACTCTTGATTACCTTTCATAAAATATAAATCCCTGTTGAATAGATAGCAGGACTTTAGAAAATAAAAATATGACCTCTAAGATATGTTCAGGTTTCACACTACTAAGAGGTCTGGCTAATTCTACATTACAGGGTTGAAGTCTAACCTTTGATGCCATTCAGAGGCTGGTCTTCCTGAATGAATTTCTTATTTATGGAAAAGCATTATCAGAGTTGTCACTAAGGAGCACAATTTAATGATTGCTCTCAGTGATGAAAATCTTACATTAGAGGCAGAATAAAGCATAATCTCCACCAGCCAGAGCTAGTAATTTTTCTGTGTTCCAGAGATTAATTGAGGCAGATCCTTTAAACAGCAAGTCCCAAAATTTCACACCAAAACACTAGTGAAATGACTCAAATTTAAAAGGTTGGGGGATGGGATGGGGCCAATCAAATATTTGTGAGTGGGACCCAAGATGAGTATCCCCAAACCAAAAATCTAAACTTTCTGGATAATATTTTTGGAACACCTTAAGGTTTGAGACAATATGAGTACAGATATGATGCCACAAGTGGAAAATTCCACAACTGACTTCATGTGACTGGTCGCAGTCAGAACACAGGTGCACTAAAATATGGTATGAAGTCACCTCTAGGCTGTATATAAAGTATACGTGAAATGTAAATTAATTTCATGTGTAGACTTGGATCTCCCATCTCCAAGATATCTATCTCATTATGTATAAGCAAATACTCCAAAATCCAACACACTTGGTCCCCAGCATTTTGGATAAAAAATAATCCACGTGTGTTAAGGGTCCCCAACTCCTCCCTTCCCATTGGAAACTATTTGTGCAAGGTTTTCTTTATGGCTCCAGTTATATTTCTTTTATACAATCACAATCAAGGGTGCAAAACCAAAGGACCTACAAAGTTGCTATCAGAAGATAACTTTCCTACACATACAAACTTTTCTAATTTGGCAAGCTCTGAATATCACTGAAAGATTTGAGATAATATCCTAGGAGCATGAAGTGATAAAACTATGAGAGACATTCTTAGGGAATCTGTGAAGCTCTGTGGGATTGCGCCCACATGACCAAGCGCTGAGGAGATTAGGGGAAATCTGCTTTGCCTAGCTGGGCCTCGGGTGCTGCGCTTGTCCTCATACAACCTCGGAACAGCCCACTCCCTCATCTGTGCAGTACATGGGGCTGCAGCTGACTAAGCAATTGCAAGCACTGGGCTCTGTTGCTATTAGTGCCTTGGCCAGATCACTATAAGCCATCTGCTGGCTTTCCCTGCGTCCGTCATTCTGCAAGGATCACGGTTCAATCTGTTCTGCCACCCTAAGGCTGCGGCTCCCTGATCGACAGTGTTAACCAATTCAAAAGTCAAGATCTTGCCAACAATAGGTTGTTTGTTAGAGCCTCTATGCCTCTGTTCCCAGTTTTACAAATAACATGGATGGTGGGCATTTGAAATCCAGAGGCATTTCCTTAGTTCTCTAACTTTGCAGCAAACAGCTGGGCAAACGTCTCAACAATATTTTGTCATTTGTCTTGAACCTCCCGCTAGCCCACTGTGAGATCCGCGCTTCCTGGATGTACTAGAACACTGCTTAGCACCCTCTGAGCGTCCTCTTCTTGCAGCTCCACCTTGTGACTCCCTGGTGACCTAAAACCACCACTGGAAAGTCTGTACTCATCTCCCCAGCCAATCATCTGTAACATGGGGAGGGTGGACACTCAAGAACAAGCTGACCTAGACCTAAGGCTTTGTCCTCTCACGGGGCACTGTCTCCTTGATATCCACCCCAACACAAAGGAATAAAGCTGGTACTACCATTTTGGGCCCCATTGACGGGCAACTGGGAAACACTTTGTGCCAGTACCAACCCTAAGCATGCCCAGACCCAGCCTATTTTCATTAGAGAGCCTCTGTGTTCCCACTCCTGTGGGAAGTTTTGATTACTCCAGCACTTAAAAATAAGAAAATAAAAATAAATACAATCTGTACATGTTTTGTTTGTCTACTTCCTGCTACTAGCTATTTCTTAAAGCATCTTTTTCATTCATCACATGAATTAGAAAAGGATGTCTGGGTGTAGTTTGAGTGTCCCTCCAAAAGTTGACCCTGCTGTCTGCCATTGGAATGATACCGAGGGCTGGAATCTTTAAGAGGTGATTAGGGCTCCTCCCTCATGAGTATGTTGACATCTTTACAACAGGAGTGGGCTGTCCATCATGGGAGCAGGGACCCCTTTAACTTCGGCGTGCACTCTCGCCAGCCGTGTGATGCCTTCTGCTGGGTAATGACACAGCAGGAAAGCCTTCACCAGATATAATCCCTGGATCTTGGGTTTCTCAGCCTGCAGCGAGCCAAATACACTTCTGCTGTTTATAATTTGCCCAGGCTGTGGTATTCTGTTAAAGCAGCAGAAAAGTAACTATGATCGTGTCTGTGTTCATGGTGGTGGAAATCCTAGAAGCTTACCAAACCAGACCACCTGTTTCACACCACTGTAACCACACACAGGTGAGACATCTGTCAAAGTGAGGCAGAAAAGCAGTCTAATGGGTCACTTTCCTTCACATCCGTGGCTGTCTCCAGTGGCCACTAGCTGTTATTTGGTCAGTCTCTCATATCATGCATCTTCTCCACTCTGATCCAGTCTGCATTTTTGTTTCATGAATGAATTTCTCTGTTTATTCTAATACAAATGAAACATCACCCAATTATTCTCTCATTAAATGCATCATTAGGCTCTTTCACTAATTCTGCAAATTATTCTTTTCAGTGGCCGTGGAAGCTGGCAGAATAAGTGATCTGTTGAGTATTTGCACTGCTGCAATGGCTTTTGAAGAACAAAGCATGACAATTATGGTAGAGATGTTTTGGCTACTTCGGGCTGATTTCATAACTAATTTCAAAAGTCCTTATAATCACAGTCTCTTCTCATGCCTCCGGCCAGATTTTTTTTGGTTAAAGTTAAAAGTGCCTGTAAAATCATGGGAAGGATATTCAAAGTAATTTAAGAAAACAAACTTCACACCTTTGCAAAAATAGCCCGCTGGGAACTAATGGTGTCGATTCCAACCCTGACAGGCTGCCTGGTGTGAATTTCACCTGCCACTTGTTAGTACCCAAGGGCTTGATTCAGGGCAGCCTGGGAAGTAAACAGGAGACTTGTGCAAACATAATCAGAAGGGGACCCTTGATCCCGAGAATTTTTAAATTTCCTCCTGTTCTCTATAGAATGAGCTCCCAGCTTACAAATGCTGCCTGTTGGAAGAGAAGAAACTTAACAAGCAATGGGCAAATGTATCCAGCCATAATGCCAAGCAACTCACGCTTCTCACTCTTGCTGGGAGAAAAACAAAGCAACATAAAAGCAAAATGCACGACCAGGAGTATGAAGTCATGGGTGGAAGTTTTCACCTTAGACGCTGCTTTGTCAAGCGAAGGAGGTGCTTAAAGTCATTATTAGCCCGACTCGCATTAACCAGCCTGCTGCGTCCCCTTCTCTCTGCCTATTTCCCTGGTGGGCCCTTAGAGCAGGCCTCTGCTCTTCCAAGTGTGAAACAAGCACAATGATAATGTCACACAAGCCCATTAACAAGAACCAGCCTCACAGCCAAGTCACTGTGTATTTCTGTGTCACATGACTTGCATTGCACCTGCAGGATCCACACAGAAACCTGCGAGGGGAATTTCTGCTGTTTCCTTTGTTTTTATCACTACCTCTTTTCCTATGCCTCCTGCTGATGCTGTCTCTCCAGTTCTACTAGCTTCCATCAGGCTGCCAATTCCTTCCCACAAAACCAGATGGAATTACAACCCAACACTACACAGTTGGAATGTGGGTTACCTACTTGTCCTATACATCCTATCTGCACTTTGATAAAATGAGAATCTTTGGACATAATAAAATGATTGCCTTGGAGTGTTACATGTTCAAAGGTTAAGAAGAAATAGGAGAGGGAGAGTCTCATCTAGTTTCTTTTTAAACTCTAATTCCAATCAATCCAATGGGATTATGTGGTGAACTTGTAAAGGAAGTAATTTTGCATCTACTGTCTGCTAACTTTGAAAAAAAATTAAAAGAATGACAGTGCTATAATGCAGTGAATTAGCTCTGCTTATTAGCAAGTTCCCACCCTGACTCTTTGTTAGGTAAATGATCTTCCCACATGCTCTGAGGATTAGAAAAACCCAATGCTGGGGGACAAAAATGGATCTGCCGGGGCCAGTGCTGTGGTATAGTGGGTAAAATTGCCACTTGCAGTGCCAGCATCCCGTATGGGCAGTGGTTCAAATCCCAGCTGCTCCACTTCCAATCCAGCTCTCTGCTATGGCCTGGGAAAGCAGTAGAAGATGGCCCAAGTCCTTGGGCCCCTGTTCCTGCATGGGAGACCCAGAAGACACTCCTGGCTTCAGATCAGCGCAGCTCTGACTGTTGCAGCCATTTGAGGAGTGAACCAGCAGATGGAAGACCTCTTTCTCTCTCTCTTTCTCCCTCCCTCTCTTCCTCTCTCCCTCCCTCTGCCTCTCTGTAACTCTGCCTTTAAAATAAAATAAATAAGTCTTTAAAAAATAATGTCTCCCCAGAGAAGTCTTTAATAAGACTTTTCTAAAGTTTGTTTCTTTATTTTTATTTATTTGAAAGGCAAAATTACAGAAAGAGAGACAGAGATCGTCCATCCACTGGTTCATTCCCCAAAAGCCCACAGCAGCCAAGACTGGGCTAGATCAAAGCCAGGAGCCAGGAACTTCATCTAGATCTCCCATGTGGGTAACAGGAACCCAAACACTTGGAAAATCATCCTCCGCTTCTCAGGCACACTAGCAGGAAGCTAGATTGGAAGTAAAGGCAGGGCTCAATCCCCGGCTCTCCAATATGGGATATGGGCAACTCCAGCTGGGGCTTAACTACTATGCCACAACACTTGCCCCTAACAAGAAGACATTTAGCAAATGATTGTTTTTTTCTCCCAGAATTGGGGCATCTGTACTGGGCTATGACCAGGGATCAACAGCTTCACCCAAAGGATTGCTGTTTTCAGCTTTTGTCTGCTGAGTAAAAAGGTCTGAGAAGGCAAAATTGAAAGTTAAACTCTCATTCTCTCCTGAGGGCTGCCTAGTGCTGGCTCCACAGCACAGCTGAATCAGATCCATGTTTTTTCATGGTGCTGAGGTGCAGAACTCTTGCCAAAACAAGTTCCTTAGAAGTAGAAGCTGAGCTGGAGATTCTGTGTGAGTGACTTGGGGGAGGAAGCATTCCTGCAGAAGAGGAGTGAGGAAAGCAGGCCGGGCAGCAAGAACAGCTGAACAAGGATGTGGTGTCAGAGGTTAGCATCGCCGAGATCCCAATGGAGCCCTGGAGCCAAACTACACCAAGGAGTGGACTTCTCTTTAGACAAAAGGCAGCCTTTTTAAAATTTATTTATTTTTAGAAAGCTTTTATTTAATGAATACAAATTTCATAGGTACAGCTTTAGGAATATAGCGGTTCTTCCCCCTATACCCACACTTTCCCCAACTCCCATCCCACCTCCTACTCCCTCTCTCATCCAATCCTTCATTAAGATTCATTTTCAATTATCTTTATATACAGAAGACCGACGACTCTATACTAAGATTTTAATAATTTTCACCCACACAGACACACAAAGTATAAAGTACTGTTTGAGGACAAGTTTTACTGTTAATTGTGATAGTACAATGCATTATAGACAGATGTCCTACATGGGGAGCAAGTGCACAGTGACCCCTATTGTTAAATAGCAATTTAACAATTGACACTCTTATTTATGACGTCAGTGATCACCCAAGGCTCTTGTCATGAGCTATGGAAGCCTCTTGAGTGCACAAACTCAAGTATTTAGACAGGGCCATAAGCAAAGTAGAAGGTCTCTCCTCCCTTCAAAGAAAAGTAGATCCTTCTTTTTTTTGTGACAGGCAGATTTAGACAGTGAGAGAGAGAGAGAGAGAGAAAGGTCTTCCTTTCTGTTAGTTCACTCCCAAAATGGCTGCTATGGCTGGAGCTATGCCAATCTGAAGCCAGGAGCCAGGTGCTTCCTCCTGGTCTCCCATGCAGGTGCAGGGCCCAAGTACTTGGGCCATCCTCCACTGCCTTCCTGGGCCACAGCAGAGAGCTGGACTGGAAGAGGAGCAATTAGGACAAGAACCTGGGGTGCCAGCACCATAGGTGGAGGATTAGCCAAGTAAGCTGTGGCACTGGCTAAGTACCTTCTTTGATGACCACTTCTTTCTGCTGGAGTATCATCTACCAAGGTCCTTCATGTAGGACATTTTTTGCCACAGTGTCTTGGCTTTCCATGCCTGAAATGCTCTCATGGCTTTTCAGCCAGACCAGGAAGACTTGAGGGCTGATTCTGAGGTCAGAATGCTGTTTAGGTCATTTTTCATTCTATGAGTCTACTGTGTGGCCTGCCTCCCATGTTGGATCATTCTCTCCTTTTTAATTCTATCTAAAAGGCAGCATTTTAAGCCCAATAAACAGGTCATTGGCTGAGGGTTACAGGTGGGGTTGTAACTTCTAGGGGAGGCAGCCCCATGCTTAGAGCATTTTTCTGGGCAAGGGAGAGCTGTGTGTCACAGCAACTGGGGGTGGGCACACCAGGCTTGGTAAAGGGAACCTGGGCAGGGAAGCAATGCTTTCTTTAAACAACACACACACACACACACACACACACATACTACACAGAAGTACACACACAGCATATGCTCCTGAATCTGCTCCAAAGAAAAAGTTTTGACTCCTTACCACTCCAGTAGGGGAGAAAGTTCACCACTTTAAATGAGAAACCCATATAAGCAAGTAGTAGACACTATGTTCAAACAGTTAACATTTCAAAATGTTAGAAAAGTTAAGCTGATTAGATAAAAAGCATCATCATCCAGATGGAAATCAAGAATTTAAAGCACACTGATAAATCTCTATGAATAAAGAAAGAGTTGCAAAACTGAAGTTACATTTTATAAGTACATGCAAAAAAATAGTGGTACTAGCTCATTATCAGACCCAATATACCCTGGGAGCTTAATAAAATTCTATTTGACTGAACGAAATTGAAGTTAATATCTCCCATCCAAACATCATACACCAGATGTTAACATTTTAAGTTTTTATAAAAATACTTTAAAAGTTCAACAAAATAAGCAAACCAAGTGTGGGAGTAACAGTCTTCGCGGATCAACCACCAACCCCCTACCACTCCCAATCAAATTCTCCCCCAAGGATTCCATAAGGATCTCTTTACAGTTACATAGCACTCCAGCTTAGAGGATCTAAGTCATGAAGATTAAAAACCACCTGACTATCTTGAAATTGATGCTTCCCAAACATATGATACCAGCTCCTTTAAGTGAACTATCAACATGCTCTTATGGGATGAATTGTAATGTCCACGCTTTCATATATTGAAGTCCTCATCCCCAGTGGCTCAGAATTTTTTTTAATTTTATTTAAGTTAGGCAAGTTTTATATATTTCATATAAACAAATTTAAGAACTTCCCCCCCACTCTCCCTCCCACCCACACTCCGACCCTTCCTCCTCCTCCTTCTCAGATTCCCATTTGTAATTTTTACATATGCTTAATGATTATATAGTTAACCCTACTCTAAGTAAAGGAGTTCAACAAATAGTATGAAGAGAAAGAGAACGAAACAAAACATTGTCCTCAATGGAAGAGACTAGAGCTATAAACAATCATCTATTCCCAAAATGTCTATTTCACTCCAATACATTGACCTTACTTGGAAATAGGGTCTTCAGAGAGGTAATTAAGTTAAAATGAGTTCACTAGGCTAGGCCCTTGTCTAATATAACCAGTGTCGTCATAATTAGGGGAGGAAGCAGGCCTTTGGTTAAGACACCACGTCCCACAGGGCAGCATCTAGGTGTGATTCCCATGTCCAGCTCCCAACCTCTGACTGCAACTTCCCACCACTGCACACTCGGAGAGATGATGTGATTGGGTCCCTACCACCCATGTGGGAGACCTAGATTCTGTTCCTGGCTCCTGACCTTTTCCCAGTCCAGTCCTAGCCACTCAGGCAACTGGGGAGTCAACAAGCAGATAGTGAGCTCCCTGTCTCTCTCTCAAATAAATAAGTACTTTTAAAAAAGTGGGGGGGGGGTTTGGACACAGAGACATACAAAGGGCAATGTGAAGACAGTGGGAGCAGGGTGTCATCTACAAACACAGGACAGGGTCCTAAACAGACCTTTCTATTGCAGCCCTCTGCAGGAACCAATTCTGCCTGCACGTTGAGTTTGGACCTCCAGTCTCCAGAATTGTGAGACAGTGGATCTCTGTTCTTTAAGCCACACAGCCCATGGCACACGGCTGTGGCAGAGCCAGAAAATGAATGCCAAGCTCCATGCTTGGAGGAACACTCAGGAGGCCAGCCTATCTGACAAAGTAAGACTTGCTGTCTCCCTATTTGATTTCAAAGTGCAATAAGTGAAGTCATTATTTAACAATAAATCATTTATGAACAAGAGCCTGAGATCACCAGAACACTATGGAAGAAGAAGGGTAGGTAGAAACAGAATTATAATTTGAGCTGGCACTGCGGCTCAATAGGCTAATCCTCTGCATTGCAGCGCCGGCACACCGGGTTCTAGTCCCGGTCGGGGCACCAGGTTCTGTCCCGGTTGCTCCTCTTCCAGGCCAGCTCTCTGCTGTGGCCAGGGAGTGCATTTGAGGATGGCCCAAGTGCTTGGGCCCTGCACGCCATGGGAGACCAGGAGAAGCATCTGGCTCCTGACTTCGGATCAGCACAGTGCACCTGCCGCAGCACGCCGGCCACAGCGGCCATTGGAGGGTGAACCAACAGTAAAGGAAGACCTTTCTCTCTGTCTCTCTCTCTCTCACTGTCCACTCTGCCTATCAAAAAACAAAAAAAGAATTATAATTTGAAACGTCAGTGCTCTATGTGAAAACTCAGGATCCAGACTTAATGAAGAAAGTATGGAGCTGTTTAGTTTAATAGATTAGGCAAAAATAACAGACATGCGGGATCTCAGAAGGAATATATTTTTCCAGTGAATAGGGGTCATTGAAAATATCAATCGAATAGGACACAAAAAGTTTCTTTATATGAAGACAAAGAGAAAAGAGATTCTGCTACCAGAGTCCCAAATTATAAAAGGGATGCAACTTAAAATAAATATCAGGGACAGTGCTGTGGCATGAGAGACAAGCCACCCTTACAGGTACCGATTCAAGTCCCAGCTGCTCCACTTCCAATCCATCTCCCTGTTAATGGCCTAGGAAAGTAGTGGAAGATGACCCAAGTGCTTGGAATCCTTCACCCACGTGAGAGACCTGGAAGAAGCTCCTGGCTTCAGATCGGCCCAGCTCCGGCCATTGCGACCATTTGGGGAATGAATCAGTGAATGGAAGATCTCACTCTCTGTCTCTTTCTCTCTCTGTAACTCTGCCTTTCATATAAATATATAAATCTTTAGCAAAACAAAGAATAATATCAGAATCTATTAAATTCTTAGACTAATCTGTTCAAGAGTAACCTATACCAGAGGGGAACTCTACACCTAATCTCAATATATTATTTGTAAAAATTATTTATTTGAGGCTGGCGCCGTGGCTCACTAGGCTAATCCTCTGCCTTGCGTCGCCAGCACACTGGGTTCTAGTCCTGGTCGGGGCACCAGATTCTGTCCTGGTTGCTCCTCTTCCAGGCCAGCTCTCTGCTGTGGCCAGGGAGTGCAGTGGAGGATGGCCCAAGTGCTTGGGCCCTGTACCCCATGGGAGACCAGGATAAGCACCTGGCTCCTGCCATTGGATCAGCGCGGTGCGCCGGCCGCAGCGCACCGGCCGCGGTGGCCATTGGAGGGTGAACCAATGGCAAAGGAAGACCTTTCTCTCTGTCTCTCTCTCTCTCACTATCCACTCTGCCTGTCAAAAAAAAATTAAAAAAAAGAAATTCTCAGCACAAAAAAATTATTTATTTGAAAGACAGAGACAGAACCACTAAATTCTTAAAACTATATTTATATTATATAATGCATAAATATGATCAATATATACAGTTGCAAATAGAGCTTACACATAATTATGCAAGCAAATGCATCAAAATAATTGTGCTTGTCTTTGAGTTGTGGAATTTAACCATGTTTTTTTCTTATTTTGTGAATTTTCTTTAGTAAAAGGCAAAAGATTTATATGATCTGAAGAGAAACCAGAATATTATTTTGTGAATTTTCTAAAGAATCTGCTTTTTAAAAAGAAAGACTGGCACTGTGAGGAAGTAAATAACAGGAAGTTCTTTTGACCTTTAATAATTTAACTGACACATGATAATTGTTCATATTCATGGGGTACAGTGCAACATGTTATTACATGTATAAAGTGTACTCATCAGATCAGCAAGATTAGTATACCCAGCACCTCAGTTATCATTTCATGTACTGGGACTATTTAAAACTCTATTACGTATTTTGAAATATGGAATTACTTGTTACCAACCACAGTTATCAACTGTGCTATAGAGCATTAGATATTATGCCTCCTGGGACCAGCTTCATGGCTCAGCAGGTTAACCCACTGCCTGCAAAGCCAGCACTTCTTAAGGGCACTGGTTCAAGCCCCAACTGCCCCATGTCCAATGCAGCTCTCAGCTAATGCACCTGGGAAGGCAGTGGAATATGGCCCAAGTATTTGGGGCCTTGCACCCAGATGGGAGACCTGGAAAAAGCTCTGGCCCAGCCCTAGCCATTGTGGTCATTTGGGAGTGAACCACCAGATGGAAGATTTTCTCTCTCTCTCTAATTTTGTCTTTCAAATAAAATCTCTTAAATGAAAAAGCTATTCCTCCCCCCTAACTGCATTAACCACCCCGCTGCATTTCCCCTCCCCTGCACACTCCCCAGGTCTGGTAACTACTGTTTGATTCTCTACTTTGAGATCACCATACTAGTTTTCATATATAAATGAGAACACACAGCATTTGCCCTCCTGTCCAAAATTAAATGGCTGAATTTGTAAAAATATGAAACCTGAGGTCAGCGCTATGCTGCAGTGGGTTAAGCCACTGCCTGCAGCTCCAGCATCCCATAGGACGGTTGGTTTCAGTCCCAGCTTCTCCACTTCAGATCTACCTCCCTGCTAATGCACTGGGAAAGCAGCAAAAGATAGCCCAAGTTACTGGGCTCCTAAACCCACATGGGAGACCTGGAGGGAGTTCTTGAACCCTGGTTTCAACCTGGCCCAGCTGTGGCCGTTTCCACCACTTGGGGAGTGAACTGGCATGTGCAAGATCCCTCCCCCCCCCCGCTGGCAACAGTCACCCCAGTGATTCCACCTTGAGCGAAACCCTAACAGGTGATCAGAGACTGATTATAGTAAAAGAGCCAATAGAATTAAGAAGATAAATTAAAAAGGAAGAAAAGAAAGACACATGGTCATGGTGAATTTACCAATCATTGCATCAAACGTTCACTTTTTAAAAAAAACTGAAAAAGACAGCAAATTTCTGAAGTAGTTTTATAAATTAAATATGGATTTGTTTCCCAAACCTAGAGCCAATATTAAAAAAGAAAATGTTAACTATCAATACGAACGCAAAAGAAGAAAAAGAGAAAGGAGATGGGGCAATGAAGAATTGGGAGGAGAAAGAGGCAGGGAATTGAGGAATGAAAAGTGAAATTAAAAATACCTAAATATAAATGATAACAGGCCACCAAGTGAGGTTTACTCCAGGAATGCAAGATTGATACAGCCCGGAAAACATTAACTAGACAGAGCAAAGTCCATATAATTGTATGAACAAGTACACAAAAAGTATTTGATTCAATAATTATTTTCTTGATTAAAACTCTATGGGTTCTTCTTTCTATGTAAAACCAGTGGGTCGGTGATGAGCAGCAATCACCATCTTTCGTTTGAGTCTCGCAACCGTGAGATCAACCCCATGCACCGCTCTGAGACCTGGAAAAAAAAAAAAACAGTAGTAACTATCACACCTAGCACAGAACATTAGAAATAGTCAGCCTAAGAATAGGAATATAGGCCGGCATTGTGGTGCAGTGGGTTAAGCTGCCATCTGCAGGGCTGGCATCCCATATGGGCAATGTTTCAAGTCCCGGTTGTTCCACTTCCAATCCAGCTCCCTGCTAATGTACCTGGGAAAGCAGTGGAGGATGGCAGAAGTACTTCGGTCCCTGCACCCATATAGGAGACCCAGAAGAAACTGGGCTCCTGGCTTCAGCATGACCCAGACCTAGCCATTGTGGCCATTTGGGGAGTGAACCAGTGTATGGGAGAGCTCTCACCCTCTCCCTCTCCCTCTCCCTCTCCCTCTCCCTCTCCCTCTCCCTCTCCCTCTCCTTCTCCCTCTCTCTCTGCCTCTCTGTAATCTGCCTTTCATATAAATAAATAAAGCTTCAAAAAAGTAAAAACATAAATATATCAAATTACCATTTGTCATTAAATCTGCTTAATATTCTACAGAAAACTCAATTATTTAAAATAAAATCAAATACAGAAGGAAAAATAAAACATATTTTACAAAATATTATAAATTCATTTAATAGAGAAGCAGGTGATAGAGAAGATTCATTGAATTGTCACATAAAGTGATGTATTGTAAAAACAACCAATGAGGGGCCGGCGCTGTGGTGGAGCAGGTAAAGCCACTGCCTGTAGTGCTGGCATCCCATATGGGCACCGGTTCATGTCCTGGCTGCTCCACTCCCAATCCAGCTCTCTGCTATGGCCCGGGAAAGCAGTAGAAGTTGGCACATGCTCCGTGCACCTGCATGGGAGACCGGGAAGAGGCTCCTGGCTCCTTGCTTTGGATCAGCACAGCTCCAGCCATTGTGGCCAATTGGGGAGTGAACCAGAGGATGGAAGACTGATCTCTCTCTCTCTCTCTCTCTCTCTCTCTCTCTCTCTCTCTCTGCCTCTCCTTCTCTCTGTGTGTAACTCTTTCAAATAAATAAATAAATATTTTAAAAAACAACCAATGAAATGAAGTCAGTACTTGTTCTAGAAACCAGCAAACAACAATAATCAAAAGGAATACAAATAAGGAAAGGAGCCACTGTTTAATTAATATTATTAGGATCAGTATCTGTCAATATCAATAATTATGTAAATTACTACCTTATATCATAAAATGAAAACTATCTTAAGAGCTAGAAGCTATCAAAGATTATTACAGCCATGGTGGATTGACAATCACAGTTGGTAATTAAAGATAAGATATAAAAAGAGATAAATAAGGAGCATAAGAAAATACAGTCAGACAATACACAGGTTTACTATTGAGGGAACTCAAAATGTAAATTAACCTGTCAATGTCAATTAAAATGAAGACTAGACCCAAAAAATCTTTGCACAGATGGAGCCAGTTCAGCCTTATCATCACATTAGCCTTGCTTGATTTGCTAAAAGAAGCCAAACTTAATTGGAATACCTGTATCAAAGAAAAGCAGAACTCAAGATCAGCCAATCAGATACAGCCAATAAAACTGTATAACTAGGGACATTGCAGCAGGATAGATGAAATAAGACAACTTTATAACTGTAACCGACCAAGTCCTTTCCTTGCTCAACTCCTGAATTTCCAGGAATGTGTGTCCTTCGGTTTCTTCAAGGGAGCCTGATGCCTCTCATTTGTTGCTCCCATAATGTGAATTACTATTTGCTCAAATAAACATTATGATGTGAACAGGATTTGCCTCCTCAAACATTTGTAGACATTTCCACCCCCAAAGTCTTAGATGAATAGGAAATGGATAAATGTTGGTGATTGATGGATTAAAGGTGGAGGCTTGATCCAATTGTGGCATCTGATGGTGAGGGCCTTTGGGAAGTGATTGGATTGGGTAGGATAGAGCTCATGATCTCACCATGGTATGTTCTCCCTGTCTCTACTTCCTGGGTTGCCATGGGATCCTGTCTCCGCATGTGCTTTGCCATGGCCAGCCATGGTCAGACGTCAGACTAATGAGATTGCCCAATCTTTTTTTTTTAATATTTTTTAAAATTTATTTGACAGAGTTATAGACAGTGAGAGAGGTTGGTTTACCCCCACTAATGGCTGATCTGAAGCCAGGAGCCGGGTGCTTCCTCCTGGTCTCCCATGCGGGTGCAGAACCCAAGCACTTGGGCCATCCTCCACTGCCCTCCCGGGCCACAGCAGAGAGCTGGCCTGGAAGAGGAGCAACTGGGACTAGAACCCGGTGCCCATATGGGATGCTGGCACCGCAGGTGGAGGATTAACCAAGTGAGCCATGGTGCCAGCCTCCAGGTTGCCCAATCTTAGACTATAAACCTACAAAACTATGAGCCAAACTGAATCTGCTTTCTTCCCCAGCAGTTCTTCTGAGGTATTTCAGTTTTTCAGCTAAAGAAATGAAAGGCTGACTAGTACATACGCCCTTTACAATTCTATTATGTTTCAGTTTACCTTTTAACACACTAAAATCGATTTATGCTATGAAGATTCAGTATGTTGGGACTGTACACCAGTAAGTGTGCTAACAATAGTTGGTAAGCTATGAAGTGGTTGTGCCTTCCCAGAAAGCAATCTGACAACATCTGAAAGCATTGCAAAAATGGTTTTTCGTTAGTCTCATTTCCCCAAAACTCTAAATTTTTCAAAAAATGTATACAAGAATAAACAGCAAGAGATCAGAAGCAGCCCAAATGCTCAAGAGTGAGTGCTTAAGCTCCACACCAGGTGGAGCACTCACCTACCCCCCCTGCCCTGTCCAGGGACTGACAACGCTGCTCACCCCCTAACCCACCAGAGAAAACTAAGACTTCCTCCTTTACCCCATTCAGCCCTTGCCCATCTATTAGCTTCCCAACTGGTCTCTGCCTCCATTGCCATCCTCCTCCAACTCATTGTCCATGGTGCTGCCAGGGTGCTAACTCTGAAACCTGAATCTACTCAAAATCCTATAATGCCCAATGCTTTCCACAGTTACTCAGAAAAATAAAACCCAAACAGGAAGGCGTCCAAAACTCTTCAAGATAAGACCCTACCCACCAGCTGTCTTGAACCATCTGGACTGTTTTGAGAGTCTACCATGCTGAATACAGCCCCAACGCCTTCCTCCCATGCCCTCCCTCATCCTCCTGACAAATGCTCCTCATCATCTAACCTGAACTCAAACGTCACATTCTCATAAATTCTTCCTAATATAACAGGGTAGGAAGGCAGGCACTTGGATATGCAAACATATAGGATTTTATTTATATTCTTTCTATTATATTATTCCTGCTAATGATAGGGACAGTGGTGTGGGAACATTCAGGTGTGCCAATTAAAAGTAATTGAGTCTCTTGAGGCTTAAACCTGTTCCTTTCAGGAAGCTAGGGAAGGTTCTTACTCCGTGTAAGACTGAGTTCCATTGCTTCAGAAGACAATTTCTCCTACAAAGGGCTCTGGTGCACCCTTGGGGCTTTCCAGGATGCAAGGAAATCTGTGATTGTGGTAAGGCGATGTGCTTCCTCTTGGTCCTCGGCCCCTTTAACAGCCCTGCACTGGCATTTCTGGGGCTTCGGGATGCTGTCTCTGCCCTGCGCTAGCTGTGGGCACCTCTTGCACTCTCTCAGACCTGTACGTTTGGACCCGTCTTCTGCTAATGCTGTTCTTACTCCACCCATGTCATACTGGATGTGATGATTTACTCTCCAAATAATGCCCAGAGAACTGTGAAACCTGCCCCCATATTCATGTCTGTTGTAAACCCACTTGGACCTTCCCACACAGTTCCCCAGCCCTGGAGAGGGCAGAGACAACACTCACACCTGAACTCTTCCTCTCCTCCTCTCTCCTCAGCACTTTCTCCTAGAGAGCGCCTCCGCATCAGCGCCCCCCAAATGCTGATGTGAATCGAGATCACCCGGGGATCCAGTTCAACTGCAGACATGACCTGAGAGTCCGCTTTGCAATGAAGCTGCACTGGGCAACCTCAGCCAGGTGGGTCAATGACCATTTGTTGAGAAGCAAAGCCGATCAGTCGTCCTCTTTCACTAGGTTGCATGCATGTTCTCTCCTGCACCTCCACTCACTTTACTGGGACAGTAACAGCAGCCAATGTGCAGAGGGAAGAAACAGATGAGCAGGGGGTTGGAGAGGGGGGATACAACAGAAATGCTTCACCCATATTATCTCAATTACACAGACCACCACCACCTTTTCCTCTCCTGCTAGAACCGCCACTGCCCCTTTGGGACCCCTTAAAGATCATACAAATTGTATTCATTGCCCCTGTATTTGATTATATGTGTTTCTCCTAACTATACTATAATTTGCTGGAAAGCATTGAGCGGAATTCCTAAACTGGTGGCGACAGGCTGCATATGGCCCCACAGATGTTTTGTTTTACCCTCACAGTGTTTTTTAAATATATGAATTGCTTGCCAAATGTAAAGCACTGATTCTCAGCTCCAACCACACATTAGAACCACCTGGAAAACATTCCAAACAATGTCAGCGTCTGAGCCCCACCCCCTGAGTGATTCGGCTTTAATCTGTCCCGGAAGGGCCCTAGACATCAGTATTTGTTTTCAATAAACTGTGTTTTAAAACAGCAAACTACAGAACTCCTGCAAAGACACTGCACAGTGCTTCTACCCACCCCACACCCAGGTTCCCTTCCCACTAACATCTAACATTACTCTGGTACATATATCGCAACTAATGAGCCAGTGTGGATATGGCATTACTAACAACAGTCTTGCTTTATTCAGACTTCTTAAGGTTTCTCTGAGTGTTTTTTTCTGTCCCAGGACCCCATGTGACCTGGTCTCCTGCGGCTCCTCCTGGCTGTCAGTTTCTCTGGCTGACTTGGGTTTGGGGAAGTTTGGTCCTGAGGAGTCCTGCTCAGGGATTTGTTTGCTGTTTCGCTTGGGGGGCAGGCATCCACTGTTTGCGTGAGGGGGTGTTGTGGTTTCTTTGTTGTTTTTTCCTTAAGATCCCTTGGTTAGGGACCCATGTTGTGACATAGTAGGGACAGCGGCCGGCCACCTAGGGCCCTGGCATCCCAAAGGGGCACAGGTTCCTCTCCAGATGCCACACTTCGGATCCAGCTCCCTGATGATGCCCCGCGAAAGCAGCAGAAGATGGAAGCCATTGGGCTCCTGCCAACCACGTGGGAGACCTGGAAGATGCTCCTGGCTTTGGATAGGTCCAACTCTATCCTATCAAAAGGGATAGAAACAGAGAGATTGTCCATCCGCTGGTTCATTCCCCAAATGGCTCCAACAGCCTGGGCTACGCTAGTCCAAAGTCAGGAGCCAGGAGCTTCTTCTGGGTCTCCCTTGTGGATACAGAGGCCCAAGCACTTGGGCCATCCTCCACTGCTTTTCCTGGGCATTAGCAAGGAGCTGGATCAGAAGTGGAGCAGCTAGGACTTGAACCAGTGACCATATGGGATGCCGGCACTGCAGGTGGCACCTTTGCCCATTATGCTACATAATATAGCTGCATAGCATTTTGCATAGCATCTTGGATAGTACTTGACACAAAGAAAGCACTTGATAAATATTTATTAAGCAAATATACAAATGAATGGGTTTATTTATTTGAAAGGCAGAGTTACAGAGAGAGGGAGAGACAGAAAGAGATAGAGCTTATATTTGATGGTTCACTCCCCACATGGTGGCTACAGCCAGGGCTGGGCCAGGCTAAAGCCAGGAGCCAGGCACTCAATCTGAGTCTCCAACATGGGTGGGAAGGCCCAAGCACTTAGGCCATTTTTCACTGTTTTCCCAGGCACATTAGCAAGGAGCTGAATTGGAAGTGGAGCAGCCAGGCTTTGAGTAATACCCACTAGGGTGCCAGTGTCACAGGCAGTGGCTTAACCAGCTGTGCCACAACGCTGGCCCCAGAATGAATGGGTTTATAAAGGAATGAATATGTAGTTACTGAAAATGCCAGATTTGTGGACTATATGATCAGGCTAAAATATTGGGGCAAATACCGTAGATTGACTTAATAGACATCATTCTAACTCACTTTCTGTATAACAGAGGGCTGCAAGCTTGGAACAGCATTTCCCAGGCTCCCATGCAGCTGGGCTTCCTCACCCAGGGAACTCCAAGGGAAGTGAGAAACCACATCAGGAGGAAGCCCTGTGTGGCGAAAAGGGTTTTTGCAACAAGCACAGTGATGGAGCCTTTTCTGTATTCTAAGACCAGCAATGTCTTGCCTGCTGTAGAGGCAGTGGCTGCATTCTGGGACCCAGGGACAGCCCTGCACTGAGCAGGCCATTCCTGCTGCACGGTTCTGGGAAGTCATCCCTTGAAGCATACACTCGCCTATTCTTTCAACCTTCCCAGCAGTTTTTCTGTAGATTGACAGGATGGATTCTAATACTTCCCTGTACTTGTGATGAGCAATGTAATAATTGGACAGAAGCTGTTAGTTGCCTGTCTAGTATCAACTCAGTTTTGCAGTTCTATACCTGGGAAGAGTCAATATCTCGTGCTTTTAAACACAGGCTCTAGTTCCATAGTTCCTTGGGGCAAACAATGGCCAAGGAGAGGAAATGCAAGATTTTGGACAGAGCGACTGGAAAGCTCCTTTAAGAGCTCAGCTCAAGGGGCCAATGCTATGGTGTAGCAGGTTAAGCCACCATCTGCAGCACCAGCATCCCATATGGACCCTGGTTCGAGTCCCAGCTACTCCACTTCCTATTCTGCTCTCTGCTATGGCCAAGGAAAGCAGCAGAGATGGCCCAAGTGCTTGGGCCCTGCACTCACATGGGAGACTGGGATGAATCTCCTGGCTCCTGGCTTCAGCCTGGCCCAATCCTGGCCATTGAGGCCTTTTGAGAGTGAAGAAGCAGATGGAATATCTCTCTCTCTCTCTCTCTCTGTCTGTCTCTCTAATTCTGACTTTCAAATAAGTAAATAAATAAATCTTTAAAGGGGGGGGGCTGCTCAGCCAGCAAATGCTCATTCCACCTCCTCTTCCAGCTCAGGTGTAATATTTTTGGCTTTAAAGATGTCTTGTAAAGATGGACGCCACTTGGTAGAGATGGCAGAGAAGAAAAACCAGGAGACCAGCCACTGATGCCCTGGTGGCACTATTTTACTAGCCCTTGGTACCTTTGTACTTCTGGCCATGTGAGAAAAAGAATAAGGTTATTTTGTTTTACCTACTCTCATTTAGTGGTGGGGGGTTTCAGTTCTTAAGAATTTAAAGCAGTCCTTTTGTATAAAAATGATTGATTTATTTGAAAGGCAGAGTTAGAGACAAGGACAGAGACACAGAGAGAAATACAGAGACAGAGAGAGATCTTCCATCTGCTGGTTCATTCCCCAAATGGCCACAACAGCCACAGCTGGGCCAGGCTGAAGCCAGGAGCCCAGAACTCCATCCTAGTCTCCTATGTGGGTGATAGGGGCCCACTTGGACCATCTTCTGCTACTTTCTCGGGTGCTGGGAGCTGTATCAGAAGTGGAGCATCTGGGACTCAAAGCAGCTCTCTGATATGGGATACTGGCATCTCAGGTGGTGGTTTAACCCACTACACCACAACACCAGCCCCATAAGGCAGTATTTTAATAATATGCATATATATGCAGCAGCTCCAGCAAAAAGGGGCACCAGCAATGCTGGCTGGCTTTTTCCCTGCCCAGTATAAGCTCCTCTGAGCCATCAGAAGTATCTCCCTGCACCTTCATAGCTGATTGAAGGTCTCTGGCCTGCCCAGGCTAGGAAAGTGAGTGGTATCCCTAATATCAGACAGAGAGTTTAAATCAGCCCCTTTGTGTACACAGCAATCCAGACGGTGCCCTTGGGACAGACTGGGGAAGGGAAATTGATCAAGATTCTGATTCCTGGCACATGAAAGAGTTATCTGTACCCCCATGTTCATTGCAGCACAATTCATAATAGCTAAGATATAGGTCAACCCAGTCCATCAACTGTTGACTGGATAAAGAAATTATGGCATATATACATGATGGAGTACTACTCAGCTGTACAAAATGGATGCAACTGGAAATTATTATACTTAGTGAAATAAGCCAGTCCCAAAAAAACAGATATCATATGTTCTCCCTGATCCGAGGTAACTAATAGAGTTCCTGAAATGTAATATATTGGAGTCAAATGGACATTTTGAAATTTGATGATTGTTTACAGCCTTTGTCTCTTCTGTTAAGGAATATTTTTTTTCTTTGTACTATTTGTTGAACAGTTTTCCTTACAGTAGGGTTAACTTTATGATAATTAAGTAAACTGAAAGTAGATCTTTGAAAAATTAAGAGTGGGAATGGGAGAGGGAGGAAGAAGAAAAGTCGGAGCATGGATGTGCGGGAGGGAGAGTTGGGTGGGAGGTATCACTATGCTCTTAAATCTGTATATATGAAATACATGAAACTTGTATAACTTAAATTTTAAAAAATAAAATAAATTCTTTATGTAGTTAAAAAATTCTGACTTCCAAATAAGAGTGAAAATGGAATTAAAGCACAGGTTTATTTTTATGCAAAAAATTGCAGTTTTTGATAATGTATGTTTTCCATCAATGTTCAAGACCTCCTGTACATTGCATCCTAAATATTTATTGAGTGTCTACTGTGGGCCATGCATTGGCTAGGTACTAGGGGCAGCAGTGAGTGAAAGAACACATGCCTGCCTTTATAGGGCTGGAACAGAGCCTCTCGTTGTAAATTATGACTTGCGTTCAGAATCAGCAAAGCGGAAGTGATTTCAGAGGGAAGTGGGGATGGAATGTGCCCCCTGAACTCAGCGAGTGAAGGTACAGCTACCTAAACAGAGCTCTGTACCATTCGTGGTGTGGTTTCACTCCCAGACCAGCTGCCCTGCTAATCTGCATTCCTCATGGGGGTCCCAGCTGCACCCAGGGCTCACCCCTCACCCTGTCCCTTGTTACTCTGTACATACAGCTAGGAGCTTTACCCTCACACTCGGGATAGAAAAGAGTGAGCTGAGGGGCACTGAGCTCAGAGAAGGAGAAGGGGAGTTTAGTTAAATATGAGGGTACTTCTGAAAGTTCATGAAAAATGGAATTGAAAGATAAGGGGTTTTTGGTGCACAAAAAAATTGAAATCTATAAATTGAAATCTAAGGTCTTCCAAGAGTTCATGAAAATACGTGTCGTGAAATAACTATGCATTGATTTAAAAAGTTTTTGCCACAAAATTCACCTATCTTTTAAGTCCATTTTCCATGAACTTTTTGAAGCCCATATCAATAAAATCTTGATTTTTCTTTTTTAGGGATAGAAGTCTAGTAGAATGTGTACACTGATCGCAACAACTCTTTGTGCATTCATTCATTTTATATGAATATGAACTATAGCAATGTGCTAAGCACTTGATCTTACTCGGTTTACAAAGAAACCCTAGGAGAAAGGTACTATGATCTTCATGCTACAAATGACAATACTGGTGTTTGGAGACGTGAACTATCTTGATGGTTATCATAAGAAATCAAACTAGGCTCAAATAATGCTATGACTACATTCTTTCTACTTCGTTAAAGACATCCTGTCCTAGAGAACACTGCTAGTCTTTCTCCTACCAACCTTGCACATTCAAAACCCATCCACAGCAGTCACCCACAAACACTGCTGCTAAAGGAACCCATCCAGCTTGGAGGAGGGCCTGGAAGCTGCATAAATATAGGAATTCTGCACTTTTCAGTAAATCTCCCTAAAGAGCATATTCAGCCATAAGAAATACTTGATGGTGCAATATTTGCCTTCAAGGCTGGCATTGTGGCATGCTGGCATCCCATATGGACACCAGTTCGAGTCCCACCTGCTCCACTTCCAATCCAGTTCTCTGCTAGTGGCCTGGGAAAGCAACAGAGGATGGCCCAAGTGTTTGGGCCTCTGTACCCACGTGGGAGATGCAGAAGAAGCTCCTGGCTTCTGGTTTCAAATAGACCCAGCTCCAGTCATTGCAGCCATTTGGAGAATGAACTAGCAGAGAGCAGTCTCTCTCTGTCTCTCTGTCTCTCTGTCTCTCTCTCTCTCTAACTCTTCAAATAAATAAAATAAATCTTTAAAAAAAAAGAATATTTGCCTTCACATATCCTGTCATTTTCATGGCCTATTCTTTCTGTAGAGAGGGGCTTGGTGCCAATTACTTACTTTCCTGAAGAGAGAAAGACCTCTTGCCATGTTCACCTGCTCAGTCCGATGTCTCAGTGATCTTCAGCAATACCCACCAGTTCATGAAGATGCATAGGTGAGGGGAAATTGGAGAACAGCACTGGCCAGATTTTTTTTTTCCAGACCACTGAGTTCTCTTAGAACTAGCATGAGGAAGAAGAGTGGTGCATCATGTGGTCAGTAGGGGTGTACGCTGGTCAGCCACTGTTGCCCTCCCCAGGCTGAGGCCACAGACTCCCCCAGAGATGATAAGTCTCCCTCTGCACACCACAAACAACACTTGACACCCACACTTGCCACACTAGTGGAGCATCTTTGGTGTATACGTTTGCCGCCTTAGTATGAAGAAGGCTGACTTTTCATCTATGTTTCTATGTCGAAACTCTGAATGTGGGTGGCAAAAGACATGAAAACTAATTCAAACTGGCTTACGCCAAGAGGGGGAAAAAAGAAATCTATTGGCTTATATAATTGAAAAAGTTCAGGGCTAGTGACAGATTGATCCAGCCTGGATTTGGCAGCACTAATACTTTCAGAATTCCGTTTTTCTCCATATTAGCTCTGCCACTGACATTATGGGCTTTATTTTTGGCGCTGTGGTCTGGCATCTGGCTTATCCCATCCTTTGTGTGAGTAATCTGGAACTTCCCACTTACATCCTGGGTTCATTCCGATTGGAGGAAACTGAGTAACTGGTTACCTGTCAATCACTGGTTAAATTCAGAGTGGTGATTGGGTCCCTTAGATCTGTCCTGGAGCTGAGGGTAGAGTGAATGGTCAACAACCAAAACTGCACATGGTCCTACAGTATCCCCACTCCCTAATCCTGTGCCTGGCGCATAGTAGGAGCTCTTCTTGAGGAACTGCTGCCTGGTGCAGGCTGGGTTTGGAGCAGTGCTCTGCCACAGCATTCTCGTGTTCACGAGTGATGCCCATCCTGGTTTTCTCCTCCCTGGGGCTTCCCCTCTCTGTGTTTCTTCCGTAGCCTGGTAACCTGTACTTGATTTGGGGTGACATCCTCTGTTTCATACATGTCTTCTATTTTCCAGTCACGCTTTGTCTATCTGCCTTCAACAAGGTCAGTGGCTTGAGAAGGCAAGACCACGGTTTCCTTCCTCGCTGGTCTGCAGGCTCAACTGGACCTGCATTGTGGTGGTGCGATTCGAGAAGGTCTGGGAGCATTGCTACCCCAGGATGAAAGACAGAAAGTCAAGGAATGCCACTTCTGAAATCTTATCCATCAGATCCCCCATCCCATGGCCTCTTTCCAAGCCGTCCATGACCTCTTTTCCACAGTTTATCTGCCTGGTATCTTGGGAATAAATCTAGTGGCCATTCAGCATGGCAGCAGTGAGTGTCTAAACAGTTACAGCTGCCCTGGGAAATTTTCCATCTCACAGGATTTTACCAACTGACCCAGGGAGCAGTGTGCCCTTGAAACAATAAATCAATAGCTGAACCCTGTAGCACATCAATGAGAAGATGCACTAACTTCCAGGCTGCTATGATCCCAAAAGAGCTTGGCATTGGCTGAACCTTTTATTGTAAAATTTATATACTAAGATAGCATAAGAAAATACTAGCAACCCTGTTTGCCAACAATAATAATACATTTTTCTTATCCTGATTAAATCAATGTCCTCATTTCTTTTGTGTTTTTAAATTTTTACTTAAGTTATAAAAGTTTCATGTATTCCATATATATAGATTTAGGAACATAGCGATACTTCCCACCCAACCTTCCCTCCTGCCCACGCTCCAACCCTTCCTCCTCCTCCCTCTCACATTCCCACTCAAGTTTTACAAAGATCTATTTTCAGTTTACATACTGATCATATAGTTAACGCCACACTAAGTAAGAAAGTTCAACAAATAGTATTTAAAATAAAAAGAAACACAGTTCCTCAACAGAAAAGACAAGAGCTGTAAACAATCATCAAATCTGAAAATATCTATTTCACTCCAATGCATTACCTTTCAGGTACTCTGTTAGTTACATCGCGCTAGCAATGCCCTCATTTTTAAAAAATTGCATTTTAGATAAAAGGAACTGAACTTGATAAGAAAAAGTGTGCTCCACAAGATTAAGCATACAATTTCCTATTCACATAATCCATATGCTTTTTGAAAAACATTGAAATTTAAGCCATTAAATTTAGATGTGTATTTGAGTTCAGGCTTCATAGATAGGCCTTGGGGTAACTAATAAACCTTTGATTTCCTATGCATTCCAAATATGAACTGTAAAAAGAGAATGGGAGAGTATTCACTCCAAAGAGGGAACTTGGACTCCTGAGACTTTGTCTTGGGATACTGCTTCATTATACTTCAGTTTGAGGAAAGTGAAAGTAAAACTCAACATGGCTTACAATCAGAGGTGTAGCCCAGCTCGTGCACTGCATTTCTTCATGGCATTTTGTAATCCTTATCTTCATGATCTTTATAACAACAAGGAGAGTTGAGTAGGCGGCTCAATGACTCCATTTTACAGATAAAGAAATTGAGGCACAAAATAATTGCATTTCTCAAAGTCACGTATGTCAGAGATAAAGCTGGGAATGCAATCCAATCCCTTAATTATCAGTTAGTCCAGACCTTCACCAACTCATATTTTCAGAAGCTAAGACACACCCAGCTTGCTTATGAATCTTTATTCTCCATGTTGTTATCCTCTCTGTCTGCCTTAAAATCTTGTTCTTGTTTTCTTCCCACATGTCAATTCTCCTCCTGACATCTGAGGTTTTTTTTTTTTTCCAATCTTACTTACCTCTCAGTATAAATCGATTTCCTGTTTGCACTCCTGAAGCTCATGAATTCATTCATTTCACCAGCGAAAAGACATGAGCCCCCATCCTTGAAGCATAGATTATAATGCAGTCAAGTTGTTAAATGGAGCACAAAATGTTACAAAATCAAAATGCAAAGCATACAGGTACCCAGGTTTTATGCTCTCTTCCATTGATTTCCAGGAAGCATGTGTCTGCCTGTCCCTGATGTTACTCTAAATTTGACAAATTTATCTTTGTTCAACCAGTGTTAAATAACTATTCATTTCCCAGGAGAATAACTTGCCTTAGTTGGTATAGGAAAATGTCTTTCCATGCTTCATCATGGATAGGTGACAGAAAAGTTAAATCCCTGGTCTTTAAAGACACTTATGACAAACACTAAGTGAAATGTTTAGAATGCTTCCTATGGCTGGCACTCGTTTCCATGTTCTTTCTTGGTCATTCCTTTTGTTCTTTAACACAGCGTAGCTTCCAAAATTGGAATCTTTTATTTAGCGGTGATTGCCTTGTACAATGTGGAGTCTTCTACGTACTCCCTCTGTGATCAAAAGTGTATTGTTGAAAATTAAATAGAGACAATAAGGAATTAATATTTGATGAGGCCTTTGATAGGCGGGGGAGACGTGTTAGGTGACAGCATGAGCTTCAGAAAGATGAAGAATCAGAATTCAGTTCTTGCACCCTGGGCAAGTTACATGGTACCTGTGCCTGTCCCCTTATCTATAAAACAATGCTAATGATACCCTCTTCCCAACGTACCTGTGAAGCTGAAATGAGAAGCTGTATGCAAAGTGCTTCTTATACTCAAGAATAGCAACTGTTTGGTGGTATATTGACAAAAATAAACACATCAGATGAAGATGGAGTAAGACTCCACTCACTGAAATTGGGGTAGAAGAGCAAGCACAGCACTAAACTTTGCAAAGCATGGAAATAGAAATACATGATGACCTTACAAAGAGGGAACTAGGCACACAGCCTCTGCTGTTCTGAACCATGAGGGCCTTCACTTGCTGTGGAGAGGGTAAGCAGGAGCCCAGGGCAGTCCTCATTGATGCCACAGACCTGAGACTTTACCACTGGACATCCATGGGGTTCTTGCAGGCCCTGGGCCCGGCTTGGGAGATTCCGGGTTACCACACACCACTGTGTTGCCCTGGAGACAGAGCCCAGCTCATGCTGTGCTCTTGCCCACCCAGGATCTTGCAACCTGGAGCCATCTTGAGACTATGAAGCAGCTGCTCCCAGCCACTGAGCAGACCCAGCCCTGGGAGCCAGCCAGGAGGTTCTGTCTATCCTCCCATGGTCCCAGGAAAACCCTGCAGCACAGCCTGAGTGGCTCAGCCTACAGAGAGTCCCAGGGAACCCCCGAGTAGCCCTGCCCATCCTCCTGCTGCCCTGAAAGCATTTGGGTAGCCCCACTCACACACCCTCAGCCCCAGGAAATGGCTGGGCAGAGCTTCCAGAGCACATCAGCCCCCAGAGACCCCAGGAAGTTACCCACACAACTTTCAGACACCAACAGGAAGCCCACCCTGCTTCTGGAATACCTGTGTCCACCTAGGCCCACCAGGGTGACCCCACACTCACAGAACCAGCAGAAGCTGATAGGAGCCCCAACCTGCAGCCAGACACACACCACACACAGAGCTGCCAGTGAGTCTACTGTCTAAGGGAACTGTATTCTAACTGACAATGCATCCCCAACTCCTGCAGTGTAAGTCCCTGAGACACCAGCAGACCTTGCCAACACTGATTACAGCTGAAGAAGCTACTTTCATTAAAGTGCCCAGCAGCAATCAAAGCTCACGTGCATATCCAACACTCTAGGACACATCACCAGCAGAAAGTGTTTTACTGTGAAAGCCACCTATATTTGTCAGTTTTTCATCACTGTAGCAAAATGCTTGAGAAAGATAACTTTATAAAGAGGAAAGGTTTAGTGAGATCATGGTGGGCAGTAGGTGACAAGTAGGAGTATAAAAAGAAGGATCACGTTGTGAACCAGGGAGCAGAGGGAGGGAGTGGATCCAACCAAGGCTTTTATAACTAAACCTCTAATAAAAATCACCTTCCAATTGCATACCCCCAGTGATCTAAGGACTTCTCACTTAGTGCACCTTCTAAAAGCCATAGTTGGATTAAGTTTCCATTCTCTAGTACCATTAATTCATAACCTTGGGAGCATGAGCTGGGGAGCCACATCCTATTCTAACGGTAATACCATGCTATCAAGTTGACAGAAGCAACTGGCCTTCCAGATGCATAAAAGCCAAGGGGGGAGCACAGGAAGAAAAAACAAGCTAACAGGATTCCTCCAAAGGAACAGAATCACTCTCTAGTGACAGAACACAAAGAAATAAAATCAATGCATTGCCTGTGGGATAATTAAAAATAATGACTTTGAAGGAACTTAAAGAAGTATTAAAGATTATAGACAGACAATTCAACATCGGGGGAGGGGAGAAATGCATGATATGAATGAGAAAGAAAGATGGATGTCTTAAAGATGAACTAATCAGAGGGAATGGCGTTGTGGTGTAGCAGGTTAAGCCACCACCTGCAACACTGGCATCCCATATGAGCACCAGCTCGAGTCCCAGCTGCTCTACTTCAGATCCAGCTCCCTGCTAATGTGCCTGGGAAAGCAGCAGAAGATGGCCCAAATGTTTGGGCTCTTATACTCACGTGGGGGATCTGGAAGAGTCACCTGGCTTCAGCCTAGCCCAGTCCCAGCCATTGCAGCTACTAGGAGAGTGAACCAGTGGATGGAAGACTTCTCTCTCTCTCTCTCTCTCCTTTTCAAGTAGATAAAAATAAATAATTTTTAAATATAAAATAAAATATAATTAAGAGCATCAACAAAAGAATTGAGCATGCAGAACAAATAACTTATTGATTCTTTTTTTCTCCTTAGATTTATTTATTTGAAAGAGAGAGAGAGAGAGAGAGAGAGAGAGAGAGAGAGAGATCTCCCATCCACTGTCTCACTTCCCAAACAACCAGATTTGGTGAAGGCCAAAGCCAGGAGACCAGAGCTCCATCTGAGTCTGTTACATGGGTGACTGGGGCCCACGTATTTGGGCCATCTGCTGCTGCTTTCCTAGGCATATTAGCAGAGAGCCAGATCAGAAGCTGGGACTTGAATGGATGCCCCAATATGGTATGTCAGTGTTGCAGATGGCCTACTGGGCCACAATGCCAGGCACAGAATAAAGAATTTCTGGGCTTGAAAACAATACTTTTTACACAATCCAGTCATAATTTAAAAAAGAGAGAGGGGCAAAAGGAAGGAAGGAAGGAAGGAAGGAAGGAAGGAAGGAAGGAAGGAAGGAAGGAAAGGAAGGAAGGAGGAAAGGAAGGAGAGAAGGAAGGAAGGGTAGGTTTTTTTGGTAAACATTTATTTATTTATTTGAAAGTCAGAGTTACACAGAGAGAGAAGGCAGATGGGTGGGGGGGGGGTGTCTTCCATCCATTGGTTTACTCTCCCAATAACCACAATGCACTGATCTGAAGCCAGGAGCCATGAGCTTCATCCAATCTTGCACATGGGTGCAGGAGCCCAAGGACTTGGGACATCTTCCACTGCTTTCCCAGGCCATAGCAGAGAGCTGGATCAGAAGTGGAGCCCCCAGGTTTCCCCAGGTTTCAAACCGGCGCCCATATGAGATGCCTGCACTGCCACAGCACCGGCCCTGCCAGCACTGAAAGAAAGAATTTAAAGAATACCTTCAAGACTTAAGGGAAGTCATTAAACAAGCAAACATTTGCATTATGGGTGTTCTTGAAATAGACAAAACCAAACATGCATAAAAGAAAAACCTATGCAATGAAATAATTACTGAAAGCTTTAAATCTTGAGAAAGATGCAGACCTCCAAGACCTGGAAACTCAAAGAACCCTTAATAGATTTTACCAAAAAAGATCCTCTCTGTGGCATATTATACTCAAGCTGTTAAAAATACAGGAAGAGAGGGAATTCTAAAAACAGCAAGATAAAAGCATCAAATCACTTATAAGAGAATCCCCATTAGCAGATTTCTCATCTGAAACCTTATGGGCCAGGAGAGAATGAAACATTCCAAATTCTGAAAAAAAAATGCCAGCCAAAATATGATACCCAGCAAAACTACCTGTCATAAATGAAGGGAATTAAAGACTTTCCACAACAAGCAGAAACAAAAAGAATTCATCCTCGCCAGATGGGCACCACAAGAAATGCTTAAGGAAGTCCCTACACTGAAGACAAAGGATAACTACTATCATGAAATGCATGAAAGTATAAATCTCAATGCTAGGGAAGATACAAAAAAGAGGAGAAGAAAAATATATTCATTTTATGTTTTTACTTTTTTCTGGATTTGATTTGCTACATATTTAGTTAAGGGTTTTCAACTCTGTTAATCAGAACTATTCAGAGATACCTTCCATCCACTGGTTCACTCCTCAGATGGCTGCAAAGCTGGGGCCGCACCAGACAGGAGCCAGGAGCTTCTTCTGAGTCTCCCACATGAGTACAGGGGCCTAAGTACTTGGGCCATCCTCCAGTGCTTTCGCAGGCACATTAGCAGGGAGCTGGAGCAGAAGTGGAACAACCAGGATTCAAACTGGTGCCTAAATGGGATGCCGGTGTCACCAACAGTGACTTAACCCACTATACCACAACTCTGGCCCCATTCATTGAGTTTTGACATGGTGATGATGGCCTCATAAAATGAGTTTAAAAGCATTTGATCATTCTCTATTTTCTGAAAGAACATTATTGTGTTACTATTTCGTCTTTAAATGTTGAATAGAATTCACCAGTGAAACTAAGCTTTCAGTTATCTCTGGAAGAAAATTTTAAAAATGATTTTAATTTCTTACACATGTATGAGGACATTCAAAATTTTTTATTCTTTTCATGTCAGTTTTTTTTAATTTGTGGTTTTGGAGAAATATGTACATTTAACATGAATTGACAAAACATGGAACATATTTTTGAAAGATTTTTTGTTTACTAGAGAGGTAGAATTACAGACAGAAAGAGGGAGAGACAGAGAAAAGTTCTTCCATCCATTCATTCACTCTCCACATGGCCACAATGGCTGTAGCTGGACTGATCCGAAGCCAGGAGCCAGGAGCTTCTTCCGGGTCTCCCATGTGGGTACCAGGTCCCAAGCACATAGGTCATCTTCCACTGCTTTCCCAGGCCATAAGCAGAGAGCTGGATCAGAAGTAGAGCAGCCAGAACATCAACCAGCACCCATATGGGACGCCAGCACTACAGGTGGAGGCTTAGCCTACTACAGGCCCCGGAGCATAATATTTTTTAACATCCTTTGACACAAATGAAAATAGAGCTACTTTGTGATCCAGCAATCTCACTATTTGTGTACATAGCTGAAGGAAATGAAACAATCTGTCAAATAGACACTGCATCTCCTGGTTATTGCAGCATTACATAAAATAACAGATATAGAGTCAACTTACCTGTCCATCAGCAGATGAATGGATAAAGAAAATATAGCATATATACAGAATGGAATGAATACACCTTGACCTTAAGAATGCTGAAATCTTGTCAGGTGCAGCAACCTGGATGAACCTAAAGGATGTTGTGTCCAGTGAAATAAGCCAGGCACAGAAAGACAAACACTGCATGATCTCACTCCTATTTGTAGTCTAAAGAAGTTTTTTTTTTTTTTTTTTGACAGGCAGAGTGGACAGTGTGAGAGAGAGACAGAGAGAAAGGTCTTCCTTTGCCGTTGGTTCACCCTCCATTGGCCGGCGCGCTGCAGCCGGTGCACCTCGCTCATCCAATGGCAGGAGCCAGGTGCCAGGTGCTTTTCCTGGTCTCCCATGGGCTGCAGGGCCCAAGCACTCCCGGGCCACAGCAGAGAGCTGGCCTGGAAGAGGGGCAACCGGGACAGAATCCGGTGCCCCGACCGGGACTAGAACCTGGTGTGCTGGTGCCGCAAGGCGGAGGATTAGACTGTTGAGCCATGGCGCCGGCCCGCAGTCTAAAGAAGTTGATCTCCTAGAAGTGGAGGCTACAATAATGGTCACCAGAAGGAAGGGGAGGCAGAGGGTTCAATGTCGAAGTTAGATAGGAGGAAAAAGCTCTGATGATCTCCTGTATACCAGGATGACTACAGTAAACAAAAACATTTTGCATACTTCACAGTAGCTAGAAGGGGTGACATTTTTTATAAATACATATTTATTAATTTGAAAGGCAGAGTTACAGAGAGGCAGAGGCAGAGAGAGAGAAAGAAGTCTTCCATCCAATGCTTCACTCCCCAAATGGCCACAATGGCTGGAGCTATGCCAATCCAGAGCCAGGAGCTTCTCCTGGGTCTCCCACATTAGTGCAGGGGCCCATCTTTTACTGCTTTCCCAGGCCACAGCAGAAAGCTGGATCAGAAGTGGAGCAGCCAGGACTCGAACCTCACCCATATGGGATGCCAACATTGCAGGGGGCTGCTTTGCCCACTATACCACAGCGCTAGAGCCAAAGGGAGGATTTTTAAGGTCCTCACACAAAGAAATTATGAAATAAATGTTTGAGGTGGTAGATATGCTTACTACTCTAATTTGATCACCCCACAATGCATACATGTACCCAAGCGTCATACATATATCCAAGTGTCATATTATACCCCATACATATGTATAATTATATCAATCACAAAATAATTATAAAACCATTATATGTATGCCATAAATATGTACAATTTTTGTCATTTAAAAATATATAAATAAGTAACACATTAATTGCTCTTGTGTTTATGGAAGATGGAAGCATTCAAAGCAACTTATCCCTAATGATTGTGGATAACCTAAACTCTGCACCCTGTTCTGTATGTTTCACGCACATATATTGGTTTCTATCAAGCATAAGGCGGTGAGATATTATAATTTGAATGAGTACAGACAGTCCAGCTCTCTGACCTACTTGCAATGGAGCTTTATGCATCCATAAGTAATGAGAGAATTGATTTTCCATCTTCACCAAGATGAAGTAGAGTTCTTTCTACTTCCTCTAAAGGCAGGGGTACTCCTTGAAGGCTAGACAGCCATGCTTCTTACTTTTTTTGTTTTATTAGTTTTTAAATTTTTATTTGTTTATTTCAAGAGACAGAGGGAGGGAGATTTCCTGTCCAGTGGTTCACTCTCAAAATGCTCACAAGAGCCAGGCTGGGCCAAGACAAAGCAGGAAGCTGGGAGCTTAGTCTGGGGCTCCCCTTGGGGTGGCAAAGAATCAAATACTTGAGCTGTCACCTGCCACTTCTAAGAGTGCACATTAGCAAGAAGCTAGAATCAACAGTGGAGCTGGGACTCGAACTCAGACACTCTGATATGTGTTAAGGGAATCCCAAGTGGCATCTTAATCGCTGTCTCAAATGCCCACCCCTTCTTATCTTACAAATTAAAACAGGAAATCTCTGTAGATGTGATGGAATTAAATTTAGCTATTTGTACAAATAGTCTAATTTGAAACTCCAGGCAAGTTAAAGCAAAAAAAAAAAAATCCCTTACTAAAATTTCAACTATAACTGGAGCTTATTACACATCCTTTGACACCACTGTAGCCATAAAATGGCTGAGTCACAAGGGCTTGGATGTAACCCAAACAGTTTCTCTTCCACCTCCTTTTCTGTCTGGTACACTCTACAAGCAAGCAGGAAAACCCTGTGTCCCATCTGTACTTCTTTACAACTAACAAGGCAGCTGGAATTACCACGAATGTAGCTTTATTCATGAGCCTCTGAATACTTCCCTCCGGCTCACTCAGCTACAGGTGTAGACAGCTCTGCGGATTCACTGGTGTTCAAAATGTAGATGGCATTCATCAGCATTTGCACTTCCTGTGTGAATGGGGCCAAAGCCATGGTGTTGTATCAAGTGGGGATCAGTTAGCTGCAGTCAGACCAATAACTACCTATAGGCCACTTACCCCCCTCACCACCAACTGGCCTACCTGTGGACAAAGAGTACCATCACAGTACCAGCACCAGCACTGAAAGTCAAGTCAACTGGATTCCTTAATGTTGGGGGAAGTGGTCAATCCTAGTAAAGGGAGACACTCACACAATGATTATTGGGAGAAAAATAATGCTAAGTGTGTATGGGGAATAAGGTAGGAAGGGTGAGTGTGTAGCTTGAAGCAGGAATCAGAGAAATGAACGTGAAGTAATGTTGGTTGGCTGTTGTCACCCTCCAATGGCCGCTGCGGCCAGCACGCTGCGGCCGGCGCACCACGTCGATCTGAAGGCAGGAGACAGGTGCTTATCCTGGTCTCCCATGGAGTACAGGGCCCAAGCACTTGGGCCATCCTCCACTGCACTCCCAGGCCACAGCAGAGGGCTGGCCTGGAAGAGGGGCAACTGGGACAGAATTCAGTGCCCCGACCGGGACTAGAACCCGGTGTGCCGGCGCCACAAGGTGGAGGATTAGCCTATTGAGCCACGGCGCCTGCCAGAATAGCTTTTTTTTTAAGCACACAATGTACTTTTTGTGCACGAGGGCCAAAAAAGTCAACTAGTACCTATTAAATGATAACTCTGATGACAATATTGAGTTGGATGTGGTTGGAAGTACATTCATACTATCTGTACTGCACCCTCTCTGGAGGCCCAACTTAGGTGCCACAGGATCTGAAAGCCCACCAATGCAAGAAGATTCTCTCTCCTCTGTCCCAGGGTTCTACATACTGTCTACCACCGGGTATTGACCTGTGTAAAGCCAGAAGTCTCTTTATTGAGGACAAAAAGTCCTGTGGAGTCTAATACAGAAATTGGACATGAGAAGAAGGGTTGTGCTAGACAATGAATGGCAGCCCGAGGAACCCTATGGGGCACCACAGAACAGTTTGGAAATGGTTTACCTGTATCATTTATTTGGTAATCAATTATACATTGTCTTGTATTGCCTCCAGGTTCTTATAGATTTGCTAACTAGATTACAAATTTCTGAAAGGCAAAGATCCAAATGGAACACAACAGAAATGCAAGAGCTGGGATTCAGGAGTTGGAGAGGCTAGGTAGGCCTGGCACTGTCACCAGCCAGACGTTACATTGATATCCACTACTCGGTGTGCTGGGTTTGTGAGGCTAAACTAGACAGGAGGAAAGAAATGTATCAGACTTGGCCCTGATGCTGTTGCTTAGCAGGTAAAGCCACCCCCTGCAGTGCCAGCATCCCACTTACAGGCCGGTTCAAATCCCAGCTGCTCCTCTTCTGATCCAGCTCTCTGCTATGGCCTAGGAAAGCAGTAGAAGATGGTCCTAGTGTTTGGGCCATTGCACCCGAGTAGGAGATCTGAAGAAGCTCCTGGCTCCTGGCTTTGGATCGGCCCAGCTCCAGCCATTGTGGCCATTCCAAGGGATTGAAGAACTCTCCTCTTTGCCTCTCTCTAACTCTCCTTTCAAATAACTAAATAAAAATTTTAAAAGAAAAGAAATGTACCAGGCTTTCCCATTTCCCACGGCAGTCCTAGTTTACACTGCCGCAGAGCCACATTCTCAAAAGTCCCCCAAGCTGGCTGCTCTGTTCTTGGATCTCATATACATACATGTTTGATTCATGCTGTTCTGAGTGTGTGCATCCCAACCACTCACTCCACCCTAGGATCTAACACAGGCAAAAGGACATAACAAGAACTTAGTGTATGAGGACATTTGAAAAAGTTCATGGACAAATAGAGTTAGAAAATAAGTTTAGGGACCAGTGTTTTGATGCATCAAGATTAAATCACTTGTGACACTGGCATCCCGTATCAGAGCACCAGTCTGAGTCTCAGCTGCCCCTGTGAGATGCAGCTCCTGTTAATGTGCCTGATAAGGCATCGGAAGATGACAGAAGTGCTTGGGACACTGCCACCCACAGAAGAGACCCAGATGGAGTTCCAGGCTCCAGGTTTCAGCTTGGCCCAGACCTGACTGCTGTGGCTATTTACAGATGGATAATATCTCTCTCTCTCTCCCTTTCTCTCTCTCTCTCTGCCTCTCTGCCTCTCTCTCCCTCTCTCTCTGTCACTCTGCCTTTAAAATAAATATTGTTTCAAAAAAAGTTAATTTGGTACAAAAATTTTGAAATCTATGTGTAGCTTTTCCATAATATGCATCTTCCATAAACTTTCTGAAGAGCACCGTATATTAAGTTAATTCAGGAGAAAACAGTGATTACTCTAAAGGAGCCAAAACTCAGCAGAAGAGGCAATGAACACAGATGAAGCCTGTTGAAAATGATTGCCTATCAGAGTATGATAGGGCTGGAAGGGTAAATTGCAAGACCCGTGAGAAGGGCCGCAGGAAGAACCGATCCATGCTCGCTGAACCACAGGTGTCTTTCTTTCTCATCAGAGCACATTTCGGAGCCAAACAATGAGACTGGATGAGGAAGCATCAGACACTTGGCAGTACTGCCTTGTGGATCACACGATTGGCGCCATGGAGTTGCAAGGAGGTGACCAGCAGCAGCAGAGTTGAATGGCTGGCTGGTTGGCAGTACCCTATCGAACAAGGCAGTCAGCAACGATCCAGGTAGGCAGTCAGTGTCCGCAAGGTCCATACGTGAATGCACCAAAGCCGGGTGGGTACCACGGAGGGAAAGGCAGGCAATGAGGCCCAGGGACTCCAGGCAGCCTCCAGCCCATAAGAGAGGGAGTCCTGAGCCCAAAACAGGGCACAGGGTTTAGGCAGGGATGCTCTGAAAGCAGGGAGAATGTGGATGCTAAAATTTGGGCTCATTTGACTACAGGGAGTGCTGAGATGTCAGTGGTGGGTGAGCACCAAAAGAATGAGCTGAAAATTGGCAATGACCAAGCAAGGGGGATTAATTTGGTGTTTGGCCCAGCCCCGAGGAGAGGAGCCAGCTGTCCAAACCACCCTGCTGTGGGCTGGTGCCAATGTTCAAATCTGCCAGCAGGAGCCCAATCCGTGTCTCTCCTGTCAAGCAGAAGCCACATACAACTGCCAGGGTGAATCCCAGGTGCTACAGTGGGTCACTGGGCCTGGCACTCCAACACTGAGGCTGACAACAGGGGCTGAGAGTCAGGTCACACCTTTGAGAGCAAAGCCGAATTTGAGTCATAAATCAGAGTTTGAGAATGGTTTCTGAGTTAAAGAGCCCAACAGGGAGAAACTAAGAGAAAAAAACAAAGTGAAACATGGAGGATCAGGACACACAAGATACCTCCCAGAGGGGGCTGGCGCTGTAAGCCTCTGCCTGCAGAGCCCGCATCCATTTGAGCACTGCTCAACCTCCGATCCAGCTCTCTGCTATGGCCTGGGAAAGCAGTGGAGGACGGCTCAAGTACTTGGGCCCCTGCACTCACATGGGGGACCTGGAAGAAGCTCCTGGCTCCTGGCTTCGGCTTGGCCCAGCCCTGGCCATTGAGACCATTTGGGGGGTGAACCAGCAGATGGAAGATTCTCTCTCTCTCTCTCCCCCTCTCCCTCTCCCTCTCTCTCTCTCTTTTCTTCTCTCTGCATTTTTGCCTTTCAAATAAATAAATAAATCTTTTTTAAAAAAAACTTTCTAGAGCAATTTCATAGCCCAGGGTAACTTCATACAGAGTTGGTGGCTGTGTATGTAGCCCCATCATGGGCCAACACACACATGCTTGAGCCATGTAAAGGGGGAGCTGACAGGGTGCATGGTAATAACACACAACCGTTTCCAAGTAGGGATCATGCATGCAGCCACACAGGAGGAGGGGTTCACGATTCTGGGAGAGGCTGGTCAGCTGAACACAAGACTCCCATCTGGGAACTGGAGTGAACAGGTCCAGGCCCTGGAAGGAGGAGATACACAAGACCCCAGGCTGGGTATAAATGGAGTCAGGTAGAGCAGATCTTCAGTTCCAAGGGCAAAAACCAGGAGCCAGGGAAACAGGACTCATACATGTAAGGGTGAGATGGGGAACTGGGGGCTTGTTGAACCTGCCCCAGATATGCCTGACTCCAGCCAAGGGCAGCAAGACTTTTCAGCAGTGCCATTTCCTCCCCACTATGGACTAATGGGGATTTTCATCTCTAACCTACAGGTGCGACTGGTTTCCTGGGAGTGACACTAGTGAGCTAATGTCTCTGAGCTGTGGGTTGAGGATACCATGGACTTGGCAAGGTTGTTGTAAAGAGTAGATGATGTAATGTGTAGGAAGTACCCAGCCCAGTGCCTGGCACCTCACGGGTGCTGCATAAACAGAGCTATTACTATCATTAAGGCAAAATCCAAAACACACAGACAGGGAGCGGGGGCAGGGCTCGAGGCCACGATACAGCCAGGCTGGCCCAGTAACCACAGGAAGAGAATGGCACGGAGCCTGGTGTTTCAAGCTGGGTGGTGCTGAGATTGTCGTGGACTTGGTCTGATGGAAAAAGATCAAGTTCAGAGAGGGAACAGAAGTGAGATACTGACTTTCTGGTATGTTTCCAGGAGCACTGAGCATACAGGTGGGGTCCACATGGTATTTAGGGAACCCACTAGCCCATTACACTGACAACAGTGGACCCTGTCATTGAAAAAAAAAACAACCCACAAATCCCACCATTATATGTTCATTAATGTGAATTAATAAAATCAGCTCTCTGTATCGGGGCAGGGGGGAGGTGAGATTCGAGGTGTGTAAATTCAACCAACTGTACACTGAATATATTAAAAGAAAAAATGCACCTGTATTGAACATGTACAGAGTTTTTCCGTGTTATTATTCTCTAAACAGTAGAGTATAACCACTACTTACAAGCGATTTTCATTACATTGGGTATTATAAGTAATCCAGTGATGGTTTATAGCATGCAGAAGGATATGAAAATATCGCACTATTTTATAGAAGAGACTTGGGCATTTGTATTTGTGAGAACTCTTGAAACCAACCCACTGTGGACTGAGGATGACTTTTATTCCTCTCCCCAAGGGCTGCAGGATGTGGAACGCGTAGAGCAGTTCCTGTGCTCAGGCTCTGATGCACTGAGCTGCCTGTAACTTGCTGGGAGGACTCGGGGAGCACAGATCTTCTCTGACCCAGGGCAGTCAGCACAAGAGGTGAGGAAGCATCTGTAGGACTATGAAGACATGGAAAGGAATTGGGGAGAGAAGGATGCTCACGTGGTGTTCATGCTCCTCTTCCTGGTGATGTTGAGGTTTTAGGGGATCTAGTTTACACACCAGCTCTCTGCGGTCAGAAAGTGCTGAGCAGCACAGGCACTGGGTGGCTGGGTGTGGGGATGATGGCCTAGAGATGTGGGAGAGGGATACTGTCTATACAGTTTCCTGTCTTTGGGGCCCAAACTTCCAATGGAAACTCCTTCCTCCAGCTCCAGACTTCTCCTGTAAGTTCTGGTAATAGAACTGCATGAGGCAGCTTTCAATTGAGGTGCCAATGTGACACTGGAAACCTATGTGTGTTGGCTTACAAAGGTCAGTTTTTGATTTTTGTTGGCCAATGGGATAGCCATAGTCATGGGTGGCTCCTGAGCCCTCGGACTGAGGCTAGTCCAGGCTGAGATGTGCCACAAATGTAAAATACACGTTGGCTTTTTTAAAAAAAAAATATTTTATTTATTTGAAAGAGTTACAGAGAGAGGTAGAGCCAGAGAGAGAGGTCTTCCATTCTACTGGCTCACTCTACTGGCTCACTCCCCAGATGGCTGCAATGGCCAGAGCTGAGGTGATCCAAACCCAGGAGCCAGGAGTTTCCTCCAAGTCTCCGATGTGAGTGCAGGGGCCCAAGCACTTGGGTCATCTTCCACTGCTTTTCCAGGCCATAGCAGAGAGCTGGAGTGGAAGAGGAGCAGCCGAGACTTGAACCAGCACCCATATGGGATGCCAGCACTGTAGGCGGGGGCTTTAACCCACTGTGCCACAGAGCCAGCCCCACACATTGGCTTTCAAAGACTCATTCCAGAAAGGAAAAAAAAAAAAAACAAGAATGTCAAATGTCCCTTTAATAATACTGCATATTAACTACACATTGATTAACCATATGTGGGATATGTTGGGCTAAATAAAATCTGGAAGTACTTCAAAAATTTGTGGAAAGTGGAATTAAAAGATTAGTTGAGTTCTATATTTACTTTTTTCATAACATGCATTTTTCATCTACATTTCAAATTTTTCAAAGATTAGATTTAAAAATATTTTGCACAAAATAAACATCATTTAAGTCCATCTTCCATGAAGTTTTTGAAGTACCCTTGTATGTTATTGAAACTTTTTTCTTTTTTAATGTAACTACTACATTTTTTTTTTTAGTTCCATATGTGACTCACTTACATTTCGATTTGATGGCACTGCTTTAGACAAATTGATGCGTTCCTTTTGCCCAAGGAGCTCGGCTCCTGGAAGTCTGGCCACTCCCACTGTAATTTATCAACTCAGTGGGTACCTGACCTTTGGCCAGTCACAAAAGAGCTCATCTGATGGTTCCAGGCAGCCAAAGATAACTGGGCAGTCCCTTTATCCCTGGTGCTGGGATCCTTCGGGGCAAGTGCTGACTCCTCTTATTAGACACGTAGGCAGCTGATACTCTCTCCTAGTTCCTCTCTTCTCCTTACTACATGAGAAAATTCTGAGAAACAGAATCATCCTCATCTCTTTATCTTTTTAACAAATAATCATGCATTATCTACTGTGCACCCGGCATGGAAGAGAAGCGCTAACAAGGCAGCCATCTTGTTCTGCCAGCTAATAGCAGCTGGTGAGGCCACGGCTCCTTGTCTCTCGAGCAACTTATCAGCCTAGAGCGCTCTCCTCTCTCAGTTCTCCCATGTCCCTGGCCTTTCCTCCAACTCCTTAGCTGGTAGCTAACTACTCAGTCTTTAAATATCAGAGGGCCCACAGTCTCCAGTCCTCATTGTCTTTTTATCGTCATGAATTCCTGGAGGTATCTTCTCATTCCAAAAGTTGCAAGGACAACCAAAGGCCTCACCCCAATCTCCCTTAAGACCCCAGACTCCAGCTCCCTCTTTGTTTCCACTCAGATGTCTAGTAGGCACAGCCAACAGAAGAAAATTAGTCCAAGGCTACCTGTTAGGTTTTCCTTCAAAACCTGCTCCAAATTGGTACACTGAAGCACCATGCTTCTAGTTGTTTAAGCAGAAAAGAATCTTGGAATCATCCCTGATTCTTCTCTCTCTCACATCCCACTTCCAATCTGACAGCAAATCCCACAGCTCCACTGCAAAATGCTTCCAGCGTCTGATCACTTCCCGCCTCTGATCATTTCCCACCTTGGCTCTAGCCACTGCGCCTCATGGAGGAGACTATTGCAATAGTTGTCTAAATGTCTCCCTGCCCCATCCTCACCTTCCTGCATGGTCTATTCCAAGTTAACAGCCAGGGTGAATCCAGAAACAGGTAAGTTAGAGCGTATCACTCCTTTGCCTGGAACACTCCAACAATTTCACCTCCCTAAGTGAAGTCTAGAATAGTCGCTGGGTCCGCCAGACCAACCTCACCATTGCCAGGCCCAGTCCATCCCCGCTGGTCTCCCTCGCCTCCTCAGACACGCCAGCTATGCTGTTCCCCACTCAGAGCCTTTGAACTTCCTGTTCAAGCTACCTAGAAAAATTCTCCCTCCAGGTTTCTCTGTGATTTGCTTCTGAACTTCTCGCAGGCCTCCCCTGACCACCTCTCACAAGGCAGCACCATGCACCATGCCCTTTTATCCCCTCGTCCTGCCTGGTTTTTCTTCCTGGGGCTCATCTCTACCTGACATGTTGCGTAATCACTTGTGGGTTGATTGTCAACTCCTATTAGAACGTGAGTTCCATGACAATAGGGATTACATCTTTTTGTTTATTGCTGACTACTAACATTTGGTAAAGTGACTGGCATGTTCTAAGTGATTAATAAATGCTTGCTGATGGGTTGGCGTTATGACACAGTGGGTTAAGACACCGCCTGCGGCACCAGCATCCCATATGGGCACCGATTTGAGTCTTGGCTGCTTCACTTCTGATCCAGCTCCTTGCTAGTGGCCTGGGAAAGCAGCACAGGATGGCTCAAGTGCTTGGGTCCCTGCATCCACGTGGCAGATCAGGAGGAAGCTCCTGGCTCCTGACTTTAGTCTGATCCAAGCCCAGTCACTGCAGTCATCTGGGGAGCGAACCACAGGACGAAAGGTCTCTCTCACTCTGTCTCTCCCTTTCTCTATGTAATTCTGCCTTTCAAATAAATAAATAAATCTTTAAAATAAATAAATAGACAAAATACTTTTTGATTGCATGGAAGCAAAAAAAATTAGCCTTCCTTCTTGAAGACGGAAGGCAGATAGTAAATAAGTAAAAGAGGAAACATATCATTGTGAATTGTGACAAACGCCTTAAGGAAGCTATTAGGCACAGTAATGGGGATCTACTTCAAGTAAGTTTTGCAGGTGTGGGGCCGGCACTGTGACACAGCAGGTTAAAGCCCTGGCCTGAAGCACTGAGAAAGCAGTAGGAGATGGCCCAAGTCCCTGAGCCCCTGCACCTGCATGGGAGACCCGGCAGAAGCTCCTGGCTCCTGGCTTCAAATCGGTGCAGCTCCAGCTGTTGCGGCCATCTGGGGAGTGAGCCAGCAGATGGAAGACCTTTCTCTCTGGCTCTACCTCTCTCTGTAACTCTGTCTTTCAAATAAATAAAATAAATCTTAAAAAAAAAAAAACTTCCAAGTGTTCAAAGAGGACCTTCTAGAAGAGACTAGTTTGAGATTTTTTTTTTTTAATTTTCTACAATTTTGTTGTCTGTTCACTTTCCTGATATGTCATTGGAAGCACAAAGGCTTTTTTTTTTTATTTGATGGGTAGAGTTATAGACAGAGAGAGAGAGAGAGAGAGAGAGAGAGAGAGAGAAAGGTCTTCCTTCCATTGGTTCACCCCCCCCCCCCAAAAAAAAAAATGGCAGCTATGGCCGGAACTGCGCCGATCCGAATCCAGGAGCCAGGTGCTTCTTCCTGGTCTCCCGTGTGGGTGCAGGGCCCAAGTACTTGGGCCATCCTCCACTGCCTTCCCTGGCCACAGCAGAGAGCTGGACTGGAAGAGGGGCAACCGAGACTAGAACCCGGTTCCCCTATGGGATGCCGGCGCCGCAGGTGGAGGATTAAGCAAGTGAGCCATGGCGCCAGCCCTAGTTCGAGATTTTAAGATAGGGGCAGCCCTGCAAATTGTGGGCTAGCATGATTCTGGGAGGGAAAAAGAGCACATTGCAAAATCCTGAGGCAGAGAGAAGTTTGACTTCTTCAAAGACTTGAAAGGGGACCCACAGAAAGTGTGCAAAATGACACGTGGTGTTCAAGAGCTCTTCAGAGCTGCAAGAAAGGCTGGGGATGGGGGAAGTGAGTAGATTCCAGATTTGACCCACAGTTTTGTCCCAGGCTAGATCTGTTAGTAGTAATGGTGTCCAGAGGTGGAGCTAGGATGTCTGGACCATTTGTTTACATTTCTGCATAGTTCCTGAGAAGTGGAAGGGCCTTCATAAGCACCATACAAACGGATCCTCTGCAGGAGGGCTTGCAAAATGCCATCTCCCATGCAAAAAAACAGCAGCATTCTACCTCTTCCGGTGCAAGCCTTCAGCTGCTCAAGTTCTTGTGTGCATGGGTCCCTCTTTCACGAGGCAGCCTGATGGCTCACCACCACAAAATATCACATATAGCATTTCTAGTCCAGCAACATGGTCTCTATCCTCTATCCTCATTGCTGCCCCTGGGCCTTTGCCTATGCCGTTTCCCTGTAAACACACACATGCCCTGCATTTCACTCACCTCTAAAACCCAACCCGAATTCTAAGGGAAATGTGAGATCAGTTTATTCTCCTGGGCCATTACTTACAATTTACTTTATTATGTGGTAGACTAAGTAATGGTGCTCCCCCCAAAAAAGATTTCCACATCCTCATCTCTGGAATTTATAAAAGTGACTTTATATGGCAAAAAAAAAAAATGGCTTTGAATATGTGACTAAATTAAGTTTCTTGTGAGGGGAGATTATACTGGATTATCTGGGTGGATCCTGGATGCAATTATTTGCACCCATATAAGAGGCAGGCAGAGAGGGAGAAGGCAGTGTGGCCACTGAGGCAGAGGTCAGCCAAGGATACTACCAACCAGCAGATGCTGGAAGTGGTGAGGAACGGATTCTTCCCCAAAGCCCCCAGAGAGGAGGAGTGTGGCCCAGTCAGCACCTGCATTTTGGCCCAGCGATAATGATTTTGAATTTCCAACTCCCAGAACTGGGAAATAATAAATTGCTGTGGCTTTAAGCTTGCAGGTTCGTGGTAATTTGTGGCAACAGCCAAGGACACTAATCCAGTTACCTCGCTCTGCCCCTCAGTGTTTTGTCACCACGCAAAATCTACATTCCCTCTTGGTTGGTTTCCTGGGGATTTCCCATTCTCTTACTGTTGGTAATGTTACACCACTCACACTGACCACATACTGGCTTCACTGGCTTGTGGTGGCATTTCAGTCCTCCTGTTCTCCTTATCTTGAAGGCACGTGATCAAGCCAGCTAGAGTCCAGGCAAACAAGCTCTTGGCAGCAATATCCAGGATACAGCAGCATGGGCTGGCCCAGGCGCCCTAGAGGCCAGCTGGGAGGCTGGCTCACAGGTCCCGAAGCCGAGGTGATGGGGGCGTGGTTTCAGCTGGTTAGGTTGTGTTGTTGCGTGAACTTTGACACTCCTGGGCATCTGGAATTGCCATAATTAAAGGCAGACAAGAGTCTCCAGGCATTGTTGCCCCAGGGCTGTAGGGATCTGAAAGGTAAGGAAAGAACAGACAAGGCTTCACGAGTGAATGGTCCTGGAAAATGGGAAAAATAGAAACATCGCATTCTTAGCAAGTCACTGGAGAAAGAAAACAGGTGTCCTATTTACAGGGAAAAAATTAGAAAGCAGTGCTAGTTTTAGAAATAAATTTTTGAAGGTTGGCGCTGTGGCACAGTGGGTTAAGCTACCACCTGCGATGCCAGCATCCCATATAAAGGCTGTGGTTCAAGTCCCAGCTGCTCCACTTCTGATCCAGCTCCTTACTAATGTGCCTCAGAAAGCCACAGAAGATGGCTCAAGCACTACAGCCCCTGCCACACACACAGGAGACCCAGATGGATGTCCAGGTTCCTGGCTTCAGCCTGGCCCAGCCCCAGTCATTACAGCCACTTGGGGAATGAACCAGTGGATGGAAGTCTCTTTCTCTCTCTGTCTCTCCCTCTCTCTCTACCTTTCACATAAATAAGCAAACCCTTAAAAAGAATAGAAATAAAATTATGAATTATTTATTTGATGTGCTGCATGTTCAGTGAGTAGAAGCAACCTCCAGAAGCTCACCTCCTCCTAGTGAAGCTCCCTCCAGCCCCACTCCTATGTCTGGGGCTTCCAGAATCCCCTGGTCATGCCTTTATTAGAGAAGTGCTCACCCCATATCATGAGTACACAAGTCTGCTGTTCTGTCTTCCCTGATAGGCTGTGAGCTCCTAACAGATGAGGTCATGCTGCATGGCACTACCTAGCACTTGGTAGATGGTCATTAATAAATTTTAAGTGAACTAATGAATGGGGTTGAGCTCACACAAGGCTGGAGATGACGATCTTGGAGTTCACTTTCATTGGTAAGAATTGAAGCCATGACAAATAGCATAACTGAAAGGGATGACAGCTTGATCTGTCATCAAGCAAGTCGCACAGTAATTGGATAAAGTTCTCGCTAAGTACATTTTTAAACTTTGACCTAATACTCAGGTGTCAGGGATCCTGATAACTGAACAAGGAAGAAGACAGAAGTCTGGGACTGTCATTTACCCAGGGCTGTCATGAAACGAAAAGTGATTTTTCATTTGCCAGTCAGTTCAAGGTTCACTCACCCTTATCAATGTTGTCACGCAACATTCTAGCAAGCATCAGTCAGAGACCTAAAGGTATTCTGCATGTGACATGGCTGACTTTGGGGGACTTGTAACTATGTTTGGATCTCTATAAAGAAATCTGGTTATGTGGGAAACTCTAAAAGGAATATACTTTTCTTGTGGATATCGTTGCTACCAGAGTGGGCATTTGGCACATCAGTTAAGATACCTCTTGGGACATCCACATCCCACACTGGAGTGCCTGGATTCAAGTCTCAGTTCTGGGGCTGGCACTGTGGCGGAACGGGTAAAGCAGCCACCTGCAGTGCCAGCATCCCATATGGGCGCCAGTCTGAATCCTGGCTGCTCTACTTCCAATCCAGCTCTCCGCTGTGGCCCGGGAAAGCAATAGAAGATGGCCCAAGGGGCCCCTGCACCTGCGTGGGAGACCGAGAAGTAGCTCCTGGCTGCTGGCTCCAGATCGGCACAGCTCTGGCCATTGTGGCCAGTTGGGGAGTGAACCTGAGAATGGAAAACCTTTCTCTCTCTTTACCTCTCCTTCTCTCTCTCTCTAACTCTGACTTTCAAATAAAATAAATAAATCTTTAAAAAAAAAAGTCCCTGCTCTGCTTGCGATTCAAGCTTCCTGCTAATGTGCACCATGGGAGGCAGCAGGCATTGTTCTGTTAACAGAGAAGAAAATTGGGAAGCAATGATGGCTTTAGAAATAAAATTATGAATTATTTACTTGGTGTGTTGATGGCACAAGGGCTTGGTGATGGCTCAAGTCCTTGGGTCCTTGCTACTCATGTGTGGGATCTGGATTGAGATCTGGTCTACTGGCTTCAGACTGGCCCAACTCCAGCTATCTTGGGTATTTGGGTAGTAAACCAACAAATAGATCGCTCTGGCTCTGGCTCTGGCTCTCTCTGTCTCTCTGTCTCTCTCTGTGTGTGTTTCTTTCTCTGCCTTTCAAATAAAATTAAATAATTAAAATTTTCTAAAGCTTCCAAAGACACAGTGCATTCCAAGTACTGCATTAGCGTTTGCACACTTATGTTCCCAGCTGGGGCAGTTTTATACCTCCTATGGGCCTCATGGTAGGAGGGTCAAATTCTCCTGAATGCAAAAAGAGATAGATACTAATCCTGGCTGTTTTAGACACTGCTCTTAGCCTCATAGCCTTGACCTTAATTGAATTTCCCTGGGAATTTTATGATATATTGATTGAATCTAATTGAGTCAAGGACCTGCTCTCTGTTATCTGTCTTAGCAGTTTCTACACAGAGCTAGCTATTCAATTCAAACAACATTTACTAAGCTACTAATAAGTACAAAGCCCTGTGCTGGGCCTGTGCTAAACACAAAGATAAATAAGACCTGGTCCTTTGTTCTGCAGCAGTCCACGGTCTGGAACAGTGTGCATTCATAAATATGCTCTAACACAGGAAAAGCAAGATTAAAAACTCTGGAAAAAATGCGAAGAGCCACCAACTTTCATGCAGTCATCCACTAATGACTGCATTACAATGATTGAGCTCTTGATTACTGTTTTAAAGTAGTAATGACTCAATTCAAAGGTTTTAGAGGACTTGTTCTTTAAGCAGAGTGCAGGGAATATTGGCTCACCTGGCACGATGTGCCTCAGTCATTTCCTCTATATCTAATACAGACACATTCTTCTGCCAACCCTCACTTGTTCCTACACTTCTGGAGTCTCTGTGCGTACACAGAAGATTAGGGATCATCTCCTTGGGAAATCCGGGAATATTTTTAGGATGATCTTGGGGGATTTTTGTTTCTTTAGTTGCATTCCCACATTCTCATTACTTGATTTCAAATTCCAGCAGTACAGTTCCATGTTGCCCTGAGTTAGCTTTTCATGACTGTAAGAACTGAGGACAGCTGCTGAGGCAGCAAGCAGATTTATTTAGGTTTATGATATTGGAGGTTCACAGGCCAGGAGAGGGTGGCCTCATTGGTTTAGGCATCTGGTGAGGCTGAAGGATGCCAAAGAGAGGAAATACACGTGGAGAAAGGATGAGATGGAGAGCCAGGAAGCAGAGAGACACAGAAACCATGCTCAGGTTACACAGGCAGCCCTTCCCTGAGACATCCCTCCAGGAGCAAGCCCCCAGGAAGCTGAAACTTCCCCAAGCACACCTCCCAGACACCATAATTCGATCAAGCCCACCCTTAATCCACCACCCATCAACATCAATCCATTGCCAACTAACACTGAGACTCGAGTTTAAAGAGCTGCATGAGCCTGGGGAGGCAAATCCTGTCCAATCCATAACACTCAGACTTTCGGCCGCTAAGTTTCAGCACTCCTTGCATCTCTCCTCTCCATAGGATTCTCCTAGCACTTCAACAGACAGAGTGTGGTGCTGAGTTAACATTCTTCCTGATCTTTCCCACGACTTCACGGAGAGCAATGTTCTTATGTGTCTCTGCTATGGCCAAGGCTCTAAACTAGACAGTTAAGAGATGGATGATACCAAATTTTCAAAAAGATATCTCTCTACCCAATCTTTTAAGAAACGCATACTAAAGGAAAATCATAGCTATTTCTTTGTATCATTTTACGTAATCCTATCATATAACTTCAATGTAGATGGTGCTAGATTTAAATGTGTGCATGTGTAAATATGTATCTATGGAGGATTAGGTTCCTGGACCATTAACAGATACCAAAATCTGTGGATGTTCAAATCCTTTACATAAAAAAAACAACTTTTTTTAAAGTTGTATTTATTTATTTATTTGAAAGAGTTACAGAGAGAAAGGAAGGGACAGAGAGATCTTCCATCCAGTGGTTCACCCCCGAGATGGCCAAAGTAGTCAGGACTGGGCCAGGCCAAAGCCAGGAGCCAGGAGCTTCTTCCAGATCTCCCACGTGGGTAGCAGGAGCCCAGGCACTTGGGCCATCCTTGGCTGCTTTTTGCAGGCCATTAGCAGAGAGCTGGATTGGAAGTTGAACAGCCAGGACACAAACTGGCACCCATATGGGATGCCAGCATAGCAGGCAGTAGCTTTACCCACTGAGCCACTACGCCATCCCCAGTGGCATCATTTTTGCATAAAACCTACAGAATCCTCCCATAGACTTTAAACCCTTGAGATTACTTATAATACCTAATACAATGCCAATGTAAACAGCTGATTTACTTTATTGCTTAGGGAATAAGGATAAAAAATCTATACGTATTCAGAACAAATGCCACTTTTTTCCCAAATAGTTTTTATCTGCAGCCAGTTGAATCCATGGAGGAAAAACCCACAGAAAGGAAAACTATGTGTGCACATGTGTGTGTGTGTGTCCTAATGCCTATGTACACAATGTGTCTGTGCGTGAACTTGTAATTTCAGTGTGTGTGTGTGTCCCAATGCCTATGTACACAATGTGTGTGTGCGTGAACTTGTAATTTCAGTGTGTGTGTATGTGTGTCCTAATGCCTATGTACACAATGTATGTGTGCATGAACTTGTAATTTCAGACTGCAAGGTATTTTCAGAAACAGCGCCTGCAATCAGAGCAGACTCCAAGCAGGCAGTGCTTTGACTGTATCACATGGACTTTGAGACTTTACCTGTACACGTGACTAATTTAGGAGATGATCATCATGTTTATCCCCATGTACGAGCTTGCAGACATGACCCAACCTAAATCTTTATTGCTTTTATGGGATGAGAATGACCACATCCGCCCTTCTGAACTGTCAAGGTCATCCTGAAGAACAACTAGAATGATGCTGGTGGGAAGGGGGATATTACTGTCGTAGCTGCAAATTCTCTTCCAGATCCCTGGGCGCTTTGCTATCTACAGACCACCAGGCAATGCAGCCACTGAGCATATTGAAGGTGGAATTGTTTATATGTTTCCATCAAAATTACTTATTCTCTTAGGCTCTAAAAACATCTAAGACCAGAGCTATCTCATTCAACAATTTCCAGAGCACCACCTGCCACTTATTTATTCAATACGTGTTTTATTAAATATCCCTGTGCACTACTAAGCACAAGAATAGACCTTGGAAATGCCAAAACGAATAACTCACAGGCCCTGCCTATAAAAGGCTTGGAATCAAACAGGAAAAAAGAAAAACAATATGAGGGACCTTCAAAAAGTTCATGAAAAAATGTGTATTACAAAGAAAAGCTATGCATGAATTACAGAAGTTTTTTGTGCCAAAATGAACTTATCTTTTAATCTGATTTTTTCCAAGAAATTTTTGAAGCACCCTCATAAATAAGTTGCAGTAAAAGTTTATAGAAGTTGTATATGGCCATATATGGAGAATAAACAAGCAAGATGAGGGAGTGGAAGGATTTAGTAGTGGGCAAGGAGTGCGATAGTCTTTGCTGATTGCCTCCTTAACGATCATTCTTTCCCTTCCCCACACACCGCCTCCCACCAATAGACTTGATAGTCAAATACTCCCTTTCTCGCCCTTGCTAGGAAGTAAGCATGTTTATGTCATGGTTGTGTTCAGTGAGACTTAAATTTGCTGAGAGGCTAATGGAGATACTAAAACTGAGTTTAAAAGGGCTTACGGTAAATGTAATTTTCTTTTTTAAGATTTATTTTATTTATTTGAAAGAGTTACAGAGAGACGTAGAGCAAGGGGGAGGGGGGGGGTCTTTTCCATCCGCTGGTTCACTCCCAGATGACCAAAATGGCCAGAGCTGAGCTGATCCGAAGCCAGGAGCCAGGAGGTTCTACCGGCTTCCGGGTCTCCCATGTGGTGCAGGGGCCCAAGTATATGGGCCATCTTATTTTTATTTTTTAATTAATTAATTTATTTGAAAGTAAGAGTTACACAGAGAAAAAAAGAGAGAGGAGAGACAGAGAGAAAAAGAGAGGTCTTCCATCTGCTGGTTCACTCCCCAATTGGCCACAATGGCCAGAGCTGCACCGATCTGAAATCAGGAGCCAGGAGTGTCTTCCAAGTCTCCCATGTGGGTGCAGGAGCCCAAGGACTTGGGCCATCTTCTTCTGCTTTCCCAGGCCATAGCAGAGAGCTGGGTAGAAAGTGGAACAGCTGGGACTCGAACCAGTGCCCATAAGGGATGCCGGCACTGTAGACTGGGACTTTAAACCACTGTACCACAGCTCTGAACCCAGTGTAATTTTCAAAGGTGTCCACTGCAGTGTCTTCCACCCTACTTGGTCTTCTTACAATGTTATCTAAAACTCTATGAAGATATGTATTCAATGTTCTCTTTCCACTTTCCTTGATCCTGGAGTGAGCTTTGCAATAGTCTTATCCTGCAGAACACAGTGTGACACTCGGTGACATTTAATACTAGATGTTAAAAATATCACACATTTCCACCTTGTTCTTCAGGACACTTGCTTCTGGAAACCAGCAGACATACTGTGAGGAAGCCCAGACCGGGCCATGCCGAGAGACCACATGGAGAGGATATTTCAGACAGCAACAGTCAGCACTAACCACCAACATCTGAGCAAGGACGTCTCTCAATGACTGCAGCCCTCAGCCTTCAGAGCTTCCGAGCTAAGACCCCAGAGCAGGAACAATCTCTCCCCATTGTGCACTGCACCAGTTCCTGTGCCACTGCACCAATTCCTGGGCATAATCACCATGAGCTTTGGAATGATTGCCTCACGGCTGTTGAAACTAGAATATGGATACGGCTGGCATTGCCTTTTCTCTCTTCTTCAGCCTGGATTCCAGAAGTGGGGTAGACTAGAATGGGGGAACACTTTACAACTGCAAAGTGAAAAAGTGTGATGTTCTCTCTCTCTCTCACTGTCTAACTCTGCCTGTCGAAAGAAAGAAAGAAAGAAAGAAAGAAAGAAAGAAAGAAAGAAAGAAAGAAAGAAAGAAAGAAAGAAAGAAAGAAAGAGAAAGAAAAGGAAAGAAAGAAGTGTGATGTTGGCTTTGACATTGTGAAGTTACTGAACCAGCACCTTCAATTGCCAATCTCCAGACATCTTGGAATGTGGAAAGAATAAACCAACTCCTGTTTGTTTAAGCCACAGTGCCCCAGATGATTTGTTACTTCCAGTTAGAAGCACCCAACCCATACAAGTCACCCCTATTGGGAAGAGTTGGTCGATTGTGAGAAATAGCATTTGATTTAAAAAGGTTAATAACTGTCCATCAGAATAACAGTTGTGGCCTAGTCCCCTAAGAAGTCTGGCTATACGATCACAAGAGGAATGAATTTGTAGCTAGATGGATCCTAAAGGCAAACCTTACAGACTGTGAGGAAATACCTAGTAGAGCCAGAAAGAGTAAAAACTGGAGAGTAACCTCAGCTGTTATTATTGCAGCTCAATCCTCCCATGGCTCTTTCTGTCTTCAACAAGTCTCAAGAGTTCGCTTCAAAATTTTAAAAGTCGGTATTTTTATATTTTAAATTTATTTATTTTTCATGGGCACATAACCTGCACAATTGTGTATGGCCCCATGTTCAGGGGGATGCCGGCATTGATTTAATCCTCTGCCATTGCTGACTTGAAACTAATAATTTTTTAACAAAAGGTCACATGTTTTCATCTTGCACTGAGTCTCTCAAACAATGTCATCAGTGTGACCTAGAAATCTGCTCCCACTCATGTGTGGTGCTTAGAACAGCTCAGGTTTTGATAATCACTGGATCTTTGTCTAAGGGTACTATATTTTGGGGCCGGTGCTGTGGTGTAGCAGGTAAAGCCACCACCTGCAGTGCCAGCATCCCATATGGGCGTTGGGTTCAGTCCCGGCTGCTCCACTTCCAATCCAGCTCTCTGCTATGGCCTGGAAAAGCAGTAGAGGATGGTCCAAGTCCTTGGGCCCCTGAACCCATGTGGGAGACCCAGAAGAAACTCCTGGCCCTGGCTTCAGATCAGCGTAGCTCCAGCCGTTACGGCCATGTGGGGAGTGAACCAGCAGGTGGAATATCTCTCTCTCTCTCTCTCTCTCTCTCTCTCTCTCTCTCTCTCTCTGCCTCTCCTTCTCTCTGTGTGTAACTCTGACTTTCAAATAAATAAATAAATCTTTTAAAAGGGGGGGGTGCTATATTTTTTCTGATTTTTAAAACTAATTCACATAGCTCTTAGGTGCCTGAATTTATTCAGGATTTTTATGCCAACCAGCATGACCATTGTTGTTGGAGGCCCATGTTCTTCTGGCTTAAGTAACTAAGCCTGCATGTCACATACATGTATCCTCAGCTGGCCATTGAAACCCTGGTCTCTTCCAGCTGGGAAATTCTCCAGCCCTATGTAATCCTGAACCGGAATATTGTAAACCCACTTAGACTCCTCCAGATCATTACTAAAACCCTGCCACTCAAGCCCTTGTATCCCCTGCACTTGGCATCACCATGCTCAAATGCATTAGACAACCTGGGAATCTGTTCCAAAGAACTATGCACGCTATCACCATGATGACTTGCCAGCTTACCAGCCCATCCTGGTAATCAGCTAAAATATTACTTCCACAATAGTTGTGGCTTCTCTCGTCCATCTAAGAACTACAATCACATCTAGAGGATAAGTTTTAGGTTAATCTGTGGACCTCCTTCCTGGGGGCAAAGTGTTTCTGTGAGGTCTCCTTTTAAAATGCAGCTGACCATGGGACTCCAAATCCCATTAAGTTGGCAGGTACTAATGCCATCTTACTAGTTTAAGTTCATAACTGATCATAAAGATAGGATTAAGTGTCAAAGGGATGACATAAATAAGACCAAGTGTCTGCTATAAAAATAGAATTAAAAAGGAGAGAACATCCAACATGGAAAGCAGGCCATGCAGTAGACTCACAGAATGAAAAAATGCCCTAAATAGCACTCTGGCCTCAGAATCAGCCCTTAAGGCTTCCTGGTGTGGCTGAAAAGCCCATGAAAGCATTTCAAGCATGGAAAGCCAAGACACTATGGCAAAAACTGTCCTACATGAAGTACCTTGGTGGGTGATACCCCAGAAGAAAGAAGTGGTCATCAAAGAAGGAAGCACTTTTCTCTGAAGGGAGGAGAGAACTTCCACTTTCATTATGGCCTTGTCTAAATAAAGTCAGAGTTGGTGAACTCAAGAGGCTTCCAAAGCCTTTGCAGCTCATGACAAGAGCCTCGGGTGATCACTGACGACATAAATAAGGGTGTCAATTGTTAAATGAACAACAGGAGTCACTGTGCACTTGCTCCCCATGTTGGACATCTGTCCTTACTGTGTTGTACTATGAAAATTAACAGAAAAACTAGGCTTCAAACAGTACTTTATGCTTTATGTGTCTGTGTGGGTGCAAACTGTTAAAATCTTTACTTAGTATAGAATTGATCTTCAGTATATAAAGATAATTGAAAATGAATCTTAATGAAGAAAGGGATGGGAGATGTAGTAGGAAGTAGGATGGTTTCGGGGTGGGAGGGCTAGTATGGGGGGAAGAACCTCCATAATCCAAAAGTTGTACTTACAAAATTTATACTTATTAAATAAAAGCTTTCTATAAAAATGCATCTGACTAGGGCTGGCTCTGTGGCATAGTAGGTAAAGCCACTGCCTGCAGTGTGGGCATCCCACATGGGCACCAGTTCAAGTCCTGGTTACTCCACTTCCAATCCAGCTTTCTGCTATGTCCTGGAAATCAGTAGAAGATGGACCAGGTCCTTGGATCCCTGCACTCATGTAGGAGACCAGGAAGAAGCTCCTGGCTCCTAGGTCCTGGCTTCAGATTAGCCCAGCTCGGGCCATTGTGTCTATTTGGGGAATGAGCCAGCAAATGGAAGCTTGCGTGCTCTCTCTCTTCTCTCTCTCTCTCTCTCTCTCTCTCTCTCTCTCTCTCTCTCTCTTTTCTCTTTCTTTCTCTCTGTCTCTGCACCTCTGCCTTTCAAATAAATAAATAAGTCTTTAAAAAAATGCAACTGACCAAAAGGGATCCTTTATAGACAAAATAATCTTGGCCACAAACTCCTGACAGCTCATCTCTGGTTGTCCAGAAGACTTTAGCATGTCTCTCTGAGCACATGGGTAGCTAAAACAGTCAAGCAAATGAGAATTCATCAATTACCACTGATATGGATGAACCACACAGCCTTTCTATCTCCCTTCTGCATTCCACTTAGCCAGAAGCTAGAACTTCACCCATTGCTCCCCATAAATACTACTTGATTAACTATAGAAAGACTCTAGTAATTTACACTTCTGCCAATCCAAATAACTTGCCAAATTAAGTGGGGAAAAAATGATCCCCATGCTACTTCCTTAATTTCTGGCAATTTTTGCAACTTTTTAAAAATTTGAAATATATCTCAGAAGTGCCTATACAATTGATTCTGAATACAGGGTGAAGTGGGAAGCCCAGACTTCAAGACCACAGACTCTCAGGAGGCCAAGCCAGCATATCCAGCATCTCCCAGGGCTGTTTTTCACAGATAATGTCAACCGTGGTTCTCAGTGGTAGTCCCTTTCCTCCCATGATGCATGAACTTGTTGTTGGTGAGTAGATCTGACCACAGTTACACAGTCCTTCATGGCATGGTATGATAGCTTCCTTGAGGCTAGGGAAAATTACCCAGAACTTGAAAGGACTGTTGCTTCTAATTCCAGCGAGACCAAATTCAGCGCCATCATTGTTCCTTTCCTGTTGCAGGTCACCCAGGACAACCCGTCCTAGGTAGACTGGATAGCATAAGGCAGGTCCACTAGAGTCTGTGACAGGTCTGGAAGATGCCCCTTGTAACTGTCAGGAAAGGCCAGGCCCCGTTGATGTAACAAACACTCTCAAGTGTTGACAAAGTTTTTCATGCTTGTATTATCGTCCATCCTGGTTTGTGGGGTGGAACTCCAGACAATAGATTCTCATCCTCAGGAAGAGGGCCATTCACTAACGTACCAAACCATGCACTTGCTAATGAAGACCATAATGTGAAAGTGCCCTATGTTACCTCACTCATATTCTACTGGCCAAACCATCCCATGACTGCCCCTAACTTCAAAGGGAGGGACATGGCATTCTACACATATCTGAAGGAGCAGACCAAGCCACCACATGGAAGGATCCAGAAGTAACAAGTATGAACAGCATAAGCAGAAAGTGGAGTGAACTTGTGGGTAGGTTGCTAGAATGGAGGATATTGACTGAGTACTCCCATATTACACACCCACCATGATGCAACCTTTACTCACACACACTTGCACACACACACTTGCAGTGTGCCAGAGTTCACATGCGTCAGCTTGAGTTCCAATTACTGCATAATGTTTTGTATACACAAAAACATCCAGGGGACTCCAACACAATCCCATCAAGGTGGCATGTACCAATGCCATCTCAGTAGTCCAAGTGATCAATTTCAGTTCACAATTGATCACACTGATAGGTCTAAGAGTCAAAGGGATCACACAAACAAGACTAGTGTTTGCTAATACTAACTGATAGAATCAAAAAGGGAGAGAACGATCCAACATGGAAAGTGGGAGACACAGCAGACTCAGAATGGCAGATGTCCTAAATAGCACTCTGGCCTCAGAATCAGCCCTTAAGGCATTCAGATCTGGCTCAAGAGCCCATGAGAGTATTTTAGGCATGGAAAGCCAAGACACTCTGGAAAAAAAAAAAAAAGACCTAAATGAAAGATCTCTGCGAGTAAGATCCCAGTGGAAAGAACGGGGCCATCAAAGAAGGAGGTACCTTTATCTGAAGGGAGGAGAGAACTTCCACTTTAACTATGACCCTGTTGGAATAAGATCGAAGTTGGCGAACCCTAAAGGCTTCCATAGCCTTACAACTCATGACTAGAGCCTAGGGAGATTACTGACACCATAAACAAGAATGTCAAATTGTTAAATCAACATCAGGAGTCACTGTGTATTTACATCTCATGTGGGATCTGTCCTTAATGTGTTGTCCAATGTGAAGTAATGCTATAACTAGTACTGAAACAGTATTTTACACTTTGTGTTTCTGTGCGGGTGCAAACTGATGAAATCTTTACTTAGTACATACTGAATCAATCTTCTGTATATAAAGATAATTGAAAATGAAAAAAACATTTGGTGTTAAATTGGAAATTGCATAGAAAATTAATCAATTAAAAAAAATCATGTAGGATCTCTGTTCTTAATGTGCTGTACATTGTGATTTAATACTATAACTAGTACTCCAATAGTATTTTTCACTTTGTGTCCCTATGTGAGGACAAACTGTTGAAATCTTTACGTAATATGTACTAAACTGATCTTCTGTGTATAAAGAGAATTGAAAATGAATCTTGATGTGAATGGAAGGGGAGAGGGAGTGGGAAAGGGGAGGGTTGCGGGTGGGAGGGAAGTTATGGGAGGGGAGCCATTGTAATCCATAAGCTGTACTTTGGAAATGTATATTCATTAGATAAAAGCTTTAAAAAAATGCACACACATAGAACCAGCACTGAGTCGAAATCTTTTGTTGATTCTCAAAAAGAACTTGGTAATAATCACTTTCATCTTGAAAAATCCAGAATAAGGGGCCTAAAAAGTTTCACAGTTAAACTCTTCATAAGCAAGAGGACAAAATGAATTAATGGTATATGTATATCTTGTTATTCTTTTAAACTAAACAAGCTATGTGTTTTATCTGTAAAGATATTTCTGTTGTAAGCCCCCAAAATCAATGTAAGCTAATTAAAACCAGATAAAACAAATAGGAACCTAGTAACCCAAGTTACCCCTAAATAGTACCCTAGTAATCCAAGTAACCCCTAAAGCCTCAAGAAAGGCAGACGCCAGGGAAATTGCAAGGATCCCTTTGACCCTGGCAATGGAAGATGCTACTCCAAGTGCCATCCACCAGTAAATGTCTGTATCAAGGTTCTGATTCCAGGAGAGTTTCTGATCTCCCAGGATCAATTAGATGTGTATGCCAGCTTTACATTGCTTAGGCATGAGGAGGTAGAGGAGAGGTGGGTGGGATTCTCCTACTCACAGACATCCAAAAATCACAAGGACTGAAGACGGCATAGTGATCTGAAAGAACGGACTTATAAGAACAAAATCAGTAGTTTATGATATGCACTAATGTTTTGAAAATAGAAAAATAAGTATGTTTCTGTGTGGGCACAAACTGATAAAATCTTTACTTAGTATATACTGAATCGATCTTCTGTATATAAAGATAATTGAAAATGAAAAAAAAACTTGGTGTTAAATTGGAAATTGCATAGAAAATTAATCAATTAAAAAAAAAATCATGTAGGATCTCTGTCCTTAATGTGCTGTACATTTTGATTTAATGCTATAACTAGTACTCCAACAGTATTTTTCACTTTGTGTTGCTATGTGAGGGCAAACGGTTGAAATCTTTACTTAACATATACTAAACTGATCTCCTGTATACAAAGAGAACTGAAAATGAATCTTGATGCGAATGAAAGGGGGGAGGGTTGCGGGTGGGAGGGAAGTTATGGGGGGGGGAGCCATTGTAATCCATAAGCTGTACCTTGGAAATTTATATTCTAAATAAAAGTTAAAAAATAAAATAAAATAAGAAAAATAAGTATAAATATACAGAAAGAAAATTTAAAAACTTATATTTATATTTTGGTATATACCATTCCAGAGATTTCTCTAATCATATCTCATTTTTTTCTTGCAAATGAATTATGTTGCATGTCCTACATTATAATTTTCCTTTTATCACTTAAAAATAGTTTGCAAAAGCTCTATATAAAGAGGAATAGGATCAGAAAATAATTCACAATAGGAAACACAAATACAGCCAAAAATAGTGACCAGTAGCATAGTCAATGTTAGTGTTAGACTTTTGCATTCATTATTTCTAGGTTTGTTTCCCTGCCTATGAGCAACTACTACCAGTATTTCTGAATTTTCATCTCTCTGTCCTTGTATCTGCCTACCTACACACACACCTACCCATCATCTAGCTGATTACCTACTTTACCAGTGATGAGATGCTCGGTGTTGTATAATTAACAAACAATCCTGATAGATCAGTAGCTCAATAAGTGTATTCCTCCAACCTAGTTTATATTGATGCAGGTAGGGAAGATTCTGCAGCTCCAGATAGTTGGGATCCAGGATAAAGTGGACACTATTTCAACCCACCAGAGAGACAGCACAGGGCAAAGTGCACCCTGGCCTTAAAGTCTCACCCAGAAGTGATACACCATCTTACTCCCTCTCACAATTGATTGGCCAATCAAGTCTCATGCCCAACCTAGCTGCAAACCAGCCTTCCTGCCAGTTAACCCTTTTGTGTCCCTAGAAGAATGAATATATTTGCAAATGTTCTGCATGATACTTTGTTTGATGTTTGAATTTATAAACAATTTAGTAGTAGAAATTGGGTTGGAATGGAGAGTAAATTCTTTCCCGATTGAAAAATCTTTTAAGAGGATCAAATGATTTAACCATATTAGAGTTTGCATCATAAACCATTTCCACTTGTACCTCAAACTCTATTTCATTCCTTTCCCTAATCCTCTGTTCATGATGTCAAACAAACCAGAAGGAGATGGACAGCTGGTGCTGTAACATAAAGAGAGGACGATGTTGTGATATGTTAGACAGTCCAGTGGTAATCATTCTACGTGATCGCAAACAAAACCTGAAGAGCTCATTTAATATCAATTAAATAACTTTTAAAAGTGTCTTGGAGGATCAAATATTAACATTGGAGCACTAGGAAATTGTCAAGAAAGTAACACCATTAAGATGTCACTCTGGCAACATTTTATTTCAAATATTGCCTAATAAATATATTGACTGATAAAATGTTTCCAGTCTCTTTGAAAAAGTTACATACTATATAGATCGGGGGTAAAGTACATCCGTAGGCGCTATCTGGTATGTTCAAGGTATGTTTTTGTTTTTGTTTTTTTTTTTTTTGACAGGCAGAGTGGACAGTGAGAGAGAGAGACAGAGAGAAAGGTCTTCCTTTGCCGTTGGTTCACCCTCCAATGGCTGCCGCGGCCGGCGCACCGCGCTCGTCCGATGGCAGGAGCCAGGAGCCAGGTGCTTTATCCTGGTCTCCCATGGGGTGCAGGGCCCAAGCACTTGGGCCATCCTCCACTGCACTCCCGGGCCACAGCAGAGGGCTGGCCTGGAAGAGGGGCAACCGGGACAGAATCCGGCGCCCCGACCAGGACTACAACCCGGTATGCCGGCGCCGCAAGGCGGAGGATTAGCCTGTTGAGCCACGGCGAGAGAGGTTTCCTAAGATAGAGGGGAAGGGCTAAGAAAAGGAACAGAGAAAGGGAAATAAGCCATTCTACCACTGTCCAGCCCCTCGTCTGTAGTCCAGAGACTATATATTTTTTTTTATTTGACAGGTAAAGTTAGAGAGAGAGAGAGAGAGAGAGAGAGAGAGAGAGAGAGAGAGAAAGGTCTTCCTTTCATTGTTTCACTCCCAAAATGGCTGCTACAGCCAGTGCTGTGCCGATCTGAAGCCAGGAGCCAGGTGCTTCTCCTGGTCTCCCATGCGGGTGCAGGGCCCAAGCACTTGGGCCATCCTTCACTGCACTCCCGGGCCACAGCAGAGAGCTGGACTGGAAGAGGGGCAACGGGAGTAGAACCCGGCGCCCATATAGGATGCTGGCGCCACAGGCAGAGGATTAACCAAGTGAGCCACAGCGCCTGCCCAGAGACTATACTTTTGGTGACACTGCTATGATCTGAATGTTTGTGTTGCTCTTGACAACTTCATATATCGAAATACTAACCCCCAACTTCACACTTTCAGGAGGTGCAGCCTTTGTGGTGATTAGGTTTTTGAGGACACAGTCTCATGAATCAGATTAGTTCCTATATAACAGAGGGCTAAGAGTGAACCCTCATTTCTTCCACCATGTGGGGGGATGGCTAGAAGGTGCCATATATGGGGGCTGGCATTGTGGATGCCTGCAATGTTGGCATCTCATATGGGTTACTGATTTAGGTCCAGCTGCTCCTCTTCCAATCCAGCTCCCTGATAATGCACCTGGGAAAGAAGCAGAGGATGGCCCAAGTGCTTAGGACCCTGCCACCTACGTGGGAGGCCCAAAAGAAGCTCTACTCCTGGTTTAGTTCTTGTCCAGCCCTCGACATTGCAGCTATTTGGAGAGTGAACCAGCAGATGGAAGATTCTCTCTCTCCTTCTCTCTCACTTTCTCTCTCTCTTTCAGTCTTTCCTTCTCTAATTCTACTGTTCAAATATATAAATAATTGTTTTAAATTTCCATATATGAACCAGAAAATTCTCACCAGACACCAAATCTGTCAGCATTTTTATTCTGGACTGCCCAGCCCCCATAAATGCAAGAAATAAATTTCTAATATTTCTAATTCACCTACTTTATGGTACTTTGTTATAGAAATTTGCATCAGATACATATAAATATTTTTCTATTTAAAAAAATAAGTGGTGAGCATTTGGCTTAGTGGTTAATGTGGCACTTGGGGCACATGTATTCTATAGGACAGTGCTTGATACAAGTCCCCTGGTTCAAGCTCCACTTCTCAGTTTCCTGCTAACGTGTATCCTGGGAGGCAGCAGGTAATGGCTTAAGTACTTGGGCCCCTGTCACTCATAAAGGAGAGCTGGACTGGATTATAAGCTCCTGGCTCTGACCTGGCCCAGCCCTGGCTATTGCAGGCATTTGGGGAATGAACCAGTGGATGGAAGTCTTTCTTTCTGTCTGTCTTTCTGCCTTGCAAGTAAAGTAAAAACAGATACTTTTCTAAACATTTTTAAAAAGTAATATATGCAAATTGTAGAAATCTGAGGAAAATATAAACAAAAAGTGTTTTTAAAATTCATTCATATATTTGAAACGCAGAGTGGCAGGGTGAGAGAGGAAGAGGCAGGGGGGAAGAGAGAGAGAGAGAGGAGAGAGAGAGAGAGAGAGAGAGAGAGAGAGAGAGAGAGAGAGAGATTCTCCATCTGCTGTTCACTCCCCAAATGTCTGCCAACAGCCAGGTCCGTGCCAGGCTGAAGCCCAGAGCCAGGAACTCCATTGTGGTCTCTTAATCTGTAGCACAGACCCAAGTACTGGGACCGTCTTCTGTTGCTTTCCCAGGTACATTAGCAGGAAGCTGGATCAGAAATAGAGCAGTTGGTATCCAAATAGGTGCTCTAATATAGAATGCTGGTATTACAAGTGATGGCTTAATCCACAGTACCACAATGCCAGCCCCCTAAAAAAAACCTAATTATCCATAATTTCATTGTCTGGTGATAGTAACTGTTAATATTTGATATATTTCATTATTGTTCTTGTCTATACAAGCTTGAATAATTTGGACTTTTTAAACATTTGTAGATTGTATTATATACAATGTGGACATACATTTACCATTTTAAGTTAAAATATGAACATTTTTATATGTTTTAAAAAATTCTAACCCCATTTTAATGGCTTTATATCATCTTAGAGAATGTCAACATTAATGTATTCATTTTACTATTGTTACTCATTAGTTACTTATAATATTTCCTTATTATAAATTATAATGAAATATATATTTTAGTATAAAGCTGCCCAATTTTTGAATTATTTGATTAAGATAAACTCCTAGAAGGATAAAAAGACATAAATGTTGTCACCTGAAACATGACCTAAATGTTTTTCACATTCCTCTCATGGACAACTTCAGTTTATTGTGTCCCCTGGGCATTGTGGTGCAGCTGGTTAAGCCATTGTCTGCAATGCCAGAATCCCAATGATACACTCACCAGTTCAATCCCAGCTGCTCCACTTCTGATCCAACTTCTTGCTAATGTGCCTGGGAAGGCAGTAGAAGATGGCCCATGCGCTTGGGCCCCTGCCACTCACATGGGAGACCTGGATGGAGTTCCAAGCTCCTAGCTTTGGACTGGCCCAGTCGTGGCCTTTGTGGCCATTTGGGGAGTGAACCAATATGGTTCGTGTCTCTCCCTCTCTCTCTGAAATCTTGCCTTTCGGATAAATAAATAACTCTAAGAAAAAAAAAAAAAAAGAGTTACAACTGCAACCCATGGATAAGCAGATGCTGAGTAATCTCTGAACCTGGATGGTAGAAGCATTAATCCTTGATGCTCCAAGCCATGATATAAGCACTCTGACCATCCCAATGCTACAATGCAATAAGGAGTCCAAATCACAGAGAAGCCACATGAGGCACTCCAGAGGGCAAGCCTAGTCTACATGTCACCCGGTCCGTGCATCAAACTTGTGAGTGAACAAGTCTCCAGAAGGTTCCAGCCCCAACCATGGAGTCACCTGATGATCCAAGGCTTGTCTACCAAGGTTCTGCTGTGATGAGCAGAGCTGAGCCATCCTCACTGCACTCTGTCCAAGTTATGTGCAGAATAATATGGTTTCTGTAAGCTACATTTCAGAGCAATTTTTCTTGCAGCAACAGGGACTGGAACAAATAATTTAAGGTTCTTAATATAACTTGTCAAATTGTTGTCCAAGCAGCTTGTAGCCATTTGGCCTCCCACCTACAGGATAGGAGAGCTCCCATTTCATTGTACTTGATAATCACTGACTCATTATTTCAGAGTTCATGTTTTAATGTTTATAAATTTTATTATGGAAAAGGAATATTCACCAAAATGAAAGAACAGTAGACATATACTCATCACCCAGTCTCAATATTTGCTGCTTATTTCTTTTTTAGTGTTTTTATTTTATTTGAAAAGCAGAGTGACAGAGAAAGAGGGAGAGTTGGAGAAAGAGAGAGAGGGATTGATTGATCTTCCATCCGCTGTTTCACTCCCCAAGTGGCTGCAACAATGAGGGCCGAGCCAGACAGAACCCATATGCCAAGAATTTCATCTAGTCTCCCACATGAGGGGCAGGAACCCAAGCACTTGTGTCATCTCCACTGCCTTCCCAGCAGGAAGCTGGGTGGAAAATGCAGCCAGGACTTGAATCAGTGCTCCGATATGAAATGCAGGCATCCCCAGCAAAGGCTCAAACCACTGAGCCACAGCATCTCTTCTACTTCCTACTCCCATCTTTCCTATCAGAAGAACAAACAAACAAACATTAATAAACAACAACAGTGCAGTAGAGAGATAATTACTACATATTAAATAGCTACAATGAGCCTGGCACAATTCTAAGTACATCACACAAATAACTCCTTCAGGCTTCAGAGGGACCTGAGAGGTGAATAAAATCCAGTCTCAACATCCCATTTTACAGATGAGGAAACAGAGGTATAAGAAACTGAGTATCTTGCCCAATTACACACAACTAGCTAGTAAGTGGAAGGGATGCAAACTGAACTCAGCAGACTGGCTCCTGAGCCTGCATTGACAGTCATTCCACCCCATCACCATGCAGGGAGACCTGTGTCTGTGGCTGTGTTGTGTCCAAGCAAATCAGTTTGTGCGGTGCATTGAACTGATTCCCTGGTTTAATGTTGCCCAACTTTGGGGGAGATATTTGAAAGCTGGAGATAAAATATCACACTGTTTGATCAAGTGGCTCATGAAGAAGTGTTGCTGGTAGACAGAGCCTTGTCAAGAAAAAGCCAGCCCAGGGGCCAGTGATGTGGCCCAACAGGTTAAGCCACCACTTGCAACATCAGCATCTCATATCAGAGCACTAAGTTAAGTCCTGGCTGCTCTGCTTCCAATCTAGGTCTCTGCTAATGCACCTGGGAAGGCACAGAAGATGGTTCAAGTCCCTGGACCCCTGCCATCCGTGTGGGAGACCAAGATGGAGTTCCAGGCTCCTGGTTTTGACCTGGCTCAGACCTGGCAGTTGAGTGAAGCAGCAGACGCAAGATTTCTCTCTCTCTCTCTATTTCTCTCTCGCTCTGTGTGTGTGTGTGTGTGGCTCTTTCAAATAAATAAATAAATCTTATAAAGAAAAGCCATCTTTTTAAAAAGCATCCTTCGGGGGCCAGCACTGTGGTGTAGAAGGCTAAGCCTCTGCCTGCAGTACCAGCATCCCATATGGGTGCTGGTTCTAGTCCAGACTGCTCCACTTCTGATCCAGTTCTCTGCTATGGCCTGGAAAGGCAGTGGAAGATGACCCCTGCAGGCTTGTGCCCCTGCACCCACTTGGGAGACCCGGAAGAAGCTCCTGGCTCCTGGCTTCAGACCAGCACAGCTCCGGCCATTGTGGTCATTTGGGGAGTGCACCAGTGGATGGAAGACCTTTCACTCTGTCTCTCCCTCTCTTTCTCTGTAATTCTACCTCTCAAATAAACAAATAAAATATTTTTAAAAAGCCATGCTAGAAAAGAACTATAACCCAATAAGATCAACATTTCTGTTTCATAAGGGATAAGATCTCGGCTGGTGCCACGGCTCACTTGGCTAATCCTCCACCTGCGGCAGCGCTGGCACACCAGGTTCTAGTCCTGGTTGGGGAGCCAGATTGTGTCCCAATTGCTCCTTTTCCAGTCCAGCTCTCTGCTGTGGCCAGGGAGGGCAGTGGAGGATGGCCCAAGTCCTTGGGCTCTGCACCCACATGGGAGACCAGGAGGAAGCACTTGGCTCCTGGCTTCAGATCAGCGCAAGTGCCGGCCATAGCGGCCATTTGGGGGGTGAACCAACAGAAAGGAAGACCTTTCTCTCTGTCTCTCTCTCTCTCTCACTGTCTAGCTCTGCCTGTCAAAAAAGAAAGAAAGAAAAAAAAGGATAAGATCTCATTCACATTAAAAGCAAGAAATACAACATCTGGGGGCTGGTGCTGTGTATAGTGGGTAAAGCCACCACCTGCAGTGCTGCCATCCCATATGGGTGTCAGTTCGAGTCCCGGCTGCTCCACTTCTGATCCAGCTCTCTGCTATGGCCTGGGAAAGCAGCAGAAGATGGCTCAAGTCCTTGGGCCTATGCACCCATGTGGGAGACCTGGAGGAAGCTCCTGGCTCCTGGCTTCGGATTGGTACAGCTCCAGCTGTTGCAGCCATCTGGGGAGTGAACCAGCGGATAAAAGATTCTCCCTCTCTCCCTCTCTCTCTCCTTCTCTCTCTGAGTAACTCTGACTTTCAAGTAAAATAAATAAATCTTTAAAAAAGAGAGAGAGAGAGAGAGAAAGAAATACAACATCTGGATTAGTGTGGAGGAAGGAAGCTTCCTCATAGTTAATTCCCAAGGAAATAAAAAAAAAAAAGGCAAAGCCAGCCCTCCAAATACTTCCCCAGCAGCAAGCAGACGAGGACGGGAACACATTCCAGCTCTATCAACCTCAGCGAGGTGGTCTGGGAAGAAAGCAGAATCCCAAAGCTAGCAGGGCAATCTCTCATCAGGGCTGCCCAACCCCAACTCCTCCTGAGAGCCATGAAATCCTACACACTCTCATCAGTGCTCCAAATCTGCAAAGAGCATCTTTTGTGTGGTTAGTCTTATCTTTCTGCTCTCTGATTGCAATGAAGAGAAGTGGCTGCTGGGGAGAAACGGTCAACTGGAATAACAGGGCTACCCTCTTCATTGGAGAAGGGAGGCACAGCCTGCAGAAAGGGGCCCAGCAGGGGAAAGAGCTCTGAGGTTTCTAACACAGAGACCTCAGTTCCAGCAGAGCCCCCTACCACGTCCACTGGGTGCAAAACAACAGGAAATCCCGCGCCCACACATGACAAGCCGGCCTCAGAGAAGGTGGGAAGCCAGTCACGAAGTCACCCACACTCCATCAGAGCCAACAGGGGGTTTCACAGAGCTGCCCGAACTTGAGCAAGATGAAAAGAATCAGCCCTGGCAAGAAGGCAATGGTGCCTGCGGGGCTGGGGGGGTGGAGTGGAGGTGGAAGGAATGAAACCTAACAAAAGACAAACACACCGCAGCGCACAGGACAATTTAACTCAAAGCAAAGAAGGAATCGCCCTTACCAGCATCCCAAGGACCAGGCAGAGGCAGCCAGGTGATTGGGGCTTTCAGAACAGGCCTGCCCTGGGGAGGAGGCTTTGAAGAAGACAGAGAGCAAGAGAAGATCCACAAGAGGTTTCTTGCCATTCCTTTGTGTTTCAAGGGAGTGAGTCAGCTCCAGTACTTGGACCCTTAGTGAGCCCTTAGCTTTGTGAGCACCAAGATGTGTAAGTCTCTAAGTTCTTTCATGTATTAAATCACTTAATCCTATTAGATAGGTACAATTATCTTCCCATTTACAGATAAGAAGACTTGCCCAAGAGCCCACAACTCTTGCTCCAGGTCTATCCTCTAATTCATTACACTGCCTAGCTCTCCTTTGCTCAAAAACAGGGATAATCAGTCCCTGGAGCCAGGGGACCCCATTTGACTTACCCAGTCGTTGGGAGAGCTGACACAGATTCCCCAGCCAGAAGCTAACTTCTTTGATTTTCCCAGACTCCTAACCCCAGAGCATAGCTGAGAAGGAGAAAGACAGCTACCACCCAGTTAGACTTTCTTTTGCTAACAAACCTTACTTTACACATAAATAACTCATTGAAATTAATCTGATCTCTCTTAAGTGTTAAGATCTTTCTCTTAGGTAAATGAAAATCCCTTCACCAACAGGTTTAGCTTCCCAGGCTGTAGACTACACCCATACATAAAACACCCACACAGGCACACACAGCTCACAGCAGTGTTTTAACACAGACATAATTATGACTCACAAATAGGCATGGCTAGAGCATAAAGCAGTTGACTTGGAGTTACATAAGCACAGATGACATCCATTTTCTGCTGGAGCAGTAGGAACGTGAGGCCCTGTGCACTGGAGATTAAATTAACAGACAGCAGAAGAAGCCATTTATTGTAATGAATTCCTGGAGGTGGAGATCTGTCTTAGAATCATTAGGCCACTGTGGAAAGTATATTAACCCCAATTAACAAGAAACCCACTGTTGTTTCCAGAAAGGACCTTGGCCTGCAAACCTATGCCTTTAGAAGCTTTCTCCCTAAACGTCATGTCTGCTGTTCTACAGGTGATTGGCCTTCAAGAATCCCATTTCACTGGGACCTAATGATGGATTTTGGTAACTCTAAGACCTCAATTGTACCCAACTCCTCAAATCAAAACTAAGAAAGACAGAAGTCAGGCCCTTCAGCCCCAAAGTGGGGGGGAGACATGGAAGGCCTATGGCACGTTGGGCAGCAAAAATGGCCCAAATGCTATATCCTCATCACAATGGATCCCTGTCTGTCTTACTGGATGCTTGATCATCCTGTAACATTTTCTCTGTGTAAGTAAGTGTGTGGCAATACCTAAAAATAGAAGAGATAGTTGATTCTGATCCTATCTCAAATGAGCTATTTATAAATATTTTATTATCTATTATTGTCATCATCACCATCACTGTTTTCTCTCTGGCACATCCATCTGTTGGTATATAGAAGGTGTTAATTAGGCCAGCACCTGCAGTGCCTGCATCCCATATGGGCGCCAGTTCAAGACCCGGCTGCTCTACTTCCTGTCCAGCTCTCTGCTGTGGCCTGAGAAAGCAGTAGAAGATGCCCCAAGTGCTTAGGCCCCTGCACCCATGTGGGAGACCTGGAAGAAGCTCCTAGCTACTGGCTTCGGATTGGCACAGCTCCGGCTGTTGTGGCCAATTGGGGAGTGAACCAGAGGATGATGGGAGACTTTCTCTCTCTCTCTCGCTCTCTTGCTCTCGCTCTCCCTTTCTCTGCCTCTCCTTCTCTCTGTGTGTAAATCTGACTTTCAAATAAAATAAATAAATCTTAAAAAAAAAAAAGAAAGCTGTTAATTTTACCTGTAAGAAGTTCAAACAGCCTCAAGTGGAGAACAATGACCAAAGAGAAAGCCATACTGGCAGAGATGAACGTGCCTCCCCAGGGGAATGCAGGCTGGATGATCTCATGTCTCAAAAGACTCTGGAGGGGGGCTGGCCTTGTGGCATAGTAAGCTAAGCTTTGTGGTGCCGACATCCCATATGGGCGTTGGTTCTAGTCCCGGCTGCTCCTCTTCTGATCCAGCTCTCTGCTATGGCCTGGGAAAGCAGTAGAAGATGGCCCAAGTACTTGGGCCCCTGCACCCATGTGGGAGACGATGAAGAAGCTCCTGGCTACTGTCTTCATATCAGCACAGCTCTGACCATTGCAGCCATTTAGGGAGTGAACCAGCGGATGGAAGACCTCTCAAATAAATAAATAAAAATCTTAAAAAAAAAAAAAAAGACTCTGGGGGCCATTCCTAAGGTACTCCTAGGTGCTTAGATTCAATTTAGAGCAAGTTAGTAAGTTTTCTTAAGAAAACTCAGAAAGGGGACGGCGCTGTGGCTCACTTGGTTAATCCTCTACCTGTGGCACTGGCATCCCATATGGGCGCAGGGTTCTGGTCCCGGTTGCTCCTCTTCCAGTCCAGCTCTCTGCTATGGCCCAGGAGGGCAGTGGAGGATGGCCCAAGTGCTTGGGCCCTTCACCCGCACGGAAGACTGGGAGGAAGCACCTGGCTCCTGGCTTCGGATCGGTGCAGCGCCGAACATAGTGGCCATTTTGGGGGTGAACCAATGGAAGGAAGACCTTTCTCTCTGTCTCTCCCTCTCACTGTCTAACTCTACCTGTCAAATAAATAAATAAATAAATAAAAATAAAAATACTCAGGCAGTGCCTCATAGGTTCCAGCTCTGTCTTCTAAGTACGTTTGTATACTATCTCTTTGAAAAAAAAAATCAGAAAAACAGTTCTCACAGTTCCCCAACTAGATCTCTCTCTTCTTTTAGTCTAGGCTTATGTTTTTTGATTACATGTGAAATAGTTTCACCTCAATGTTCCAGCATCCCAGGTGAACTTTTCCTGCTTCTGTTTATTCTGCAACTCCCTCCCCCCAGCTGATATACCATTATTTAGGAATCACCCAAACTGGAAACCGGTGAGCCACTCTTGGTAACTCCTTCACACCCAACCTCTGAGACGTCATACTTTCAGCTCCTGAACATTTCCAAGTCCATCATCACCCTGTCTGCAGCGCAAGGTCCAACCACGTCCTCTCTCCCCTCCGCCACAACTGTGGACTCCTATTGTTGTCTTCCCATCTTCCTGCCTCCCTGAAATCCATCCTTCACACCTCGTCAGTGTCATCTGTATGCACAGCTCACCATCCAGGCTCTCGCCTACTTTATCTCTGTTAGATGTTGGACTCCTTGAGGACCTGCTGAGATGCCTTCCATTTGCTGATCCACTCATGCAAGAGATTGATGTATGAACTGCATCAGTGGCTTCCTCATCCATTAGCTCCAGTCGGGTTGAAGGAGCACTAGCGGGACAGAGAGAATCAGGTCAGTGTTTTTATTCCCCAGGTCCCTCCTGCCTACGCTGCCGTCCACTGGTTATGATCTCTTCAGCCATGTGCTGTCAGGAAGCATCTCCACACAGCTCGCTTGGTGCTGCTAATTCTCCTTCCATGTTCTAGTAGCTGTGTCCCCTGCCATGCTTTGAATGTCTCCCCACCCCTGAAACTCATGTGAAATCTCCAAATTCAACCCATGCTGAAATCTCCAAATTCATATGTCGTTGGTATTTGCAGGTGGGGCCTTTGGGATTAGATAAGGTCATCAAGGGTGCATGGGGGCCCATATGGAGCTGGTAGCTTCCTACGAAAAGGAAACACCACTTCTCAGCCTTTTGGCTAAGATCGAGTGAAGAACAGGAAGACAGACCTGAACTAACTCATGCTCACTCTGTTATTATGTGGTACCTTCTGCTGTGCACAATGCAACAGGAAGATTTTCACTAGATGCCTGCCCCTCTGTCTTGGACTTCTCAGTCCCCAGAACTGTGAGCTAAGTGATACTTTATTCTTTATCAATTACCCAGTCTGTGGTATTCAGTTGTAGCAGCAGAAAATGGACAAAGACATCCCCATCTAATTCAGGCTTAGGATTGATGATGGATTCTCACTACTATTAGCCTTAGGAGTCTGCCTATCCCATATGATCGTCCTAAAGTCTCTACATTCTCTTCAAATTTCCCAATGTGAAATGTCATCTGTTTTCTGCGGGGATTCTAACTGATCCTGGGACACTGATGTCTTCTTATTTATCTCTGTAGCCGCACAAGCCCCATAGTGCTTGGCATATGACAGGTGCTCAGTAATAACCAAATGAATAGCTGTGTCACCGTCCCAAAGTTTGCTGAATCATATCCAGCTCTGCTGGGATACCAGAAAGTAATGGGAATTAAAGAACTTACTGAATTGGGTTTAAGAGGAGATAGAAGGAAATGCTTCCGAAAGCAATGGTGAGAGATTAATTTCAGTGGGAGAGGGGTGCTTGTAATCAATTAAGGTTATAGAAAAGAAGGAATAGTCTGAAACTTCCTGGTGCATTAAAGAGAAAAGGAATTTGGCCTTTGGAATATGAAGTTCGTCTGTGGAGCGTGAGAAGGGTTGGAAAAGTCTATCTGAGAGATGAGATACAGAAAAAAAGAACTGTTGATGACCACAGTAAGCTGAAGGATGACAGGATTTGTTTGATATGTGCAAGTTCCTAGTGTACCAAGGCAGCAATTCTTTGACTTGGACACAAGAGCAGAATTCAGATAGACATTGGGTAAGCACTCCTGTGTGCCATGCAGTGCTCTAGGACAGTAAAGAATGACATACAATTTCTAGCCTCAAAAAGCTGGTGGTAGAGAGAGGAAGTGCAGAAACTGATTTCAAAGCCACTTAGCAATGTACTATGAGAACAGTATGTGGGGAGCGCTGACAACCGTAAGAAGGTTGGTCTGACTCAGCCCAGAGGAGAAAATGAAAGGCTCCCTGAGTAGCTGAGCTCTCAAGGGTGTCCCAAAAGAGTTAGCCAGATGGAGGAGCTCAGCCTCAAGTTGGGATAAACTCTAATGAGCAATGGAGAAGGTGAAGGCGTGAAAAGCACAGGACACATCTATCTAACACCACACCCAAGATACAAACACTGCAGTCAGCTTGGAAAATTCTGCTGTGGCCATTGTGAGGTTTTAATTATAAAATATAACATTAACATATGCTTAAAAATTATTCATAGTAACATACAAAGAAGGTGTTCTCAAAATAAAAATAAAAAGTCTACTCCACTGCACTACCTATCTCTCTCCTTTCCTTAGAAGTAAACCCCACTAATTGACAGGCAGTGTTCCCAGATTTTCCTCTATGTGTGATGGGGGAATATTTGTGTATATTAATCACTATGATTTTTATCTCCAATATTTCTTATTTGTATTTTTGATTGTTTTTTAAAAAAAACAATTATTGTGTACATTCTAATTCTACTAGTCATACTCTCACCACTGCACACTCATACCATTAAGACAGTAGGTGTTGGTTAGAGCCATTGGAAGGATCAAGGTGACACACAGCCAAAGCTTTTGGTTCTGAAAACCTGTGCTTTGGGGAAAACAAAAGTATTCTCGGTTTCCAAATCTTGATATTATGCACCAAAATCAAAGTTCTGTCATGAATAGAAGTTTGGAAATAGAATGAATGAAGAACCCAATTTCCTTGCCTCAGAGACTAGATAGAAAGTGGAATGGTGGACAGGATGTGCCAGGACATGGGAGGGAGGACCGTAGGACTCAGGATGAGGGTGAGAACTGGCTGGGATAGGACAGAATATTGCCATCGTCCTCCCTCCAAGCATCAGAGATCCACTGGGGTACCAAGGCAAGGTCCACAGAAGGACCAGCAGCCATTTGAATGAGCAGAACTAAGGAACGTCTTCGCTGTTGTTCTGGTTATCCTCTGGTGAGGGTTTCTGATGAGAGCCATTGGTTACCTAGCACAGCTGGTGCTTTTTTATTATGTCTGGGTAATTTACAGGCCTGTAAGATGGAAAAGGGGTCCAGGATATAGGAAAGGGGGTGTAGGAAAGCAAACCCCAGAAGCCACTTTGGGTAGACTTCAGAAGCCCAGCTTAAAACCTGCCTGCAGCCTGGACAGAGGAGACCACGGCCTAAAATACATTTGTACACAGGTGCAGGTGGTTAACACTCATTGGATCATAGTATCTAGACTATTCCATAATGTAATATTTTTTAACTTCCAGCACCAGCAACAATGAAGCTCAAGTAAGCTCCCTCAAAATATTTGTTAAATGAATAAACAACATACTTCACATGGGTGACTTTTCATTCTAGAACTTATAGAATTCCATTTTTTTGTTGGTTGCACAGTATCCCATCACATGATATAATCTATTTAACTATTTCTCTACTAGTGGATATCTCAGAAGGGATATTTCTTTCTAATTATTTTGTAATTTGAAAGAGAGAGGGGCAGGTATATAGACAAAGAGAGGTATCCCATCCACTGTTCACTCTCCAAATACCTACAACATCCAGGGCTGGGCCAAGCCAAAGCTAAGACCCAGGAACTTAGTCACTTACACTTCTCAGTGTGTGCATTAGCAGGATGGTGGAACTTGGAGTGGAGCCAGGACTCAAATCAAGCACTTTGATATGGAATGTGGGTGTCCCAAGTGGTGTTGTAACCTCTACATTGAATGCTTGCCACAAGCAAGTACATTTCTGAAGATTAAATATAAAGTTCAATAACTGAACCAATGCAAATGGACATTTTGATAGATACAGGCAAATTGCAGTGCATAGAGAACATACCGGTTTATGTTACTGGCCAAGGTAAATGATAATGATAGCTAACATTGAGGGAGAGTTCATTGTACCCAAGGCACCTTCCCAAATGCTCTGCAGGGTTTATTCATTTCTGAGAACAGTCCTTTAAAATAGGTATTTTTGTCTCCATTTTACATATTTAGAAAAGAAAACCTAGAAAAGCCAATCAACTTGACCAAAATCATGGATTAGTAAATTAGACTCTTGAGCCTGTCCTTAATCTGGTGGCTCTCTAAGGGGGTGGTATCTTCTCCCCAACACCTTCACCAATAATAAGGGGTTGTGTATCTTTGTCTATCTCTCAGGAGATATTGTGGATGAGCACATTGTATGAGCTCTACAGTGGATGTCAAGGATAAAAGATTAGAAAGTTGACTCCGTGTGGCTCATCCCAGTTTCCATATTATTATTACTAAATGAAAAATTCTGATGTTCTTGCCGAGAAGAGTATTAGTTAGGGATATGAGTTGCAAACAACAGAATCCACTCATGCTACTTTCAAAAGCAAATGATGTATTGTTGATATCTAAGCTTATAGAACTTCCAAGAAGGCTTAAGCAATTTGCATGACCATATAGCCAACATCAACACCACTGGGAGAAACACAGCCACACTAGGACCCTAATGTCAAAACACCTTTCAGTTGCTACTGAGAACAATGGACTCCAGTTATGTCATCATCATAGCTGCCCTGGGAAATTGACAGTCTCCCCCACAGTACTCTTTCCCCCCAGGGGCTGCCAATCATACTGTTCATTCCACCTTCCAAGTTTCTGGTGGGAGCTACTTGCAAATGAGTCAGCAAAATGTAGTTTGAATTTTCGCTTCTCTCAAATATAATCCTGTAGGGTTTACAGTGAGTTACACACTATTAGTAGATTCTACTATAAGTAAATGCATCCTTTTTGTTCCCTAAGAACTCAAAAAAAAAAACAAAAAAAAAAAACAAAAAAAAAAACACCCGATACTGTCTTCTATGAATGCAAAAAAAATGTGGTATATACAAACTTTTATTGTTTCTGAATTGGCTGTCTTGCAATCTGTCCTAAAATTTAGGAAGGGCTCAGCTTATAAGTGAGAATTAAGTGGCTCTAGCTGTGAGGAAAACAAAGATCAGAACTGGAAACCAGTAAAGATTTAACATACTCAAGCCACCATCCCACTGTTAGTTGGCCACTTGTCCGTACAGATGTAGCCCTGGAGAATATCAGTGGCATGGTTCACCCAGCCTTGACCTTCCCAAGAAATGCATCCCCCCAACTACTCCAATCCACATACACCTGTAGAAGTGGCCTTATTCACTTATGCTCTTTAGTTTGCTTTTTTGTAAAATTTTAAAATTTTTATCTGAAAGAAAGAATGAGTGACCGAGAGAGAGAGAGAGACAGAGAGAGAGAGTCCACTCACTGGTTCACTCCTCAAATGGTCACAACATCCTGGGCTGGGCCAGGCTAAAGTCAGAAGTCTAGAGCTCCATCTGGATCTCCCACATGGATGGTGGGCCATCTCCTGCTGTCTTCACAGGCGCATTAGCAGGAAGCTGGATCAGAAGTGAAGTATCCAGAACGCAAACCAGTGTTCGCATGCGATGCCAGTATGGTAGGTGCCAACTTAATCCATTGTTCAACAACGCAGGCCCCACTCCTTACAATTCTGACATGAGTGCACATCCTGGCCAAATGTGACCACACTGACCTAGGGGTTAGCAGCTGATCCAAGCTAAGCCAAGTGCTCTCATTGGTAGTTGTCAAAGTTTGACTCGGTAGTGGAACTCATTGGTGGCCCTGTCATTTGCCATCAGGAGGAAGCCAGTCTGCAGCAAAAGAGAAATAAAACCACCGAATGGAGGAAGCCAAAGTTATGGAGTCATCACTGAGACCCAGCTGCATTTCATCCCATCTAATTAAGGTTAAGACACCATCAATTAAAAGGTGTGTCAGGGCTCTGGGTGTGGCATAGTAGGTTAATCCTCTACCTGAGGCACCAGCATCCCGTATGGGTGCCGGTTCTAGTTCCAGCTGCTCCTCTTCTGATCCAGCTCTTTGCTATGGCCTGGGAAAGCAGTAAAAGATGACCCAAGTGCTTGGGCCCGTGCACTCATGTGGGAGACCCGGAAGAAGCTCCTGGCTCCTGGCTTCAGATGAGCTCAGCTCTGGCCGTTGTGGCCATTTGGGGAGTAAACCAGCAGATGGAAGACCTTTCTCTCTGTCTCTTCCTCTCACTGTCTTAACTCTACCTCTCAAATAAATAAATAAATATTTTTAAAAAGGTGTATCATTAGTCTGTGTACATCTTTTATGTATAATATACTTGCAATAAAACTATAAAATGCCATCAATTCTATTTCATACACACTGAAAAGCAATTTAATGCAAATTTTAAAATCAATGAAATAAAGTAGTTGTTCAACTTCTACTGCAGTCTAAGCAAATTCGAGTTGGCTTACTGTGACTTACAATTACAAGAATAACTAATATATTATGGACTTACATATGTGACTATGATGCAGAGAAAAATTCCAACCTGGGAATAGTAAAATGTGAAAAAGACAGTAAGTGCTTCTCAAGGGAAAAAAAAATATTTCATGAAAGAATTATAAAGGGCATAAATTACCCCGAATGTAATTATGACCATCAGTGTCCTCATTCTGCTCCAGTATTACTTAGGAGCACTCTAGTGACACATTCCAAGGTAAAGAACAAATGACAGTAAAGATAGTTTCAAGCAAGTCAATTAAGATAGTTTTCCATGAGCTGGTGTTGTGGCATATCGAGAATAGCTGTCACTGCAGGTTGCCGGTTTGACTCCCAGCTGCTCCATTTCTAATCCAGCTCCCTGCTAGTGCACCTGGGAAAGAAACAGAGGATGGCCCAAGTACTTGGGCTCCTGCACCCATGTGGGAGACGAAGAAGCTCCTGGCTCCTGCTTCTGCCTGGCCCAGCCCTGGCCATTGTGGCCATTTGGGGAGTGAACCCGCAGATGGAAGGTATCTCCTTCTCTCTCTTTCTCTCTAACTCTGAATTTCAAATAAATAAATAAATATTTTTCTTTAAAAAGCAATTTTCCTGACATTATTAACCATAAAAAATATTGAGTTTTGGCTACTATACATGGGCATCTTCTCAAGAAGAGTAAAGTCCTTAGGATCCATAGTCCTAATATAATTAAACTATAGCAATTAGCAATGAAAGGGTGATCCAAGCCAAAGTGAGCTTTGAAACTCCACAGATAAACTAACTTTTCTTTGGTTTCTTTTGTTTGTTTGTTTGTTTCGTTTTGTTTTTTGCCAGGCAGAGCCCGGCAGAGTTAGACAGTGAGAGAGAGTTATAGACAGTGAGAGAGAGACAGAGAGAAAGGTCTTTCTTCCATTGGTTCACTCCCCTAATGGCTGCTACGGCCGGCGCTGCACCAATCCGAAGCCAGGAGCCAGGTGCTTCCTCCTGGTCTTTCATGCGGGTGCAGGGACCCAAGCACTTGGGCCATCCTCCACTGCCCTCCTGGGCCAAAGCAGAGAACTGGACTAGAACCACAGGCGGAGGATTAACCAAATGAGCCACGCCACCAGCCCTAACTTTTCTTTGGTAGCAAAATGTTTGGGAAACCAAGATTCACCTTTATCAGTGAAAGTATGAGAAAGATCACTCTGAAATGCAACAGACGTTTAGCAAGTGTCAAAGATGTTAGTCCCACCAGCACAGAGTGTAGGGAGCTGAATGAGAATTCGTTCTGCAGGTACCACTGTCCCCCAGTCATTTTTGCTTTAAATTTGGCTTGTGGTCTTGCTTCACAGTAACATGAGCTGTGAACTCACACAGTCTGCCAGATGGCAGTGGGAAGCCCGTTAGTTATGCACCACACATCCTGATCAAAACTGCAAAGAAATTAAGCTCAGATTGAGGAGAGATGCTCAAGAGTAAAGCACTGATTAGAATGTTCTGCATTTCCACAGAAAATCTCACATAATCATTGTCCATAAATAAACTCATTCTTATGATCTGGGGACCCAAATCTGGGAACCGTTCCAGAGGGAGTCCTCTCACAGCGTGGGTCACAGCCTGCACATTCCCAGGGTATTTATTAAGGGACGCCATGGAGCTGATGCTCTTTCAAGGTTATCTAGAAAAGTCTGCAAACCAGAGTGTAAGCTAATACAATAAATGCTGTGCCTTTCACAGGGAGTCTGTTCTTTAACAGAAACTGGGGAGGAAGTGGAAGAACTCAGTTACAAGAGAAGCTCATTAGAGTCTTTTCTGGAGAATCAGCTTGATGAAAATAAATGGGAAATGCAGGAAATAGATACCACCGATGAGGGGGTTCCTAAGTCGTACTTTGAGGGGGTGGAAGGGCCCCAAGTATATAAAATATAAATGAACTGCTTGTGAAGTTTACAATCTTGCAAATAAAACGTAAGATTATGTTTGTTGCCCAACGGAACCATGAACTTGTATTGAAATCCTGCATTATCACTTTTCTGCTAAAAAGAAGACATTGCTATAAGCACTTGTTCTAATGAATTCTCCGGAGAAAAGTCTTTGTTTTGGTTGCTGTCAGGGAGCCAACCACTGTGAACACGTCCATGGAGGCCAGTCCCAGCTGCGTTTCAAATTGTCTTTTTGACAAGAAGCAAATGAACGAATATTTCTAGTCCTCGGTTTCCCCATCTATAAAATAAGACTGAAAATGTCTGTCCTTTCCCACCCACTGCGATGCCGCAAAGAAAAATGAGTCAGATGGAGACACTTCAAAGGGAAAAACTCTGTCTCCGAGGAAGAGAAGAAAAAATTCTTTCTGCCCTACCCGCAAATTTCCTGAGAAAGCTAGACTAACTCAACAGACATTCGCTGAGTGTCTATTATAACTCTAACAACTCTTAGAATCCTACAGCAGCTCCAAGGGACATTCAGAAGATCAGAAGCATGCAACTGCAGCGACAGAGGTAGAGAAAATAGTTCTGGGGTCTAAGGGGAACCTTGCCCTCTGGGTGTGAGGGATGCCTGTGGACCACTCCCTGCCCTCCTGCAACATCCAGTCCAGCACCAGGCACAGCCCTGCTGTGGATACTTCCAAGGCTAGCTCAGCACCAGAATCAGCCAGAGAGCGTACCAAGGACACTAGACGCACAGTGCCTCTCCCCAGCTCCCGTGCATTGGAGTTCCTGGCAAAGAGCATGACTGGTAGAGATCACTCAGTGAGGTTCCTGTGCGTCCCCTGGGGCCTTGCAGCTTCTCCTCTGCCCTTGCCTTTGTTGAGCAAGATTTTGTTTGAGCAGAGAATGTAACATCTAAACAAAAACAAAAACAAGATCTTTGATTTTTGAAAAGCCATAGGTCTGATGGATCTCCTCATAGACAAGAAATTAGAAATTCGTTCATTTTTTTGTACGTTCATTCAGCCAATATTTACTGTATGCCTTCTGTGGTCTTGACCTCAGCAGTGAAAAGGCCGAAGTCTCATCTCTTAGGAAGCTAATCACCTAGAAAAACTGGACATCCAGCCCCCTTCCCCCGCTTTCGTTTTGTAAAGGTTTCATTCTTCAATGGAACCAGATGTGTCTGCGATAATTGCACACATTCCTTCTTCCCCCCTCCAACCCCTTTCTGCCACCTTTTCCCCCCCAGAAAGCCATTTCTATTTATTCACAGATTCTAACACTCATTCATCTGAAGCACATTAGTCCATGCATATTTCTGCCCTGGGTTCCGAAACCCAGCACGTCTGTGTAACACGTGCTTGCCCCCCTTGCTTCGCGGTCTTCTGTTTTATATTCAGGATGACATGTCGGAAATCTGTCTTGGAGCAGGATGTTTACACGTGTATCCCTTGGGCAGATAGGCTCCGATGGGCAACATGGACATAATCAATCAATCAGCAAATATTTATGGAGACATTCCTGAAAGTAGGAAAAAATACCTCCATTCTCAAGAGGCAAACCGCTGGTGGGGGATGTACTCCCTTTAGCAATCTGAGTAGTGGAGAAAGAAGGAAGGATTTGTAAATGTGATGGGTGAATTATCTCCCAAACAGAGACTCTCAGAGCTGTCAGCTCTCACATTAGGTTCTTGCTTTGTTTTGGTTTGGTTTTGGTGCCATCCGTGAACAGGACTAGGAGGCCCCTGGAGGGGTATCTCTTCACTGCTCTCATGGCTACCTTGACACTGCTGGAAGGCTGAAAATAAGGTCAACTCTAGGTAAAGTTGATAAAGGGGAAGCGGACCCTCTGAGCATCCTTCTCTCCTACTCCCTCCACTCCCTTCTCAGCTATGTTTTCGCATCCTCAGAGCCTCCTCAGGGTCCACTGTCATCTTTCCGCCCCCAGAGTGAGGATGCAGTGTTCATACCCATACCCCACCTCCCCCCATTAACGGGGTAGATACAGTTGCTCCTGGGTTGGTGAGACTTCCTTGCTCTCTGCTCCAGGTCAGAAGGAAAGATGATTCTCCCAGACACAGAAGGCCCATTGTCCAGGTCTACAGTCCTCCATCAACCCTCCAAGTTATAGCTATGCTTTCTTTGCCACCAAATGTAGCCTCTCCTATCTAGACTCTCCAATGTTGCTGTTAAATTTTAGCAAACCAGGGGCCAGCGCCGTGGCTCACTTGGTTAATCCTCCCCCTGTGGCACAGGGATCCCATATGGGCACTGGATTCTAGTTCCAGTTGCTCCTCTTCCAGTCCAGCTCTCTGCTATGGCCCAGGAGGGCAGTGGAGGATGGCCCAAGTGCTTGGGCCCCTGCAACCACGTGGGAGACCAGGAGGAAGCATCTGGCTCTCGGCTTCGGATTGGTGTAGCTCCAGCTATAGCGGCCATTTAGGGGGTGAACCCAATGGAAGGAAGACCCTTCTCTGTCTCTCTGTCTCTCTCTCTCACACTGTCTAACTCTATCTGTCAAATAAAAAAAATTAACAAACCAAGCAAATCAATTGGCCAATGGGCAAAGAGTTATAAAGAACCTAAACATCTCTCTACCTCTCTGGAGTCATCTAGGAATTACTTCGACTTCTACAGAGAAGGTCCTGACATTTATTCTCTAGCCTAAAGAAATGATTCCAAGGCAAAGGGCAGAAATGATTCCAAGGCCAGGTTAGGAAGGGTGGGAGATATAGTAGAACCACAGGGAGCTTCAACTCACACAAGCAGATATTCTCAGCACCAGAAAACATGATCTTCTTGCACGCCCTCTTATGCTTGCTCTTATATATTCCTTCAGCAGCGTTCATGCTTTATACATTTTCTGCCATAGTTCAAGTTGAAAGATTTTTCTACAACTATAATACAGGAGTGTGTCTCTATACTTTTCCAATAAGATGACCTCAGAATTTATCATTAAATGTTGGAGGAAATAATGATAGAGAATAAGTACTGACTATTTGTTACAAAACCAACTATCTATTATTTTTGTCTAAACTTTTTAAACTCTTATTTCAGAGGGGAAACAGAGAGAGAAAGACACAGAGAGAGAGAGACAGAGAGAGAGAAAAGAGCTCCCAACTGCTGCTTCACTCCCCAAATGCCCACAATGGCCAGAGCTGGGCTGAGCCAAAGCTGGGAGCTGGAAACTCAATCCGGGTCTCCCACACGTGGGTGGCAGGAACTCAACCTTTGAGCCATCACCACTGCTTCCCAAGGTCCACAGTGGCAGGAAACCGGAGACAGGAGCTGGAGCCAAGGATTAAGCACAAGGTAGTCCAACATGGAATACAGGCGTCTTACTGTTAGGTTGATACCTGCTCTGCCTTTAAACTCTTACATCATCATCAAGTAACTGAAAGATAAAACATATATTTCTGGATTGTGATAGGAACTCTTTGTTTTTGATTAATTATGTTATAAACCTTTAACATTATCCTGAACAAAAAGATATGGTATTTTAAAAACTAAGTTATTAGCAAAGGCAATTATCTTTGTAGACTGTGTTGTATAGTAATTTACCTGGTGTATCAGTATCCTACAAAGTATCAGGAACTGGATGGCTTAATACAGTGGATACTTATTGTCTCACAGTTCTGGAGATGTCTGAACCAAACCCATTTGTCCCACAAATGAGGCCACATAGTGAGGATATAGGATTTAGGATTTCAACATATGAATTTTTTTTAGAGGGAACAAAATTCAACCAATAACATCTGGGATCTGCAGTTTTATTTGAACTTGGGAACAAAACTTATCTCTGGAGAAGCTGGGTACTCAGTCTTACCAGTGTTCCATTTTCAGAGCTGTGTCATCTGTGGGTCACAGGGCCCCAGTTAGGGAATAGGAGCTATGAAAGGAGCATTGAGTCAAGAGTCTGTACACCGGAGGCAGAGATTCAGCTCTGGCAACTGTGACCTTGGGCTGGGCATCGAATGTCATTACACTTCTGTATTAGAGGATAAAAATGCTTTGTAATCTATAAAGCATTCACAAAATAAGATCTCAAATTTAGTAAACCAAACCCAGTATTTTTAAAGCATTAACACAGGTGGAAATGCTTAGGAGTTGAAGTGTTCTGGATTTCACATTCGTTTTCAGATTTTGGAACACTTGCATGTACAAAGTATTTTCAAATGGTTCATAGAAATGTACATTATCTTTCCATTCAATTTCCGTGAACTTTTTGTAGGTAAGGTGTGAAATTTTCCACTTAAACCTTCAGGTCAGTGCACAAGATGTTTTGGACTTCGGCGCATTTCTGACTTCAGATTTTCAGATTCCTTCTCCACCTGTATTCCTCCTGGGGCACTCGTCATTTCTCTCAGGCTTCCGGGTGCCATGAACGGCGTGGAGGTGATGTTAGCAGCACTTCTGCATCCTCTTATCCCATCTCTTTCATTTTCTTCCTCTGGCTTTGCACTATTCCCATTTGCTCCTCTTCTACTTCTCTTCTTGTCATTCTTATAGCTTCTTCTTTCCCTACCCCCAATCCCCAGTGTGTTCCTAGGAGGCTGCTGACCACAGAGAGTAGCTCACAGCTGCCGCAGTGCCCCACGGCTCCCTGTGTGGTCCTCGCCCCAGACCCACCTGTGATTCCCAACAGTGGTGACAGATGGTTCCGTGTCTCCTGATGGGGTGAGCTCAGGTGTGTGTTCGGCATCTCAACAGCCTGCTGCACTAGGTTTTCTCCAAAGGTGAGGGAACTTGCTCAGCAGATTGCACCAGCAACCCCAACTTCTCAAGGAATGAACAACCCCAGGGTTACTCTGATTCAGAGGAACCGGAGTAGGAGTCAGAGTAGCCGCATGAACGCTGTGTCCCTTCCTTGGAGACACTATTCAGAGACCCTCTACCACAGGGTCCCAGCAGGACTGAGCCCCAGTTGCAGACTGCTTTTTGGGTGTTTCCTCCTCTCTGTTCTCTCACCTCCGCTTTCTGATGTCATCTCCCTCAAAGCCACCTGCACCCAAGGACCTATCTCAGGCTCTGGAACCGAAACTAAGACAACACCTAACGAGATTTAGCTCCAGAAACCTTTAGATGTGAATCATTTTGTTTGAAATAACAGAAACCTCATTCATACTAGCTTAAGTAAAAAGAGGGTACTTACTGACTCTCCTCGGTGAAAAGTACAGAAGGGCTCATTTCAAATACACCTGGACCTGGGGCTCTAATTATATTACTAAGACTTGGGTTGTCTTCCTTCTCTCACTTCCCATTTTCCTGTGTTAACTTTAGTCTCTTCAGTCTCCAAATGGTATCCCCTAGGTGATTTAGTTCTGAATATAACATAACAAATTCCTCTTTCCCTGTAGGCAAAGAAAAAAGTCCTGGGTTGAATTTCACTGGCTTGGATTAGTCCACATGCCCACACTTGGCATTAGGCTCTACCACCATATTTGTATGCACACGTGTGTGTGTGTGTGCATGCACGTGCTGTGGTACAATAGGAATAGTGAGTTCCTGGAGGGTTAAGTTTTTTCACTTTTCCTCCTAAACGTCTCACCAGCTTCAGGCAGAATGAAACTAAGGTCAGCTCTAGGCAAACTCAGAATAAAGAGAAAGACAGTTCTTCAAGTTTTCAAGTGTCAAAGCCAAGGGCCTAGAAAAATCTGGCCAGTCTAGATCACAGACCTAGCCTGGGGGAGTGGACAGAGGGGTTCAGTCTCAACAAAAGCATTGAGATAGGGTTCATTCCTGGCAGTGGAGAACAGAGGTCAAGCTAGGAAAAGCAGCAGGTTCTGTCTGTCTCTCTATCTTCCTATTGTCTTCAAAAAATGTGGGAAAATGGAATGAAAAGAAAATGAAGTCCTTGTGTGTGTGTGTGTGTGTGTGTGTGTATGTGTGTGTGGAGGGTGGGTTGGGGTTGTACACACACACACACTTCTAAAAGTTCATCAAAAATTGAATTAAAAAAATAAGTTGATTTTTGTGCAAAAATTTTGAGATTCATACACACAAAAACCTTCAAAAACTATGAAAAATGTGTATTATGAGCAATCTGCATGGATTTCAAAATTTTTTCATCAAAATGAACCTAACTTTTAATTTAATTTTTCCATGAACATTTTCAAGTCCCCTAGTATTCATGAACATCTAGTATCCACAGCAATATATTTATCTGACATTTACTATGTGCTAAGCACCAAAAAACCAAGTTACCTGCTGAAGACAAATCTACTTTCAAGATGTTTACAGTTTAGTGGATGTGAGAGAGAAATAAAAATAGTAAGAAGTCAATAAAGTATTATTTAAATTTGCATGCTGTGAAGAAGGAGAGGACATGCTTTTGGTGGCCTGGACAATCTGACCTAATTCACTAGCCTGAAGATGGTCATGGGCAACATTAAAAAAATATGCATGGCTGTGTTCCAGTAAAACTTTATTAATGAAGGGGCCATTGCTGTGGTGCAGTGGGTTAATGCCCTGGCCTGAAGCGCCAGCATCCCATATGGGCACTGGTTTGAGACCCAGCTACTCCACTTCCAATCCAGCTCTCTGCTATGGCCTGGGAAAGCAGTAGAAGATGGCTCAGGTCCTTGGGCCCCTGCACCCATGTGGGAGACCTGGAGGAGGCTCCTGGCTCCTGGCTTCAGATCAGCGTAGCTCCGACCATTGTGGCCAGCTGGGGCCAGCTGGAGTGAACCAGTTATGGAAGACGTCTCTCTCTCTCTCTCTGTCTGCCTCTCCTCTGTGTAACTCTGACTTTCAAATAAATAAATCTTTAAAAAAATTTATTAATGGAAACCAAACTTTGAATCTTATTTAATTTTTTACCTGTTTTGGGATATGATATTCTCCTTTTCATTTTTTTTAATCATTCAATGTAAAAAGTATAAGAATCAGTCTTAGATTGTAAGCTGTACAAAAAAAAAAAAGTAAGCCAGATTTTGCCCAGTTTGCTCCTTCCTAACTTAGGTTCGAGCCAAAGTTCTGACTCCTCCTCCATATTCTCCATATTGTAGTCCAAAAAGTCCTTGTGAGACCAAATCATGTGGTGCTCCCCATCTGTGTAGAACCTTTCAGTGACTTCTCATCACCCCAGGACAAGATCTAAAAGTTGCTGTAGTTGTTCAGGAACTTTTTTGGGATCCCCTGCTAATCATCATCATTGCCTTCATGGCCTTGAAGTGCAAGTTCCCTGCTCTCATCTCATATTCCTACTAATAATTCTTACTCATCCTTCCATCATTTCTTCTTCCAAAAAGCCTTCCTAGACTTCCCCTGAAGCCTGGAGGTAGGTATCCTACAGTGCTTTGACACCACTGTGTGTTGTTTGCTAGCCTATATTTTTCAACTTGATGAAGGCATGCTTCTGTCATCAACTTTTCACTTACATCCACTGTTTCTGGGTTGAAGTCTGGCATAAAGTAGATGATCAATCAATATTTACTGGATAAATGAATAATGGGGGGGTAGCTTGAGGAGGTGTCAGAGAGGAGTGTTCCCACAGCTGAATCCTTAAAGATGAGTAATAATTTGTCATTGTAACAGGGGAGTAGTGGCCTTTACCGGTGGAAGGACAGCTGTTCCAGGCATGACAGTGGGAGAGAGCATGCAAGGAACTCCAGATACTTTGGTATGGCTGGAGTCACGGTGCCTGTTGGAAAATGATGTGAAATGCGGCTAGAGAGATAACTCTCCAGGTAACAAGGAGCTCCATTCAGAAAGATAAAGTTCATTGGATTTACATTTTAGAAAGCGACTTGGGCCACTGTTGTGGCATACCAAGTTAAGTCACCAGCTATGCTGGCATTGCCATATGAGTGCTGGTTCAAGTCTCAGATGCTCCATTTCTGATCCAGCTCTTGCTAATGCCCTTGGAAAGCAGTGAAAGACGATACCTGCTACCATGTGGGAGACTTGGACAGAGTTCCAGGGTCCTGGTCTCAGCCTGGCCCAGCCACAAGTATTATGGCCATTTGGGGAGTGAACCAGGAGAGGGAAGATCTCTCTCTAACCTTGCCTTTCTGCCTTTTAAATAAATATGTAAATATTTTTTGTAAAACAAACCCAAAAAAGATGGGTCTCATTGTCTCTGTAGATAATATACATCCAATTAAAATTTCTTGAATAAAGTAGAAAAGATCATTTTGGCTGTGTAGTTGATTGGACTTTGATGCCAACTTCACATTAGGAGATAAAATTGGAGTCTTTAGCACTGGTCCATATAAGAAATAAGGGACTGTCAGTAGATGCTGCTGGTCATAATCCTGAAAGACACAATCCCAAATGCCACAATCTCAAATATTGAAATCAAAATATTGACATCAAAAATTTTCAAAGACTTGAAAATCAAAATCCTGAAAGATTTCCAAATGGGGGAACCCTGAAGCTGAAATCCTCAAAACCACAATTCTTATTGAAAACAAAAAAGTGCTATATAGGATGGTCAGAAGGCAAATTCTGGGGCAGGAATTGTGCAATTTTGGTTATTATTGGTGTTGCAAAAATAGAAAACTGCTTAACTGCAATGCTTGACAAAGCACCAGACTTTCAAACAGATAGTAAATATGCACAAAATTTGTAGACAACAACCACTCCCCAAATAGAAGTGAACCGAATGCTTTGAAGATCATAGAATTGAAAACATAAGTGAAAAAAATACAAGAAATTTCCCCTGCCAAATTATTCAATTATGTGTTACTTTTCCCCTTCACACGTAGCACCATACTTGCTTTCAAAAAGTGCCTTTCATCAGAGAATACAAAGAATTCGGCAAGCTCAGTGAGCTTCGGAACCAAAGACACTTGCTGATACAGAGGTGCCTCCAGGGTTCCAAAACACATTAAATAGTCAACCATTCTTGGTTAGGGATTTGTCTGTCAAAGAATACAGACTTCCTATACTTACCACTAAATGTACCATAGAAAAACACATGCATCACTTGGCTAAGGAATGGCACTTTCAAAACTGTTATCAACTACAAATCATGCCCCTATTGGATCTTAAACTTCTAGAATTTATTTGTGTATAAGTGATTGGAAAAAGCAAAGCACTTTATAAATGCTTATTTGAATATTTGATGGACTGGGAGCAAAAACATGGATCTCAGTTGACTCCCCAAACCGTAATAACAGATTGGGAAAGAAGTGTGATCAAAGCTTCTAAGAGTGAATTTCAAGGTGTTACCAATAAAGTTGGTTTTTTCCATTCAGCATAATGCTTTGGTGGAAAATTCGGATGAGTGAGTTGGCCATGTGATAGAGCCATAACAGAAAATTTCAGTTTAGAAATGCGTCATTTGTCTGCATTGGCGCTCCTTCAGCTGATGAAATTCCAGGAGCTTTTAATGAATTAAAGCATTTGCTTGAAGAAGTCAGTTAAGCTACTGACCGGTTCAAAAATACTTACGTGCATAGTAGGAAAATAAGACACAATGAGGTTGCTGTTCCATCACCAGTATTATTTCCTCCATAGTTATGGTCTCTCTCTCTCTCTCTCTCTCTCTCTCTCTCTCTCTCTCTCTCTATATATATATATATATATATATATATATATATATATATATATAAATGAGTGCATGCAGATTGTATTTCTGTACCTAAAACAACAAAGTAACATGTCTTAGAAGATGCAAAAATTTATTAGGGAACTCTCATAGAAGAATTTCCTTTTTTAAAAAAAGAAAAAGAGGATTTATTTATTTATATGAAAGGTAGAGTTACAGAGAGAGAGGACTTTCATCTGCTAGACCACTCCCCAAATACCCACAACAGCCAAGGCTAGGCCAGGACAAAGCCAGGAGCCAGGAATTCCATCTGAGCCTCCCACATGAGTGTCAGGGACCCAAGTACTTGGACCATTCTCCCCTCTTTCCCAGGTGCATTAGCATAGAGCTGGATCAGAAGCAAAGCTACCAAGACTCCAACAAGCACCCAGGTGGGATGCCCACATTGCTGACAGTGGCTTAACCCACAGAGTCACAAGGCTGTTTCCAGAAGAATTTCAAAAAGAAAAATAGCATGTAGAAAATGCATGTGAACATATTCTCCAAGAAGAACCATGCCCTAAAGGGGAAAAAATTCAGCTATTCATTGTGATGCAAGACTTCAAAACAGAATTAATGGTCTTGAAAGTCAACCAGCTCTTGAGAACCATCTCCATGGCATTGCCCACAATCTATCCCTGAAAGACACTTTTTTCTTATGTTGAATTTTTGTTTTAGCTTTTTCCGCCATTATGAATATTTTAAATTGTCAGCACACTGTGCTATGTATTTCGTCTTTGCATCATTTCATCTCCAATGCTGGAGGAACAAGTTGTGTAAAGACTTTTAGAGAGTTCTAAACCATTTCATGCATTTTTCGTAGATTAGTTTCTAGGGGCCGGCACTGTTGCAGAGTGGGTAAAGGCGTTGCCTACAGTGCCGGCATCCCATACAGGCGCTGGGTTCAAAACCTAGCTGCTCCACTTCCAATCCAACTTTCTGCTATGGCCAGGGAAAGCAGTAGAAGATGGCCCATGTCCTTGGACCCCTGAACCTGCATAGGAGACCTGGAAGAAGTTCCTGGCTCCTGGCTTCAGATTGGTGCAGTTCCAGCCCTTGCAGCCAACTGGGGAGTGAACCAGTGGATGGAAGGCCTCTCTCTCTCTCTCTCTCTCTCTCTCTGACTCCCCTTCTCTCTCTCAGTAACTCTGACTTTAAAATAAACAAATAAATCTTTAAGAAAAAATTAGTTTCTGTGACAGTGTAATACCAAAATGCTGACCGTGTGTCAGTATTGTGGGTGTACACAAAAACAGTAAAATTTTCTCAGCAGATGAAGAGATGTCCTTTGGTGACAGGTAAAATTTCCCAAGATGTCAGGTCTTTGGTGACTCACAGCACTGTTTGATGGATGTGGTTAGTAAATGTGGTCTGAACATCATAGTAGTTCAGATGACGGCAGTTTTAACGCTGTGTTCACACAATCACCGACCCTAGGGATATGCACTTGTACACATTTCACTTTGACCTACTTCCTTATAAATATTGTTCATCTGGCCATAACTGTTATACTCAAGTGACTGTCATTAGAATGCCTGAGTATTTATGTCGCAAAACTATAGGGGCCAGCGCTGCGGCACAGTAGGTTAAAACTCCAGCCTGTAGTGCCCAAACCACATATGGCTGCCGGTTCTAGTCCCTGCTGCTCCACTTCCAATCCAGCTCTCTGCTATGGCTTGTGAAAGCAGTAGAAGATGGCCCAAGTCCTTGGGCCCCTACACCTGCATGGGAGATCTGGAAAAATCTCCTGGCTTCTGACGTCAGATCAACTCAGCTCTGGCCATTGTGATCACTTGGGAAGTGAACCAGTGGGTGGAAGACCTCTCTCTCTGGCTCTACCTGTCTCTCTAACTCTGCCCTTCAAATAAATAAAATAAATACTTTAAAAAAAAAAACTATATATGTTGGGGGCCTGCACTGTGGCATAGTAGAGTAGGCTAAGCCTCAATGTGCAGTGCCAGCATCCCATCTGGGTACCAGTTTGTGTCCCAGCTGCTCCTCTTCTGATCCAGCTCTTGTTTATGGTCTGGGAAGGCAGTACAAAATGGCCCAAGTCCTTGGGCCCCTGAACCAGCATGGGAGACCCAGAAGAAGCTCCTGGCTCCTGATCTGGATCACCTCCAGCCGTTACAGCCATTTGTGGGAATGATCAAGCGAATGGAAGACTTTTTCTCTGTCTCTCCCTCTCTCTGTAACTCTGCCTCTCAAATAAATTAGAGAGAGAGAGAGAGAGAGAGAGAGAGAGAGAGAGAAGTGTTCAGCATAGGGATTAAGACAACTATGTCCCGCATCCAAGGACCTGGATTCAATGCCTGGCTCCGGCTTCTTCCTATCTAGATCCTGGGAGGCAGCAGTGATAGCTCAGTTGATTGGATTCCTGCCATCCATGTGGGAAATCTGAATTGAGTTCAGGCTTCTGGCTTTAGGCCTCACCCAGCTCTGGCTGCTTCAGGGATTTAGGGAGTGAACCAGTAGATGGAAGCACCCTTTCTCTCTCTCTCCTTCTCTCTTTCTCAAATAAATAAATAAATAAATAATTTTTGAAATGTATGCTATTATTGTCTTCTTTATTGTATAAAGTGGCCTATGAAGTATCCTATTTTTATGTTTCTGAAATAAAGCTCCTTTAAAAAGTGCAAATAAAAATTATTTTCCATAACTATGCAACTATATTTTCAAGATTTTGATCATTTGCAAATTTAGACTTTAAGGATTTCAACATTTAGGATTATGGCCCAAATCTGGTAGAAGAAACATAGTGGAAGTGAGGATTTGAAATTAAAAAAGAAAGAAAGAAAGGTCATCTCAGATAAGAAACAGAATTAGAAGAAGCCACAGCCTATTAATAAATGTTGCACAGTATACTAGCCCATAAACAAACATTTAAATTTAAATTAAATTAAATTGAACTTTAAAATTCAGTCTGTTGGTCACACTAGCTATAATTAATGTGTTCATTAGAACATATACCCAATGGCTGCCATATTGAATGCTCTAGAATCAGAAAACACTTTTTTTTTTTCTTGACAGGCAGAGTTAGAGAGAGAGAGAGACAGAGAGAAAGGTCTTCCTTTTTCTGTTGGTTCACCCCCCAAGTGGCCGCTACCGCCTGCGCGTTGCGGCCAGTGCGCTGCACCAATTCAAAGCAGGAGCCAGGTGCCTTCTCCTGGTCTCCCATGCAGGTGCAGGGCCCAAGGACCTGGGCCATCCTGCCTTCCGGGGCCACAGCAGAGAGCTGGCCTGGAAGAGGGGCAACCAGGACAGAATCCAGTGGAGGATCAGCCTAGTGAGCCGCGGCACCAGCCAGAAAACACTTCTATCATTATAAAAGTTCTATCTGAAACAGTACATAAACTGAAATAAATTGTAGATAAGGTCAAGATTGTCCAGGATTACCACAGGATCCAGAAATGCCATTCCTAGGTATATATACAAAAGAACTGAAAGCAAGGACTTGAACAGACATGTATACACCAATGTTGAGAGCAGCACTATTCACAGGAGCCAGTGGTAGAACTAACCCGAAGGTCCGTCAACAGTTGAATGGACAAACTAGATTTGATACATATTTACTATCATTCATCCATTAAAAAGCAATGTAATTTTGATATATGTTATAAAATGGATGGAACTTGAGAACAGTAGTGTCAAGAGCTAGATACAGAAGGAGAAGTATGTATGATTTCACTTAAATGAGGAACCTAGAATAAATTCATAAACACAGAAAGTAGAAAACTGGTCAGAAAGAACTGGAGAAAGGTGGGGCGGGGAGCTATTGTCTAATGGGAGTTTCTAATACGAAACTATTATTATTATTATTATTATTATTATTATTATTATTTGACAGGCAGAGTGGACAGTGAGAGAGAGAGAGAGACAGAGAGAAAGGTCTTCCTTTTCTGTTGGGTCATCCCTCAATGGCCGCTGCAGCCAGCGCACTGCAGCCAGCACACTGCGCTGATCCGAAGCCAGGAGCCAGGTGCTTCTCCTGGTCTCCCATGGGGTGTAGAGCCCAAGCACTTGGGCCATCCTCCACTGCACTCCCGGGCCACAGCAAAGAGCTGGCCTGGAAGAGGAGCAACCGGGACAGAATCCAGCGCCCCGACCGGGACTAGAACCTGGGGTGCCGGCGCCACAGGCAGAGGATTAGCCTAGTGAGCCATGGTGCCGGCCAAGAAACTATTATTAAGAAGCTATTAAGAATTTCTGTTAAGGAAAAACTGGATATAGATAGTGGTGATAGGTTACATAATACTGTGCGTGTATTTCATGGTACACTTAACAAAGATTAAAATGACACATGTGATGTGTATTTTACTACAATAAAAAAGTTCCAGGAAAAAATGTATAGAACAGAAAGAAGACAAGTTTGAAATGAGATGCTAAAGGTCATGCAGAAGAAATGAAGCCATCAATGAGATCCAGAAAGTCAGAGGTAGAAGGGGAACCAAGAGGCAGTGCCACCAAGGAAACCAAAAAAGAAAAGGCAGTTTTCTACCCACAGGCCCGTTATGACATGCTTCCAGCAATGTTCCCTACATAAAACCCATGAGAAATAGGCACAAGGAGGTTAGCACATATGAAAAGCTAGTGTCTGTTCCCCTGCTCCCTCCTATCCCAAATCCCTTTTTAATCATTTAATAATTGCCGACGCAAATAGGGACCTTGACTGCCTTTCTCTTCTTCCGCTCCCTTTTGCAAGTTTTCTGTGAGAAGCTGGAAAGAAAACAGCTCCTAACTTTCCTTCCCCTAAATGCTTGAGGCATGCCTGCCTCTGTGACAGTGTTTCAATGGCAGTCACAAATGGCAGGTGCAAAACAGATATTTAATAGAGGGGCAGGTTAAGTTGAAGATGGCCTGAAGCAGAGCTTTTCTTCCAACTCTTCCTACCCCCATGTGAAGATAGAAGGGCACCTGGATGGCAAAACTCAAACCCACGCATCATGTTTACAAGAAAACAGAGTAATGCCATGAGTCCCAAAGTTCAAGTGAATGGGGACTAAGCACCAACTCCCCTGAGAGCCGTGTGTTATCAGCAATGAGTAACAAAGGAAGAGGCAGGTTACGCCTGTTGCAGCTATGAACAGGGAACCCCGACAACCATCAGATCATCCCTGGGACACCAGGGGGCTGGCATGAGGATGCCTCTAATATTGAACAAGATTTGTTCTCAGTAGATGTGAGAGCTGGGGCCCGTGATAGGAAGGTCTGAAGAGCTGAGCAGTTCAGCCCTACTCCGTCTCACAAGGGATCCCTAATCCTCTGTGTAAGACAGGGTCCCGGGGCAGACATTTGGCTCAGTGGTTAAGACACCGCTTGGGACACCTGCATCCATATCATCTGAGGACTGGGATCAAGACTCAGCTCCACTCTCTGTTCCAGATTTCTGGTAATGCAGACCCCAGGAGACAGTGGTGATGGCTCAAGTAGTTAAGTCTCTGCTACTCACATGGCAAACCTAAGTTGAGTTCCCAGCTCCATGTTTGTACTGGTCCAGCCCCGGGTGTTGTAGGCATCTGGGGAGTGAACTAGTAGATGGAAGATCTTTGCCTCTTTGATTTTCAGGAACAAAGCAGAAGGGGAAGACCTGCTCCCTCACTGAGGAGAAACTTCTGGAAATGGAATAAAAATGGATCAGGACCAAGAGAAGAGAGAAAAAGGGAGGAAGGAATGATGTAGGGGGTGGCAGAAGCTCAATCAGAAGTCTCAAATCAAGTCTCCAGATTCCTGGGGGAAAACAAATAGAAGCTGGAGTTCTGTGAAGTTACACTAGCTTTTCTGAAGACCTGCTCTAAAAGTGCAAGAAAACTAACTTCACAGAAGCAACAGGTAAGTGTGGAGGACAACGACTGTACAAGAGCATTGGGAGGCTGAAGTCACAGAAGGAAGGACAGGCAGGAAGGACAGGCAGGCATGAGCTGCCTCAGATTTGCCAGAGAACTCCAATCTGAGAGTGACACAGGCTATGGACCCAGCAGCAAATGGGCACATTCAGAAAGAGCCATGTGGAACTGCACCATGGGTGTGCAACCTACCACGGACAGATGGTTGAGCTCCATGTTCGTTTGAATGAGTATCCTGGGGCTACTTAACACATGACCACAAACTCAGTGGTTTCAACCAACAGAGATGTTCTGCAGGACAGAAGTCCCAGATCAAGAAGACTGCAGAGTTGGTTGACTCTGGGGATGGGGCCCCTGAGGCAGGCTTTGTCACAGGCTCCTCTCCTACTTCCTGGTGGCTGCCAGCAGTTGTTGGTGTGTCTCAGTGCATAGATGCATCACGTTGATCTTTACCTCCATCCTCACATGGTCTTTTCCCTGTATCCCCTCTTCTAAAAGCACTTACTAGTGGATTTAGAGCCCACCCTAATCCAGAATGATACCATCTTGAGATCTGGACCCAATTATTTTGCAAAGACCCTTTTTCTAAATAAGAGTCAATTCATGAGTTTTGGTGAATGTATCTTCAGGGGAACCACCTCTCGGCCCACTACATTCTTCAAGATAAACTGACAGGGGTGAATGAGCAACCATAGATTAAAAGGGACCTCCTTGTAACAGACATATCACTATTTTTTTTTCCATAGGCCAGACTAAACTATAGTCCCTAGACAAGTGTACTTGGATGACGAAACTTTAAAGAAACACAAGGAAGTGAAAGCTATAAAAACGCCAGACTAATGATTACTTTTGGTGGGAGGCGTAGGGCTTGTGACAAGCTTTTCAGGGGTGCAGGCAAGGGTCTATACTTGTAAGCATGTTTGCCTTATAATTCATTATGTCCTCCATTTTTTGGTTTTATCTGTATTTTATGTTACAATAAAAATGCATTTCAAAAAGGCAAGGAAATACATACCTTTGAGATATCTTTCTTTTTTATCCAGTGTTTTTTGTCTAAATCACAGAGAAAGAATTTCAGTGAGACAGGCAATCTGCAGTCACAGAACAGTGGCAAAGGGCAGTTCTGCTAAGAATGGTAATGTTGGCTGCTTAAAAGTTACCACATATGAGGGGTTTTCTAGGCCATAGTTCCCAAGGAAGCCAACATGAATGCAGAGATGACCAGGTCAGGGATGCCTGGGTGGCAGCGTTTCTTAGAGTGTGTGCTCGGACCACCTGCATGGGTGCTAACCTACTTGTCCTGCCAGTTTCCAGATCCCAATCAGAGACTTGAATCCAGAGATGTATTTGGCAACAATGCCCCATGCCAGATGTTCATCCTAGACTTATTTAAAAATACAGACCCTCTATCCAAACAGTACCTTCCTGGTCAAGGAGCTGAAGACAAGAAACTCTACACTGGGATCTATACCACTATCTATAATTACCGTAATGGTCAGTTTTCTAGAATAAGCACTTAGAAATTTCATTATTAGTGTTTGATGTGGTAATGGCTTAAGGAAATGCTCTTTTTTATTCCAAACTAGGAAGATAGAACAGAGAATCTTATCTCTTTGTGGTCTACTAACAAAAGTACAATATAAAAGTCTTTTTTTATATAAAGCTTTTATTTAAAGAATATAAATTTCCAAAGTACAGCTTATGGATTACAATGGCTCCCCCCCACACAACTTCCCTCCCTCCCGCTACCCTCCCTTTTCCCATTCCCTCTCCCCTTCCATTCACATCAAGATTCATTTTCAATTCTCTTTATACACAGAAGATCAGTTTAGTACATATTACGTAAAGATTTCAACAGTTTGCCCTCATATAGAGACACAAAGTGAAAATACTGTTGGAGTACTAGTTATAGTATTAATTCACAATGTACAGCACATTAAGGACAGCGATCCTACATGATTTTTTTTAAGAATTGATTAATTATCTATGCAATTTCCAATTTAACACCAAGATTTTTTAATCATTTGCAATTATCTTTATATACAGAAGATCGATTCAGTATATACTATGTAAAGATTTCATCAGTCTGCACCCACACAGAAACACAAAGTGTAAAAATACTGTTTCAGTACTAGTAATAGCATTATTTCACATTGGATAACACATAAAGGACAGATCCCTCATGAGACGTAAGTACACAGTGACTCCTGATGTTGATTTAACAATTTGACACTCTTGTTTATGGCGTCAGTAATAACCCTAAAGGCTTCCATAGCCTCGGCAACTCATGACTAGAGCCTAGGGAGATTACTGACGCAATATAAAAGTCTTAACACTAAACTAGTCTCCTCCACACCCTAAAATTTGAAACTATATACTCTAAGTCTGATATGCCAATCATGTTTGGCTGAACTAAATGTGAAAGGCACAATTTAGACTCCTGATATTGCAAAGACTTTTTTTTTTTTAAAGATTTATTTATTTGAAAGAGTTACACAGAGAGAGAAGGAGAGGCAGAGAGAGAGAGGTCTTCCATCCACTGGTTCACTTCCTAATTGGCCACAACAGCTAGAGCTGCACCGATCCTAAACCAGGAGCCAGTATCTTCTTCTAGGTCTCCCCTGCAGGTGCAAGGGCACAAAGACTTAGACCATCTTCTACTGCTTTCCCAGGCCATAGCAGAGAGCTACGTCATAAGTGGAGCATCTGGGACTTGAACCAGTGCCCATATGGGATGCTGGCACCGCAGGCAGAGGCTTTACCCGCTAAGCCACAGCGCCAGCCCCAACAAAGACTTCCTATGCTTGTGAACAGTTTCCTTAATCACCTAAATTGATCATTCTTCCATCTAAAGATTTAACAGTGAATTCCCATAGATTCGTGGGATGATATTGTTTCTTGGGAATAATTTACATACAACCTATGGATGCTGACAAAATTGTATTTTAGATTAAATGACTTTTATATACTTATTTTTAAGATTTATTTAATTTACTTGAAATGCAGAGTTACAGAGAGATAAAGGGAAGATAGGGAATTTCCATCTGCTGGTTTACTCGCCAGTTGGCTGCAATAGCCAGGGCCAGACCTGGCTGACGCAAGGGGCCAGGAGCTTCTTCCAGGTCTCCAAGGTGGGTGCATGGACTTAGGCCATCTTCTACTGCTTTGCTAGATGCATAAGCAGGGAGCTGGATTGGAAACAGAACAGCTCGACACCATCCGGCCCCCATATAGGATGCCGGCGTCACAGGTAGCAGCTTAATTAGTTATGCCACAACCAGAAAGTGAAGACTTTTTTTTTTTGACAGGCAGAGTGGACAGTGAGAGAGAGAGACAGAGAAAAAGGTCTTCTTTTTTGCCGTTGGTTCACCCTCCAATGGCCACCATGGCTGGTGCGCCGTGCCGATCCAAAGCCCAGAGCCAGGTGCTTCTGGTCTCCCATTCGGGTGCAGGGGTCCAAGCACTTGGGCCAACCTCCACTGCCCTGCCGGGCCACAGCAGAGAGCTGGCCTGGAAGAGGAGCAACCGGGACAGAATCCGGCGCCCTGACCGGGACTAGAACCCGGTGTGCCGGCACCACAGGTGGAGGATTAGCCTATTGAGACATGGCGCTGGCCAAAAGTGAAGACTTTTAAAGAGAATTGTAACGTCACACTTTATATATGCTCAGTACTCACATGTACACACATGTATACATGTGTATGCCTGTGTATAGCACCCGTGTGCATGAACAGGAACAGGAAGGATGAGAAGGGACTGGAGGATTAGAAAGCACCCACCAAGGCATTTAGGTAAGGGGCGGAGAATCTTGCTGCAACAAAGGGTAGTAACGGAAAGAAGTCCAAAGGCATCCAGCTGACTTCAACCTCAGTCTCTAGAGCTCAAAGGCATCACCTGGAGGGACTTGCGGAATGCAGAACCTGGGAGCCCACTTCAAAGGATTCCAAGCCCTTGAGTTGAGGCAGAGCTCCGGGATCTGCACTTTGAAAAGCTGCTTGGGTGAATCTGCACCAGCTGGCCAGCAAGTCACGCTTTGGGACATCACCCACAGGACTTGAGAGGCCAGGTGGCAGTACTGCTGTCCTGTGAATACGTGTGTATGTGCACGGATGGTGAGTTACAAGGCGTGAAGGCTCAGGAAAACAAGCAGTTTCCTAGGCTGTCATATAAGTTATCATAAACTGGGTGGCTTAAGACAATAAAAATGTATTCTTTCCCAGTTCTGGAGGCCAGAAGTCCAAAACCAAGGTGTGGGCCGGACCATGCTCCCTCTCAGAGGCTCTGGGAAGGTTCTGTTTCTTGTCCCCTCCAGATTCTAGTGGCATTCCTGGCTTGTGGCTGGTCACTGCAATCTCTGCCTCCATCTTTACTGGGTGACCCTTATGAAGAAGATCCTGGTCATTTGATTTAGGGCCCATTCCCCAATAATCCAGAACGGCCTTGTCTCAAAAGTCTTAGTTTAGTTACACTTGTAATGACCCCGTTTCTCCCCCCTCCCCCAACAAGCTCACAATGACAGGTTACAGAGGCTAGGGGCCACCATTCAAATAACCACACAGGCCAATTCCAGGACAAGTGGCTGCCTTGGGCTACTGTCAGAGCAAGGGAAGGTAGGGGTGGGAACTGGTGGAACGAGGAGTCTGTGAGTCTAGTGCTAGATGGACACGTCTTCAAGGCAAGATGAGGAGGGCTCTGCCTTAGGAACCAGCCAGAAGCTGACATTAGAGAGGAGCAGGTTGGAGCAGGTTGAGCAGCATCTGACTTTATGTCGGTATTCTGATTTTGGGACAGATTAGATACTCCCTACTAACCAGAACACCATTGCAGTCCTAGTTTGGGACAAAACCAAACTGCCCCAGCAAGTAGGCATCCAGAAGCTCTAGGAAGATTAAAGGCTGGGGTCAGACTGGACTCCAAGGGCCTGCAAAGCATGATCACACAAATAGAATAGAATCATCAATCGTTACTCTGTATTAAGCGCCTGTTGTATACCCTTGTACTTTATCTGTTACTGTCTCTTTTCATCACAGCCTTGCAGTAAAGATGGATTCCTTTTTAACATATGAGGAAGCTGTTTAATGCTTAAAACTATAAAGCTAGTCAGAGGCAGAACAGAATTTGAACCCAGCTCCCACTGACTCCAAAACTCATTTTCTTTTTACTAAAACATGCTGCCTCTCCACAAATGAATAGACTACCTCTGATTTTAGCCTCTTGTTTCCAATACCTCTTCTCCCTGAACACTCCCTCCACTTCCTGATCCTAGGGTTCAACAGACATAAACATGTCAAAACATCTGTTTCTCTACGTGAAAAAAATATAACTTGTTAAGGCAAATGATAAATATTTCAAAGCTTTCTGAGCGAGGGTCACAGGTGTGGATCTGGGTGGTGAACGTTTGTTTTCTTGCGGCTGCATTTATCCTTCTACAATCACTTCCTGGGAGCCCAAGCCCAGACTCTGTGCCCAGTCCCAGTCCCAGGCTTCTCTCATGGTCAAATGCAGGCCCATAATGACTGTGCATGTGGCACCAGCCCTCCCCCACGACCCCACGATGTAGGCTGACAGCGCAAATCTGCAGAGGGTGACATCCAAGAAGCCACACTGCTAGTTTCCTCCATGTTGTTTCCCACAGTGGGAAACAACACTGACGGGACAAGATCAAAGAAGTTGCCACTACACTATCTCCAGCTCACCCAGGAATCGATCGGCTTTAAATACCACCTAATATACCCCCCAAAGACAGTATCAGCCTATCAGCATCAAGCAATGTTTGGGTTCTGGGCCGCAGAACCTCAACAAGCTTGAATGAAAGACAAAAATATTTCTGAGACAGTGCAAGGTTTCCCAGTACTTTTAACTCATGCTGTTTCAGAAAAGGTAACAGGTCTGAGGTATTGAAGGAATCCTGTTGGGCGTTTCGGGGGGCTCCAAGCACATGAATTTTGGTGAAAAATTAATTTATGAAAGTCTGGTGAATGGGCTCAAGGTATTGCCATCGTCATCACCTAGCAGTGACAGGAATGTAAATAAGGACACAGACACCTTTCCCTACATTCCTGTAGGGGTCTCTTTTCTGCAAAAAAAAAAAAAAAAAAGTCTCATGGGAGCAGTTTTTAATTTTAAGGCCCGTGAAGAGCTGCACCAATCCAGAAGTCCACTCGACAACAATATGTTATAATAATTTTTGATGACAATGTCGAGTTACTAGAAAAAAAAAAAAAAAAAAGTCTTCTGAAATCTTCCGGCGTCGGTCTGGGCGGCCCGGAGTTTGCTTTCCCCGGGGCGAACTTGCCAGGAAACCCGGGCTGCGCGGGCCGGCGCGGGCGCAGCTCGCGAGATCACCACGTCATCCTGGAAGCGAGCGCCTTCCTGGGATTACTGCCCGCGGATTGCACAGTTCTAGGTTAGCCCTGACGAACTGCCCTGCGTGCTTCTGGGCCGCACAGTGTCGGCTGGCCTCCTGCCAGTAACTCCGCGGTACTTGATGTCCCTTGCCCAAAAGAGTGAGTTTCCACCGAAACCCACCCCGGGCCGATAATGCAGCTAGCAGGAAAGCTCTGGAGCGGGAACGAAGTGGAGCCCGCCATGGCCGTGAGCCGAACCTCCTGCCCCCACGGGTCCTGCGTGCCGGTCAACCTTCGCTGTCGGGGGCTGGATCTCAGGACGCGAGAGCGCCCCGCGTTAAAGGGCTCAGCTTCCACCTGCCAGGCGCACATCTGGGGAGGATCTCCTGCATGCAGTTGCTCATCCACTGCCCTGACCAGCCAAAGAGCTGTTCCCCAAAAGTGTCCCCGTGGTCACCTTGACAGTTTGCAAAAGCGAAACCTGCGCTCTCGGCTAGATTGACATCCAGCGCGCAGAGATCTGAGTGCCTGCCCCGGTCAGGGGAGCCAACCCCGCGGGCGGCCGGGGCCGGGGCGGGGCCCGAGGCAGGCGTGGTCAGCCGTGGGAGAGCAGCGAAGGTGTTGCTCCACCCTCAAGAAAAAAAAAAAACCTGCCCTGACCCCAACCAATCAAACAGGCCTATGCAAATAGGACCCCTGTCGTCCCGGTAACCACGATGCCCGACAGCCAATGGAAAGCAGTCAATCGCGGCCCTGCTCCGCGATTGGGACTGAAGGGAGGCGAAGGAGGCCCAATGGGCTGTGGGAACGGTCTTCGGCGGGTTGAGGGGCGGGGATATGCAAATATGGTTTGAAAAGCCGGCGGGAAATCCGAGTTTCGCGGGAGGACCTTGGCGCGTAAACCGTATCCCTTCATTCATTGTCAGCAGCAGCTTCCTGGAGCCATTTTTCAGCTGCCGGCCGCAGCACCCGGGCTGCCGCCGCCGCCTCGCAATCCGTTGCATCGGCCGCCCCCGACGCCTCCATCCGTCCTCGGGGTCTGATATCCGTGCGGCCGGGACCCTCCTCTCTCCAGAGCCCCGATTATTTTTGGCCCCTGGGGCCCGTGCGGTGCGGAAAAATAAAAAAGAAAAAAGAGAGAGAGGAGAGAGACTTGGAAACTCCGGCTGCAAATAATAAAGACATTGAAAGCAATACATTCATATAGCGTAACACTCAAAAAAGAGAGCAGGAGCGAGAGATGAGAAAGGGGATCCAGCCCGCCCTGGAGCAGTACCTGGTGACCGCCGGGGGTGGGGAGGGGGCGGCTGTCGTCGCCGCCGCCGCCGCCGCCGCCATGGACAAAAGGGCACTGCTAGCCAGCCCGGGCTTCGCCGCCGCCGCCGCCGCCGCCCCGGGCGCGTACATCCAGATCCTCACCACGAACACTTCCACCTCCTCCTGCTCCTCCTCCCTGCAGAGCGGCGCCGTGGCCGCCGGCCCCCTCCTCCCCAGCGCCCCCGGCGCGGAGCCGACGGCCGGCAGCCTCCTCTACACCACGCCGCACGGACCCTCCAGCAGAGCCGGGCTGCTGCAGCAGGCGCCAGCGCCGGGACGCGGCGGCAGCGGCGGCGGCGGCGGCCCTCCGGTAATTGCTCCCCCCGGCCCGGCCCCGGCCCCGGCGGGAGGGCGCGCGCGGTGGGTCGGTGGGTGGGTGGGTCGGTGGGTGCGGGCCGGAGCGCCAGGCCGGGCCGCGTGGGCCTGCGAGGCTGCCCTGGTCCGGGGGCTCATTGTTGGGACTTGCGCGTCCCGCCTGGAGCGCCGGGGGGCCGCCTCGGTGCGACCCGCGGCGAACACTCGCAAACTTTTCGCGGCCCCCCCCCACTCTGCTTCCCCTGCACTTTTCCCTAACCCCCCCCACCCCACGCACTCTCCCCTCCCCTCCAACTCTAAGCTTCCTCTTTCTCGGGCGTAGGAAGGGGTCACGCCCCGGATGGAGAAGGGGGTGTGGGGGAGGGAGCAGGGAACTGGGGAGCTAGGGGGGGACCCCGGGGGTGCAGACCGGGCGGCCGTGGTGGTGGGTGTTCGCGCCCCCTCGCCGGCGTGGGCGGCCGGGGGGTTCCCGCGGCGTGATCGCGCAGCGCAGGGGGGCCCGGCCGAGCAGCGCTTGACACATTTTGGGATCTGTAACTCCGGGCAACAAAGGGGCTGGGGGAAGACAGAGCGGGGTTGGGGCCCGGGGGGTGGGGCGCAAAGCCGCTGCGGACTGGGGCGTGGGCTGCCCGGGCCGGGGGCTCGCCGGCTGGTGCACGGCCTGGGCGCATCCTGGCGGCGCCCGCGTGGCCCGAGCGCCCGGGCCTTCCTCGCCGGGCCCAGGGCCTGCCCTTGACCCGCCTCTCCCCTGGCCCCTGCCGCCTCCGCCCTGGCCCCCTCCCCGCCCCCGGCGGCGGCGGCGGCCGCGGAGGGCGGGGGCGGCCGGTTCCCGTCCCGCCGCCCGGGTCTGTCCCCCTCTCCCCGGGACCCGCCGGTGACGTTTCGCACACGTGCGCGGAGGACGCGCCTGTGACTGGGGAGGCGGCGGCGGCGGGAGGGGGCGCTGGAGGGGCAGAGGGGGCACCCACTTCCTCCTGCTCGCCGGCTCCCTGGCCTGGGACGGTCCCGGCGCCCTCGCACCCGCCCCCGGCACCGCCGCCTCCCGCCGCCCTCCCCACCCCCGCCGGCGCCCGCCCTCGCCCGGCGCCGCCGGTCTGCTCGGCCCTCCGGGCCCCCTCTGCAGCCGGCCCCCGCCTCCCCGGAGCCAGGCTGGTTTCGGAAATGCCCTTACAGCAGCAGGTTAGTGACCGGGACGGTCGGGGCCGCCGCCGCTGCCGCGGGCACCGGGCACCGGGCGGGGCTGGGCCGAGGCCGCGCGGGGTTTTGGAGTGGGAACGGGGGGTTGGGTGCTGGAGGGAAATGAGTAAGCAAGAAAAATCTAACTAAGTCAGTGCCCCGGCCTCGGGCTCCGCGAGCCCCGGGGCGGCAGGGTGCGCCCCGGGGTGGGGGTGGGGGGTGGGCACGGTGCGGGCGGGCTGCTCCTCGGGGGGCGGCTGGATGGGGTCCTCGCCCCGGGGGGCCGAGCGGAGCCCTGCCTCGAGTCCGCCGTCCCCGGTGCTGGAGGGGGAGGGGGCGGGTCAGAGGGTAGGGTGTCTGCGGGGTACTCAGGCCACCCGCCACCCCCTCCCTTTGTCCCCGTCATTTATAAAGCGCCTTTGAGGGATGATTTAGGTCAGTATGCGGCTTCTCTTTTTGTTGGTACCAGAAAGAAGCGTGGCCCGGAGGTCTCCCCCTTCTCTCCCTTTTCTCTCTCCCTCCCCTGCCTCCATGCCTGCTGCTGGCGAGGCTAGAACGGGACCGACTCTGCTGGATAAAGGCTTGCCCGCTAATACCCAGCGTGGACCTCCTCTTCTCTCAGCCCCCAGTGGGCTCGTTTTCTGGAGGATCAAGATTTTGCAGGGCTCTTCCACAGAGTGCCTCTGGGCAGCACCTTGGGACGTGGCACGCGTTTGGGAATAATCAAGGTTTTTCTTTGCCTACTGTTCCGATGTCTCCTCTGGTTGGATCTTAACTGCTTTTCCAGACCTGGAGATACTCGCTGGGGATGGGAGATGCAGTCTGTCAAAGGAGCTCATCGCTTTTTTTTTTTTTTTTTTTTAGTGACTAGGGTCTGCCAGCAGGGGGGAAAGAGAGTATACAAGGCTGGGTTTCCACGTCCTGGTGTGCTGGGTTCTCGTGGCTAGAATATTGCATGCTTTTATGAGCGCTAAATAACTCCTACTGACTTGACTTAAACGTGCTTGGACATATTTACCCATATTTCCCCCCTACACAGCCTTGTTACTGTATCAGTAAACCCAACCTGAAACAACCAGCCATTGACATACTTTTGGAGTAGATTCACATTTATGGGCTGGGGTAATTTTGATCATGGGAGACTACCAAATGGCTGGGTTTTTGTTTTTGTTTTTAAAATCTTACAGTGCCTGTTGGACCAGGTCTCCAAGGCTTGTCTAGCCAAATTTATATGTACTTCATTGTATTTATGTATTTAAAGTATCAAAGATTGCCTTCACCACCTTCCAAGTTATTCTAAAACTTTATCCTCCTTGCCATGAGATTATTCCAGGAACATATATCCTTTCAAATGTGTGCACTCCCAAAATTGTTTCCATCAGAGGAATATAAATGTTGCTTGTGTACATATTCAGAAGCATTTTCATAGAGGATTGCCATGTGTGCTGAATCACTGGTTAATCTGTGCTTTTCAGAGCTGACTCTTGGGGAGGGGGTAGGATATGTATCTGGTCACTGCACACGAAGTTCTAAGCACCGAATGTAAAGTTTGACTTTTTTCCTTACCAAAATTGTGTAACTTCCCAAGTCTTGGCACGTCGATGATAGTATTTCCCTAAGCAGGAACGATGGGATGGGCGTAGCTGATAGTGGTTGGCTCAGCAAAGATAAGGTCGCTAGGAACCCAAGAAGTTGAGAATTCAGGTGGCCAGAGTTGCAGACCTATCTAGTGCTGATTCCAAATTCTGTTTCCAGAACATCTAAGAACGTAGCTAGGAGCAAACTCTTCACCTTTTCCTTATGGGAGAGAAGGACACGAGTGCTGCCCTACTAGCTCTGTTGCCTCTGTCACCGACAACGCGTGTGATCTTTGCCAAATACTTAATCTCTCAAAACTGCTTCCTCCACTGTATATTAGTGACGGTACCAGGCCTGTCCTTGAGGTTCTAAAGGTGCACGCCTGAGAATGCATGTGAACTCTGTAGCACAGGGCCTGGCAAGTGGTAGATATAAATCAGAGAAATGGTGGAAGACCACTTGTGCACGTCCTCTGTGCTCACATACATAAAGCAGAATGGTTGCAAGTTTGCGAAGGTGCTGCTGTTTAAGTCGTTATTTACATCTAAGTCATTTGGCTTTCTACATATATAAAATTTGGCCATCCTAGCAATGGATAAAATAGACTTTCTAGTAAGACATGTGCTCGAGTTGTTACTAGTTGAGACCCATGCATCCTCACCCTGTGGCCTCAGTTCCACGCTTCCATGATTCTAGCGACTTGACAGCTCTTGGGTACAGTTTGTGCTCAAACTCAACCTTCGCCATGTCAGAGACATCCAGGGGGAGGAACTCAGTTTTAGATGTGAACTGTTGGAAATAAAAAGATTCCCAAGAAATCACGGTCACAGTGCTATTCACTGGAGCAGGCAGGACTTTGTCATTTTTCCGCCTCTTCCTTCTCGTAGAAAGGAGGTGAAATTATTTCATTCTTCGAGAAGAATTTGGGATCTATTCGTGCCAGAGGCAATGGCCTGTCACATCTCATTCAATGTACTCCAGTCGGAGCAGCCTGCTGGTTACGCTTTGGGAAAGAAGCTCTTGCTGCCTAAGATTGTCATCGAAGAATGGCCGAGCCGTAGGTGCTGCTGCAGCGGGGTCTCTCTTCCTGTGCAAGCAGAGAGGAAGAAAAGCGCTGGGTTGCCGTGCCTCTGTGCTCAGTCATCTTGCTTCTGCTGAGATACATGCTTGATGCCAAGTTTAAGCTAAGAGGGAATTTTTAGTGACTATATGCCCCAAAATGGAAGCTTTCATATACTGCGGTGCCCAGGCCTGGGTGTTAAAATAGCGCCACCACGCCAATCATCCTCTGAAACAAAGCACCCTTCAACGAAGCACCAGGAGCTAAAACACAAGCTGGAGAACAGGAAAGGGGTTTTTTTGTTTTGTTTTGTTTTGTTTTCCTATAAATTGCCACCTTGTGTAATCCTTGGAAGAGTAGTTTCTGAGATTAATGTGCTGGTGAAGCTAACTTGAAAACAGAAAATAATACTCTCAGCTTAGAGCTGAATAAATAACACCTGCAGATTGAAAGGCTGGGATGGGGGAGCTTCTGTTGTCTCTCAGAGATGAGAGGAAGTTTTTCCTTCAACTCTTCTGGTGTCATCACCATCCCCCACCCGCCAAGACAGACCTGTACCCTCTTTCCCAGAGACCTGTATTCATTTGGGAAATAGCTTCAGACAGTTGTTAATTTTAGGGCAGGTTTTCTAACCTTGCTTGCCTTACAAATACTCCATTTGTGTGACCAGTCAATATCCACTTTCCCCAACTGGTCATTTCCCATTCCTTTTTAAGTAGCTGCCAATATTTTTAACTAGGAAGAGGGAACTTTGGCTGCCTGGGCTCAGGGTATCCCCCTGAAAGCATTCCAGGTAGTACCAGGTGAGGAAGGTAAGCTTCCGAGTCTTAGCAGATTTCTCTGTTTTGTTTTATAAAGAGGGGGACCTCCCTGAATTCTTTGAGGTACTAGCTGTGTAGCTTAGTGCATACTTCCATGCTTGTTAACAGTTTAAAAATAGTGTCTCAGGGAATGTATTTACAGTTGCTAAAAAGCATTTTTTTCTGCTAATCATTTTGCATGGGACTAAGAAGAGAAGATAACTGGAAAGCAGCAAATGTAGGAAACCACTAATGGTATCTCCTTCCTCCTACTCTGATCCTCTCCTTGGCTTCAAAGTGACTCAGAAAATGTATCTCACACAAAGAAAGTGACACAACAGAAGGCACAAAAAAGCAACAGCTGAGAGATGGGGGACCCCAGCCTTGCAGAGTGGGGACAGCGACCAGTAGAGAGCCTTTGCTTCAGGGAGGGGGGTACTGGTTTCTGTTCTTACATTGGCTTCAAACACTGTGCCCTAAAAGCCGTGTGTTTTTAGAACTCAGAAGAACAGGAAAGTTAGAAGAATGCATTCTGTCTCCCTCCTACCTTCACTGGGAATCAGTTTTGACGCCAGCCCAATTATCTACAGGATAACTTTGAAGAGTAACAAACCCCACTGGGTGCCAGGTGTATCCTAAGACCCCGTGTAACCTGCCTTGCTGGAGAACCTGAGCAATGCAGGCCTGGCATCGCTTTGTAAACTAAGTTAGGGTTTATGTCAGCGAGACTTGGTGGCTGGTGGAACAGGGAGAAGATAAAAGCAGTAAAAGAATAGTTGACTCTTAGCTGCTTCCTGGCGATGTAGCCGGACTGGGACCATATGTAGTATAGTGTCCAGGCCACATCCTTACAACCTGGCAGTTGCCAAAAACTAACTTTGAGCTTAGCATTGGTAGTGACTGTTGGGATCCTAACGTTTGAGGGCTGTAAAGCGAGGTTTTGCAGGTGAGGGAATAAAGCACAGTGCAGTTAAGCCACTTGGGCAAGGTCACAAACTCACTGGGGCAAAGCCAGAATTGAAACTGGAGACTCTGGAATTCTTAGAAGAAGCCTCATTTGCCAAAAGAAGGTTACCTGTGTCTCCTGTGCCCCGGATGGAGAAACTGGGACATGTGGAAGACATAAGTGGAAGACATAACTGAAAGTTTTGATGTTCGCCAGTTTTGAGTGTTTTCTGTGGCTGTGACATTTCTCATGCCCAAGAAATGTATACTTTACAGGTGTAGAACCTAAAAGCATTTTTTTTTTACAACTTTCTTGGGGAGAGGGGTGTGGTGCAACTCTGGTGTTTGAGTTTGGTGCTTTGTCCTGGGCCACCCACATCCTGAGACCCTCCCCACCCCCACCCTTGTTTCCAGCAGTCCCAGAGCCCCTGCACAAGAACAAGGTGCACTTCTTCCTCTGTGGTTAGCTCCAGGAGAATGTCAGACTTAACAAAGCAGTGGGCCAGTTAACTCTTCCAGAGAAAGTCATCCTGAAGCCAGCATCAATTTCCTTAAAATGCCTTCTTTTACTTGTGGAATTGAGAAAGCTTAAAAATAGAATCGCTGCAAGGCCCAAAGCCTGAAAGTGAAACACAATCCAGCATGGCTGCAGTTCCCTGACTCGGTAGCAGCGGGGACATGTGGCCTGTCTGTGGTCCACAGACCAGAAAAGGGCGCCGTCTACATGCGGTGTGAGCATTGAGCCCTGGCTGGCGGGGACATGTGGCCTGTCTGTGGTCCACAGACCAGAAAAGGGCGCCGTCTACATGCGGTGTGAGCATTGAGCCCTGGCTGGAGAGAGCATAGCCACCACTGGAGGATTTTTGGTGGGTGAGGACCATCTTAGGAGTGGAGACCTGCCCTTGGCCTTCCCAGCCAGCTCTTGCCAGGCTGCCTTGTTTTGTTGCTTCCAGCATGCTCTTGACTGTTGAGAAGTGCTTCTCTGTGCTTCAGTTTCCTGATCCTAAAATGTGATGGTCTGGACTCAGGGCCATGGGTAGTAAACTTGTTGGGGTCTATAGATTCTCTCTTCCTCTGCCTGCCCACCATTCTGGATGCTTTGGGGCTCCAGGTCTGTTTATTTATTTGAAAGGCAGAATTACAGAGAGAGAGATCTTCCACCCGCTGGTTCACTCACCAAATGGCCACAATGGCTAGGGCTGGGCCAGGCTGAAGCCAGGAGCCTGGAGCTTCTTTTGGGTCTCCTACATGGGTGCAGGGGTCCAAGCACTAGGGCCATCTTCTGCTGCTTTCCCAGGTATATTAGCAGGGAGCTGAATCAGAAGTGGGGCAGCTGGGACTCAAACTGGTGCCCATATGGGATGCCAGCGCTACAGGCGGTGTCTTAACACATTATACCATGGTGCCAGCCCCACACAGTTTATTCTTATGTAAATTTTCCATGAACTTGTTGATGACCCTCCCCTCCTTGTCTAATGAGAACAGAGTCCCTGAGGCCCACCCTGCCCCTCTGAGTCCTCCTGTGATGGGCAGCCCGCTAGAGAGGCTCTTGTGTACATAACTGGCACCTGCCACTCAGGGCAGAGTCACACATCACGTAGTGAGAGGCCGAGTGGCAAAGCCTGCAGCCAGAGGGCCTGGGTTCTTATTTTGCCTGCACTTAACTGGCTCTGTGACTTTTTTTTTTTCCCCAATTATCTTTATTTGAAAGGCAGAGAGAGAGAGAGAGAGAGAGAGAGATCGGTCTTCCATCTGCTGGTTCCCTCCCCAAATGCCCATAACAGTCAAGACTGAGTCAGTCTGAAACCAGGAGCCTAGAACTCAATCTGGTTCTCCCACGTGGGTGGCAGGGACCCAAGTGCTGGAGTTGTATTCTGTTGACTCCCAGGGTGTGCCTCAGGAGGACGCTGGAAGTGAGCTGGGACTGCCAACGCGGCGGTCTGCTGTGGGGTTTGGGCGTTCCAAGCAGCAGCATCGGTGCTCCAGCAACACCTGCCCCCGCTGTGTGCCCTCTGTGTCTTCATCGTCTTGTCTGAGAGACAGTAGTTGCAGGTCGCGGGTACTCATGGAGGCGGGAAGGTTCAATGAGTTCCTGGCTGTCAAGCCGGCCCGGTGCCTGGCACACAGGGAGGTTTGTGTGAGGGTTCGGTAGGTGCCCCCCTAAGCTTGCCTTTCTCCTCCCTGACTGTCCTTTTGTGATGTGTCTTTTTAACCAGGTCTTAGTGTGCATTTCAGCCCCGTTGCATGTCTTCAAAATGCTGGGGACAGGGAGGAGTGAACCACGGGCAGCGTTCGCCTGATGCAGTCCTTGGGGTCTAGGGTCTTTGCAGCCCTTTATAAGCAGTCCATTGAATTGAGAGGAAGAACAGAATAAGTGAATGAAACCTTTATTTCTGTCATTAAATCTGTTAGTAGATGGTACTATTAACATGAATTGCACTATTAACATAATTTCACTTCTGCTGGATGGCAAAAATCAGGGTGTCAGAGCTCCTGGACCCTGGCAGACTTGGGGGCTTGCCAGCGTGGGAGCTGGGAGCCAGGGGGTCTTGTTCTGCAGAGGAGGCCGAACCTGCCTCGGACCCCTCTCTCCCCTTTTCTCAGTCTCAGCCCGCTCATTTCACGGTTAGATTTGTCCCTGCTTTCACCCCTCGTCTGTATCGCTCCGCCTGGCCCTTAGAAGGACCTGGACTTGCAGCCTTCCGGGGCTGCTTCCAGGACTTAGCCAATCAGTTCCAGCCTTGTCCCCAGCATGCAAGGTCGGATGAAATCGTGCCTTTCCCGCTGGCACGTGCCGCAGCAGTGTTTCCGGTGGCTGTAGGTCTCCCTCGACGGCGTGTGCTCATGGGACTTCTGACAATATCTTGCCCCTCTGGCTGCTGTCCTTCTCGCCGGCCCTCAAGGCCTGCATCAAGGGGAGCCATCCTGCGCAGAGCCCCCTGACGTCCCTGGGGGGCTCGCGTCCCCTAGCGCTCCACCCTCCCTTGAGTTTCCCACCCTAGCACAGTATGGGCAAGCTTATGTGCTCGACTTCTCCACTCCAGTGCTCTCCGAGAACTCAGTCTGGCCTCCATGTGGGCCCACTGATGCCTTTGACATCGCAGACTCTCAAATATTTGGACTGCAGTATTTCATTAGACAGCCCCCAGTGTCCTTGGCGCCCCAGTAGTGGCACTGGGATGCAAGAAAAGGGTGAGGTGGGGCCACCCACAAGCAAGACCACGCAGGAGTCAGGAAACAAGACTCATGTGGTCCTCCGGTGCACGGGGTCAGCCAGAAGGCCCAGAGGAGCAGGTGAGTCACCGGACCCCACTTTTGCATCTCCCTGGGTGCTTTTAGGAAAACTGATGGCTGACCCACACATGTCCATAGGCCAGTTAGACTCAGGGATTTGTCCTTAACATGTCCCACGTGAGTTTGGTATGTACTTTCTGTTGGAACTCCCAGGCTAGTGGAGAGGGAAGAACAGATGCTGTTTCTGACACAGAAGCCAAAGGCAGGGGGAGAAAGGACGTAGGCTAGCACAGGGAGAGGCCGGATGGCCTGGAGTCAGTCTGGGGGAATATTGGGGCCCCACACTGGGTGTATTAGCAAAATTGGTCTAGAGGAGGGGTTGCCTTCCTAGGAGGGCTGGGGGTGGGCACTGTGCTTGCACCAAGAAGAATCGAGCAGTCAGAAGTGGGCCTCAGAACCTGCCCCAGGCGGCGGCCAGAGGGGACGGCAGGCCATGTGTGTTACCAGGCCTGTAACCTTCTCAAAACGCCAGAGATCTCCCAGTTTAAAAATGTTGGCTCAATTAAAAAGGAAAATGTGCAGGCCAAACAAAATAGGTCTCTAGGCCAGATTTGGCTTAAGGGCTGCCACTCAGCAGTCTCTGGTCTATGGGATAATAATAGCTAATGTTTATCGAGTGCCCGCATGTATCGAGGGCACTAAACTAAGTGCTTTACTCACATTAGCACATTATCCACATAACAACCTATGAAGTGGTTATTATCATCCTCATTCTGCACCAGAGAAAACAGAAAGCCAGGGGTTAAGGGACTGGCCCAGGGCCCCGCTAATAACTGGGGCAACCGAAATTAAACCCAAGGAGCTTGGCTCCAAAGTCTCAGCTTATTTCCAGTTTTTATCCTCTGTGTCTCTGGTGCTGTGTTAAGTACGTTGTAGGAACCCAAGATACTGTCAATCAGAAGTAATCCAGTGTTCCCCACGTTCATCTGACGATAAGAATTACCTGCTGGAGATGTAACTTGCCAGGCTGCATTCTTCTGCTCCTTAATCAGAGAAGCCCCCAGACCTTAGGATTTTCTGGGAGACCCTGTTGCGGACACCTGAGCACAGGTGAAGGCAGGAGTGCTCTGTAGAATCCACGCCCATGCACTGTGTGCAGCTCAGCTCTCCTGGTTGACAAGAACAGGCACAGGAACCCCAGGGACAGGGCCTTATGCCCACCCTTGTGGTTTCAGTATTAAAGAGTTCCAGGTCATTACCAGGGCAAGCCATCCAAAGATGGGTTACCCAAAACCCAAAAGGTTGAAACAAGAAGGGACTTCTAAGTGGCTAAGAATCTATACTCGGGAGTCGGGGAGTGCACCGGTGCCCTGCCTTGGAAGAGGAAGGCTGTCCATTCTGCTGGGTTTGGGCCTGCCTGGAGCAGGTAGCCAAGGGGACATAGGGCCAGGCCTGTGAATGGGAGAACAAGGGCACAGCTTCAAGAGTGTGGATGTTACAGAGCAGGTGTGGCTGGAAGCAGGGCAGTGGCAGTGATGGTGAGAGGAGGCAGGATCGACGTGAAAGGCGGGTCAAGGCCTTTGACTCCTGGGGCTGGAGGAGTGCGTTCACTAGGTGTGCCCTGTCAGGTAGCACGGGTGGCGCAGTCATGAGTGACACCCCCCACCCCGGCCCTCCAGGCCCAGAGGGACTACGACTGAGCCCTGGAAATGGGACTCTGCTTAGAGGTTTCTATCTAGGGGAACCATAGCAGGCTGAGAGCTAGTCACCCTAGCTTAGGGGGGAAAAATACGGTGGTGCCACTGAAACCCTTCATCATTTTCACTTCTGCCTCTGTAATATGAAAACGAGACAAATTCATCAGGTTGATTTTGGGGGATCGATACTGTCAGGGCTCCCAGAGACGAGCCATCAGAGGTTATTTATTACCCGCTTTCCTGGGGCTGTGCCTGTCCCCTGGCTGCTGTGAGGCAGCCTGGGGTTTGCAGCCTCTCAAAGCAGAGCTGGCTGGACAGAGCTGTACGTAAACAAAGGTCGCCTCATGGTGTCCCGGACCAGGATGGTTCCCTTTACCATTATTTTCTGTGCTCTCTCTGATTTTGACAATTAAAATAGGCCGGCGCTGCAGCTCAATAGGCTAATCCTCTGCCTTGCGGCGCCAGCACCCCAGGTTCTAGTCCTGGTTGGGGTGCTGGATTCTGTCCCAGTTGCTCCTCTTCCAGTCCAGCTCTCTGCTGTGGCCCAGGAGTGCAGTGGAGGATGGCCCAAGTGCTTGGGCCCTGCACCTGCATGGGAAACCAGGAGAAGCACCTGGTTCCTGGCTTCGGATCAGCACGGTGCGCCGGCGGCAGCAGCCATTGTGGGGTGAGCCAATGGAAAAAGGAAGACCTCTCTCTCTCTCACTGTCCACTCTGCCTGTCAAAAAATATAAAAATAAAAATAAAAAAAAAGAATTTCTTTTCTTAAGCAGTATCTCTCGTGTTAAACTTTATAAAGGAGAGTCAGCCTCTGGAGGGAAGAGCTGTGTGAATTGTGAGTTCCTTTCTCGTTGATCCTTAAAGATGCACTTTGCGTTCCAGCTGACTGACTGGGTCGCTGCGTTGGGAGGCAGGACTCAGGAGAGCCGCACTAACAGTGTGGTGGTCTCCAGCCTTCTGTGGTGCTGTTTTCCTTGTCATGGTCTCAGACACCTGGAATTCTGGGAGTGGTCTCTACATGGCAAGCTGTGCAGCCCTGGAGCCCCGGCACACGGTGGTGGGCTACGGAGAGGGTCTGGGACTTGGTGATCTGGCTCCAGGAACAGATACTGTGGTTCACCAGCCTGTGACCTTTTACCAATGTCTTCTGTGAGCTGTGGTTCCCTAAAATAGTGATCCTGAGTCCTTCACTGGTTGGAAGGATTAAATAAGATTGTGTGTCGCCCCCCCACCCCCACCAAGCTGCACCTCACAGTAGGAACTGTTGATCTCTCAGCACTTTTTAACCCCCTTTGGGGAAGACAGAGTTCATGGAAGAATGAAATTAAAAAGTAAGTTTGTTTTGGCGTAAACATTTCTGAAATCCATACATAGGTTTTTTTTCATAATACACATGTTAACATTTTCAGTGAACTTTCCAAAAACTCTTGGTCTGCATGGGTTTCACAATGTTTTTGCACCAAAATTACCTTTTAATTCTATTTTCCACAAACGTTGCAAGTCCTCTCCTATTGGACACTTACTGAACACTCGCTGTTTGCAGAGTGCAGTTCCTGTATGCTGGGATTTCACGGATGACCATGATGTCTTTCTGGCCCTCCGGGAGTTCATCAGGAGACAGGGAGATGAAACTGTTCTTCAGCAAGATAGAAACCAGGGTCGGGCATCGTGACACAACAGGTTATGCTGTGCATGGGCCACCTACCCTAGGTTTGAAGCCCACCTCTTCCAATTCAGCTTCCTCCTAGTGCATACCCTGGGAGGCAACAGGGTGGCGACAGTAGTTACACCCCTGCCACCCATGTGGGAGAGGCAGATGGCGTTCCGGACTCCTGGCTTTGGTCTGGCTCAGTCCTTGCTCTTGCTGGCACGTTGGGAGTGGACCAGCAGATGGAAGATAGCTCACTCTCTCTTTCTTGCTCTGTCTAATAAATAAAAATTTTAAAGAAGTTAATGAAGACTGAGAAAATAGCAATGATCCAAGCCTGTGGGGAAGACAGTGGAGGCTGTGGGAAGTTTATTGTTTTTTAGAGTGAGGGCAGCCACTTTGATGTAGTGCTGCCCCCCAGTTATGATAACCAAAATTGTCTCCAGACACTGCCAAGTGTCATGTAGGGACAAAAAATCACGCATTTCCCACATTGAGAACCACTGAACAAGGCTGTGAAGATAGGAAAGAAATAGAGAATCATACATGCATCTTCTATTCATAGCAGATACAGAAATTGTAAAAGGATAAAAATTTTAGAAGCAAATGGTTTCCTGTGACTGGATTTTAGCTTTGGAGTGCCTAGCTGTCCCGTTTAGGAGCTGTGATTCACTGCTGGGTAGATGGTGCGGGACACATGTGCTCTGAGCCGCCCACAGAGGCCTTGCCTGTTGTGTGAGCAGGCGTAATACTAATCGGCTGTGAGAAGCCTCTGTGACTTGGAGAAGGAAGGATCAAAGTCTGCAGTTGAGAGAAGGAATTTGTGCATGTATCATTGACTCAGCTGGGTAATTAAGAGAGACCTTCTGCTCAGAATCAACTTCTCAGCTTGGTTTTAGTTCTTTTGAAACCTTACTTATTCATATGACGGGGAGGGACAGAGAGCTTCTGCACTCCCTTCTGCCACTCCATGCCCCAGATGCCGTCCGTCCGTGGCCAGGGCTGGGTGGAGCCAAGGCTGATGCGTGGGTCCAGGAGCACAATCCAGGTCTCCCATGTGGATGAGAGGCATGCTGCCTCTCCGGGTCTGCATCAACAGGGAGTTCAAAGTCAGGAGCCAGAAACTGGACCCAGGGACGCCAAAATGGGATGCAGACACCTTAACCGCTAGTTTGGGCCATATACTCTGGCCTCAGTTTGTGGTAATCTCAGTTCACCGCTTCACAGTTCAATGATTCCGGCACATCACCTGCCCTTTCAGTGAGTAAACTACCTCTGAGCAGAGATATCCCTAAAGAGTACGGCTTCAGCCTTGGCCACGTGCTGCCTGACGTGGACTGAACAGGACTTGGGTCCCCAAACCCATGCGGAGGTTTAAACCCCACAGTCTTACGCTGTCACTGAATGGATAAATGCCGTTGGCTGATGGATTGCTGTGGAGGCTTGATCCAATTACGGCATCTGAAGGCGACACCTTTGGGAAGTGATTGGTTTGATTAAGTTGTGGGGTAGAGCCCCCAGGATTGAATCGTGATGGTTCCATAAAGGGAGGCCACCTAGAGGGTAGAGGAAGAGTGTACAGAGGAACACTCACAAACATTTTTTGATGTAATTAAATAAACTTTAAAACCTGATCAAGAAATAGATGATATCTGATGTCATTGTTTTCATGATGATGGGTTGAACAAAAAGCCCAAAGTGGTTTGCCTTGCTAACCTCCACCAGACAGTGGAGCCCCTTGATCTTGAACTGTGAACCTCCAAACCATAAGCTAAACCTTTCCTTCCCAAGCAGTTGCAGGTAAAGTGATGAAAAGCTGACCAGCACACTGCCTTGTCATTGCCCCTTCAGGCTGGTTCAGCAGCAGTCTTACCCTTCGCTTGCTCCTGCATCTCCCTACTGGCCATGGGTCCAGCCATGGGGTGCACTGATTCATTTGACTTATTTAGCATACGTGTACTGAGCATCTCATACATGCCAGCCACCATCCTCAGGGCTAGCCTGTTAGATAAAATTCCCTGCCTTGTGTCCTAATAGGTGATGATTTTGCCAGGTAATAAATAGCCTTTTCTTTTCTTGGATGGTTTCTGATCTGCCTTTTTATTTATCTTTTTTTTTTTTTAAGAACACAATTTTTTTTAAGTACTTAAATGTGTGGCCTTGGACCGGCATCATCACTTGGGAACATGATAGAAGTGCAGGTTTGGGGGTTGAACTCCAGACGGACTGAATGGAAGCTCTGCAGGTGTGTGGCCAGCAGCGTGTGGCTTAGCCAGCCCCCGGACCATTGCACTGCCCACATTTTGAGAGCTGGCGTGTGGGAAAAGAAAGGCCTCATTTGGGCTCTGGTGTTGCTCACATCGTGTAATTCTCACATCACCAGAGTTTGCAGGAGACAGGTGTATCAAGACAGGCCAGACTTGCTACACCCTTAGCCTTGTCCCCAGGGCCTGGTCATGCCTCCCTTACTGGGGGGTGGGGCATGGGAAGGCAGCAGGGGTCTCAGTGAATGAACTTTTGTGGCCGGTGCCACGGCTCAATAGGCTAATCCTCCGCCTTGCGGCGCTGGCACACCGGGTTCTAGTCCCGGTCGGGATGCCGGATTCTGTCCCGGTTGCCCCTCTTCCAAGCCAGCTCTCTGCTGTGGCCCGGGAGTGCAGTGGAGGATGGCCCAAGTGCTTGGGTCCTGCACCCCATGGGAGACCAGGAGAAGCACCTGGCTCCTGCCTTTGGATCAGCGCGGTGCGACAGCCGCAGTGGCCATTGGAGGGTGAACCAACGGCAAAAGGAAGACCTTCCTTTCTCTCTGTCTCTCTCTCACTGTCCACTCTGCCTGTCGAAAAAAAAGAATGAACCTTGTGAGCCTGCCTTGGGCTTTTCATCACCCGGTGAGCCAACAAGCTGCTCCCCAGCTCTTTTCTCCAAAGACCTCTGACTTGTTCGTTTGACAGTTTACTTTCTCCTTTTAATCTTTTCTCTTCATCGTCCTCTTACCTAGCACCACTAACAATCTCCATAATCAAATTGCCAGCCAGTCACTCAAGGCTTGTCTGGAAACGAAGTGATGGTTCTCCTCCTGTGCCTGCTGTTTGGATGTTGAAAGATGCTGTGAGGAGGAAACAGAAAGACAGAGCATGGGAGAGCACCCACCCCAGCCAGAGTGGCCACTTGATGGACATTGGTGCATTCTCCGCCTTCCCGCATCCTGTCCATTGTGAAAACCAGCAGGACCATGAACTAGCCCTGGCAGTTGTTAGTGTCAAAAACCTCAGGTTCTGCATGAATGAGTAAGAATATTCACTATATACATTACAACAAAAATCATAAAACTAGAAATCTTGATTACAGTTTTTCTTTTTTTAAAATGTAATTAAAGACTTCTTAAAAATATTTTTACCTGATTTTTTTTTTCTTGATGATGAGTTAATTTAAAAAAAAAAATCAAGTCAGATTGGCACAAATACTTGACTAGCTCCAAACTGGGTCTGCTGATAAGTAATGTGTCTGACAGCAATCATTTAATTTGCAAACACTAATTAATTATTGCCATGTTAATAGGCATGTTTGGTAATTCCTTTAGAAAAAAAAGACAGCCTTGAAAATGCATGCAGAACATATAAAAGGCACTATTATGCTATTGTGGTCCAGGTTTGTCTTGGTGGCTAGATTCTAAAAACAGCTGTGGCCATTGGTGGGCATTTTCTGTCCCTTTTTGTCTACCTTTGGCCCAGATGCCGTCTGGTGTCAGTGACAGTTTTAGGTTCACCATTTGTGGTTGATTATAATACAGAGGTTGGGAAAGCCATGCTGCTTTCTTGCTTTACAGTGGAAGAATCAGCTTCTCCTGGTCCTTGGCTTTTATTTATTTATTTTTTATTTATTTATTAGTTTGCAGAGTTACAGAGAGGCAGAGGCGGACAGAGAAATCTTCCATCCGCAGGTTCACTCCCCAAATGGCTGCAACAGCCAGTGCTGAGCCAAACTGAAGCCAAGATTTTCTGGGTCTCCCTTGCAGGTGCAGGGGCCCAAGGACTTGGGCCATCTTCCACTGCTTTCCCAGGCCATAGCAGAGAGCTGGATCAGACGTGGAGCAGCTGGGACTCAAACCAATGCTCCTATGGGAAGCTGGTGCTGCAGACGGCAGCTTATTAAAGAGAGAGAGTTGCAGACTCTATCTCCGAGAAAGGGAGAGATGGAGAGAAAGGTCTTCCATCTGCTGGTTCACTCCCCACATGGCCACAATGGCCAGAACTGGGCTGATCCAAAGCCTGGAGCCAGGAGCTTCTTCTGGGTTTCCCATGTAGGTGCAGGAGCCTGGTTTCCCAGGCCAGAGCAGAGAGCTGGATGAGAAGAGAAGCAGCCAGGACACAAGCCGGTGCCCATAAGTGCTCGCCTCCTCCGGGGGTCTGGCATGACCCAGCTATGGCCCTGCTTTCCAAAGCCAGCTCTGGCAGCTGAGCTGGGCACATCCTGCCCTGACTTGTGCAGTAAAAGAAATTGAATAGAGCAGTGCTGTCTCTGTGGGTGAGTTTCATGACTATTTGTCAGGGGCACCTAGAGAGACACATGCAACAGTAACGGGTGTCCAGTGGCTGCACTCTCAAGTCTTGCTTTGTGTTTTCTGTTTAATAGAAGGATCTACTGTGAAAATGGCCAGCCGCTGGCCGCTCAGGGGAGTCAGGTAGAGACTGCTGTCATTTCTGCAGCTTAGAGAGGTCTGCGTAGGGATTAATGTAGCCCCGACTTTGCGGGATCAGGCCTACAGAGGTGGTGCTCTGGAGGACTACCTCGTGTTGTTCATCTGAGATTTGGAGGCTGATAAACTGTGGGCTGAGAAATGCAAGTGCCAAGTGGACAGCTTTAGGGCTTAGGATTGCCTGTGTGCCCGGTCAGATTCTTTGCTGAGACAGAATGTAGGAGTTGAGTGACATTATTAGTGACTTCCAGCTGTGAGCTCCCTGGCTGCCTAAGGAGCACAGGGCACCTGTGCCCAGTTCCGTGATGCTGGTGGAAACACTGACTTTGTGGCCTCCTTTTTTTTTTTTTTTAAAGAAAACACTTTTTAGTCCATACTTATGAATGTATATATAAGTGGAGCAAACCTTAAAATACCCTCTCCGTTCCCTCCTAGTCTTGCTTCCTTCCCGAAGCAAACCACAATAACAGCTTGGCCTGTCCCGTTTATATCCATTCGCAAGCATGTATTTTATATAAAAGTACAAATGATTTAAAAATATAGGAGAAGTACGGATTGTGGCTTTCAGATTTTGCTGAGCTAGGTGCAGATGAATGTCCATCTCAGTAAGTACTGATGTTCATTATTTGCAGGAGCTGTCATGACCCTGGTACATACTCCAGCGTGTGAGTGGTTATTCCCACTTGGTGGCCATGGCCATCCCTGTTCTTTCTAACGATAACTCTTGAATTAGAAGCAGTGCTACACTGAATATCTGTATATTTTTTGTGCATGTATTTTTTTTTGCATCATAATACACATAACCAAAATACTGATAGACGGGGCCCCGCATAGTGAATAAAAGCCAGCATTCCATGTGGGTGCTGGTCCAAGTTCCGGCTGTTCCACTTCCAATCCAGCTCCCTGCTAATGGCCAGGGAAATGCATGGGAAGATGGCCCAAGGGCTTGGGCCCCTGCACCCATGTGGGAGACCCAGATGAAGCTTCTGGCTTCTGCCTGGCCCAACCCTGGCCATCTGGGGAGTTATCCAGTGGATGGAAAAATCTCTCTTTCTCCTTTTCCTTCTCCCTCTCCCTCCCCATCCTTCCACCCCACCCTCCACCCCAGTAATTCTACCTTTCAAATAAGTAAATAACTCTTTAAAGAAAATACTGATGGGCTGGCGCCGTAGCTCACTAGGCTAATCCTCTGCCTGCGGTGCCGGCACTCCGGGTTCTAGTCCCGGTTAGGGCGCTGATTCTGTCCTGGTTGCTCTTCTTCCTAGTCCGGCTCTCTGCTGTGGCCCGGGAAGGCAGTGGAGGATGGCCCAAGTGCTTGGGCCCTGCACCTGCATGGGAGACCAGGAGGAGGCACCTGGCTCCTGGCCTGTGGGAGGAGGCACCTGGCTCCTGGCTTCGGATCAGCACACCGCACCAGCCTTAGCGGCCATTTGGGGGTGAACCAACAGAGGGAAGACCTTTCTGTCTCTCTCTCTCACTGTCTAACTCTGCCTGTCAAAAAAAAAAAAATAGAAAATACTGATGGACAGGGCCAAATTGCCCTTCGGAATGGCTGAACCAGTTCACATTCCTGCCAGAAGTAAAGTGAGGACCTGTTTCCCATACTCTTACTGGCGCTGGATAACATTGGCCCTTTTTGCAATTTTACGAGTGATGATGCTAGATGCTCTCTCCTTATTTTTATTTTGTAGTTCCTTAGTTATTACTTCTGCTACCGCTACTATTACTGCTACTGGCTAACATTGATAAAATTTACTAATCTAAACTTTAACATCTAACTTCAACAAGTGGTTGTGATTATTACCCAGTTTTATAGATGCTGAAGGAGAAAGATTAGTGAATCTAAGTGTCTGCCCTGATTTGCATTTCTCTGAATTGCCTCCTTTTATATATATATATATATATATGCTTTTGTTTACAAGGGTATTTATGGTTTTCCTGTTGGATTATCAGAATTTTGAATGGATTATTGCTGTTGGGCTTTCTCCAGTGTATGCGTTGGTGTTGTAAATATTTTTTTCCAGTCTGTCATTCTTCTACTTTTATCTAGGATCTATTTCTCTCTACAGAAGATTTATCCATTTTACATACATATAAATACACATATGTAAATATATGTCTGGATATAAAATCAGAGCCTTGACAGTTTACGGATTTAGCGGCTGGCTTTGGGAAGTCCTTTCCAAATTATACGTGTTCTCCCATATTTTCTTCTTTTGGCTTCATAATTTTATTGTTTTGATCTTTAACCTTTTTGGAAAGAATGTATGTATATGTTAAAGGTCAGCTTTTATGTCTTTCCCCAAATGGACAGCTGGTTATACTAGTGCCATTTATTGAATGGTTCAGACTTTCCTTGTGAATTGACAGTGCCTCTTTTATCATATCAAAGAGTGTGTGTGTGTGTGTTTGTGCGCGTGTGTGTGTATACAAGCACGCGTGCCTGTGCTGGTCTATCTGGACCTTTTGCTCTGCTCCATTGACCTTGCTGTCTTTCTAAGGAAATCATATATGGCTGCAATGCAACAGCTTTATGGTGAATTTTGCTGTAAACAGGAAATCTGCCCCTCTCATCCGATACTTGTGTTTTTAGACTGAGGCTCCTCTCCATCCCTACTGAGAGTGTAGACTAATAAGAAAGATAGCAGCACTCTGTACTGAGGAGTTTTCCACACTGGGAATGGCAGTAGGAATTTTACATTCATTATTTTGTCCAGTACGGCGGCCCTGGACGGTAGGTGCCAGTTTTCTCTTCTGTCAATGACGAAAAAGACCCTCAGTGCTTAGGCAGTTTGTCCAAGGCGTCACATCTGGACTCTGGAACCTGAATTCCAGAGCAAGTCCAGGTGATGGTTGAAGCTGCCCTTAACCTTGACACTATCCACACACATGGAGCCTCCTCACCTGTTTCTCCGTGAGCGGCAGGTAGTCAGTGGCATCTACAGAGTGCAGTGTTTGTTCTGTGAAGGCCAAGGTCTCTCCTAAGCGCTTACCCAGCAGGACAGCGAGAGTTGGAAAATGTGGCTTTGCCAAGGCTGTCTGTTCAGAGCGAGGACATGAGTCCCGATGAGGCCCCAGTGTGCAGTGTAAGTGAGAGGGACAAGAAATTGTTCATCAGGCGCCCTGTGCGATGCCGGCCACTGTCTCCTTCCCCAGCTCTGCCTGAGGGGGTTGGATTAGAAAGGGACAGGGCAGAATAGTGGGAGAAGCATACCCGCAGCAGCAGGTGTGAGCTCGCTAGCCGAGGAGCTGCGGGAGACCAGCAGTTTAAGCCGGGCACTGCTGTATGTCAGAGGCTGTCCCTCCCGCTCAGGTGGGTGCCTCTGCAGGCTCTCAGGGGTGAACGTGAGGAACTTGACTTTCTTCAGAGTACATCGAAGCTGCCTCCCCAACCGAAGTCCCGCTGAGCCCTCACTGGGAATCCAGGGAAAGGAATACCATTTATTAGTAATCGTATATTGATTTTATGAGCCTGTGACACTGGGTCCTTTTGAAATTATAATTCAAAATATCTTAACAGAATTGCCATGCAAAAATACTGCCCTAGAATAGAAATTATTAGATCATGAGCTTAGTTAGTTGGCTGTTGGAGAGAATTCAAGTTTGCATTCCTGGTGTAAGTGCAGAGGATCTTCATAGGTCTTCATAGAAAAGTCGTTTATTTTTGTGTTTGTTGGTCCTTTCCATTTTGACTGTGGGACTACGCCTAGCTTCCCTTCCAGGTGGAAAGGTAAATGAATAATAGTTGTGCTCTTTATTTAACATCCACTGCCCCAGCCTTGTTCTTCTGTGTTGTGGTTGAAACACACCCTCCATTGCCCCTCCATCCCCAGCCGCTCCTTGGTGCTGCCCTTCTCAGCATCCACTAGCACCCCCAGGGCTCAGCCACCAGCAGACCCTCTGGGGCTGCACTGGTGGTGACCACTGGTGCTTACAGCCCAGAGGTCTCGACATGGCCTAGTCTGGCCTGGTTTTCCCTCGTGCTCAGGGCGTAGACCTGAACTTTTTCCTCCTCTGTTAGCAGTTTTCTCTACATTTCCTTTAACACAGGCTTCCACTCCTTCCTTCCGAACCCCTCCAACATAGCTGCCCTGGCATCCTGGCTTTTTCCATTCTTGACAAATGATCTGTGCACTGTAACTGTAGCTCCGCGGTGCTGATATCTGGTGAAATTAGACCTAGAATCTAAATGTGGCTTCATGAAACTATGGGTAAAACATTTTTCTTGAGTAGTCTGGTCTGTCGGTCTCCAGAACCACCCGTCGGAAGCTTCTCCACCGTGATGCTGGGTTATGTGTGTGTAAAGTGGTTTAGTTTATCATAAACGGTTCTGAACAAGGCACAGCATTGGCTGACATGTGCATCTCTATGAGACCTGTTCACCACTGCGCCTGTGTGCCTTCCTTACAGATATAGAGCTGGCTTCCACCTAATTGCATTTCTTAATCGTGTGATGGGACTCTCAAACCCTCCCTATGTCTGCTCCTGCATCTGCCTCCTCCCATCATGTGGCTTTGTAACCCGAAGGAGAAGCGTCCCATTTGTGCTGTGTTGACCAGAGTTACCCAAACGCTTTGTGTGTTTGACTCTTTTTCTCTTAGAAGTTCCAAACAGAGCCGGCAGCGCCAGGGCTCAATAGGCTAATCCTCTGCCTTGCGGTGCTGGCACACCGGGTTCTAGTCCCAGTCGGGGTGCCGGATTCTGTCCCGGTTGCCCCTCTTCCAGGCCAGCTCTCTGCTGTGGCCAGGGAGTGCAGTGGAGGATGGCCCAAGTGCTTGGCCCTGCACCTGCATGGGAGACCAGGATGAGCACCTGGCTCCTGGCTTCGGATCAGCATGGTGCGCCGGCCGCGGCGGCCATTGGAGGGTGAACCAACGGCAAAGGAAGACCTTTCTCTCTGTCTGTCTCTCTCACTGTCCACTCTGCCCGTAAAAAAAGAAAGAAAGAAAGAAAGAAAGAAAGAAAGAAAGAAAGAAAGAAAGAAAGAAAGAAAGATAGAAGTTCCAAACAATAATTTGATCCCAAAACAACGACTGCACAATATAGGTCCTCTACAGATGTGAGTGCTGGAGGTGGGCTGGACTGCGCAAGGATTGCTTGGGTCATGTGCTGAGGGACCCGTGGGGGAAATGGCAGGGTTTGCTGTGTGGTCACACGTGGTAGGGGGCCTGGATGGTGAGATCACTCCTTTCACATCCGGGCTCCACTCATTAAGTTCCCCTCCCTCTGGGACCTTCTGGGACTCCCTGTGGCCACTGAATTGTTGGGGACTCTGGGGGACTTTTTGCCACATTGGATGACACGAACCTTGGTGCCCTGTGTTCGGCAATTGAAAAATTGCTGAACATTGCTGCTCGCTGGGTGCCAGGACTTTGGTCCCTGCCGTCTGTCTGTCCGCCCGCTCGCTGTATGAGATGCTGAAATGTGGCGTCTGAGTTACAGGTGAGGAAGTGGGATGAAGGTCAGAACATTGGGTTATGTTTCCCGCAAGGTGAGGAAAGTGGTTAAGGGTTTGGACTTTGGAGTTATTTGGCTTTTAAAAATCTCACAAGCTGTGGGAGCTCAGACAAGTTATTTCACTTTTGTAGACCTGAGTTTTTTCATCCCTGATATGGGACTGAGTGACCTACCTGTCGGGATTTACAGGGGGCCTGGATGAGACTTTTGTCTGGACCACAGAGTGGGTCAGAAAGGTCAGCCGGCCCTCTGTGTGGTGAGCAAGCTGTGCAGGTGGGGCAGGTGGGGCTGGAAGAGGCCTCTGCACGGAATCTCATCAGCACACAACTTCTGAAAGTGAGTCAGAGGCATCTTGATGTAGGTAGACCCCCATTTGTTCTATTTTAATTACACTGTAAGTATATTCAGGACAGTTTTGATGGGTATGGATCCTGTACAGTTTTTTTTCCTTTTGTTATTCTTAGCTACCCTGCAATTTTTTTTTTTTTTAATTTTAATTTCTGGATCTCTACTAGCATTGATCCAGTTTCTCCTAGACCAGTGGTTCTCAGCAGGGACAGTTCTACCTCCCAGGTGACGTGTAACAATGTCTGCAGACATTTCGGGCTTGGTTACTGGGGGTGGGAGGTGCGCCGGCATCCAGTGGGTAGAAGCCAGGAATGTTGTGGAACGTCCTGTAACACACAGGACAGCCCCAGGTGTTGGTGCTGCCAAGACGGAGCAGCCCCACTGCTGGGCGTCCCTGCCTGTGTTGCAGGTGGCTTGTGTCCCCTCATTGCAGTGTCATCTACTCATAAGTCTTCTCCAGGCGTTTTTGACGTTGGACGTGTTTTGGTTTCCATGTGAGTCATCATCAAAGTTCTGAAAATCTAGGACCATTTCTCAGATTGTAAGGGAAGATGAGGAAAAAGCAATTTCCGTTTTCCTGAAGTTTGAGGTATTTAAAGTTTGGAGATTCAATCAGAAGATTTTCTCAACAGTTTCTTCATTTTTGTGGGGTTTTTTCTCAGCATCATAACCTGCATTCACGTTTTAGTTTCTGTAAGCACTAGTACACATGAAGTGTGTTCTCACTATATTTTTAGTTGGTATTAAAATCCAAAAAAAAAAAGCCTGACTTTTTGTGTGTGTGTACATATTGATTCCTCAAGGAATTTTAATAGTTGTTTTTAAACTGTTTGCTTCTTTTGAATTGAACTGCCTCATTGTTAACAATGGACCATCAATTCTAAAATGAATCCTCCCAGTTAAGATAACCACCTGTTGTAACCAGTCATGCTCTGAGCATTCTCATGTGGTTAATTAATGTTAAACCAGGAAGGTTTATTTTGAATAGAAGTTCTACTTTAAAATTCTAATTTTGCTAACTTTTCCTTTCTGAAATATTAAGATGGGTAGGGTTGCCAGATAAAATAGAGAATGCCAGTGTAATTTGAAATTCAGAGAAACAACAAATACTTTTTTAGAATAAGTAAGTACCATGTAATATTTGAGATACACTTTTTTAATTAATTAATTTATTTGTAAAGCAGAGACAGGGAGAGAGAGAGAGATCTTCCATCCATTGATTGACTCCCCAAATGCCTGCAATGACTAGGACTGGGCCAGGCCAAACCTGGGAGCCTGGAACTCCATCCAGGTCTCCCACTTGTGTGACAGGGATCCATGTAACTATTTTGGATGGTGTTGCTTTTCAAAACTGTTTAAGTAAAAAAAAAAATCTTAAATAAGCATTTGCCATGAAGAAGGATGTAAATTTTTGAGTTTTTTTTTTTTTTATTTGAAAGTCAGAGTTACAGAGAGAGAGAGAGAGAGAGAGAGGTCTTTCATCCGATGGTTCACTCCCCAATTAGTTGCAATGGCTGGAGCTGCGCTGATCTGAAGGCAGGAGCCAGGAGCTTCTTCCAGGTCTCCCACGCGGGTACAGGGGCCCAAAGATTTGGGACATCTTCTACTGCTTTCCCAGGCCATAGCAGTGAGCGGATTGGAAGAGGAGCAGCTAGGTCTCGAACCGGCGCCCATATGGGATGCTGGCATTTCAGGCTGGGGCTTTAAGCTGCTGCACCACAGCACTGGCCCCTGAGTGTGGTTTTTAAGACCTGCTCTGTAATCACATCTGGTTCTCACAGTGTAACTTGAGTTGTAACCCACGTGATGACCAGGAGGGACACTGGGGTGAGAGAGCCTCCTTTGGGGCTGCCTCGAGGGGTTCCCTAGAACTTAAATATTGGAGGTAAGTACAGTCTCTAGCCACTCTGTGCCATTTGTAAATGGTAGAATTGCTTGAGCTCTGAGGACCACTTACGATACGTTGAACAGCCGGTGCCGCGGCTCACTAACCTAATCCTCCGCCTTGCGGCGCCGGCACACCGGGTTCTAGTCCTGGTCAGGGTGCCGGATTCTGTCCCGGTTGCCCCTCTTCCAGGCCAGCCCTCTGCTGTGGCCCAGGAGTGCAGTGGAGGATGGCCCAAGTGCTTGGGCCCTGCACCCCATGGGAGACCAGGAGAAGCACCTGGCTCCTGGCTTCAGATCAGTGCGGTGCGCCGGCCGTGGCGGCCATTGGAGGGTGAACCAACAGCAAAAGGAAGACCTTTCTCTCTGTCTCTGTCTCTCACTGTCCACTCTGCCTGTCAAAACAATAAAAAAGATACGTTGAACAGGTTGGCTGTGAAAGAATTATGTGTACTTGAGAAAGCAGCAAAAAAGCACCACCCAATTTCTCGCGTCACACACAATTCCCAAGATTGCCTAATGACACCTGTGTGTCCCTTTTGGAGGGAAAGGAACTGTCGCAGGATGCCAACATCTTTGTATTTTTGTGGTGTCAAGATGGGCCCAAGGCCTGGCATTTGGCACAGTGGTTAAGAGCTGCTGGGGATGCCCACATCCCACATCAGGTGCCTGTGTTCGAGTCCCAGCTCCACTCCTGATTCCAGCTTTCTCTGAATATGCACCCTCGGGAGGCATCAACTGATGGCTCAACTACTCGAGTCCCTGCCGCCCATGTGGGAAACCTGGCTGGAGTATCAGGGCTGGTTACTGTGTCTGCCCCTGGCTGCACGCATCCCCAGGCCCGCCTCCATTTTCAGCCTGTGCCCCCTGAGCTCCCAGATCTTGCCTCAGGTCCATGCAGCACTACTGTTTGCATTCCCCCTTGGACCTTGTCTGGTGTGACCACTGTATGTACTACATCCTGCAAGGCAAGGCTGTCACCCCTCGACCAAGTGCAAGCAGAAGCCAGTGGGTGAGTGATCCTACCACAGCGCTGGGCAGCCTCTCCGGATGCTCCTTGGGAGGCTTCGGCAGAATTATGACCTTGCCTCCTACAGCCATGACCTTGTACACACATTGAAGAACACATCTGCTTCCTGGAACACTTCCAAATAAACCACCTGCACCCAGGCCACGCCTTTGGAAATATCTCTACTTAGATGCCCATTGCATTAGTTTGACAGAGCTACCGTTAGAACCAAGGACTGGGATGCTTAAGCATCCTCAGTTCTGGAAACCGAAGTCCAAGATCAAGGTATGGGCAGGGTTGCTTTGCTCTGAGGCGTCTCCTTGGCTTTCAGATGGCTGTTGCTCTGTGCACACCAGCCCTGGTGTGTCTTTGTTTTCTTAAAAGGGCACTGGTCAGATTGGTCTCATTTCAGCTTAATCTCTGGTCTCTTCTCTCTCTTTTTTTGGTTAAAGGCTTATTTATTTATTTATTTATTTGTCAGGCAAAGTGATAGGGAAAGACAGAGAGAGAGAGGTCTTCCATCCGCTGGTTCACTCCCCAGATGGCCACAACGGCTAGGGCTGGGCCTTAATCACTTCTTTAAGAGCCCTGTCTCTGAATTGCGCCACATTCTGAGGTACTGCGGGTTAGGGCTTCAGCATGGGAGAGGATGAGGGCGGGGGTCCAGTTCAGCCCACAGACATCCTGTGAAGAAGGAAAATCTTGATCTGGGATACGAGCCGCCCCAGCATAATGGTCTGGCTCGGGATTACAACCTTCCACGACACTTCCTCTGTTCAGTCGAAAACTCACCTACTTTAGGGCCTTGGGGAGGCTGGTCTGGAGCTGGAAATCACACCCGTTATCCATCTTCAAGTCTGTTGGGTGGCCTCTGTGTGTTCGCTTCCACCCAGTGCTTTCTGGAGAAGACACGGGGAGAGGGAGCTTCGTCTGGGCGGGACACGACCACTGGACCGTGTCGGCACAGAGCTGGTGGGTCACTTGGAGATGAGCCACATAGCACAGACTCTTGGGAGTTTAGGGGAGGCATGCTGCTTCTGGCAGGACTGAGTTTCTTATCAGGAGAGGCGTGGTTGGATTAGATGATGGATGGAAACTTACACCCTGGAATTCTCTGATTGACAGATCCGTGTGGTCTGGAGCGTGTGAAAACGTGGATGACGGAGAAAAGTGGGGAGGTTGCAGGAAAAATGAGCAGGGCCACTGCTGGGGACTGGAAGAGGCCCGAGGGTGCGGGTGAGAGAATGCTGAACAAGTGTGTAAGGAACAGAAAACTGAACGCGTTCCAGCAAGGAGCCCGTGGTACAACAGTGTGTGAGGGAGACTGTCGGGCAGGGACAAGGCAGGGAGGAGAGCAGCACTTAGGGTAAACTAAGTTACCAGATAAGAAAGGCCTGTGCCAAGCTTCTTCCTCCTTCAGGGCCTTTGCACCTGCCTTCCCCACTGCCGGGCGCGCCCTGATCCCACCTGTTCCTGGGGGTCCCTGGTACTGCAACTCAGCCATCATTACAGAGAAGCTCCTGCTACATCCTGTCTACCAGTCACTGCATTTCCTCGGTGCTCATTATCTGCTGCCTGGAACATTGCCTGGCACTCACTACCTCTGGGTATTTGCTGAATGAATGAAGAACCTGCAAATTAAGCCTCCGCCTGCTCTGTCTGCATCCTATATGGTTGCCAGTTGGAGTCCTTGCTGCTCCACTTCTGATCCAGCTCCCTACTAATGGCCTCGAAAGCAGCCACAAGTGACCCAAGTGCTTGGGGTCCATGCCCCCACGTGGAAGACCCAGAGGAGGCTTCTGGTTCCTGACTTTGGTCTGGTCCTGCCTTGGCCATTGCAGCCATCAGTGGATGGAAGATCTCTCTGTCTTTCCCTCTCTCTGTACCTCTGCCTTTCAAATAAATAAATCTTAAGAAGAAGAAGAAGAAGAAGAAGAAGAAGAAGAAGAAGAAGAAGAAGAAGAACTTGAAGTAGGCTGGCAGCAGGTGGCCTAGCTGAGTTTTGGGAGTTTAGAGGGTCACTTGAGGCTGCCTTGGCCTCTTCCTAATGGTTTTGTAAAAATTCAGACTCTTGTCTTTTGACTCAGTTCAGTTCACACATTTGCTAAGCACCTATTTGTACCATGCATTGTGCTAATTAGATCTCAGGAATCAAAATAAATCAGGTTTTTTTTTTTTTTTTTTTTTGGAAATATATTTATTTGAAAGGCAGCCACGGCTGGGCCAGGCCACCAAAGCCAGGAGCCAGGAACTCCATCCTGGTCTCCCATGTGGGTGCAAGTGCCCAAGCACTTGGACCATCTTCCATTGCCTTCCCAGGCACATCAGCAGGAGGGAGCCGAATTGGAAGCAGAGCAACTTGGATTGAAACCAGCCCTCCAGTATGGGATGGCAGCATTCCCAGCTGTGGCTTAGTATGTCCAAAAATATTTTGGGTTTTAAATTTTTTATAATCATAAGATGTGTTTTAATAGAAGTGTTTCCCTTGTAATCCTGTGTATTTTTTTTTTTTTTAGGTATATAAAAAACATCAAGGGGTAGGCACTGTGGCATAGTGTTTAAGACACTGCTTGGCACGCCTGCATCCCATATCAGAGTCCCAGCTTTGAGTCCACGTTCTGCTTCTGATTCAGCTTTCTACTGTTGCACACCCTGGAGGCAGCGGGTGATGGCTCAGGTAGTTGGACCCCTGCCACCCACTTGGGAGACCCAATTGGGAGTTCCAGGCTCCTGGCTTTGGCCTGGCCCTGCCCTGGCTGTTATGGGCAATTGGGGAGTGAACCAGCAGATGGGAGGTCCCTGTGTCTTTGTCTCTCTGTGTGTGTGTCTCTCTGTCTCTCATTCTCTGACTCTGACTCTGCCTTTCAAATAAATAAATCAATAAAACTTTCAAAAAATCCATCCAAGAAGAGGTTCATAAGCCTTTACCAGCAGGCCATGGAGTCTGTGTCACAACACACAAAAAAAACATAGGTTAAGAGCTCTGATGGAATTATTTCAAAAGAGAAGCCCCACCGTTGCATCTTAGGTTGTGTTGCTGAAGCCCTCGGTCAGAAGTGTTCCCATCCAGGGCTCAATGGACCCGTTGTGAGAGGCTGTGTTTTCACCGCGTGGTTGGAAGAGGTAGGTGTTCCCCGTAAGAGGATATTGTGAGCGTTAATGATGGAGCAGAAAAATCTTAGGACAGCTGGTCAAAACAAGCCTACCCCTGCCTTGTGGGAGGGACCGCTCCAAATGATCGCTGGCTTAAGACCTTAATTAAAAACAGCCTAAATTGACTTGTGGCAAGAATTTATTAAAGGAAAATAACCGTGAGCAAATCCACGCCGTGGTCTGGGGAAAGCAGCACCCCCTGTGAGGGTCAGAGCTTGCATTCTGAAGAGCGTTGGTGCGGAGGAGTGGGGAAACCTCAGGCTAGTTCCTCGGCAGTCTGCGACCTCTGTACTCAGGAAGCGGTTTGATATCTGCAATCTAAGACCCTCTGCAGTCAGACACTGATTGGTGGCGTAATTGGATGAAAGCCATGATATCGAGGTGTCGGAAAAATGTGCAGACCCTCCAGTCACTTCTCTCCTTGGCCACTGGCATCTGGGACCCACTGCCAGCCACTGAAGGCACCGGTGGATTTCTCATTGTTGCCAAAGCACTCTGCTTCCCTTTCTCAGGAAACCGGACAAGGAAGCATCGGTTTCCCCTGGAGCACCCGGATGACGTGTGATGGTTGTACAGTGGAGCTGTGCTTCTTTGTTTCTTTTAGGACGGGGTAGTCCACAACCTCACTGCAGCTCTGTAATGCCAGTGTCATCCGGCTATGCAGGAGCCCTAGGGGGACTGCACCAGCCAGGCTCTGGAAATAAGCAAAGGCACAAGCGTAGGGGAGCCTGGCAGATGGAAAGGGGGTGGGGAGCTCAGGGAGTGAGCGGCCGGGCACTAGGGAGGAGGGCACAGGAACACTTGGCTCCAGCCCCGGGTGCTCTGCACGGTGCCCAATTGCAGATGGGTGCGGCTGGCGCTGGACAAGTGAGGTCCTGCTGGATTGTTTTGGAATATTTCATAGTGACTTTGATCGCTTCTTCCCGGCAGCAGCAGCTCTTTGAAGCAGCTTGGTGGTGTCTCCATTTTACAGAGTAAGAGCTCGAGGCCCTGGGTTGCTTATAACATGCCCAGACTTGTGGGAAACTTGTGTATTGCTTGGTCTCTACATTTGATAGAGATAGCACAAGAAAAGTCAGTTAAAGACAGACAGACAGGGAGCAGTAACCCTTACTAAAATTCATTGACTGGTCGAGCACCATAATTAAAGGGAGATAGGAGGAAAGAAGAACGGGCTTCTTTTAAGGTTCTTAACAATAATAACCGTTATTATTTTTGTGACTGCTCATTCTTTCCATCCCAATTGCTTTCTTTTTTTTCCCCCAATTGCTTTTTTGTCCATCGCACTCTCCCCTAGGGAAAGAGAACTTTTCCAAGCTAAGATCTAAATAATCATCTTTATGAGAGGAGAATGTCCATTCTTCCTCTTAGCACCTTTGTCGTGGAATGGAGGCTAGACTGTCTTCCTGTGTCTCCTAGTGGATGCGTTCCCATGGGAGTATCTCTTTTCCCCTCCTCCCTAAAATGAGCTGGCAGGAGTAGGAAGCAGAGAGAACACGGCACCTCCGTGTGACTGAAGCCCTCGGATTCCAGTAAGGTTGTGCTACAGGCTTTTAGGGAAGCTTGGGAATCATTCAGTCCACTTAGGGAGTGGGAAGGGCTCTCATTCCTTTTAAAATATCAAAGTCAGTTTTCCCAGGTAGGATGCACTACTGCAAAATAGGAGGCTCTCAGTTAGACCCACCCTACGTGGAGTGTTCAAATATCAGCCATTCGCAACAGCAGGTGATGGGTAATTTGAACAAAATGTGATAGCTTTTGAAATGGCATCCATTTAAAAGTGGTTTTTTGTGTCTTGATCCAGGGCAAGTAGTTTTTATTCTGGCTTCTACTACTCTTGGTCTGTCTGGAAAGCATAAAAATGGGCTGATGCAAACCAAGTTTGGAAAGGGAACGAAGCAACCTACAGAAACAGGAACTCGTTCTTTTAGAAACGCTGGTCCTGTAGCGTTCACGGTCTGCTTTCTGGCTTCAACTGGGCAGAAGTTGGCCACCTGCGTTTGAAAATGCTGTTTTCATTTAGTTAAAAAGAGTAGGGAAGGCTTAGACTCACAGAAGCTTCTAAGACCCGGAGGAGGAGGAAAAGCAAAGTGACACTTTCCACCCCGGGTCCACGTGAACCGGAAAAACTCAGCCGCTGTGTTTCATAATCAGCCTGATGTCGAAGGGACCCGAGAGATTCTGTTCTCTCCCTCTGCTGGTCTGGAAAGCGGGTCCTGGAGCCATGCCTTGCCCCAGGCCAGGGCGAGCCCGCGCGGAGCAGCCCTGGTGACCGCCACCTCGCCTCCCACGCAGTCTGCGAGCCACGGCTCAGTTGTAAGATTTATTTAACGACATGTGTGACTCTAGGACTATTTGCGATGGTGAATACCACAGATTTGACTGGGTAACGTGATATTTTTTATTTGCTTTAAGTTAACTTTAGCCTGCAGCACGGTGCTTTGGAAAGGGCAGTAAACTTGGATCTGGAAGACTTGGGTTCAAGTTTCGGTTTCGACATTAGCTTTGCTCCAGCGAACCTGAGGGCCCCCTTTTCCTAATCCATGAGGCGGGATTGATAACACGCACCCAACTTACACACCAGTGAGGAGTGATTGTGAGTGATACATGATAAAGTGCTGTGCCTGCACAAGGGTGTTGGTGTCCTGTCTTTGTCCTTGTGTTTTGGATACTCTGATTTGCATAATCTTTCACATTCTCGATCCCTAAAAAACTCTTTGTTTTTCTCCCTTTGGAACTTCTTCATGTTAGGAATTATAGTTCTTCTGTTTATCTGGGCTTTGTCTCAAGCTGCTTACACTTAAAGCGTTCGCTCCAGTGCCATTTGTCCCTTGCCATATTCAAAATGTGTGATACTTTATTCAATATTCAGTAAAACCTGCGTCCTCTGAGACCATAGCACCCTTCAGCAAGCGCTCAAATGTTTATTGTGAGGATCCTAGCACATCTTTGCTGGACCTGTAGGATTGAGGGTGGTTTGTGATACAGTCACCATGGTCAGACAACCCAACCGGGCTCAGCGTGGGTGGCACAGGTTGGAAGGGAATTTGGTAATTACACTTTCGTTCTTCTATGAAAAATAACCAATCTGGGCAATTTGGGCACCAGAGTGACTTTTTAGGCATGAATTATCTGGTTAAGTTAGCCAGATAATTGCCAGCTGTCTCCTTTGCTCTCTGCACCGTAGACCCCGGCCTGAATAATTGTCTTCTGTTTACTCATGCAAGCAAGTTGCTGGTTTTCATTTTCAAACAAAAACTGACTGCAGAGTAGAACGGTATTTTAATTGAGCTATTTCTGTGGCTGGTTCAAAGATCCCCCATTCCTCGGCAAAGAAGTTACCCAGATCAGAACGCTGTGATGGGGTTGACCTGGGCCCCCCCCCCTATACTGATTGGGGGAAGACTTTAAATATGCTGAGAGGCATCTGAAAGTACATGTGAGGTTTTTGTGAAACCTCAGAAAACTTACCTCAAATTCTAACCAAACGTTTTCTTTACTAATTTTCCTGCTAAATGGAATCTCCAGCTGTATAAATAATGATTTTTGTTTGAAAATATTTCTTCCCTTGTTTTTAGAATCATTGGGGGAATTAAGTTACAAAAAAGTAGCAGCGAAGAATTCGTCCCTGTGAAACAGAATGCAGAGTTGCCCAGCTTTGGAGCTGAATCTCAGGATGCAGGACCCACCCTTTAGCACAGGTTGATGAAGTGGGGGAGAGACACTCAGATGTTTGTTTCTTTCTGAGCCTTTATTAAGTCATTTGCCTACTCATCTTAGGTTTTATTTTAATACTGCAGTTCTTTCTTAAAGTATTCTGATTACAAGTGCAGTGTTATGTGTCCCCCTATAACTGTCTTTCCCCCATCATTTTACCTTTAAGAAAGAGAAAAAGAGGAGGCTGGCATTGTGGTGCAGTGGGTTAAGCCACTGCTTACAACAGCAGCATCCCGTTTCAGCCTGCTGTTTCGAAGCCCCGCTGCTCTTTTCCAACCCAACTCTGTGCTGATGCACCTGGGAAAGCTGTGAAAGATGACTCAAGTGCTTGGGCCCTGCCACCCCCATGGGAGACCCGGATGGAGATCTTGGCTCCAGGCTTTGGCCTGGTCCAGCCCTGGTTGTTGCAGCCATTTGGGGAGTGAACCAACGAATGAAGTGTTCTCTCTTTCTCTCTCTTCTCCTCTCCCCTCTCCCCACCCCTTTGTTGGTCTGCCTTTCAAATCAGTTAACCTCATAGACCTGTGTTATTCAAGCATATATGGAAATGCTTAAACGTAACAACCAGTGTTGATCCTTGCTTTCTGCAGATTTAGGCTTATAACTCCCGCGGGGAAGGCAGTGGCTCATCAGCCAGCCAGGCACTGTCCCCTGCACTCTCCTGTGGTGGAGACTCTGTTTCAGTGAGGAAATCGCCATGGTGGTGAACAATTGTTTCATCGCATATTTTGAACTCATTTTTTTAAGGGAGGTTTTTTTTTTAATGTATATTTTTCACTCCACAAATACTTAATGTGTGCATATTTTCTGACAGTTGCCAGCCATACTACTGAAGAAATCATGCTTATTTAACTGTGTTACTCAGAAAAATTTTAATAATTTAGGGTACCAGGATGAACATCAGCATTCTTTGAGCATTTTTCCAGAATGTTCCAAAGGAAACAAATGGCTGTGGTGAATTTTTACTTTAGCTCCATTCCTACTTCCATTCAAGGCAGTTGTTGCTACAGAAATCCGTCCATCAGTCCAAACGGAAATTCATCCCTGAGTGAGGGGGAGTGAGGGAGTGAGGCTGGGTCCCTAATCCAGGCTTCCTGGTGCGAGGCCAGTAACACCAGTAGAAAAAGGTCATCTTTCTTACTTAGGGTTTGGTCCACTCCATGCAACCAGGAGAGAAACTGGTTTTCTCTCCACGATGACCATAAGTGTTGCTGGTTACCGTCTCTGTGAAAACCCACTAGGAATGACCGATTCTCCCTTGGAAGGGAGGTCTGGTGCTGGCGCTGGCAGTGCAGTGTCTCCGCCGAGGATCGAGGCTCGTACGCCTCCTGCCGAGACGCTGCCTTGCAGGCTGATCTGAAGCTGCTTGTGCCAGGAGTTCCGTTCAGGGATGTGTTGAGTGGGGAGAGCGCAGATGGTCAGGGGAGTGGAGGAGTGGTCAGAGGGAGAGGTGGGAAGACCCCTGATCAGCCAGGAAGGACGATCGATCGTGGATCTGCAGGGGCAAGCGCATCCTGGAGAAATCCCTGTTTGCTTTGTCTTATTGAGGTGAAACAGATGGAAAGATACAGTTTGCTGTTTTGATCATTTTTAAGTGCAGAATGCAGTAGCACTGGGCGCATTTACAGTGTTGTCCGACCAGTGCCACCCTCCATGCTCCATGTCCAGTGCTACTTCACCACCTCCGGCAGAAGCACTGGACCCATACATACTGGCTGCCCCCCACTCACCTCTGCTCTCGGTCCCGCCTGCCTCTGTGAACTTGACTGCTCCAGGCAGTCATGTAAGTCGACTCAGAAACCATTTGTCCTTCTGAGTCTGGCTCGTCTCACACAACCCAGCATCTCCTAGTTCCGTTCATGGTAGCATGTATTGGAATCCCATTTTTTTTTTTTTTACTGCATACTATTTTTTAAAAAAAGATTTATTTATTTATTTGAAAGCCAGAGTTACACAGAGAGAGAAGGAGAGGCAGAGAGAGAGATTTTCCATCACTGGTTCACTCCTCAGTTGGTTGCAACAGCAGGAGCTGCACCCATCCAGAGCCAGGAGCTTCTTCTGGGTCTCCCACACAGGTGCTGGAGCCCAAGGACTTGGGCCATCTTCCTCTGCTTTCCCAGGCCATAGCAGAGAGCTGGATCAGAAGAGGAGCAGCTGGGACTGGAACCGGCGCCCATATGGGATGCCAGCATAGCAGGTTGTGGCTTTACCCACTATGCCATAGAGCCAGCCCTACTATTCTGTTGTGCATATCGTATATACCTGTTTCGTGTTTCCATGCCTCGCTGGTGGACACTTGGTTGTTCCTTTGGATCGGCTGTTGTGAATGATGCTGCAGTGCAAGTCGGTGTATGCGCGTCATTTGAGTTCCGCTTCAGCTCCTGTGTGTCCTTGAAGTGGTGTTGCCTGGTAAGTGGTAATTCTCTGGTAGCCTGTTGAGGCACCGCCAAACTGTTTCCCGCAGTTGCAGCACCATTTTATGTTCCCAGCAGCGGTCCGCAGCAGGGCGGGAGCGCCCTTGTTTTGACCCCTTCAGAATTTGCTAACAAGGCCTCATCCCCACTCCTCCCTGCCTGTCCTGTAACGGCTCCTGCCCTCTGGCAAGTCGCCCTGCCCTCCTACTGGTGTAGGCTGCAGAAAGGAGCGGATCTGTCCTGCTGCTGACCTGGTTGGCTGTGCCACACTGTGGATGAGGTGCCGGAGGGCTCCCTCTGCCAGGGCTGGGGGACAGGACTGCTCTGGCTCCGGGAGCCCCAGGGTGGAGCGCGCTCACCCTACCTCCTCCACAAAGCAGCGTGCCATGGTGGAGTCTTTTCATTCCCTCGGTAACCATCGTCTTAATAGCTGCGGCTTCGTCTAAATGAAAAATTCATCTTGTGCTGCTCACCCAAAGGAGAGGCGCCTCACATGTCAGATATGATTTCACCAATTATCTTGGCAAGTTTGAGCACTTTTTATTCCTTACCGTGCTACAGAATAACGTGTGACTTTCTGTATGTTACATTCAGCATGCAATACCTTTTTATCACGTAGCAAGAAGAAAGGAAGCGAAGTTAGAACGACTGGAAACACTTTTAATCCCTTCCATTGGCTATGGAGTTGTGTGTGTATTTATATCTGCAGGCAGGTCTTCACATTGACCAGTAGAGGCTGTGGACATTTCTGTCTCTCTAAGAGTCATTTGTATAAAGGTATCTCAAGTCCATTCTGCTTGTTTAACCTTTGAGCCATTTGTGTTCAGCAGGTGGCTCCTGGGTACCATTATCTTCTCTTGGCAGATAAGGAGAAGCTGAGCCTGCCCGGGATTGGCTGTCAGGGAGCAGTGGGAGGAGCCCTGGGGACCACGGCTTCTCTCTGTAGGGCTGCCCTTCCTGGCTCCTCATTCTTTTTCTCCACATGGAATGACTATGTTGGGTCCGTCCATAATTATTCTCCTTGCCAACTTATAACTTCCCCTTAGCTCTCTCTTTACAAAATACACCCTTTCATGATCTGAAATCCCCCAGTTTGGGATTCTGAATAACATTTTTTGAAAGCTGTAGTTCTTCAGATACTATATCAGCCTGTGTGAATTCCAGTAGCCTGATTGCTTTTAGGAACCGTTGGACAGTCAGTTGTGTGTGCTATATTGTGTGTCTTCCATCAAATTAAAAGTTAATTATCTTGTTTTATTTCTTTTACTTAAATGCCCTATTAAGTATTTTATCACTGGTTAGCTTTTCAAGTACTACAACACTCTTCCCAGCTAGATAGTAAGCATTTTAGAGGCAAAGAAAAGTTATCCATCCACATCCCTGCACTGTAGATACGCCACATATATTTATGATAAGATATGGTGTTTTTAAGCAAGGAGTTTTTTTGTTTGTTTGTTTTTTAGATTTATGTGTTTATTTGAAAAAGTTACGAAGAGAGGGATCTCATCCACTGGTTCACTCCCCAGATGGCCGCAACAGTAGTGCTGGGCCAAGGGGAGCCAGGAGCTTCATCCAGGTCTCCTGTGTGGGTGGCAGGGGCTCAAACACTTGGGCCATCTTCAGCTGCTTTTCCCAGGCCATTAGCAGGAAGCTGGATTGGAAGTATAGCAGGCGGGACACGAACTGGCGCCGGTATCGCAGGTGGCAGCGGCTTTATCCACTGCACCACAACTCTGGCCCCCAAGGAGGTTTTTAATATTCATTCCTTGTGATTCATAAACATTCAGTTTGTGGGGTAAACTTCATTCATGCCCTTGACAGTTACATTTTTCAATGTAGCCACATAGTTGACACCTTAGGCAAAAATCTGTCTGCCTTTTAATTCATTCCTTAAGAAAACAAGAACACCTAGGAACTAGTGATCCCTAGTGGGCCCTCAAGCAAGTGTTGGTTGCTATCTCCACCCAGAATCGGGTGGTGGATCCATTTCTCTTTCTCCCATGGTGGTTGGGGGGGGGGGGGTGGCATACCGTACACATGTGCGTGTCATCACAGCTGTATCCAGACTGGAAGGAAATGCAGGACCAGGTGTGCCTCCTGCCTTTGCAGTTTGCCACAACTTGCTGAAGTCTTCACCTGGAAGCAGAATCCTTGGAAATGGAATGTCAGGTCAAAAAAAACAAACACAGCAAATCAGAGCAAACACATTTCTGTCTTCATTCTAGTTAAGATTTTCATTATGAAGTCTAGGAAAATGTGGAGGCCTTGGGGAGGGGGCAGGTGGGTGTGGTGGGGCTGGGGTGTGGGCCTGTGCGCAGCAGCCACGTCGGGCACATCCACTGTGCCTGGTTCTGTTGGGGCCCAGCACAGCTCCTGCACAACAGCGAATGCTCGGTGCCTGCCTTTAGAACTGAGCTGCCCTGGACTCGCCTTTCATCGCACACTGGGACACGTTGTGTATCTACTGGGTCTCTTGGTGCCTCCTTGCTCGGGGAGGAGCAGGGAGCAAGGTGGCTCCTTTGGTCTAAGAATATCCGGAAGTGCATCACCCTTCTTTCCCAGGATTGCAAAGCTTTAGGAAAGTTAGAATGAGAATTGAAGTCCCCCTGCTGATACCCAAACCCGTGGATGCTCAGGTCCCTTAGGTAAAGCCCGGTGGTGTCTGCATAGGCCCTCGGGTGTCCTCTCTGGATGACATGTGATACCTAATACAACCTAAATGCCCTGGAACTAGTTACACTGTGGTGCTTAGGAATAATGTACATGCTCAGAACAGATGCACTTCTTTTCCTCCTAATAATTTCCATCTGTGCTTCGTTTGGACCCAGGGATGCAAGAGTATGGAGCCTGATTGTATTTCCTCCATTTCCTAAGCTGTGTGGTTTTTTGTTTGTTTGTTTTTATGTGATTTGCACAGATGCATCTTAGCATCAGCCTCCCTCTACATTTGTTCAGAGAATGGTTGTACATCTTGGTATCAGTAGAACCTTCGAGCCAAGGAGTATATTTTCTCATGACGCTTGGAGGCAGGGTGACAGTTGTTGTTATAAAACGGATTTCATAAGGAATTGGGTTCAGATCTCCACTTTGCCACTTTCCAGCTAGCAGTATTTCTGGTTAGAAGTTGAGGGAAGAGTGGCCGCTGCTGTGGCTCAGAGGGTTAAGGCCCCAGCCTGCAGCACTGACATCCCATATGGGCACCGGTTCAAGTCCCAGCTGCTCCACTTCCAATCCAGCTCCCTGCTAATGTTCCAGAAAAGCAGTAGAGGATGGCCCAAGTGCTTGAGCCCCTGCACCCACGTGGGAGATTTAGATGAAGCTCCTGGCCCCTGACTTTGGATCAGCCCAGCTCTGGCCATTGTGGCCATTTGGGGAGTGAACCAGCAGATAGAAGACCTCTCTACCTCTCTCTCTGTAACTCTGTCTTTCAAATAAATCAAATAAATCTTTAACAGAAGAAGTTGGGAAAATGAGAGGACGTTGTTGTACCACAGTCTGACCTTGAGTGGAGGGCCTGTACGTTGTAACTGCAGTTGACTTCACAGAAGGCGTGAGGCGTGCCTGCTTGGCACCCAGGGACGTTGTGTGTAACACTGACAGGTGCCACATATGGTTCTGGACTGGGAAATGGGATGTGAGATTTGTAACCCATCCTGTGTGTTACTCTTGATGGACAGCTCAACATTTAGAGAAAGTGTAAAAGTTAAAAAGTAAATTCAAGCCTTAATTTAAAAAAAGAAAAAAGAGGGAGCTGCCTGAAATGTCACTGTTTCACTGCGTCTTTTTGAAGGACTCCAGCCACCTGCATGATGGTTATTTTCATTCTTTCTGGGGTAACATCAGGATACGGTGCAGTAAGGTGAATACGTTCGCTTTCATGTTTCAGGGATGATGGGTAGGTCCTCAGAGCACGGAGGAGGGCGGGGCCTCTGCACTGTGCTGTCCAGTGTTGTGCCAGAACGGGGGATGGCTGGCTGGGGCTGCTGGAGGAGGTAGAAGAAGGACACTGACTCTCTGCTGAGGATTCCTGCCCAACAGGCTCAGCTGGGCAGTGCCGCATTGTCAGTGGTACAGGGGAGACACACACACACGCACGCACACACACACACACACACACACCAGTGCTGCCCCTCTGTTACTGTGTTACCAGACTCCCAGCCCCCACACCCTAGTGCAGTCTGCTGAGGCCTATGTGTTGAGACTGTACCAGGTCCAGACCCATAGCCATCAGCTGGGACTCTTTTTTTTCCCACTCTGTCCTGCATGGCAGTGATTGGCACGGATCTAGCCTCCAAGGGTTAGAACCAGGAACTACTTTTTAAATTCTATTATCTTTTGTAGAGACTGGTGTATAACCAAGAGTTTAAAATCTAATGGATTCATTTAAAGTCATTTTTTTCATTCATGGTGAACAGTCACCCAGGGTCATAGCCATAATTTATCTTTGCCAATAAACTGGGTTTTCAACTGACAGAATAAGTCATCAGAAGTAAGCAACTTGGAGCTCCAGTTTGTGAGTGCTGGAAAAGGCTTTTGTGGAGAGATTTGGAGATAGAGGCCCAGAGAGGGCAAAGGACTTGCCTAAGGTCACACAGTGAGTCGGGGCCATGGAAACTGAGCAAGGGCTGTTGGAAAGCTAATTTGTTGTAGGCTCTTTTTGGTTTGGTTGTTATGAGTACTGGCAATGCACAGCCTAGAAACCTCTCCAGAGAAAGGCATTAATCAGCTCTCCAAGGAGGGCTGGCGCGGACTGGCACACTGCCTGGCTTACAGTGTCCTCCAACTCCTGGAACTCCCTGAATCCACGCCAGGAGACCCCAACTGCCTTGTTTCCTGGCCGTGTTAGGTGGTAGACAGGCCTGCAAATGTTAACACTGAACCTCGTCCTGTGCCTGGAGTTCATGAAGTGTGTTGGTCTGTTTTACATAAATTTTCTCATGCAAAAGATGCGTTTATGATAGGCTATCTTAGAGACAGTGTGAAAACTGGCATCGCTGCATACAGTCTAGAGGCACTGGAAATCCTGGGTGACTCTACTCACTGGAATAATCCATACGGTGGATTTCTACAGAATCCAAATAGATGGAAAGGCTGGGGGTGTGGAGGAAGGGCGGGTTGTCTTCCTTGTCCGATCTGGGGAATTCTGTATCCCTGAAGTCTATAATTAGGTGATTGTGTTGATTGTTTATTTATTAAGACAAAGCTGGAGCGGGGGAGGTGCCACACAGTGAAAAAACATTCTATGGGGAACATCTGAGCTTCCCTTAAAAGCATGGGCTGCAAAGAAGTACAAATTCATTGGCTTAATTGGAAGAGAGTATTTATAGAAATGGAGTGATCAGTAAAACTACAAGCCTGGCTTCTCTCATCTTTAGAGGCCCGCTTTAGTCAGTACTGTCCACAGGAGCCCTTGCCTGCGGAGTGGACTTTGCCGTCCGATCTCTGGTCCACTGAAGGTCAGTTCCTTTGGCATAGCCGTGTCACTCTTCTCAGGTTTATTAAGTTCGTTTGTTCATTCGTCCGTCTGTTCTTCCTTCCTTTTATTCTTTGGTTTTTGGATTATTCCGAAGACATAAAGAAAAACACTGCACACTGAAGTATTCTCGTTCTTCCTAGGTATAGTTCTATAATGTAAGCTCAATAACGTCCGTAAGAAAATACAGTTCAAAAGACTGTGCTGCCCCCATCCTCCCTGACCTCCTTTGCCAATTATAGGTCACCATTTCCGTGAGATTATTGTAAATTTCTTCTGTGGTTTACACAAATTCAAATATTAAAAATATTTTCTTCTTTTCTCAGAAGCGATAACTAGAGGTCTGGTTGTTTTTACCGTGAGTGACACACTGCTGTGAGCTTCTCATGTTCGTGTATACAGAGCTGCCTTGTCCTTTTCAGAGCTGTGTAGTACTCCATACACTGGATGTCTCCCCATTGTGAGTCTTTTTTAACATATTTATTTACTTGAGAGGTAGAGTTACAGACACTTGAGAGGCAGAGACAGAGAGAAAGGTCTTCCGTCCGCTGGTTCACTCCCCAAGGCCGCAACGACAAGAGCTGGGCCGATCCAAAGCCAGGAGCCAGGAGCTTCTTCCAGGTCTCGCATGCAGATGCAGGGGCCCAAGCACTTGGGCCATCCTCCACTGCTTTCCCAGGCCATAGAGGAGCAGCCGGGACTTGAACCAGCACCCATATGGGATGCACCACAGGCAGAGGCCTGGCCACAGCGCTGGCCCCTCAATTGTGTCTTAAACTTGCCTTCTGAGTAGAGTCTTTGATTGTTTCGCTGCTGTGTTGTTACAGAGTCGTGGGGACTAACCTTGTTTGAGTATTGCTCTGACTGTGCAGATGCATCTGTTGAGTAGTTTCCTCTAAGGAGGATGGAGGTTTTGGCCAGCAGATAAGTGCGTATGTACTTGTGAAAGAGTCGATTACCTTTCCTATGAATTCCTTCATTTTGCATGCTTACCGAACAACCTCTGAGAGCTTCCGCAACAGAGTGGGTTATCAAACTTTTGCATGTTGCCAACTTCATATGCAGTGTATACTATTATATCAGCATGGTCTAGCTTTGCATACCTTTTAAAATATTTAGCCATTCAATTTATTTGAGAGACAGAAAGACATCAAGCTCTCATCCACTGGGTCACTCCAAATATGCCCAACAGCCAGGGCTAGACCGGGCTGGAGTGGGAACCCAGGTACGCTCTGCAGTTCCTTCCAGGTCACTCACGTCGGTGACAGGGACTGTGCTACTTGAGACACTATTTGCTGCCTTCTAGGGTCTATGTTGCAGGAAGCTGGAGTTGGGAATGGGGCTGGCACTGGAACCCAGACACTCCAATGCGGGATGTGGGCATCTCAAGCAGCAAAGTTACTAGCAGGCCAAATACTGACCCTTGTTTACTTTTTCTGGAAAACACGGAGTTGGGCATGTTTTCATATGTGTGACAGGTGTTTTTCTTCTCTCCCTGCCCTCTTTTTTTTTTTTTTTTTTTTTTTGCAAATTATGTGTTCCTATAGTTTATTTACTCTTCTACTCTGTTGGTCTTTCTCTTGTTGATTTGTAATCGCTCTTTATGTAGTAGGGAGCTTAGCTGTAACTCTGATCTGATCTCCAATAGTTTTCTGTTGCATTTTCTTTTGTCTTTGTTTGAGGTTTTTGTTTGCCTCATGCAGAATGAATTTTTAATGTATAATTTTAATGTTTTCTACATTCCGTAAAGGTTTTATACATTTTTAATTAACATATATGAGGGTACTTTAGAAAGTTTGTGGCAAACAGAACTAAAAGTTTATTTTGTTCAAAATTTTGAAATCCATGCATACAGGGGTTTTCAAAAAGTTGATGTAAAATATATATTATTAAAAAACTATGCATAGAACTGCATGAAAATAAACTTCTATTTAAGATTTATGTATTTGAAAGACAGAGTGACAGAGAGTAAGAGGTAGAGAAAAAGATTTTCCATCTATTAGTTCAGTCCCCAAATGGCTGTGACAGTCATGGCTGGACCACACCAAAGCCAGGAGCCAGCAACTCCTTCTGGGTCTCCCTGGTGGATGACCGGGCTCCCAGCACTTGAGCCATCTTCCCCTGCCTTCCTAGGTATGTTGGCAGCGAGCTGGATTGGGGGTGGAGCAGTCAGGACCTGAACCAGCGCTCCAGTGTGGGATGCTGGCATTGCAGACTAGTACTTAACCTGCTACACCACAATGGCGTAGCCTAAGCTTGTCTTCATTCCACATTCCATGAATTTTTTGAAGTACCCTTCTAAGAATTGTGCATATTGATGCGTTACAGTATGATATTTCTATAGCGTGTGATGATCAAATCACAGTGGTTATGTATCATTTCTCTAGATTCAGAGCTTTTGGCTCTTCATAAAATATATGATGGGGAGGGTGTTCGGCATGAGTTTTTTTTTTTTTTAAGATTTTATTTATTTATTTAATTTATTTATTGAGATGCACAGTTACAGACAGAGGGACAGACAGAAAGATCCTCCATCCCTGGTTCACTCCCCAGATGGCCACAACAGCCAGAGCTGGGCCGATCCAAAGTCAGGAGCCAGGAGCTTCTTCTGGGTCCCAAGCACTTGGGCCATCTTCCACTACTTTTCCAGGCCACAAGCAGATAGCTGGATTAGTGGAGGCACAGACTGGGATTAGCCGGGGCACAGACTGGCACCCATATGAGATACTGGCGCTGCAGGCGGAGGCTTAGCCTACCACGCCATGGCGCCAGCCCCTGGTGTGACTTTGAAGACCCGCCTTGGACACTTGCATCCCATATCAGAGTGCCTGGGTTTAAATAAGTCCCAGTCCTGCTTCCAATTCCAGCTTCCTGCTTATGTGGATCCTGGAAGGTGATGGCCAAAGCAGCTGGGTTCCTGCTGCCCATATAGAAGACACAGATGGATATCAGTCGCTTGGCTTTGGCCTGGCTGTTGTAGGCATCTGTGGAGTGAACCAGCAGATAGGTATCTGGCTGGCGCTCTCTCTCTCTCTCTCGCTCTCTCTCTCTCTCTCATTGTAACCCATAGTCACCCTACTGTGCTGTGGAACACTAGAACTTGTTCCTTCATCTGCCTCCTCAAATAAGAAGTATTCCACATTCAGGCCAACCTTATCACCTCCTTTGATAGAAATGTAATGAGCGAGCTCATGTTAATTTTTAAAAGTATGTATCTTATTTTATTTGAAAGGTAGAGAGACAGAGAGATTTCCCATCTATTGGTTCATTTCCCAAATACCCACAACAGCCAGGGTTGGGCCAGATGGAAGCCCGGAGCCAAGGTCTCAATCTGGGTCACATACGTGGGTGACAGGCACCCAACGACTTGAACCATCACCTGATGCCTCCCAGGGTACACATTAGCAGGAAGTAGATTAGAAGTGGAGCTGGGACTTGAACCCAGCACTCTGATATGGGAAGCTGGTGCCCAAAGCTCTGCCTTAACCACTGAGTGAAACTCCCAGTCCAATCATTTTTTATTATTGTTGTTTTTAGCTTCCACCATGAAAGAGAACATACGTGGTATTTGTCTTTCTGTGCCTAGCTTATTTCACTTAACATAATGACTTCCAGTCTCATGCATTTTGTTGGGAATAGCAGCATTTCTTTTTTCTTCATGTGATTAATATTTTATTGTGTGAGTAGGTACCACATTTGCTTGACCCATTCACCTCACGGGCTGCCTCAGTTGATTCAACATCTTGGCCATTGTGAAAATAGTGCTGTGATCAGCATGGGAATGCAAGCAGTTCTTTGGTTGATAGGCTGATTTCATTTCCTTCGAATATATACCCAGAAGTAGACTAGTGGAATCATATGATAGGTCTGTTTTTAGTGGTTTTTTTCTTTCAGATTTATTTATTTGAAAGGCAAAGCTACAGAGAAACAGACACACATGGAAGAGAGATCTGTCTTCTGCTGATTAAATGGCCCCAACAGCAAGAGCGAGAAGCCAAGCACTCGATCCAGTTTCCCATGTGGGTGTCAGGGTTCCAAGTACTGGAGCAGTCTTCTGCTACCTTCCCAGGTGCATTGGCAAGGAGCTGGATTGGAAGTGGAGCAGTCAGGATTCATATTGGCATCCCAGTCTAAGATGCTGTTGCAAGCCATGGCTTATCCCACTGTTCACAACACTGGCCTCCTATTTTTAGTTTCTTCTAAGGAACCTCTGTTTTCTCTCTGATGGCTGTGTTAATTGACATTCCCTACAACAGTGTGTAAGACTTTATTTTCTTTCTGCATCTTCATGAGCATTCTTTATGTTTTGTTTTAGTTTGTTTTGTCTGCTAATGGCCATTCTAATTGGTGTGAGATGATGCCTTTTTTTTTGCATTTCCCCGATGGCTAATACCATTAAGCATTTTCTTCTATGTATTTTTTAGCCATTTATATTGCTTTTTTTTTTTTTGAGAAATGTCTATTCAGATACATGTTCATTTTTGAGTTGCGTTGTGTGTTTTTTTGTTGTTAAGATTTTAGTTTCTTATATATTCTGGGTATTAATCTTTTGTCAGATTAATAGATTGTAAATGCTTTCTATTAGTTGATTATCTCATCACTCATGTTTCTGTTGCTGTACAAAGCCTCCTGAGTTCTGTGTAATCCTGTTTGTTTTTGGTTTTGATGCCTGTGCTCTTGGGGTCTTCCATAAAAGCATTGCGTGTACTGATGTCATCTTATGTTTCCCCAAAGGTTGATTTTTAGGTAGCATATTTTCTAAATTCTTTTTTTTAATAAAGATTTATTTATTTATTTGAAAGATTAGAGCAAAAGAGAGGGAGACAGAGAGAGATCCTCCACCCAGTGGTTCATTTGCCAGATGGCTACAACAGTGCTGAGTCAGGTGGAAACCAAGAGCCAGGAGCTTCTTCCAGGTCTCCCACATGGATGCAGGGGTCCAGACATTTAGGTCATCCTCCACTGCTTTCCCAGTAGCATTAACAGGGAGCTAGATTGGAAGTGGCACAGCTGGGACTCGAACCGGTGCCTATATAGGCTGCTGGCATCACAGTAGCTTTACCTGACATGCCATATCATTGGCCCCTCCATTCTTTCTTTTGTAGTTTCTGGATTTTGAGTTACAGAAAGCATCTTCCAGGGCCAACATTGTGGTGTGGTGTATAAAGCCACTGCCTGTTTTGCCAGCCTCCCATATGGGTGCCAGTTTGGGTCCCGGTTGCACCACTTCTGACCCAGCTCCCTGCTAATGCACTTGGGAAACCAGCAGAGGATAGCCCTAGTGTCTTGTTTCACTCAAAGTATTTGTTTTTTTTATCACAAATCCTGAAGCTGCATAGAATCGTTGTTTTGTTGTTGTTGTTGTTGTTGTTGTTTTTTATTTGAAAGGTAGAGTTACAGGGCGGGAGGCAGGGGAGTCTTCCATCTGCTGGTCTCTCCCCAGATGGCTGTAACACTGGGACTGGGCCAGGCCAAAGTGAGGAACCCAGGTACTTGAGCCATCTTCTGCTCCTTTTCCAGGAGCTGGATATGAAGTGGAGCAGTCAGTAATCAAATAGGCACTCGTATTAGATACTGGTGTTGCAGGCAGTGGCTTAACCCTCTTTGCCGCAATGCTGGCCTGTAGAAACATTTCTTAATACCCAGGATCACGCTTTTGTGTGCCCTTAGAACAGGGATTCACAGATTTATTTTTATTTATTTATTTGTTTATTTTTGAGAGGCAGAAAGAGAGGGAGAGACAGGGAGAGAGGTCGTCCATCTGCTGGTTCACTCCCCAATGCCCACAACAGTTGGATCTAGGCCAATCAAGGCCAGGAGCTTCTTCCGGGTCTCCTATGGGTGCAGGGACCCAAGCACTTGGGCCATGTTCTGCTGCTTTCCCAGGTACATTAGCAGGGAGCTGGATGGGAAGTGGAGTAGCCAAGACTTGAACCGTTGTCCACATGGGATGCTGGCAACACAGGTGGAGGCCCAACCACAGCGCTGGCCCTAGATTTTTTTTTTTAAGGCAGAGTTACAGGGCAGTCAGCCAGGGCTGGGCCAGGCTGAAATCAGGAGCCAGGAGCCTCTTCCGGGTCTCCCATGTAGGTGTAGGGGCCCAAGCATTTGGGTCATCCTCTGCTGCTTTCCCAGGAGCATTAGCAGGGAACTGGATTGGAAGTGGAACAGCTGGGACAGGAACTGGCACCTTAGGGGATGCTGGCACTGCAGGTGGCACCTTTACCCAGTACACCATAACTCCGGCCCTGGTTCACAGATTCGTATCCCCACATTAGCAGGAACAACGGATCTCCAGGGCACCTGTTGGAAATGCAAAAGCACCCATCCTATATATAGAACCACATCCCATGTGGAGGGACCCAACAGCCTGAATTGAACAAACTTTCCAGGTGGTTCTGAGCATGCTCAAGCCTGAGAGCCATGACCTTAGAAAGAAAGTACTTGTGTATTTAATTTCCTGATGGCAAAGTGGAACCTATGGCACTGTCTCATGGGTGGATGGGTTTGGCCCTTATTTCTTGACATGTGAAAAGGTGAAAAGTAGCAGGCAATGACACTGTCAGCTCTTTGACAGTGGTATTCTTAGAGTAGGAAGCCTCTCTGGGTTTTTTTCCAGAAGTCACAGAGATAATCTCACCTGTGCTTTGGACGGGTGCATCTTACATCCAGAATTCCACCGACTGGGTCAGTGCTTCTCTTTGTCATATAATTAAAAACCAGCAAGACTGGTTTGTATAAAATGCTAGGAAGTTTGGAGCACTGAAGGCTTGTCTTCCCCCTACAAAAGCATCATTGTTCCTCATCTTCCCCTGCTCCTCTGCCTTTAAAAAACATTGGATACCAAAGCAGAATATGCATTTACCTGTAGTGACAGTTAGATACAGCATACTGGTCTACATTTGGCACTTCAAGGCAGAGCTCCCATTAACAGCGGTAACCTCTGAACCTAATTGCCAACTGGGATTCAGCTTACAGCAGTGGTTTAAAACTTTTTGGGACATTGGAATGCTCTGGATAGCATTGAAAAAATCCTGCTCCACACACCACCCTTGTAACTAAGTCCCTATCTCAGGTGGCATCCAAGGATGTGGGTTATTTTTTGCAACTTTTCCAGTAGATGCGTATCCAGCGTTGAGAATCAGGACATGTGCATTTGTTTCAGAGTAATCTTAGTTGTTGGAGCCGGGACCTAGCATGACCCATAAGGAAGTGGTCCCGAACGTCAGTACAGTCAGAACACGACAGGGGTAGTTTAAATCACACATTGCCTGAGACTGAAATCAGCTCCTTTCGGGATGACTTGTTTGTTCTTTGAAGAACCGAGCTGTAGAACGTGTCCCCCACCTCCATCCTCTGCATTTCATTGCAGTAATCTCACTGATTGATTTTATTGGCTGCCAGCGAAGTGGCGTCCCGAGCCAGGACATCAGGACTGGACTGTCCTGTTTGGCTCTGTCTTGATGCAATTTGCGGATTGATCTGAGCCCTCTTTGGAGACTGCAACTTGTAGAAGCTTCAAGCTCTGGGCCTCAGAGACCACTCTGCCCCCAGCAGCAGTGAATGCTGCTTCCTTGTAGGAGTCTCTGCTTTTACTGATTGGCTCTGCCGCACCATTTTCCACATGGCGAGTCGTAGTTGGCGGAAGACAAGGATTGAGCATGAAGCTTTCCAAGCATCCTAAAGAGTCAGGGCACCACTCATCCTCAAGGGAACGTGTTTTCCCGCAGCCCTGGGGTGAGGGCGTCCCAAATGCCCTGCCAAGTGTGGCGATCCGCTGGGGACAGAAGGAAACTCTCATCCCTTTTACAACCCCAGGCAATTCCAGAACCAAACCCTTGAGAACACAGGGAACGGCCTGGTGGAGGGAGGCCAAGGCCAAGTGCGAGCCCTGAAGGCTCTAGGGAAAGAACGGTGGGGTGGTGGCATCTCCCCACGTCACACAGCAAGGGACTCGCGGCATTCTTCAGTTTTGCTCAGGATTCAGTCACAGTTTGTGAGGTTTTCCTTCCTTCGTGTGCTTCGTTACAATATAGTGAAAGTCACTGTTGAAGTTCACGTTGGCCAGGTCCCAGTGCATCTGGGCTGGAGGCGGTTGGTGTGGTGGTTGGTGTACGTGAGCTACAGCGAGCATCACGGGAACTCTCATCTGTTGGTGTGTGAGGGTCAGACACCCACAGGTGGGCCCTCACCTAGTACCAGTGAGGGAACTGAGGCCCAGGGAACATCTATAACTTGACCACGGTTTCTTACCGTTCTGCCAGTCTCTCTCTAAAAAGCTTTTTTTTTTTTTTTTACTTTATATCTTGCAAACTGACCAGAAGGGTTACACACCCATAGACTGGAAATAGACTGATTTTAATGTATATTCTTGTCATTTCTTACTTCATTCACTTTTATAGATCACTCTGAGATCATCATCATAAAAGAGCATTCTTCTAAATTGGAGTATGATTCAAAATACCCCCATCTTTCTTCCTTTTTATGAAATGACTGCCCCACACACACACATTCATATTTTAGTGAGCGATGCAATATGCAATACAAATAGATTGAGTAAAAAAATAAATTGTGAGTCTACTAGTTGAGAAAAGCACCAAAATAATTAATTATATGTTTAGTGAAACTAAATCACTAAACTAAATGTCTTTCACTGATTTGTAGATCGTGAAGTACGTTTATCACCCAGATGGGTCCAAGGGGTCTTGAAGTTTGCAGTAGCACGCATGATGTAAAAACCGCATGGCATTCCAAATTCTGTACCAAAATAACCTTATCTTTTAATTCCATTTTCCCATGAGCTCTTTGAAGTCCCCTTGTCCTTGTTGTCCTTTTTGGATGTCCAGGGAGTTCTTTTACATTTGTGATCGTTAACGGCAAGCAGTTAACACTGACCACAGTAGGAATGCCTAGATGAGTCCAAGCATCAGATTCTGTGTGGAAGTCTCTGAAGTCCGCCTGGGGTCACTCATGAGAAAGCAGAGCATCTGGGGTTTGTGATCCTCACTCACTCTCCCCACAGCTGAGACTTCCAGGATGCAGCCCAGGGAGGGACCTCAGTGGCAGGCTTTGACACAGACGGGCTTCGAGATGAAGGGTTTTCCTGTGCAGCCCCCTGGCCAACAATGGCAAATGCTGCTGTCCAGGAAGAAACTGTTTTCCACGTGTCAGGTTCAACCAGAATTCTTCCTGAGATGCTTGGTTCTGTCTTTAGTAGATTAATTTAGATTTAGTAGATAATTATCAGTTAGTAGATTTCTGTTGAAGTTCAGTCTTGTACCCAGAATTGCTGTGAGATATATATGGGCTAGAAGAAGTACAGAGATAACCAAGCTGGGAAGTATACTCTTGTAAAAAGGAGACAAATTGACAGTGGCCCCTTAGTACACCTGCTGCTGTTACCTATGCTCTTGTTCACTCCTCAAGAGCTCAATTTCTGTTCAAATAAATTGTTGTTTTTCCTGTAAGCATTGATCTGCAGAGTAGAGCCAGGGTCCTTGATAAACATTCTAGGGTGTTATTGATTTTATCATTAGTAAAGGTTAGCATTAGCATCGTCCCTTCCTATATAATGCATTAGCATTTTTTTCAAAACTCACTTAAACCACATTTTTCTTTGTGTACATACTCATTGGCTTTATTATTATCAAATTTGTATATTTTCAAAGCTGTCTGATCACCACTATTCCAGCCTGCATTTTCATAATACTTTCTCTTAATATGATTCAAGATTTTTTTTGATGTGCATTTGCAAAATGAGCATGATTGTCTGTGTACTCATTAGCAATCACTGCCAGAGGTAGCTCAAAAGGTTCAATCCATGCTGTGTGTTCCCCACGAGGGATCTTTAAATCCCCGGTCAGGTGGTACCTACAGCCTAAGTAAGGGGCCCTTGCCTGCTCTGCCTCTCACCCAGCTGGCTCCTCGCGCCCTGTGCCCATACCACATCGGTCTTTCCTCTGCCTCAGAAAAAAACAGCTTGCTAGTGGGGCTCACTGTGAGTGGCGCTCGATCGGTTTCTAGTCTTTGTTGTTGCTGTTAAGAAAGTTGAATTTTCACCTTCGAGCCAATGCATATCCCTTCCGTGTCACTGTACCCAATTTCCCAGGATTCTGTTCTGTCCTTTATGTGTGAGGCCGCTGGTAAAACTCCATCAGGGCAAAGGGGCTGCACTTCTGCTGTTTTATGCGGACGGAGCACTTTTAATCATCCATTTCCTGGAAATGGTTGCAAGGATGCTCCTCTGTTAGTTACTGGGGAAAATAGAATAAGGGAGGCTCGCCCGTCACCTACCCCAGCCAGGTGTTCTAGGAGGTTTGCCCTTAAGTGATATGGCCAGGGAGCACTTCACTGGGAAGAAGAGCAGGAGGAAGGAAATCTCAGGGATTATCAGAAGAGACTCATTCTTCCTGGAACCGTGTTGCCAGCTCTGCAAGTACTTCTGCCGTGAGATGGAGACTATTCTGAAATTCCTTTACAGTTAATTATGTTAAATCTCACGTTCTCCAGTACCCAGCAAACGTGGGAGTTAATGTTACTGTGTCTACATTGATTTTTTTTTTAAAGAAATTTTCATCTTAACAAGAAATTCTTAGTGGATCCTGTGTTCCTTACTAATCACTATGAGAATACAAGGAAGACATTGGATATATTTCAGTTTTCTTTCTGGAAATTTGCGAGCTACCCAACTGTAGGGAAGCGGAGAGCTGATATGTTGAAAATGTTTGGTTCCCCTGTAGTCTGGAGGCTCCCCCTTCTCCCTTCTTCCCTGCCAGCTGCACATCACATCCATCACGTCATCGAGCTCTGTTCTTTGTTGGTCTTCACGGGAGCTTCCCAGCCCCTGTCTGCTGGAAGCCGCTGCTGTCTCATGGCCTGGTTTGCACCCTCTTCTGCATACCTTGATTTCTGGGTCTTCCACTTTGTTATCATCTCTCTGGTCCCTAGGCTTTTGCTCCTCTGTATTGCCTTTCTTTTTTTTTTCTGATTTATTATTTATTTGAAAGGCAGAGTTACAGAGAGGCAGCAGGAGAGAGAGAGAGAGAGATAGAAAGAGAGAGGTCATCCCTATACTGGTTCACTCCCCAGATGGCTGCAATGGCTGGAGCTGAGCTGATCCGAAGCTAGGAGCCAGGAGCTTCTTCCAGGTCTCTCATACAGGTGCAGGGGCCCAAGGATTTGGGCCATCTTCTACTGCTTTCCCAGGCCACAGCAGGGAGCTAGATGGGAAGTGGAGCTGCCGAGACTCAAACCGGCGCCCATAGGAGATGCCAGCACTGCGTACAGCGGCTTTACCCACTATGCCACAGCACCAGCCCCCCCCCCATGTATTTTCAACAATAGCTGCCTTTGCTTTGACATGAGACCACACTGTACATCCAGTTCTGGGTTGCTTATTTTTCTCGCCAGGTGCAGCCAAGCTGTACCTCAGCCCCAGTATTCTGCAGCCACAGGGTGCTCTATAGTATGAATGCTAACACAGAATGCTCTGTGTAACCATTCCCTTATTAATAGACAGTAGTCACTAAGGTTGTTTTCAGCTTCTCCCTACGAAATATAATACTGTAATAAACATCCTGCCCGTGCCTCTTTGTGCATTTTTTAAAAAGTATTTCTCTAGGATAAACTGATTCCCAGAAGTACAGTTCTAGGGTCAGAATGTCCTTCATGTCCAGGTGTTGGTAGCCTGCCAGATGACCCTCCCGAAGTTACACTGGGTCAGGTGCCGACTTAGAATTCCTGCTCGCTTTTTATTTTGTTCTAATATTTCAGATAACAAAGAGGGGAAAGAACAGCACCCTTGTGGCTTCAGCAACGTCACTGAAGCTGTCTTGTTTCCCTCCCCAGTTACACCCCTCTCCCCTGCATCTCCCTGCCCTGCTCGTAGTCCTCTCTAAATATGCTTCATATTTACTCTTCCAGTGCATACGTATTACCTTAATGCTATATAAAGGTTTTGCTGTCTTAAAGATTTACCAAAGGATGCTGTATACATCGTGGGGTTTTTCTTTGATACTCTTGAGTGGTTCATCTTTGTTGTTGATTGTAGCCTGGTGCTCATGCCACAGTCTTGTTCACATGTCCTGGTGCAAGTGTGCAAGGAGCTGATGGCTCTCTCTGAACGCTGAAGCAACTGTTCTTCAGAGGTGCCCCGCGCCCACCCCACCACCTCAAGCAGGGTGTGACAGTTTTGTGTGCTTGCAACATTCAGTATTTTAAGAGTTGGCAATTATTGTCAGTCTGATGAGTCTGAAAGGGTTATTTTTAATTTGTGTTTCCATGAATGCATTTATAATATTTTTGACCATTTAGTACCCTCTTCTGTGCATTGCCTGTTCTTTCATCTTTCCCCACTTGCCTTTCTTCCTGGTTTACAGTAATTCCTTACTGTTTCCAGATGATTTTTCTATTTTTTTAATTAATTTATTTATTTGAAAGTCAGAGTTACCCACAGAAAGAGATGCAGAGAGAGAGAGAAAGAGAAAGAAAGGTTTTCCATCCACTGGTTCACTCCCCAATTGGTTGCAATGGCCAGAGCTGCACCAATCTGAAGCTAGGAGTCAGGAGCCTCCTCCAGGTCTCCCATGTGGGTGCAGGGGCCCAGGGACTTGGGCCATCTTTTACTGCTTTCCCAGGCCATAGCAGAGCAGCTGGGACTCGAACTGGTGCCCATATGGGACGCCAGCACCACAGGCGGCAGCTTTACCTGCTATGCCACAGCACCGGCCCCCAGATGATAATTCTTGAATGATAATTTGTCTAGCACATGTCTTCTAATGTGTAGATTAACGTTTTGTTATTTTATTGTGATCTTCTTGTGAACAGCATTAATTTTTTTTTTTTTTTTTTTTTTTTTTTTTTAGTATTAAAACTGTTCCTCAGCAGTCAAGACAATGGCTGTTCAAGTCACTACTTCTCAAAGTATCAAGTTCACTTCTACAGATTTCCTTTTAGATGCTCTGTCACAGGTCAGGGAGATATGATATTTGTCCCTTTGAGACTGGTTTATTTCACCAAGTATGATGTTTTCCAGATCCATCCATTTTGTTGCAAATAACCCGATTTCTTTTTCTCTTTTTCCTTTTTTCTGCTATATAGTATTCCATGATATACATATCCCATAATTTTTTATCCAGTCTTCAGTTGACAGGCATTTGGGTTGATTCCATGTCTTACCTATTGTGAATTCAGCTACAATAAACATCGGGGGGGGGGGGGGTCAGCATTAATTTTTTTTTTTAGAATTTTTTTATTTGACAGTGAGAGAGAGACAGAGAGAAAGGTCTTCCTTCTGTTGGTTCACTCCCCAAATGACCACTGTGGCCGGAGCTACGCCAGTCCGAAGCCAGGAACCGGGTGCTTCCTCCTGGTCTCCCATGCGGGTGCAGGGCCCAAGCACTTGGGCCATCTTCCACTTCATTCCTGGGCCACAGCAGAGAGCTGGACTGGAAGAGGAGCATCCGGGGCTAGAACCCAGCGCCCATATGGGATGCCGGCACTGCAGGCAAAGGATTAACCTAGTGCGCCACCACACCGGCCCCCAGCATTAATTTTAACAGTAGTTTTTCCACTGTTAATGATCACTGTATGAGCTGGACATTTCATCTTTTTTGTTTAAAGATTTATTTATTTATTTGTAAGAGAGAGAGAGAGAGGTCTTCCATCCAATGGTTCAATCCCAGGTTGGCCACAATGGATGGAGTTGCACCAATACAAAGGCAGGAGCCAGGAGCTTCTTCTGGGACTCCCTTGTGGGTACAGGGGCGCAGGGACTTGGGTCCTTGGGCCATGTTCTACTGCTTTCCTAGGCCACAGCAGAGAGCTGGATCGGAAGTGGAACGGCCGGGTCTCGAACCGGCGCCCTTATGGGATGCCTGCTCTTCAGGCCAGGGCTTTAACCCACTGTGCCACAGCGCCGACCCCTGCACATTTCATTTTAATCAAGCAGTCTTTCCCATACAGTCAGGCGTTTTCTTTGTCTTTTGCTCCTCTCATAAAGTCTGGAGTTGAATTTTCTATGTAGTGTGAGGGAGGGATCCAATTTTATTTTCTCAGCTAACAGTTTGTCAAATAATTCATCCTTTGCATTGATTGTCAGTGCCCCATTTGCAGTCTATGTCATTTCCATAAATGTGCAGATTATCTCTGGTATTTATTATAGTTTTATAATGAAAGACTGATACAGCAAGTTTCTCTACCTTGTTCTATTTTTTTTTTAAAGATTTATTTATTTATGTGAAAGGTAGTTACAGAGAGGCAGAGGCACTGAGAGAGAGAGGTCTTCCATTACTGGTTCACTCCCCTGATATGTGCAGTGGCTGGAGCTGTACCAACCCGAAGCCAGGAGCCGGGAGCTTCTTCCAGGTCTCCTACACGGGTGCAGGGGCCCAAGGAATTAGATCATCTTCTGCTGCTTTCCCAGGCCATAGCAGAGAGCTGGATCAGAAGTGGGGCAGCCGGGACTTGACCCAGAGCCCACTGGGGATGCCGATGCTGCAGGCCAGGGTTTTAACCCACTGCGCCACAGAACCAGCCCCCATACAGCTTTACAGTTACAAACTTCCTCCTCCCTCTCTTATTCCCACTTTTATTTTTACTGAGATCTATTTTCAATTGACTTTATATACATATGATTAACTCTATGTTAAGTAAAGAGTTCAACAAATAGAATGAAAGAAAAAAAAGAGAAAAACAAAAAAAACCTGTTCCTAGACAGTCAAGACAAGGGCAACTCAAGTCATCCCTTCTCAAATCGTCAACTTCACTTCTACAGATTTCATTTTAGGTGCTGTGTTAGTTATCACAGATCAGGGGAGAACCCATGGTATTTGTCCCTTTGGCTTATTTCACTATGTATGATGTTTTCCAGATTCATTCATTTTGTTGCAAATTACCTGATTTCAATTTTTTTTTTTACTGCTGTGTAATATTCCATAGTGTACATACCCATAATGTCTTTATCCAGTCTTTGGTTGATGAGCATTTGGGTTGATTTCCATATCTTAGCTATTGAGAATTGAGATGCATAGTTACCAGTTCTGATGCTCTTTAATTCCTTTGTGTAGATCCATGTTTCCGTCTGGCATCTTTTCTTTCTGTTCAAACTACTTCCTTTCATATTTGTTCTAGAGCAGGTGTGGTAGTTAAAAATTCCTTCAGCTTTTCTATCTCTTGAGAACCTTTCCATTTTGCCTTTGGAATTTGAAAGATATTTTTGCTGGGTATGGAATTCAAGTTCGTCAGGTTTGGCCTTTTCTTTCCATACTTGTAAAGATGTTGCTTTTCTGTCTCCTGGCTATATTGTTGCACATTATTAATCTATCATTATTTTTGTTTCCCTGTTCATAGCATATCTATTTTTTACCTTTTTTCTTTATTTTTTTTTATTTTTTATTATTTTTTATTTTTTGACAGGCAAAGAGGACAGTGAGAGAGAGAGACAGAGAGAAAGGTCTTCTCTTGCCGTTGGTTTACCCTCCAATGGCCACCGCGGCTGGCGCGCTGCGGCCAGCGCACCGCACTGATCCGATGGCAGGAGCCAGGTGTTTATCCTGGTCGCCCATGGGGTGCAGGGCCCAAGGACTTGGGCCATCCTCCACTGCACTCCCGGGCCACAGCAGAGAGCTGGCCTGGAAGAGGGGCAACCAGGATAGAATGCAGCGCCCCGACCAGGACTAGAACCTGGTGTGCCGGCGCCGCAAGGCAGAGGATTAGCCTAGTGAGCCGCGGCGCCAGCCCTATTTTTTACCTTTTTAAGAAAAGATTTATTTGTTTGAAAGTCAGAGTTACAGAGAGAAAGGTCTTCCATCCACTGGTTTACTCCCCCAAGTGACTGCAATGGCCAGGATGGAGCTAGGCTGAAGCCAGGAGCTTCTTCTGAGTCTCTCACAAGGATGCTGAGGCCCAAGCACCTGGGCCATCTTTCACTGCTTTTCCTGGCCATTAACAGAGAGTTATGCCTTGGTATAGATTTCTTTTTCTTTTTCTTTTTTTGACAGGCAGAGTGGACAGTGAAAGAGAGAGACAGAGAGAAAGGTTTTCCTTTGCCGTTGGTTCACCCTCCAATGACCAATGCGGTCAGCGTGCTGTGGCCGGCGCACTGCGCTGATCCGAAGCCAGGAGCCAGGTGCTTCTCCTGGTCTCCCATGCGGGTGCAGGGCCCAAGGACTTATGCCATCCTCCACTGCCTTCCTGGGCCACAGCAGAGAGCTGGCCTGGAAGAGGAGCAACCAGGACAGAATCTGGCGCCCTGACCAGGACTAAAACCTGGTGTGCCAGCACTGCAAGGTGGAGGATTAGCCTATTGAGCCACAGCGCCGGCCTAGATTTCTTTATATTTGTAATTTTGGGGATTCTCTGAGCTTGAATGTGTAGGTTATGTGAATATCTCTACTTTCTGAAAATATGAAATACAGTTAATGAACTTCTTATGTTCTTATCTGCTTCTAACATTTATTGTGTTGTTTCTTTGTTGGCTTCAAAGGACTGATTTTCCTCCTCACTATGGGTTGTACTTTCATGAATCCTTAAAAGCTTAGTGGTCTTTGGCCAGCTGCTAGTCTTTGTTGGGTACATTTGTGTATTTGTATAACTATTCTTGGGTTTTGTTCAAAGATCCAGTGCAGTTTCTTAGGAGTTTGGTCTTTTAGGTCTTGCTTTCTTAGGTGAAATCAGAGTGGTATTTATTCCAGGGGTAATTTTACCTCACCAATGAGACAACACCTTTCTGAGTACGCTGTGGCTTGTGAATTAAGCGGTTTTTTGCAATTGGGCTGGTAGGAAGGAACAGGCATAATTCCTGGCCTTGGTTAGTTTCCTCATACACTCAGTACTTGGTATTCTTTTTTTCTTTTTTTTTTTTTATGGGGTGCAGGGCCCAAGCACTTGGGCCATCCTCCACTGCACTCCCGGGCCACAGCAGAGGGCTGGCCTGGAAGAGGGGCAACCGGGACAGAATCCGGTGCCCCGACCGGGACTAGAACCCGGTGTGCCGGCGCCGCAAGGCGGAGGATTAGCCTGTTGAGCCACGGCGCCGGCCTCAGTACTTGGTATTCTACTGTGTGTTCTAGAATAACCTGCAGATTTCTGGGATTCTCCAAATAGTTCTCTCCTTTCTGGTGCCCTGTCTTCTTGACTCAAGGTGTTTGCCAGGTTCCCACAGGGTTCCTCCTTACAGTGCTGCAGCCTGGAAACTCCTGGCTCCCAAAGACAGGAATTGTGTTAGCCATTAAAAAAAAAAAAAAAGTTGAATGAACAGGAAAACAGCACTTGATGGCCTTCCAGTCATTTGTATGAATTGAATATCCCTGATACGGTATCAAACTAGCCCATGTCCACTTCCTATCTTTTGAATTTTTTAAAGCAATATTTTACCTACTTTAAGAGGAAGTGCATCAATTAGTTCTTAGGTTCATTAGTCTTCCAAAAATATTCTTCGTGGAACCCATTTATCGTGCTTCTGCACCAGGGGCTCGTTTGTGAAAGTGTGCACCAGGACCAAGTGCTCTGCCTTTGGAGCCGGGATGGTAATTAAGCTGCTGTTCTTTGGTTGAGAGTGAGGGTACTAGTGGTGTGCTGCCAGCTGTTACAGTGAGTACATCCTGAAGTACACCTTTGTGAACTGACTGCTGTAGATCAGAAGTAATCCTGATGTGTCCATAGTAACTCGGGGAAAAGTGTGCTAGGAGAAGGTATTTTGGTACTAGTAATAAAACACTTGAATAGCTGCTCTCTGGAACAGACCTGTCAAACCCATAGTAAGAAATAGGTTTATAGCTGTTCATTGCACCTGTAAACTCTCTTTTTAGCTATGAGTGGTTAAGGACATGAAAAGGAGTATCATCGTTGTTTTCTATGGATGGGATGAGGTCCAGCTATTTAGCTTTTATTTTAGTGCATGTTTCTGTTCCTCAAATAAAGAACATAGCCTGACAGACTTGAAGTTTTATTACCCAAAAAGATGATTGGCTTTCTTCATAAAATTCTAGTAGTTAATGTGAGCAATATATATGTCCTTTAATAAAAATACAAGTCGATTGCAGGAGACTAATAGCTTATCCCAAGAGTTCACAAACTGGCGTAAGGGCCAACTCTGACCCACTGCCTATTTTGCAAATAAAGTTTTGTGGAAACACAGCCAAGCCCGTTCATGTGTGTCTTCTCTGGGGCTGCTCTCTCGCTGCAGTGGCAGACTTGCATAGCTGCGTTAGCTGTGTCTCACAAGGATCCAACAGTCGCCACCTGATTTTTAACAGAAAGTGGTGATCGACCCCTGCTTCCTCCCATTGGTACCAAAGCAAGATAAAAAAAAAGAAAATTTTTTTGACAGGCAGAGTGGACAGTGAGAGAGAGAGAGACAGAGAGAAAGGTCTTCCTTTTCCATTGGTTCGTCCCCTAGTGGCCGCTGCGCTGATCTGAAGCCAGGAGCCAGGTGCTTCTCATGGTCTCCCATGCGGGTGCAGGGCCCAAGCACTTGGACCATCCTCCACTGCCTTCCCGGGCCACAACAGAGAGCTGGACTGGAAGAGGAGCAACTGGGACAGAATCCGGCGTCCCAACCAGGACTAGAACCCAGGGTGCTCAATAGGCTAGTGCTCCGCCTGCAGCGCCAGCCAAGATAAAAATATTAAGACCGAAAAATTAGGACTAAGCACAGAAAGTAGAGATAAACTCAGTGATACTCCCTTGGAGACTGGAATACAGTATTGCCAGGAGCTTTATAACTGCCCATCACTGGACATACTCTGAATACTTTTGCCAGCACCAAACTGGAAACTCAGACATCCTAAAAGGAGAATACTTAACATTCCATTTTACAGTATACATTGGATAATGATGAATAAATTTGAAATCCTCTTCTAAGTTAGCAATTTAATTGCACTGTTTTCCCTGCTAGGTCTGTGAAAGCATATAAAATGCTGACTTCAAAGGGAATAATAACACTTCCGCATTGTATGGGGCACTGGGACTCTGGACCACTCTGATGTAGAATGACTCACAGATACAAAGAGTCATTATAGCATTTCCTAGTGGTAACAGTATTACTCATTTGCTGCTTTCCCATTTGAGTAATATTAGGTCAATTTAATGTATTGATCAGGTCCTTCTCTTAAGCTTCTTATCCCTTGATTCTTAATCTGATATAGAATTAATGAGTAACAGTTTTCAGAGACGTTTGCTTTTTAAAATGGAGTGTAGACTTAGGGAAGCCCTTATTCTTTGCAAAAGAAACCACCACCTCTTAGGTGAGTTCATTTACTAATAGAAGGTTCCTGGCACAGAGCTTTACACAGAGTGGGAAGGCAGCTGGACTGATAAATGAGAATTAAATATACAAGGACATTAGCTTAGAAAAAAAATAAAAGAGAGGACAGGTGCTTAGCACAGCCATCAAGTGGCTACGTGGGATGCTCACATCCTGTTTACGAGTGCTTGGGTTAAAATGCCAGCTCTGTTCCTGATTCCAGCTTCCTGCTAATGTGCACCCTGGGAGGCAGCAGGTGGTGGCTTAAATAGTCCAGTCCCTGTCACCCGTGTAGGAGACCTGGACTGAGCTCCCTGCTCACTGCTGTAGCCTGGCCCTGGCTGTTTCAGACATGAGGAGTGAACCAGCAGATGAGATATTCATATTCATTCTTTCTCTCTCTCCCCATGCATTCCAAATAAATGATATTAATTAAAAAGAGAAAGAGGGAAATGCTTCTGGTTTGGAAAGGCAGGTTAACATACATACCTACCCTTGAGACTCCATGAAAACAATAGTCAACTTTTTTTTTCTTAATCATAGAAAAGGAGACTTGGTATATTGTATAGTCGGCTTTTCATCACTATAATCAAATACCCGACACAGGCTGCTTATGAAGGGAAGAGAAGGTTATAAAGTGTGGTACCTGCCTTGACTCAGTCCTGGTAAAGACCTCATGGTCCCCCCACCTCGCAGTTTCTGTCTTACTCTTTCTCTGCCTTTAAGATAAAGGAAGCTTTTTTAAAAATCATACAGCGTCAAAAGAATGAGAATCAGATCGGCTGTGGGTTTCTCAGCATCAGTGCTAGATATAAAAACCAATCACGCTAGATATAAAAACCAATCACGCAGACGCCTGCAGAATTCTCAGAACAGCTGGTTTCAGCCTTGGGTTCTGTGCTTAGCCACACTATCAAGTGTGAAGGGGAAATGCATGTTTCCAGATATCTAAGAACTCCTCATCTTGCTTCCTACTGTTGGGATATGTTCCAGCAAGGCCATTGTGAACATGGATTGAGGAAACTGACTCTGCCAGCGAGAGGAGCCACTTCTGACTGATTCAAACAGAAAGGGGCGTTATTGAAGGGATCTCGGCTAACTCACAGAATTGTCAGGAAAACGAGAGAAGCAGGCCTGGGGAACAGGCAGGAGCAAGGAAGCGTCAGCAGCTAGAAGCACAGTGGGAGCCAGCCACTCCGGCCCCTGCTGCAGCTGCCGCCCCGGGCTCCCCAGCCATCACCGGAGTCTAGCACCGCCTGTCACCGCAGCACCAAGGCCACGTTGCTTTCTAAAAGCTGCTTCACTGCTCCGCGTCTCTGTGGGAGCAATTCTGGATTCAGAGTCCACGCTGCTGCCTGTGCGCTTGTCCCAGTCTAGGTTCCTGGGAGGCTGGACAAGACAATTGTGTGTCTTTAGCTTCTGGAGGAGATGGGGTTGCCCACCACGAAGCCTGGTTAACTGGGGAACTTTCTGAACACAGGAAGGGTCAGCCGCTGGGCAGGCAAAGACAGTGGCAGGCGTCCTCCGAGGGTCAGCGCTGGACACCACGCGTGCAGCAGGACGAGGGCACAGTTGGCTGAGGGTCTGGGAGGCTGGAGGAGCTGAAGGTCTCTGGGAAAAATGGGCACTGGAGAGAATGCACGATAGGGTGGAGGAAGACGGACAGGCCAACGAGCCTGCAGGACGGTTGGAAACCCGGAGAACAAGCTTTAGAAGAAGCCAGTGTGGTCTCGGGGTGTTATTCAGCTCTGTAAAGTCGTGATATGCAGCGCTGGTTTTTGTGTTGCCAAATATAATGATGTAACTGTTGGGGCAAGCTAGATGTGGTACCACGGAAAGATGTCAGTGCGAAATAAAGAAATAGCTGAGTAACCATGTTACTTAGAGATACAAGAGTGACACCAGGGGACATGGTGAAATTGCTTTCCCCAGGAAGATGGGCAATAGAAATTCTCCTTGAGCATTTCATTTTTTTATTATTATTTATTTCAGTGGCAGAGAGAAAGACAGAGTTCCTGTCTGCTGGTGAATTCCCCAAATGCCTGCCACGGCTGGGGCTAGGCAAGGGTCAAGGCCAGGAAGTTGTCCTGGTCTTCCACATGGGTGGTAGAGACCCACGTGCTCAAGTCCTCACCTGGATCTGCGTTAGCAAGAAGGTGGACTCAGGAGCCTGGGCTGGGATTTGAACCCAGGTACTCTAGTTCTGGGTATGGGCGTCTTAACTGCTAGCCTTAAAGGCTCATCCTCTAGTGGATTTTTAAAAACTATAGCTTTTAGTTGTTTTTAAACTGTCTCAAATTCTTAAAATAAGTGTGTACAAGTCTAGAAAGACAGGTTGTGTTCCAAAGGTTGTGAATCAGTCAATTTGAGAAACATTGGTGTATTCATTTTTTGTTTTATAAAAGATTTATTTATTTACTTGAAAGAGTTACATGAGAGAGAAGGAGAGGCAGAGAGAAAGAGAGAGAGGTCTTCCATCCACTGGTTCACTCCCCAGTTGACCACAATGGCTGATCCAGAGCCAGGAGCCCCCTCAGAGTCTCCCATGCAGGAACAGGGGCTCAAGGACTTGGGCCATCTTCTACTGCTTTCCCAGGCCATAGCAGAGAGCTGGATCAGAAGTGAAGAAGCTGGGGCTCAAACCAGCGCCCATATGGGTTGCTGGCATTGCAGGCGGCAGCTCTACCCGCTATGCCACCATGCTGGCCCCTGTTCATTGATAGATTCCCAGATTATTCTTCAAATATAAGTTATTATCAAAATATTCTACATTATTTGAAGAATCAAAAGGAAAAAGAGCTGTGTTTGGGTTCCACTGCAGTAATCTGAGGAAAGAGCTGGCAGGGATTTTTTGTTTTAAAGATTTTTATTTATTTATTTGAGAAGTAGAGTTACAGACAGAGGGAGAGACAGAGAAAGGTCTTCCTTCCATTGGGTCACTCCTCAAGTGGCCACAAGGGCCAAAGCTGTGCCGATCCAAAGCCAGGAGCCAGGAGCTTCCTCCTGGTCTCCCATGTGGGTGCAGGAGCCCAAGGACGTAGGCCACCTTCTACTGCTTTCTCAGGCCACCGCAGAGAGCTGGATTGGAAGATAAGTGGCCGGGACTAGAACTGGTGTCCATATGGGATGCTGGTGCCGCAGGCGGAGGATTAACCCACTGCTCCACGGTGCTGGCCCCAGGGATTTTTTTTAATTGTACTTTCTACATGCCCACTCTGCTCACCTGTTAATCTTCCCAGACAGTTGGGTTTCTCATGACTTCTGCCCTATGAGCTCACGGGATGCCCCAGTCTCCTTAGATTCTCACCTCTTGCTTTAAAAAAAAAAAAAAAAAAAAAAGCTGAAAGAGTACTTCCCTTTAGGAAGCCACCTCCGGCGTGTGGTCATCAGCGTGACACAGCAGTTGGAGGAGCTGGCCCCTTCTTCACCCTCAGCCCTTGCTTGGACAGCCCTCCCTCCCAGATCCCTCCACCCTGTGCAGGACAAAGGCATTTTCCCACTCCAGATCTCTGCCCTCCTCTCCATCCCCTCCTTCCTGGGGCCCTCTGTGCCCTGCCGTGGTCCCATGGCAAGCAGTGTGTATAATGCACACTCTACACACTGTGTTGCCGTTAGAGTTACATGCCTGTGCAGGGCTTGGTACACAGCAAGTGCTTAATAAATACTTGAGTGGATTAAAAGGTGATCAGCCAGACTGAGCTACTATGTAGTCACAGCTGGAAACTTGGTGTTCTTACCTTAAAATCCTGATGCCCCAATTCACGGACCCAAAGCGACATTCAGCTGTGGTCTGGCCTCCTTTGGGTGATTCCAGTGCTGTTCTCATTCTTTTCATTTTATTATTTTCCTTCTACTTCTGTGTCATCTTTGGCTTTGATATAAAAAATAATAATAATAATGGCAATAGACCTTTCCCTGGCTCCCCCAATCTCCCATTTCCCAGAGGAGAGCGGATGTTAGCGTTCAGTGTGTGAGCATGCAGCTGGCCATGGGACATGAGGGCGTCACTTCCCTTCCCACCATGACTGGGATGCCCTTTCTGTTAGCATATCCCATTTCCATAACGGCACACACAAGACTGAAAAATAAACCACCAGACTTCTTTTGTTTAACCCCACATGGAAATGAATTTTGCTTTTCTTGTTATGCAAGTAACCCACGCTCACTTTAAAATGGTTTTGGAATATAAAAAGGTAAGGAGAGGAGAGTAAAACCCCATAAGCCTACCACCAAAGCTGAATGCATTTAAACTTTGATGTGTGGTTCGTATCCTTAGATACTTGCTTTCTGTGCATATCATTTCCCCACAAGAATGCAGTTTTACTATTCACACCTGCTTTTTTTAAGCCTACATATGTAGATATACATCATTAGTAATTGTATAACATTCTATTACATAAATGTACAATATCTGTCTGAATTTTTTTTGTGAGGGGAGGTAGGGACCCAAGTCCTTGGGCCATCATCTGCTGCTTTTGTTTTGTTTTGTTTTTCCAAAAGATTTATTTATTTATTTGAAAATCAGAGTTACAGAGAAAGAGAGAGAGACAGAGAACTTCCTTCCACTGGTTCACCCCTCAGATAGCCACAACAGCCAGGGCTGGGCCAGGCCTAAGCCAGGAGCCAGGAGCCATGAGCTTCTTCCAGGTTTCCTATGTGAGTAGCAGGAGCCCAGGCATGTGAGCCATCTGCTTTTCCCAGGCAATTAGTAGGGAGATGGATTGGAAGTAGAGCAGCCAGGACACGAACCAGTACCCATATGGGATGCCAGCATTGTAGGTGGCAGCTTTACCCACTATGCCACAATGCCAGCCCCTGAATTTTCTTTTTGATGTTGGTCATTTATGTTGGACAAAATACAAATATTTGAGGAACTGGCTGTACTATTTTTAATAGACAAACCCTAGACTAGACAACATAAATGTTCAGATGTACTCCAGAATTGCTAGTTTGAGTGGTATAAATTTATATGTAGACATAACACTTTAAAAAAAAAAAAAAGATTTACTTACTTGTTTGAAAGGCAGAGTGACAGAGAGAGATCTTCCATCCACTGGTTCACTCCCCGAGTGGCTGCTCAGTCAGGACCTGGAGCTACATCCAAGTCTACATGATTGGATGTGGAGGAGCTGGGACTTGAACTTGGCACTTCAGTATAGGATGTGGGCATTTCAGGCAGAGGCTTGATCCACTGTACTCCAATACCCACCTGCTCCGCATTTAATTTTACTTCCCAGAGATAACCACTGTTAACTTTTAGTAGAGAGCTTTCCAACTTCTTCCCTCTGTGGATATATGCAAAAACTCTAGTGAAGTCTATAGTTTTAGCTTCTTACTCCTTTGAAATCACATTATTCCTATCTTTCTGCAATTTCTATTTTATCCCTTAAATTTCCTGAAAAGCTTGTAGAGATTAAACTCAGCACAGATGAGTATATGGGGGTGAGTGTGCATGTGCTCGTATGCACATTCTGTGCACGTAGGCAATGTGAGAGCTTGGTGATTTACCTCCCGAGGGACTTAGAGAATTTATTCCTTGGTTCATTCAAAACAAATAAGTATATCTGAGTAAGTGCCTGCCATGTGCAAGGCTCCAGGGAACCTAAGCTGCTTAAGACCTGAGCTTATGGTCCAGGGAGGGAACCTGGAGCTTGTATTTGTTATGATGATAAAATCATGCAACAGCAGCCCAGAGGTTGCTTCGGAGGCAAAGAAAGAACATCTCAGGAAGTCCAGGAAGTCATGGCCACTGACAGATTATTTGACCAGACCGGGGTTTGAAGCCTGGTGTCTGTCACTTGTGGGCTGAGACCTCAGTAGGTCCTTGACTTCCCTGCCTCAGTTTACACTGGTGAAGTAGTCCCTCCCCCACACAGTTGTTATGGATGTTTATTGAGAAAATTATCACAGTAGAGTGGTGAATGTCCCTTAGTAGGTATGTGGGGGAAGTAAATAAACCATGGCATATGTATTATTACTACAGTATTATACAGCTGTTAAAATAAGGTCATTCTGTATATACTGATAGGGAGGGATCACATGTTGTTTGCTATTATTTGTATAAACAATTTTTTAAAAGATTTATTTATTTGAAAGAGTTACACAGAGAGAGAAGAGGCAGAGAGAGAAAGACAGAGGTCTTCCATCCACTGATTGACTCCCCAATTGGCCAATGGCCAGAGCTGTGCTGATCCAAAGCCAGGAGCCAGCAGCTTCCTCGGGGTCTCCCATGCGGGTGCAGGGTCCCAAGGGCTTGGGCCATCTTCTACTGCTTTCCCAGGCCATAGCAAAGAGCTGGATCAAAGTAGAGCAGGCGGGTATCCAACTGGCACCCATATGGGATATCAGAGCTTCAGGCTAGGACATTAAGCCACTGCGCCATAGCACTGGCCCCTGTATAAACAATTTTTTAAAAGATATAGCAATGGATATCTATGAGGGATCTTATATCATTCATGGAAAATGTACATTAAGGAAAAACTGGGCAGGGGACAGCATTGTGGCATAGCACCTACAATGCCAGCATCCCATATTGTTGCTAGTTCAATACTAAGCTGCTCCACCCCTGATCCAGATCTCTGCTATGGCCTGGGAAAAGCAGCAGAAGATGGGCCAAGTGCTTGGGCCCATGCTACCCAAGTGTGAGACCTGGATGAAGCTCCTGGTTCCTGGCTTCACCCTGGTCCAGCCCTGGCCGTTGCAGCACTCTGGGGTGTGAACTAGCTGATGAAAGATCTCCCTCTCTGTCTCTCCCCTTCTCTGTAACTCTGGCTTTCAAATAAATTTTTTTTAAAAAAATTACACATGGATTTCAGAAATTTTTATATCAAAATGAACATCGGGGCTGGCGCCGCGGCTCACTAGGCTAATCCTCCGTCTTGCGGCGCCGGCACACCAGGTTCTAGTCCCAGTTGGGGTGCTGGATTCTGTCCCGGTTGCCCCTCTTCCAGGCCAGCTCTCTGCTGTGGCCAGGGAGTGCAGTGGAGGATGGCCCAAGTCCTTGGGCCCTGCACCCCATGGGAGACCAGGAGAAGCACCTGGCTCCTGCCATCGGATCAGCGCGGTGCGCCAGCCGTGGTGGCCATTGGAGGGTGAACCAACGGCAAAAGGAAGACCTTTCTCTCTGTCTCTCTCTCTCTCACTGTCCACTCTGCCTGTCAAAAAATAAATAAATAAATAAAAGAAAATAAACATTGGGGCAGGCATTGTGGCACAGCCAGTCAATTATGAATTGTATTTTTCCATGAATTTTTTGAACAACCCTTGTGTCTGTGCACTTGTATTTTAATAGACTATCTGGTAGGCTATCCAAGTAACTAGAAATAGGGTGTAAGTTCTTAAAGGGGCTAGGGATCAAAAGTGGGAGAAAGGTTCTTTCTGTCCATGCCTTTCAATTTTTGTTGACATTATACCATGTGCATTTGTTATCTAAAGAGTTTTTTAAAGTTATGAATAAAAATCTTGAGCTTATCACAAAGAAAGGCAGTATCAGTGTAATGTAGTTTGTCAAATATTTGTATGTGCAGTTTCTGTGAAATGGGATAGGCATGCACTTGCTGGCTATGGGGCTTTGGGAAAGTTACTTAAGAGCTTTAGCTCTGTCTGCTCCTGCAGACTAGGAGGTAACAATAACAGCTACCTGCAGAGTTGTGAACTGGCATGATATGTGGTCAGGTGGGAAACAGTTAACATGGCACACACGGTACAGGGCGCTTCATAAAGTTCATGGAAGAACAGGACTAAAAGACAGGTTTATTTTTATGCAAGAGAGGTTGGGAAGTCCATGCATGTAAGGGGTCTGAAGAAGTTCAAGGAAAATGCATATTAAGAAAACACCTACGCACAGCATCTTCGATGGGGCTCAGGTTCTAAGTCAGCATAGCCTTGTTGATACTAAAATTGCCCTTGAAAAGTCCTGCAGGTCCCAGTGCGCTCTACATGCTGTGTCCATGTGTCCACGTGTCCAGCCTTTTCTCTGCCGGGACCCAGTGGCCAGCCCCTCGGTTGAGTACCAGATAGACTGGCTGTTTCTCAAGTAGAGACCATGTAACCCGAAGGTCTGCCTACAAACCTTCCACGAATGCCTTCCACAAATATTGAAGGAAAAACCAACTCAGCTTCTCCTCAGCTCAGTGCTGTGACCGGGGGTTGCAGGAAGTGTGCTGGCAGTCAGCTCGGACATTGTCTTCCTGGAAATAGCCTCGGTCCCCCAGGCCAAGGGCTCAGTCTGCTCTGACAGAGGTTGCAAATGTAGAGGTGCTTATGGCGAGGGGACGTGGAGCTACTGTGCCCTTCTCTGTCACCTCCTGGAACCCAGTCTGTTTTTTCAGGGAGCTTCCTTACGCAGACACAACTGATTGATCAGCTTGGCCTCCAGTCTCCCTCCTCCTTCCCAGAGGTTAGGGGGTCGGGGTGAAAGTCTTAACCTTCTCCTGTGACCAGCCTCTTCCTGATGCACCTGCATGCGGCCAGCTGTCAGACTGCTCATTCACGTATAAAAGAAGATGCTTGTCAGGGTGGACATTCAGCTCTTGGGCGCTGACATCCCACATCAGAGTACCTAGGTTTGAGTGGTCTGAGTCCCAGCACTGTCTGATTCCAGCTTTGTGCTAATGGGCACCCTGGGAGGCAGCAAAAGATGGCTCAAGTACTTGGATCCCAGCTGCCTACATGGGAGACGTGGATTGGGTTCCTGGCTTCATCCTGGCCTAGGTTGAAGTCCTTTGAGGAATGAGCCAGAGCATGAGAGATCTGTGTCTGTCTTAGTCTGTCTTAGTCTTTCAAATAAATGAAATTTCTTAAAAGGCATTTATCACTTTGGAGATTCCAAGAATGTTAGAAATTAGCTGTGTGCCAGGAAAGCAGACCAACCAAGTAGATACTTCACAGTATCATGGCTTCTATCCAGCAAGATGCTCACACTATGAGCAAACAAAAACAGATTTTCATCTGCCCTGGTGCCCAGCCAGGGTAGGACAGAGCAGGCAGAGGTCACCTACACTATTTAAACTCTGCCATCCAGTTTTTTGTTCTGCCAAGTGCATGTGCTTGGATTTGCTGAATTAAACATCACCATAGAGCTGCTCCATCATGTCTCTGTATTCTTAGCCCTTCCCCCTAAGAGATGCCAGTGACTGCACTCGTGTTCAGATCTGGGGCCTGCAGGTGCCATGCCCTGAGCAGTGGAGGAGACCACCAGAGGCATCCCCTGGAAAGGGGAAATGGGCCATCTCCCCCAGTCCCTTGCCCCCTCTTCCACTGCAGCAGGTGGCTGGTGGCCTGGTGGGTGTGTGGTCTATCAGTGCAGCCAATGAGAAGTCCATGTTCTGCCCTCTGTGAAGAGCTTCTGGGGTACCCTTCTCACACAGCTTGTCTGTTCCCAGTGTGGTTGATGGGTCTAGTGGTGAACTCCCTGCGAGGCTGAGACCACAGAGGCCTTTGCTTTCTAGACTTGACGGTGTTGTGGCAGTAAAGGTACCTTTGAGATGTAGTTGTCTGTCCAGTGTTTAGACTTGATCACCTTAACGTCTGGTGCTTAGCATGCAGAGTCACCCGTGGAGACTTGATCCTGGATAGTTAGATCTCCATCTGTTAGCAACAGAACTCGGTCCAGCGTCAGCACCCATAAACCTTTGCCTAGAAGTAGCTAAGAGCAGCATTCAGACTGCTGCCCTGCAGATAATTCCTGACTCAGAGTCCATCCCCAGCTGGCCAGGAGTTCTGGGTCTCAAACTCTTTTCCAACATCACCTTCTGTTCACTTTAGGTTGTGCAGAGTGCGAGGGGTCTTCAGACAGTTCGCGGGAAACACATGTTATGATAAGACCGTGCATGGATTTCAAAACTGTTGGTACCAAAATAAACTTCGTCTTTTAATCCCATTTTTCCATGAATATTTGAACTGTCTGTGCACAGCTCTATATCCTGGGTCGCTTTCCACAAACAGAACACAGACCTTTGTAGCAAAGCTGTTGGCTTCTAGGTGGACCAGCCTCAAATAAAGCTTGTCTCAGTAGTAGCTCCCTGGCGGCCCCAAGAAGTGACTGAGGCACTTGTCAGCAGGCCTGCCAGCCTCCTGTTGCACCGCAGCCCACCTCGGCTCGGCTGCTCTGTGTCACAGTGCAAGCCATGGATTAAAAATGTAAGGAAAAAGAAACAGGGAGCATGCATTTAGCTAGCAGGTAGGTTACTGACATCTGGATACCTGGTGAGATTCCCAGTTCCAGCTCCAGACTCTGGCTTTCTGCTAATGCAGACCCTGGGAGGCAGTGGGAGGGCTTCAAGTAATTGCTTTCCTGGCACTCATGTGGGGGACCCAGATTGACCCTGGGGACCCCATCCCTGCCCCCAGCCATTGAGGGCATTTGGGAAGTTAACCAGTGGATAGGAGCATTCTCTTGCTCGCTCTGCCTCTCAAATAAGTTTTTGAAAAGTAATAGGTAGGGGGGCCAGCGCTGTGGCGCAGTGGGTTAACGCCCTGGCCTGGGGTGTTGGCATCCCATATGAGCACCGGTTCAAGACCCAGCTGCTCCGCTTTCTATCTATATCTCTCCTATGGCCTAGGAAAGCAGTAGAGGATGGCCCAAGTCCTTGGGCCCATGCACCCTCATGGGAGACCGGAAGAAGCTCCTGGCTCCGGATTAGCGCTGCTCTGGCCATTGTAGCCAATTGAGGAATCAGCCAGCGGATTGACCTCTCTCTCTCTCTCTGCCTCTCCTTTCTCTATGTAACTCTGACTTTCAAATAAATAAATAAAATATTTTTTTAAAAAAGTAATAGGTGGGGTATCATTGTAATACTATTGTATTTAATTATTCACATTTTATAAAGCCTAAATACTATTTTTAACATAGCATTCAAAATCGTTGAGACAGCTTACCCATGTTGGGTACCACATCCTTGAAATCCAGTGTGTAGTTCACACATATAGCACATGTCCATTCATATGAGCTAGTGACCAGTGACTGCTGAAGTAGACAGTATGGGTTTAGTTGCCAACTTTCAGAGTGGCTGATGTCTGTCATCCTATGATAAGTTATGACATGTGTTTCCGCATCACGGGGGAGGTGCCTGAGATGGCAGATCTCATTAGAACAGTCTGCCCCCAAATGAGCCTAAATACACAGTGCCATGCTGAGCATCTGGTTGGAACCACTTCTGTCTAAACACTCATCATACCCACGTGTTAGTACTCAACAAGTATTTAAACATCTGTCTCCAGTGTGAGAGCCCAAGCCCGTGGATGGTGGGGACCCTTGCCCATCTTCTGCCTTTTGTTCCCTAAGAGCAGTGCTCCGTACATGGAAGACATTACATGGATATGTTTAATGTGAAATGAGATTCCACTAAAGGCTTTGGTGAGGACTTCTGCTTCACCAAGTTTGATGACACAGGTGAGCGTTGTGACGCAATGAGTTAGGCTGCCGCTGGGGACACCTGCATCCCATGTTGGAGCGCCAGTTCAAGTCCCGGCTACTCTGCTTCCAATACAGCTTCCCTACAAATACACCTGGGAAGGCAGTGGATGATGCCCAAGTGCTTATATCCCTGCCGCCTTTGTGGGCGACCAGGATGGAGTTCCTGGCTTGTGCATGGCCCAGCCCTGGCTGTTGTGGGCATTCAGAGAGTGAACCAGCATATGGAAGGTTTCTCTCTGTGTGTTAATCTCTCTTTCGGGGTACATAAGTCTTTAAAAAAAACAAAACAAAAGATTTGACAGAATGGCATCACTGGTTGAAGCCAAAGATTGTATGTTTGCAACATTTGTTGTTCTGATAGAAGATCATTAGTGGTCCACAGCTAGTTGTTGCTACTTAATGCTTCTTTCTTTTGTTGACTTTGAGAGAGATTGAATACCTACAGAATTTCAGCCCTGTACCAAGTGCTGGGTGTACAAAGATAACAGTCCCCATTTGCAGCAGATAGGTATAAAATAACTCCTGCAATAATACCCAGCAGGTGTATGATTCCCCCACATGGAAGGGGGTCCAGCCCAGGGTAGAATCGATGGACAGGAAGGTTTGCCGGGGAGAATGGGTTAAAGTTTCCCAGTGCCTGTGATTTGTCTTAGCACCTAGCCTCGTGCCCAGCTCATACGTAGAATACAGGGTGGCTGGGCTTGTCTGTGCGTGTGACAGCACAGCCAACAGAGCCAGCCTGTGGGCTGGGGGCGTGTGAGGGTGATGAGAAGCCAAACGGGGTGGAGGAGAGCGCAGGCTCAAGCCCGTGGCTTTCAGCAGGACACAGCTCAGCAGCCTCATTTCCCGGTCCCTGTCCGTGTGGGCAGTGACAAACCCCATGCCCTCTGTTGTTACAGGCCAAGCGAAGGCTGGAGCTCGGAGAAAGTGGGCATCAGTACCTCTCAGATGGTTTAAAAACCCCCAAGGGCAAAGGAAGAGCTGCACTACGAAGTCCAGATAGCCCAAAAAGTAAGGATTCTTCCTCCTCTTTCCTGACTCCTGGGTGTGGGGCTCCTGACTTTCAAAGCTTGTGGCTGGAAGTGTGCCTCGGTGTGAATAATTTTGGCATGTCTGTTTCGTTTTCATTTCTTGCTGTGCCTATCCGAAAGCTAAAGTCTGCAGACAGTCGGCAAAAGGCCACATAGACTCACCCCGCACCTGAATACAGACCTAGAGAACCTGCTTGAAGTGAGCGAGTTTTGTTTTTCCATCTCAGAATACGAGCCTTGGGCCTCACTCTCTACTCAGATTTAATCTGAACTTCCCTTAGTGGACAGGACTGCAGGGCCTGAGGCTAACTGGTATAGACAGGCTATGCCAGAGTCACTAATGTCAGGGCCGCCCCCACTCTCCAGCCCAGCACATGCTGGCGGAAGAACGGATAGAGCCCTTGCCATGGAGCGCTGCTGTCGTTTCTATTAGGAGAGAGGGAAAAGTCGGTTAGAAATAGCCCAGTGGCCCCTTTGTGGATTTGCATTGAATGCGAAGGCTACAGGACACTCTGATCCCCTCCCCACAGTCTGCAGTAGACAGTCCATTCGTTACACGTAACGCTCAGTTGAAAGCTTGACCCGTGCACCTGTAAGACAGAGCAAGTACAGCCTTCGGTAAGGAAGTTTCCCTTAGAACACAGAGAGGATTGCTGGAAAACTTCTCCAGGCCTTCTTCATCAAAAGGCAGTTGTACTTGACAAATGTGTGAGCTGCTCCAGGAGGCCCAGGAAGCTGCAGGAGGAGCTATGCAGAGGTGCAGAGAAAGGTGCCTTCAGCCGACCCTGGAGTTCTGGTGGCTCCTTCCGGCTCTGGTGGTGCGAGCGCTCATGGCTTCGTCCAGCTTGGTCAAAAGCGATGGCGGCGGCAGCTTTGCTTCCGATACTAATGCTCGGGCTGCGGGGGCAGAGGGGCTGGCTGCACTGCAAAGCAACCCTTCATTTCTTTACCTTCCCCCTGTCCCCCACCCGCTCGGTTTTTGTTTTTCTTTAAGCTCCAAAATCTCCCTCAGAAAAAACGCGGTATGACACGTCCCTTGGTCTGCTCACCAAGAAGTTCATTCAGCTGCTGAGCCAGTCGCCCGACGGGGTCTTGGACTTGAACAAGGCGGCCGAGGTGCTCAAGGTGCAGAAGAGAAGGATCTACGACATCACCAACGTCCTGGAAGGCATCCACCTCATCAAGAAAAAGTCCAAAAACAACGTGCAATGGATGTGAGTAGAGCCTGCGCCCTGGCCTGGGTCCTGACCACCTCGGTTTCTCCCTGTGCCACCTGTCATGTTCTCGCCTGCACGCCATTTCTTGCCCTGTCTCTCTCTCTCTGCTGTTTCTGTTCGCACTGCTCCCTCGTAGCCGGATGTTCCATGTTGTTTCACAAAGAGACTTCCTGTTTATATGCTGTCGGAGAGAAGGGGATTTATAGGTGATGAGCATTAAGCAAGGGGATGTGTGGATTAAACCAGCCCCCAGGGCTGTGAACTGCAGGGCTGTTCATCTGTTCCATTGATGTTCTGAGTGCGCTCACCTGGTGATATGACAGATGCTCATGTGTGTGTCCTTGGCTTGTTTCTAACAGGAATTTAGAAAAATTAACTGCATGTGTCCAGGCATAATCACATAGCAACTTTGTGCACAATTCTGATATCAGATTAACTGCTTTCTATGTCAATTAAGGCAAGACTTAAATCTCGGTTTCTGTACTGCAGGGGTGATGACCCTCGTTACCTGTGTTCCCACCAGCGTGATTAAATGTCTCATAATGCTATTTGTGAATGACGAACCTGAAGCGCTGGTATTTGATGAGGGCAATATTGAAGCAGGTTGGAAAGAATGGCTCTGGTAGGGGGTGGCTTTGAAACAATCCTGATTCTTACATGGTAAGATGGGTGGGTAGCCTTTTTTGTGCCTTTTGGAGTTTGGTGACAGTTCGGACACCTGCTGTGGGATATGGTTTAGAAAAACCTGTAGGGTACTGTTCTTTGTTCTTGCATTTGTCTCATGCATCTGTTCGCTTTGCTGCTGCTTCTTTGCAGTTGTTGGTATGCAACCCTCAGACAGCACCGCGTCTCATGCTTTTTGGATGCTGTTGTTTGCATTTTGAGCCATTCCATCTTTTCCGTCTCTGTCTTTTCGTCATCCCTCTACCCCCAGAGGCACGTGGTAGGGTGTGGTGGGGGTGGCTGCCTTCTTTTGCCCTGTGACTTCGAGCCTTCTGAACACTCAAATAGTCCTCTGTGGCTGGAAGGAACCTTGAAAAGAGCAGTACTTTTTCACCTGTTTCCTACGGTGTGAAAAGTACAGGACTGTGTTTATGGCGGGATAAATATCTAATTTTAACACTGGGCTAACAAGCGATGTGACCTCCTGTGTCACAAGAGAGGACATTGACCTAGAGGACCACCCTCCCTCCCCAGCCCTCCCACGAGTAGACGCGTCTGTGTTTGGGTTTCCAGGGGCTGCAGTCTGTCTGAGGACGGGGGCATGCTGGCCCAGTGCCAAGGCCTGTCCAAAGAAGTGACCGAACTCAGTCAGGAAGAGAAGAAATTAGATGAACTGATCCAAAGCTGCACCTTGGACCTCAAACTGTTAACCGAGGATTCAGAGAATCAAAGATATCCTTTGTGCCGCCAGGTCACTGGGGGTTGGTGCCTTGTAGACCATCTCCGGAGTTGCCAGCCTGGTTGATCCACAAGCTAGATGTTTATGCTGGTTTTCCTGCAATGGCGCACACACACACACACGTGTGTGTGTGTGTGTGTGTGTGTGTGTGTGTGTGTGTGTAAACCCACATAGCTTTCCCATTTAGCTTTGCCTGAGTATTTGTGGTAAGACAATGAATGGAGTGGATCCTGTCATCATCTGTTTTGATGGCCAGGTGAGGAACTGTTGTAAAGACGTTTTACTTGTGTGTGATTCTGACATCCAGATAAGCCACAGTGTGAGGCCACTATTAAAAGACAGGGAAGGTGTCAGTGTTAATATTAATGACAACACTAAGCAGATTCCTCTTTGGCTTCCCAGATTTTGGGTGGGTGTTAGCTGTCACTGTTGGGGTTCTCACATTCTATTTTCATCAGACATTGTAGCAATTGGAACTGGTTAAATATATCTGATTGGGCTATCATTGAAGTATTTGAACAAGTATAGAAAAACTATGCTATTCAAGTACATTATGCTGATTCCCAAAACTCCAAAGCCTGATTTCAGAGGCACCCCAAGACCTGAGAAGCCTCAACTCATCCGTTCATCTACGAGCATTAGACCTCAGGAATAAAACGCAGGGAAATCAACTCTTGTACTCAGCTTGCTGATAGCCTGTTGGCCCTCTCAGGAGAAGTTTCTCATCTCACTGCAGACAGAACTAGAGGACAATTGCATCATTATGTCAGCAAGAAGATTGGCCAATATCCTCAGTTACCAGCAGAAGACACAAACATTTCAAGTTGTCCCCTCTCTAATTTCCGCTCTGAACTTCTGATGATTGCACACTTACCTTGGTGGAAAAAATAGAATGCATCCTCCCCAGACTCGTCTCCTGCTTCATCTCTAGCCAACCCTCCCCTGAAGAGTACAGGGACATTCATCTCCCACTGCAGGTAGTTTTTTAAACCTGCAACTGTTCATTTCCTGTTGACCAAAGGTTTGACCTTGTCAGCTGGTAATTAGTGGGATGAGAAGAGGTGTGATGAGTTGGCTCCCTGGTGGCCACCAGAGTGAGTTTTCAGGGGGGAAGAAACCAACCTGTCAGCCGTGTTCATTCATTGTTGAGTTGGGAACCCCATTGTGGAGGAGATGTGTGCTTGCTTACACACGATTGGCAGCTCCCCAAACATGGGGCTCACGGCGCTGTCACCTATATTAGCTTGCTCTGAGGCCTTTGTTGCAGAAAATGAAATGTACTTTGCAGGGGACTGCTAACCCAAGAAGCAAATTTGGGAGGGAGTCACCAAAGAAGCACTTTTAAGTTTGCTGGATTAGAAAATATGTTTGCACCATTTCTTTCAATTTCCCATTCAGTTCCCAATTGGGTACAGCTTGTTCACAAATGTGTTGAAATTTCCCTTCCTGAAGCATGTTGAGTAATTGTACATGAGTTTTTATTTTAATATGTCCTTGTCACATAGCTTTATGACAGTGCGCCATCGCGTAAGTACCTGGTTATCAGTCTTACAAAGTGTTCTCAGTAAAACTTCTGTCCAGTCTTCCATAAAGGCACCAGCTGGCTTCTTTGATGGAGGGAGTGGTGACCCACACCACAGAATCCGGCAAGAGTAATTGCTGTCAAGGCCAACACTGTTCTCTGAACTTTTGCTACTTGAAGAACATGGTCTGTGATGGATACCCCCTAGGTGTACATGCAGATTTTTTTTGTGGAATTTTTTCCCCCCTGGGAACAAACAGATTCATAGCTTCTGTCAGTCTCTGTTAAGAAGCCACTGTTCTCAGGGACATCTTGCCTCTAGGTTCTCCAAGTCTTTTTTCTGTATTAAACTTGTTAGACCACAGATATTACTAGCTATTTTCTATTACCTGAAGAAATGTCTTCATTGATTTATTTTTATGAAAGCCAGAGAAGAGAAAGAGAGAGAGATCCATTTGCTGATGTATTCCTTCTAATGGCTGCATTGGCCAGGTCAAAGCAAGGAGCCTGGAATTCCATCTAGGTCTCCCATGATGTAGCAGGAGCCCAAGCACTTGGACCATCCTCTGCTGCTTTCCCAGGCACGTTAGCAGGGAGCTGGATTGGAAGCAGAGCAGCCAGGACTTGAACTGACACTCCCATACGGGATACCAGTGTGTCCCAAACAGTGACTTACCCCCTGTGCCACAATGCCTACTCCTCTTCCAGTTTTTTTTTTTTGGGGGGGGGGGGTCTGATATATGTTTTAGCTTTATTGCCTTTTAGTTATATTCAAGTTTTTAAAAAATTTTTTTTTACTTTTTCAGTTTTTAACAGATTCAATCTAGTTCATAGATACAATTCTAAGAATACAATGATATTCCCTCTCTTCCCCTCCTTCATTGATTTTTGCTGTTTTATCCTCCACATTTTTGTGCCTTCATATTTTAAAAACAACTGGATAAAGACTTTGTACATTAATTCTTATTACTCTATGTTCCTTATATAAGAAAATTTTGTGACCAGTTTTCTCTTGGTACCAGCTAAGAGTTTTGTCTCCCTAGGCAAACTCACATGAATACCTTTGTCATAGAATGAATACCGTATTCTTTCATGATTATCTTTTTAGGTTTGGCTGCCAGGCCACTTAATTGTTCTGTGCTCAAAATAACTACCAGATGTATTGAAACATTATTCCGTTCTCTGTTCCTAACTCAGTGTTTCTCAGATTCATTCAGGTTGCAGAACACCTGGACACTGCTTTCTTCCCTGTGGACACTGAAATGCTGGTTGAATTACTAACATCGCACAGAGTTTAATTTTTCTAACAGAAGTAATGACACTCTTATCTGTAGGCAATATGTAATCAAAACCAGCCCAGGTGCACTTAAGACTGCAAGCTGCCTGCCTGAGCTGCGTTCTGAGTTCTTCCACGAATATATTTGCTACTTATTCATTCATCTGGTAGCTGCTAACACTTGCTAATAACAGATAAAAGTAACTGGAGGCTTAGAAAAATTATGATTAGTAGAGCTTAAGTTTTTTTTTTTTTTCTAAATCAGAATCTGCCATCATTCAATTTGAGTGACAGAATACATCCTTAAGAGACCATGCCAGACCTGTGTTGCAAAGGCACCTGCTTCCAAGTGCCCTGGCCCGAATGGATTTAGCTTTGCATCTGATAGTTTATCGTAACTCTAGTGTGCTGGTGTTTATTTTAATGTTGCAAATAGCCATAAATTCCATAGCAATGTACAGAACAAGGAGGTGCCTTCCTTTGGTTGTTTAGAATATCACTCGAAAAAGAGGCTCCTTGGGAGATCCAGAAGGGAGGACATACAGAAGCTGCAACATACCTCAAGTGTTTCCTCTGCCTCTCTCTTGCTGTTTTCCTGATGGGTACATCTGAGGCAATCAGGTGGAAGATTTCCTTAACGCGCAACACGTTAGCTTACGTTACATATCAAGATATTCGAAAAATTAGTGGCCTTAAAGACCAAACTGTTATAGTCGTGAAAGCCCCTCCAGAAACAAGACTTGAAGTGCCTGACTCCATAGAGGTAAGGACACAGCACCGTCGTGCCTCTGAGAGCGCTTTCTGGAATGCGTGACATTGGGAAATAATAATCGACTCCGGTTAAAGTCTGGCCACTCGGGATAATTTCATAGCCCTTCCACATTTATTTTACTTATCCCCAAAGGTAAAAACATTTCAACAGTATGATGTCTTCTGAGTGTGCAAGAAGTCCAATTTTAACCTAGCAGGGTATTCAGCTCTAGGTGTGAGGATACCCTCTCTTGTATTTTTTTTCCTAAGTGCTTCTTACACATTTGGACCCCTTCAGGAAATTTTATGTTGATGACCCTGTGTCTATGGTCCCCAGCAGAACTAGAGATACAAAGGCATCTCCCAAGTTACCTTGATACATTTTAGAAAAAATTTTTTATTACTGCTAATGTTCACTTAAATCAGACTTTGGTTTCTTTTTTTGTTTGTTTGTTTGTTTGTTTTTACTTTTTTTTTTTTTTTAGACTTTGGTTTCATGGATAGACTAGGATATCGTAAGAAAATAAAATTGTTTTTGTGATTACTTTCAGATATTGTTTGATGATGTAGGTCTAGTAGACTGTGACTCTTAAGAGAAACAACTATAAAAAGAAAATGGTGAAGACTTGCTTTATTTTTTTTTTTAAGATTTCATTTATTTATTTGAGAGGTAGAGTTACAGAGAGTGAGAGGGAGAGACGGAGAATGGTCTTCCTTCCGTTGGTTCACTCCCCAAATGGCCACAACAGCTGGAGCTGGGCCGATCAGGAGCCAGTAGCCAGGTGCTTCTTCCTGGTCTCCCATGTGGGTGCAGGGGCCCAAGCACCTGGGTCCCCTTCCACTGCTTTCCCAGGCCATAGCCGAGAGCGGGATCAGAAGTGGAGCAGCTGGGACTAGAACTGGTGTCCATATGGGAGGCAGGCAGAGGATTACCTACTGCTCCATGGTGCTGGCCCGAAGACTTGCTTTAAAAGGATGAAATGTAGGCCGGCACCGTGGCTCAACAGGCTAATCCTCCGCCTTGTGGCACTAGCACACCGGGTTCTAGTCTCAGTCGGGACGCCAGATTCTGTCCCGGTTGCCCCTCTTCCAGGCCAGCTCTCTGCTGTGGCCCTGGAGTGCAGTGGAGGATGGCCCAAGTGCTTGGGCCCTGCACCCCATGGGAGACCAGGAAAAGCAACTGGCACCTGGCTCCTGCCATCGGATGAGTGCGATGCACTGGTCGCAGCCCGCCGACCGCGGCAGCCATTGGAGGGTGAACCAACGGCAAAGGAAGACCTTTCTCTCTGTCTCTCTCTCTCACTGTCCACTCTGCCTGTCAAAAATAAAATAAAATAAAATAAATTAAAAAAAAATAAAAGGATGAAATGTAGAACTTCCTTCTAGGCTAGACTTCTCACCTAACAGCAGTTCAGTGACACAGAAGTTTTAAATATTAGTACATTGTATGTATGCCACTTTCTCCTACTAAACATGGTTTATGAAAGTTCAAAATTAAGAATCCGTGCCATAAAGTTGCACTGTGTATCTGCAACACTCAGGGCCTTTTTAGCAATTTGTAGAAAAAGTGTATCTGATGAGCACAGAGGCCTCACTCACAGTCTTGTGTTCACAGAGTGCTCTCCCCTCCTCCAAACAAAACTGTCTCGCTGGGGCAAACTTTTTTTTTTTTTTTAACTACCAGATAGTAAATATTTTTGGCTTTATGCACCATATAGTCTGTTTGGACTATTCTAGGACACATTGAATTCTGTCCTTGTAATATGAAAACAGCCCGGGGCAACACATGAACCCTGGGCAGGGGTGAGGCTCGATTCCAATAGAGCTCTATTTACAAAGCCAGTGATGGACTGGGTTTGGCCCTCAGGCTGTATTGTCTCTGGCTGTCCTCCACCCCCACCCCCAGCCCTCAACCCGTGCAGGGAGGATGATAGGCATTGATGGAAGTAGACTACTGAAGAAGCAGCCAATGAACTTGACCTATTTTTAGGTGAAAAGTATTAGGGCAATACACTTTTGGGTTGAAATTCTCCCGCTTCTGTTCCTAGAGCCTACAGATACACTTGGCAAGTACCCAAGGACCCATTGAGGTTTACCTGTGTTCAGAAGAGACTGAAACACACAGTCCCGTGAAAACGAACAACCAAGACCACAATGGGAATATCCCCAAACCCACTTCCAAAGGTAAAAATCCCACCTTTGTCTTCTGGAAACTATGGAAAACGAAGGAGACATGAAGGATCTTGTATTAGGCCACAAGTCTAGGCAAGACAGCACTCACTGTTACAAAGGTAACTTTTTTTTCAAAGGCACTTGGACTGGTTGACAGAGTAAAAGTATGATGTCGGACAGATGGCTCCCCCACGGCTCCTGGAGCCCCTTCTGGCTTTTGCTTTCAGTAGAAGTTATTTGCTCCCTCCCAGCGTTCAGAATCCCAGCTGACAAGGGAGGGAAGCCGCGAACCCTCTTGGAGGTACCTCGGCCCTCAGTGGGCCCACACACCTTCGAGTGACACCACAGAGATGCTGAGATGGAAAGGAGAAGCCATCTGGGGAGAATTTTTGTTTTTTCTCCCAATGTGAGCAGGAGAGGGATGGCGGGAAACCCCCCAGAAAATCCAATCCATCTCTGCTTCCCCCTGCCCCGGCGCAAATGCAGCTCTGTGCAGTGGGTTATCTTTTATTGTTTGATTTTGGTTTTTTCAGTTTCCATTTGGGGATATGTGTTAAAATTCTTCCCTATGCTCTCCCAAGACAGCAGCAAAAATAGGAATGATTTAAGTGAATAGTTCTGATTTAATATCGAACTGAAATACGGCGCCTGAACTGATAAAAATGAAAGGCCATCTTTGCTCACCACAGAAATTCAAAGTAGATCCTCTGTGTATTTTTAGAGGTATCTTTAATAACCTGGTGCTTAAGAAGAACTAAATTAAAACTGGTGCATTTCTCCTAGGCCATCTCTTCTACATGTTCAAATACATGTAGACATCCGTATTGTAACACAGAGCCACATAGCGAGGACTGCTCTGTGCACCTGCTAGCCACTCCTCTCTGGAGACACCTGACAGCTGGTGTTTTTTAAGAGAAAAATGGATTGAGAAAGGGGACTGGTCACTGTTGAGTGCCCGTTGGCATCACCGTGACCTGTAGTGAGATGCCGTCTCCCTGTCCTTGCCGGAAACGTTGTGTGCTTTTACAACAGCCTCGCAGACAAGCTTCCAGAAAAGTCCGTCTGCTTGTCTCCTAACTTGCTTTGTTTTGTTTCCACCGATGTTTTCCTTTCAGACTTGGCTTCAACCAACTCAGGACATAGCGACTGCTCCATTTCTATGGCGAACCTTTCTCCTCTGGCCTCCCCAGCCAACCTCTTACAGCAGACTGAGGACCAAATCCCTTCCAACCTGGGAGGGCCCTTCGTGAACTTACTGCCGCCCCTGCTGCAGGAGGACTACCTGCTGAGCCTCGGGGAGGACGAGGGCATCAGCGACCTCTTCGACGCTTACGATTTGGAGAAGCTCCCGCTGGTGGAGGATTTTATGTGTAGTTGATTGTGTTCCGTGTGGATTCTCCTTACAAACCGCTATTTTTTTATCACGGACCCAGAACATCTGTCATGCAGTGTTGTCCCCTCCTACCTTTCTCCTCCAAGAGAGTATCATGAAGTAAACTACAAACTTCAGAACAAAGCTGACGTTTTGATGAAATTTTTTTTTAATTGTCTAAACGCACAGTTGCAGGCTCCCCTGGGAAAGCTCTGCCTTGCCCCGGGCTCCAAAAATCTCCTGGATGAGTCGGCAAGTGAGAAAATGTGCAATCAGGTGTCTCTCACCCGTCCCCTCCCTCCCGCCTCCGTGCCCTCGCCCGCGGACTGGCTTGCTGTGCCTGACGGATGGGCTGTGGGGTGGGCTCTGGCCACCCGGCCCACTCCAACACAGCCATCTCCCTTAACAGCATTTCAAGCCGTGCCTTCTCCGCGGAATGCATGTCTTTGGGGGCTGCTCATACAGAACAGAACTGCAGCAAAGTCATGCAAAAGTATGAAATGGATTTCTTAAGCTCTTCTTAGGAATATTTAAATTACTGTCCTAATTCAGATTAAGCTATGGACCGCGTGTCCCGCTCGGAGGCCGAGGGAACCTCCACAGCCTCTCAGATGAAGAATCTGTTTCCCAGGACTCGTTGCAGATACAGAAGACTGGTAGAGTTCTGCCACTCACAGCTGTTGTGGATGTTCCTGTCTCCATCATCCACTCCCATCCCAGCGGTGTTTGTGAGTTTTCCTTGATTTGTAGCAATTGCCTACTTAGGAGTTCTTTGTGAATTGTTTTAGACGTTCTATTTTTTTTTTTTTGGTGGTGTTTTCTTTTTTTTTTTTTTTTTAATTTTTTTAGTGGCCATTTAAGCATTCCTGTGGCGCCCATCACCATTTGAATTGTTTACTTTGAAGCGGTTTTTTGCTAATTCCTATTAGTGAGCAGGGCATGTAAACCCCCCGGGAGGGGAGCTCGGAGCCTGCTGGCGCGACTGGTTCCTGGGGAGGGAAGACAAGGGCAGATGAGCACGCAGTCCCCAGGAGCAGCAAGGCCTGAACCCCCTCCATCCTCGGGCTGCCCAGGCCCCGGTGGCCGGGGAAAGGGCTCTCTTAACGCCACACTCAGGGAGACACTTCTCAGGTTGGGGTCAGATGGAGAGGCCTCCAGGGAGAAACTGTCCCCATGTGTGCGTGGCATTCTACCAGCGGCACCTCCACATGTAGCCAGTAAGGACAGGGAGCTCCCGCCACGCCATGTCCGGCTGGAACCCATTACCCTTCCCCCCTAGAAAGGGGTGAGGCTGGCACCGGGGCCGTCCAGGGAGGTAGAAGGAGGAGGGACAGGATGCCAGGGCATTTCCCACTTTACTCTTCAGGGATGGTGTCCCGAGCCGAGGCCTCGTGTCAGCTGTACGTCCTACCAGTCACGCCCAAGAATGGCACGCCCATTGGCAGGTGGCGATGGCCATCTCCCCCTGGGAATGTGGCACAGTTACCTCAAACCCATTCCTTGGATGCTAAGGGCTGCGGGATGGGGGAGTTGAATGGAAATGCCGTGTGCCTGGCCCAGGGCTGGGGCGGCAACACGGCACCCAATAGCACTTGACTCAGCTGTGTTTGATCGATTGCAGATAGCCCTTAGGGAAACTAGAAAACCAAGAAAGCCACAAGAGCCCCCGGCCAGTTTACTCTAGGTAGATTTCCACAATATGCAAAGTGGTGGTGACGTCGGGACGGATGACACCAGCACTTTAAACTCTGTGTGTGGGTGTGCGTGGGTGTGTGTTTGGGAAGAAAATAATAAAGGTGCAGACGATCTTCCTGTGTCTCTTCCTCAGCCTCCGTCCCCAGCCTCCTCCCCTCACACACCCTGGACTTGGTACAGAATATCCGTGTGGTCCGAGATGAAGCGTGGGGTGGAGGAGGGAGGGGGAGCTTTGTGTTAAGTGCCTACTGGAAACGCACTGTGGGGTTTTTTCCTGTATGGGAAACCATTTCTGCCAAGCTTTTCCCCATGTCCCGTATTTATCTCATCTGGTTAGCTGCCTCGGCTTCCAGCTTTGTGTGATTTCTCTTTGCCAGCTGCACAAAGCGGATTTTATTTTATTTTTCCCAAAGTCTAAAGACTGAGCTCACCTGGCAAGGTTGTCGTGTGTTTGGTTGAATTTCTTGTTGAGCCTTTGCGTGATGTTAACGCCGTATTTATTGTTTTGAAGATGAAAGGAATACTAATAATAAGTCTTAAAAGTTGCTCCATGCATAACATTTTTTCCAGTTAATGGGCTTAACTGGTAGATATTAATTAGACACCCATACTGTATTCAGTTTTCCATTAGTCATGTTCTTTTTGACATAGTGTCTGGCACACAAAGTGGGTTAGTACTACAGTATTTGTGTTACTTTAAGTACTAAGTATGCAGGTTTCCTGGTACCATTGAGTTGCTGCTATTAAAGCTCACACATGAAATGGCTAAAAGTTACAAGTGTGCGAATTATGACTGCGTGAGCCTTAGTAAAGAAAACGTCTCCAGGGCGACACGTGAGCTGTCAAACAGTGTTAGGTGTGTGTTTATCTGTACAGAGTTGTGTATAGCTCTCGTCTTATTTAAGTTGATATGTAGTCTACTCACGCGTTCTTTCTTTACCGATTTTGTACAAAAATAGCAATTGATTTGTAAACACTGCCAGAATATTTTCTAGCTGGTTTGTAATTTTTTAAGAGTGTTACTTTGTTATTGTTTTGTTGTTGTTATTGTTGTTGTGGTTCTCGTTTTCGTTTTTGTTGTACGTGTAGATCTGTAAATAAAATTGCAGTATTTAAAGCTTTAGCTTTCAGGAAAAAGAAAGTAAGAACTCAGTGTGCGCATGACAACGTGTGGGTATGAGAAGAGGGATTTGAGGACAGACGGCTTGTGGAGTACGTCGGGTGGCAACTGTCAGGGTGTTGGAACTGCTTTTCCTATGGGGTACATGATTTTGTAAAAAGGAAGTAATTCTCCCAAAACTGGGAGTAGGCAAACTACTAATCAGTTTAGCTTTGTGTTGTATGCTAGTTTAAAAAATAAAAAAAAGGAAGTATGTAATATAATGTAAAAAACAAACAAAAAAAAAAGCTTTTATGATGGATTTTGTAAATAGTTTGTTACAGGATGACCTGTTCTCCAGCTGTGATCTTACCACTTCAAATGGTTGTAATTTGAATAAATTTTGTATGGTAAAGGATCAATAAATGATTTTTTTAAGAGTTCAGACTTGTGGATGGATTTTCTTAGTATTATCTTCATGTTCCTCCCTCCCTTTCATTTTTGAACGTGTTCTTTAGCAAGTTAAGGAGGGAACTGTGGAACAGAAGCTCAGTGTTGGGCCTCTGGGAGCGTCGGACTGGTGTTTGTGGAGCACCCAGGTGCAGTGTGCACCCGGGGAAGCGGAACTTGCCTCCCGCGGAAGCCACTCTCAGGAGTCCAGAGAGGGTTTCCCACTGAGACAGGGACCTCAAGTCAAGTTTTACTCCTTCTGAGGAATATGAAACCAATAAATTTTGGTCTTCAATTCTGGTAGTGCTCTCTCATGGCCTAGAGTCTCTGTTTCTCATAACACCACCTGGGAGCAAATTATGAATTTTTTGCCTGCCATGTCATGCTTAATTCTGAGCTTCATCCAAAACTCCCAAAGTACCATATACAGTGCACACACAAAAGCAATACAGAAGGCTGCAAAATATGCGTAAATTCAGGAAGCATTCTTTAGCACCCCTGTCCGAGAGAGAGAGAGCACACTGCCCATTTTTCTTGTTACCTTGGCAGCCTAATTGTTTTCTAGGCATGTGCAACTGTAAAACCACATGCGGCATGGGCATGCGTCTTTTGACATGAATTGTACTGTATATGCTGACCTGCAGCTTTTTCGTTTTACTAAGTGTACTTCTGATGTCTTTCCACTCAGACTTCCAGATCATCATCACACTTCCAGAGCTGCATAGCACTCCAGGGATTAAACATTTACTTAATCCTTTACTTACTCCCAATAATTTCCTGTTTGGGAGATATTTGTGTTTGCCTTCCAATAAAAGCTAACACAGGAGGTTTACAGAATGCTTAATAATATGCCAGGTACTTTTTTTTTTTTTTTTTTTTTTTGGACAGGCAGAGTGGACAGTGAGAGAGAGAGAGAGACAGAGAGAAAGGTCTTCCTTTGCCGTTGGTTCACCCTCCAATGGCCGCCACGGCCATCGCACAGCGGCTGGCGCACCGCGCTGATCCGAAGCCAGGAGCCAGGTGCTTCTCCTGGTCTCCCATGGGGTGCAGGGCCCAAGCACTTGGGCCATCCTCCACTGCACTCCCGGGCCACAGCAGAGAGCTGGCCTGGAAGAGGGGCAACCGGGACAAAATCCGGCGCCCCGACCTGGACTAGAACCCGGTGTGCTAGTGCCACAAGGCGGAAGATTAGCCTATTGAGCCGTGGCGCCAGCCCCAGGTACTCTTTTTTTAATTGATGTAGTACAATGAATGAATGACATGTGGTACATTGACGGTATTATGCAGACAACACTTGGGGTTCCACATTTTTCCCCACCACTGAAGGAAAATTTGTGCCCCTACTTTCTGTCCCCATGAATTTGCCTGTTCTGGATATTTCTAGATGTGGAATCATACTATATGTGGTCTGTTGTGTTTGGCTTCTTTCACATCACATATTTTTAAGGTGCATCTGTGTTGCAATGTGCGTCACTACCTCATTCTTTTGTATGTCCCACTAGTATGCCATTGGACGAATGTGTACCATGTTTTGTTCATCCATTTGTCAGCTGATGAACGTTCGGGCTCCCGGCTATTGGAATTTCAGGCACTACTTTAAGTGTTTGACGTGAGTGCTCTGTGTTTTTTTCCATGCTTGCTTTATGACCTCGTGTATCTATTATCTCTCTCCCCCTCTAGAGTGTATGTTCAGTGAGGAGAGGCGCTTTGTAGTATTCACTGTTGTGCCCTCGGTTTCTAGAATAAATAGTGTCTGGCACATAAATAGGCACCAAGGAAATATCCGAGTGAAATATTCCTTTTTTTGCAGGTGAGTAGTCTGAGGTTTAAAAAAAAAAAAAATATATATATATATATATATATATATATATAAATAAAGAATGCCCAAAAGCAACACGCTGTGATGTGGTGAGCTGGGGTTTTCCTTATCTTGTACTTGACTTTGTTTATTTGATTGATTGATTGTTTTACATGTTTGCATTGCCTCTTTAGTTCTGTGTCAATTTCCTGTTCACCAGGTTTGAGAGCCTGATTCTCGTCATTTCTCATAGCTGCTGTCCTAGCCAGGGGCATGCATATTTGGCCAGCAGATGGTCAAGCTTATAATCAAGCCAGTGATGAAAGCTGAACAAAACAGCACAGACATGTGCCTTCTTGCAGGCAAGTCTACTGATGGGGGTTTGGGAGGGGATGGAGAGGGTTGGCAGTTGAGAAGTGCACCCAAGATGAATTTGAATCAATTACATAGGACTGTATCCTTTAAAAGGTGACCTATGGATCAAGTTGTGTAAATATTTCATAACCCAGAACCTTACTGAAGTATTTAGGAATGGGCTGTACACTGAGAAATGTTTAGAAATTGATCTCAGAAATACTAGATAGAGAGAAAATAAGATTATTGCAGAAAAGGTCATGGGATTCGCTCATTGAGTAGCCATGAAGTTAAACAGTGGTTCATTTAGTCAGTTGTTCAGTCATTCTTTGAATGAACATAAAGTGATTCCTACAAGAGGACTTCAAAAGTTCATGGAAAATGGAGTTCCAAGTTAATTTTTATGCATTTCATAAAATCTTATTAGAAAGGCAGAGTGATGGATCTTCCTTCTGCTGGTTCACTCCACAAATGCCCTCAACAGCCAGGGCAGGGCCAGGGTGAAGCCAGGAGTTTGGAACTCCATCCAGGTCTCCCATGTGGGTGACAGGGACCCAAGAACTTGAGCCATCTGCTGCTTTCCCAGGATGCGCATTATTAGGAAGCTACATCAGAAGTAAAATACCCAGGGCTTGAACCAGGCACTCCAAAGTAGGATGTGGGGGTTCCAAGCCATGAGAACCATTGGGTATTCAAATGCCTATCGCAGTGGAAAAATCTTGCAACAATATATACAAGAAGTCTTCAGAACATTCATAGAAAATGAACATTCTGGAAAAACTGCACTGATTTCAATTTTTTGCACCAAAATAGATTTAACTTTTCCTTCCATTTTCCCATGAACTATTTGCAGTCTCCTCAAATATGGCAGACACTGTTCTAGATGATGATTTTCACAGTTTAAAAAAGCACACTTTCCATCAACGAGAGAAGATGTACAGACTCATGAAGGAGAAACACGGTTTAGCCAGGGGAATCAAATATGGAGGGCAGATCTTGAATAAGCCATGTTTCTTTCTGAAGCTGTTTTTGGAAGACATAGAAGGACAGATGGTTCTAGCCCAAGAGGGGACAGGGAGAGAAGATGTGGCCTTGCTTTGGAGAGCTTCACCGAGCAGCAGGGATTCTGTTCTAGGGTGAGTTGGGGTGGTGCCCAGGCCTCCTGAATGCAAGAGTGCTTGAAGACAAGACTGCCTGGATAGGCACGACTCAGACACACCAGTGAGACCATTTCTGCAGAGTTCCCCTTTAGATCTAGACTACAACCCTGATGTGAAGAGACATGACAAGATAGAACTGTTAGAACAGGACATTTGATGCAGCAATCATGATGCCAATTGGGATGCCCACAGCCCAAATCAGTGCCTGCTTTGAGTCTTGGCTTCTTCAGTTTCAATTCCAGTTTCTTCCCAATGCACATTCTGGGAAGACAGCAGATGACGGCTCAATGAGTCCGGTCCCTGCCACCTGCATGGGAAACCCGGATTGAGTTCCAGGCTCCAGATTTTGCCCTGGCTCCATCCTGACCTTAGCAGGCAAATGAGGAGTGAACCAGGGGATTGAAGATCTTTGTCTCTCTGCCTTTCAAATGAAAAATTTTAAACTACAGGTCATACATCAGAATATGAAAGGGGATTCCTGCATTGATGTAGAATTAGCCTGCAGTCAATCAGAAATTAAAGAAGTAAGATAACATAGCAGGAAGCTGCAGTGCTCCATGGAATGAATACAAAGAGCAAGTCTTTCATCATGCGCTTCAATCTGGACCTGGAAGTTGCAAAGGCAATTCAAAGAATTGGTTAAAGTAGTCAACTTCCTACAACAGTAGATGTTACTATTATGCTTTCTGTGCATATGAAGAACACTCTCAAATAGTTCTGAAGGTGCTGGGGTGTCCTGGGAGTGCTTTGGGAAACAGAAGAGACAGAATTGTCCTGTGTTACCAAGCACTCAGCAATGTGAAAAATTGCAGCTTTGTTTCTACTAGGATATTTGAGTGCTTGGGCATGTTCCATGTCAACAGCATAGATAGAGCTAGTGCCTAGGTGAATGTCGGGATGTAGATTCCTACCGGAACTTCAGGGGCTGACTTCACACAAAAGAGGAACACAGAAACACAGGAATTAAAGCCCTGGGAATTGAGATAAGCCAACAAAACAAGAACATGAATCAAGGTCAAGGTTTTCAACCCAGACAAAATCACGTCAACTGATAATGATCATGGAACTATCTGAGTTGGAAGGCACTGTGCATTCAACAAGGAGCAAGCTGTTTTCATTGTGTGACAATTCAGTTATCTATCCTTTTCTTACAAGGAAATGGTTTTCAGCTCCTACTCCAATGCTGTTTCTACTGTTTCTAAAGCCTCTGGGTTCCCTACTCAGATATGCATGTCAGAAGGCTGCCTCTGCCTGGTCTTAGCCCTGGAAGCATAGCCTGGCTGTCATGGCTAATTCATCATTTGGAAGGGACATGAGTCTCTGGACCATCCCTGTCCATAATACACCAGCACTGTCATTCCTGCCACTCTTACACACCATGTTTCATAGCTGCATGGTAGTCATTATTCTCAGCCTACGTGCACAACAATAAATCAGTGAGAGGGAAACTGTTAGGAAGCCTAAGTCTGGAGGATTTCTCAGTGTTTCTTTGTCCTTAATATAGTATTTGATGAAAATGGGTTTGCTTTATTTAAATACAGGAAGAATGGAATTGGCAACAGTTTCTAAAAAGGATGTTCCATTTCCTCCAAGAAGGAGTGCTCTTCCTGTGTAGACCATTTTCAGCTCAGAAAGTCCCTAAGCCAGTTCCTCTGTGTAATCAAAGTCGGGGCATTTGCCATGGCTGAAGCCTCTATATCTCATCCCTGAATAGTTCATAGCGTCGGAGCATGCTCTACGGTTTGCAACCTATTTCCCTATGCCTGTCTCTTCATCTAAAGCCATTCATAACTGATGACAACAGCTGCAGAATAACTAATCAATCTGAAAATGACAGAACAGTGTGTAGGCAGCACTGTACATGGAGGACGAAAAGCATTTAGAGTTGAGCCATACCCTAGAGACCCAATGAGCAAAACAGAGCACTGCTGCGACAAGAGACCTGAAATAATGACTTCAGTGGATCAAAACCGTGCAAACCAAGTGAGAACAGTGAAATGAGCAGCAGTGGGGAGAGAGAAATGCTAGGGGGTGAAATGAGGGAGAGGGAGAAATGACCCAACATTTCAAACGAAAGATGAGCTAAATCCTGACCTCGTTAAGAAACCAAAGAGTGTTCCTTTAGGAGAGACCATTGACTTAGAGCTTGGAGGTTTGTTAAGGGAGTAGGGGGGCTAAGGAAAAAGGCAGGCATAGTGATATAATGGAAGGTAGGAAGTTACAGAAGCAATTTCTACACCTGTTCCCAGAAAGAAAGTAAGGCAGCGAGTAGTTGCCAAAATTACTTCTGGTGCAGGAAAAAAAAAAAAAGTTGAATGGGTCTTCTGCCTCCAGGAGTATGGCAGATTATACAGCCAGGAAATCCTCCTGTCACAAAGCATCAAGGTTCAACAGATAACATAATTTTATTTTGTTGCTGAGATTGCAGAAATTCCCAAAGGGCCAAAAGAACAATGAACATTGAGCTAAAAGGAAAGATTGAGATGCACAGACATGGGGAAGACAGATACACCTAAGGATGGCCACCAGATTCATCGCCAGCATTGCTGCTGGAACTGAGAAATAATAGAGTTTTGCAGAATAGATCCTAAGGCACCCAGATTAAGCCAGAGAAATTGGAAGACAACTCCAGTGCTCCCAAATCATCCTCCTTCAGGCCTTCCACAAAAACAAACACAAACACTGTCCAGATAAGATATCTCCAATGTAGCATCAGACTGGATCAACACATATGAGCTCACAATCAAAGATCATCAAATACACAAGGCAAAAAATCATTAGAGCAAAAGCAGCAAATATCAGACTTAGGCTTCAAAGAACACAAGCAGTGGAAATATGAGATGCAGAATTTCAAATGGGTATGTATTAAATGATTAAAGAAAAATAATTAACAATAACAATTATAATTTGCTTGATGACTTAGAAAAAATGAATTAAAACCACAATTATTAAAAAATAGAACTGATGACTAAATCAGCAGATTATATGTGGGTAAAGAACTAATACCTTGGAAGATAGTAAATCTGACAAATTCATCAAGAATATAGCAGAGAGAAAAAAATGAAAAATCTATTTAAAAAGATGTTAAAAGATATAGAACAAGGATTGGAATTCTTTTTCCTGTAAAAAGTCAGGTAATAAATATTTTTTTGCATTGTGGACCATAAGTTTCTCAACTCTGCCTCTGAAAGAGATTATAGATCTTGTGAAAATAAATGATCATGACTGTATTTCAATAAACATTTATTGATGAATGCTAAAATTTCATTTTCATGTAATTTTTACTTGTCAGGAAGTAATATTCTTGAAATTTTGTTCAACAATTGAAAAGTACATAAATTATTTTTCAGCTCATGGGTCATCCAAAAGCAGGGAGAAGGTAGTTTCTAGTCCCATCTGTAAAGAGGGCAGAAGTTATCACTCCCTTCCCCAGTCTGACAATCAACAGCTCTACTTAGAGCATCAGAGAGGCCCAGGATGAACCACTGGCTGACCACCAGAGAGACAAGTGAGCACAAAGAATCACAGTGTATCCAGAGCAGAAGTTGCTACTGGAGCCAGAAACCGGCAGGACAATCTAAAAGTGATTGACAGCTTGGGAGAAAATCTGGGGACCCAGTCTTTGGGGGAACCCTCATATTTTTCTGAGTCATCCCTTCAGGAGCCCCAGTGGGTTCTCATAGTGAAGATATGAGAGAAATTTTCTTATGATCCCGACAGGGGCAGGGAAGAGGAACAGCATTTTTTTCTCAACAAAAGCTTGTCCTCCAGGAAAATTATTTTACCAAAGCCTAACCAATATAGATTTTGCCTAACTTAACTGATGTAGGGGAAAGGAAATACCCAAATTCAGCCCCTTCTAATCCTCCCTCCTAGCCCATCTAAGGGATGGGGGAAAAAAAAAAGATTGGAAGTTTGTGAAAGTTGCAGTAAAATAATGAGATCTAATCAAAGGGTTGGATAATGCTTCTTCCTCCTCCCCATACCTTAACACCACATCAGTAGGGCTGTGGATAACAACAGGGGATTAACTGAAAAGACTGCAAGCCTCAGATCCAATTTTAAAAAGGAGTCTCTAGGAAATTCAAAGACAACAGAGGAGACAAAAACAAGTATACCAGAGGAAATAAGGAAATGCTAGCCTTTGACACCATAGTCAGAGTAAGCAGTAAGTATAGCTTAACTGTTAGCTAGATAAACATAAAACCTCACACTAGAAGCCCATCTTTCTTAGTTCTTTTTAGCCAATAAATATCTGGTTTCAAGCAAAAACTGTTAAGGCACGCTAGAAGATAAAAGCAACAACAAAATTTGAAGAGAAAGAAGGCATCAAAAAAACAGATTCGGGGGCTGGCTTTGTGGCCACTGTAAGAGTTCTGATGGGAGCCCCAGCTTTTCCACACTTTCAAACCAGCTTCCTGCTAATGCTCCTGGGAGTCAGCAGATGATGAGCCAAATGCTTAGGTTCCTGCCTCCCTCATGGGAAACCTGAATGGAGTTTCCGGCTGCTGGCTTTGACCTGGCCCAGCGTTGGCTGTTGGAAGCATTGGGGGAGTGAACTAGCAGATGGAAGATTGTGTGTGTTTGTGTGTGTCTGTCACTGTACCTTTCAAATAAACAAACAAACAAACCAGACTCGGACACAGTACAGGTTTCAGAATTATGAGACTGAGAATTTAAACTAACTGCTTGATATGCTAAGGGACTTAATGGAAAAAAGCAAATTTCATGCAAGAACAGATGGGCAATGTAAGAAGACAGATTAAAAACTCCAAGAAAAAATCTAAAGGAAATGCTGGAAATTGAAAGCATGGTAATCAAAATGAAAGAGATCTTTTATGGGCTTATCAGTAGACAGAGCATGTCTGAGTCATTACATTTATCAATGGCGTTGAAGATCTATCAGTACATAGAAACTTACCAAACTGAAAAGCCAGAGAAAAGCCAATCAATAAAAGGAACAGGATATTCTGTAATAGCAGGCCTATGACAAAAGCTCTAACGTAGTCTTAAAGGGAATACCAGAAGGACAGGAAAGAAATAATGGGACAAAAGTAACCTTTGAAGAAAACTGGCTGCAACTTTCCTAAAAGTGGTGAAACAAACCAAACTATGAAACACCAAGGATGGTAAATATCAAAGGACCTACACCCAGGCTTATTATTTCCAAACTGCAGAAAATCAGAGAGAAAAACCTTAGAAGTGAGGGAGGTGAGAATGCCTTAATTATGGAGAATCAAGGATAAGGAAACCTTGCAAGCAATAAGAGAATTGAGTGTAATATTTGAAGTTTGGAAGGAAAAAAATACCAACTGAGAATTCTATATGTATGAAAAATTAACATTAAAAAATGAAAGCAAAATAAAGACTTTCTCAAAAAAAATTAACACTGAAGGAATTTGTTGCCAGTATATCTGCCTTGCCAGAAATTTTAAGTTCTTAAAGTAGAAGAAAAATTATTTAGGTCAGGAACTTAGTAGAAAGAAAGGAAGAACGTTTGAGAAAGAATAAGTCAAGGCTAATTAATATATTTTTTATTCACAATTGATTGTTCAAGATAATGATGGTAAAATATGTTGGACAATTACAGCTTATGACTAAGTACAAGGAATGACAGCAATGTTATAAGATATGTGATCAAGGATTTAGGATACTCTATTACCACTTGTGAAATACAACAGTGTTATTTAAAAGTGAACTTAGATTAGTTGTAAATGTATCAAATTCTATGCCAATCACCAAAACTATTTTTAAAAAAAGAAATATAATTGACATGCCATGACAAGAGGAAAACAAAGTGATACAAAATGCCCATGTAAAATTAGAGAAGAGAGATGAAAAGTGGAAAAGAAAAAACGAACAGGAGCAAGGACAACAATAACAAATATGGCAGATGTTAATCCAGCTATATCAACAATCTTTTTAAATGTCAGTGTTCTAAATACACCAATTAAAATAAACCATCAGAGTGGATTGAAAATCAGGAACCAATTATATGCTGTTTGTAAGAAATTCTCCTTAGATGTGTGAAAAAACTATGGGTAACATCACAGTAGTAAAAACTAAAAGTTTTTCGCTCTAATATCAGAAAACAATAGATTGTCCACACTTGCCACTTCTATTGATTATAGTACTAATAGTTCTAGCCAGAGTAATGAGATAAGAAAAATAAATTAGAAGGCATCCAAATCAGAAGGGAAGAAGTAAAGTTATCTCTGTACAACAAAAGCAGACAAGACCTCATATGTAGAAAACTCTAAAGACTCCAAACACACACAAAAAAATTACCTAAGAATCATTTGTCATTCTGTACTCTATCGATTAATTATCTGAAAATGAAATTGAGAAAATCCCATTTACAATAGTATGAAAAGGAATGAAATATTTAGTAATAAACTTAACTAAGGATATGAAAGACTTGTTAATTGAAAAAAAAAGTCTTGGACAAAGCATTGATGAAGGAATGAAGCTACAAATAAATGAAAACACATCCTATGTTTATAGATTGGAAGATTTAATATGTTTTAAAGATTTATTTATTTATTTGAAAGAGTTACACAGAGAGGGGGAGAGAGGGAGAGAGAGAGAGAGAGAGAGAGAGAGAGAGGTGTCTTCCATCCACTGGTTCACTACCCAGTTGGCCACAATGGCCGGAGCTGAGCCAATCCAAATCAAGGAGCCAGGAACTTCTTCCAGGTCTGCCACACAGGTGCAGGGGCCCAAACATTTGGGCCATCTTCCACTGCTTTCCCGGGCCATAGCAGAGAGCTGGATTGGAAGTGGAACAACCGGAACTCAAACGAGGGCCCATATGGGATGCCGGCACTGCAAGCTTTACCCACTATGTCACAGCACCGGCCTCGGAAGATTTAATATTGTTAAAATCTCAATACTACACAAAACAGCCTACAGATTCAATGCAATTCCTACTTAAAAAAAAATTCCCAATGGCCTTTTTGACAAAAATGAAAAAAGCAACCCTGAAGTTCATTGGGAACCACAGAGGGCTCCCAGTAATCAAAACACTCTTGAGAAAGAAGAATAAATTAGAGTCATCACACTTACTGAATTTGATACATATTACAAAGCTACAGTAATTAAAACATTGCTGGATGCTGGTGCTGTGGCTTAACAGGCTAATCCTCTACGTTGCGGCACTGGCACACAGGGTTCTAGTCCTGGTCGGGGAGATGGATTCTGTCCCGGTTGCCCCTCTTCCAGGCCAGCTCTCTGCTGTGCCCAGGAGTGCAGTGGAGGATGGTCCAAGTGCTTGGGCCCTGCACCCACATGGGAGACCAGGAGAAGCACCTGGCTCCTGCCATTGGATCAGCGCGGTGCGCCGGCCACAGCGCGCCGGCCATGGTGGTCATTGGAGGGTGAACCAACAGCAAAGGAAGACCTTTCTCTCTCTCTCTCTCTCACTGTCCACTCTGCCTGTCAAAAAAAAAAAATTGCTGGAATAAGACAGATACATAGGCCAGTGGAAGAGAATAGAGAGCCTAGAAATAAACCCATACAGATACAGTCAACTAATCTTTGATAAGAGTGCCAAAAATACACGATGGAAAAAGGATTGTTTTTTTTTCAATAGATGGTGCTGACTGGGAAAATTGTATATCCACATACAAAACAATGAAATTGGACCCCTATCTTCTACCACACACAAAAATCAACTCAGGATGGATTATAGTCTTAAGGATAAGGCCTGAAACTAAAACTCTTAGAAGAAAACAGAGGAAAAGCTTAACTTGTTTTAGCAATAATTTCTTGGATGTGATACCAAAAGCACCAGCAACAAAAGCCAAAATATACAAGTGGGAACTACATCAAACTAAAAAGATTCTGCAGAGCAAAGAAAACAATGGACAGGATGAAAGGACAGCCTACAGAATGTGAGAAAATATTTGCACATCACATGTCTGATGGGTTCATTTCCTTCAACTCAACAGTAAATACATAAAGTGTGGGTGTGTGCAAGCACGCACACACATGAAAAACAAAAACTAAATACTTGAACAGATTGTTTTACAAAGATTTATTTATTTATTCAAAAGGCAGAGTGACAGAAAGAGAGGAAGAGACAGAAAGGACTCTTCCATCGATTGGTTCCCTCCCCAAATGCCAGGATTGGACCAGGCCAAAACCAGGAGCCAGGAATGCCATCCAGGTCTCTCATTTGGGGGACAGAAACCCAATCACGAGGGCCATCCTTTGCTGCTTTTCCAGGTGCATTAGCAGGGAGCTGGACTGGAAGCAGAACCAGCACTCCTATATGGGGTGCTTACTTCAAGCATTTCTTTAAAGAAGACATACAAATGTACAACAGAAATATGAAAAGATGCTCAACATCACTAATCATCAGGAAATCACAACTGAAAGTGAAGGGCCGAAGTAACTATGTTTCAAAAAAAATGCCTCCATTCTAGGAGGCAGGCCCCATTTTCCATAAAAGCAGCCTCACTCTGGGGAAACCGAAAGTTACAATGAAACAGCTTGCTAGCCTTCACCATATAAGGAAATCCCAGGGTCTGACCCAATCAGGAACAACCACGTTTGATCAGGAAGTACCAGAGGTGATCCCAGCCAATCCACTGTTACCCCACACCCCTCGATGACGTAACCCGGCTTTAAAAGAGGCTCCCAAGCACGGCTCAGGGCCTTCCGCTGCGCGGTTGAGTAGATGGGGTTCCTGCTGCAGCTTGTACTTCCGAAATAAACCTTGCTCTTGCATTTCGGTGTGTTCAAGTCTCTGGTGGTGTTTAGGGATCCGACGATCTGGGCTCAATAAAAGTACTATTAAACATCCCTGCATTCTTGCTAGGATAGCTATTATTTTTTTAAAAAAGATAACAATTGTTGACAAGGACATGAAAAACTGGAACATTTGAATACTATTGATGGGGATGTAAAATAGTACATTGCTATGGAAAACAGTATGGAGCTTCCTCAAAAACTTAAAAAATAGAACTACCAACAATCCCTTTTCTGGACATTTATCTAAAAGAATTGAAAACAGGAACCCAAAGAGATGTTTATATTCCTGTGTTCATTGGAGCTTTTTTCAAAATATCTAAGATGCAGAAACAACCTAAATCCCATAAATGAACGAATAAATGAAGAAAATGTGGTATATTCTACAAGGAATATCATTCAGTCTTTGAAAATAAGGAAATCCTGCCAAACATGACAACATAGATGAGCCTTGGAAACATTATACTAATCAAATAAGCTAGTAACAGAAGAGCAAATAATGCATGATTCCACTTATATGTGTATCTACAATCATCAAACACATAGAAGCAAGATATACAATAGTGGCTGCCAAAAAGTTAGAGAAGCTGTATTAATTTCAGACAAAGCCTACTACAGGGCAAGTAACATCCTTAGGGATAAGGATTGACATTGTGTAATGACAAAGGATCAATTCTTCAAAAGAATCTAAGAATCATTGATGTGTATGCTCCTATCAACATAGGCAAAAATGTATAGAATGTTAAGAAGAAATAGATGAATCCACTATCAGAGTTGAAGGCTTCAATACCCTTTTATTAATAATGATCAGCTCCATTGGGCACAAAATTGGTAAGGACATAGTTGAACTGACCAGAATCACCAATCTACTAGATCTGATTGACGTCTCTAGAATACATCATACAGCAGCACAGAATATACTTTCTTCTTAAGCTCAAGGGAATATTCAGCAAGATACATCACTGTTTAAATTTTGTCTATTTATTTGAGAGGCAGATAGACAAATGAACAAAGAGAGAGTCAGAGAAAGTTGCCATGCACAGGATCACTCCTCAAATGCCCACAATGGCCAGGCCTAGGCTGAAGCCAGAGCCAGGAACCAGGAGTCAGTAGCCAGGAGTAGTCTTACAAACCAGGTCTCTCACCTGAGTAGCAGGAACTCAATTACTTTATTTTTTTTAAAGATTTATTTATTTGTTTGAAAGTTAGAGTTACACAGAGAGAGGAGAGGCAGAGAGAGAGAGAGAAAGGTCTTCCATCCGCTTGTTCACTCCCCAGTTGGCCGCAATGGGTGGAGCTTGGATGATTCAAAGCCAGGAGGCAGGAGCTTCTTCCAGGTCTCCCATGTGATTACAGGGGCCCAAGGACTTGGGCCATCTTCTACTGCTTTCCTAGGCCATAGCAGGAAGCTGGATCAAAAGTGGAACAGCTGGGACTCAAACCGGCGCCCATATGGGATGCTGGCACCGCAGGCAGCGGCTTTACCCGCTACGCCGCAGTGCTGGGCCCCCTAGTTACTTTAATCATCATCACCTTTGCCTCCCAGGGTTTACATTGGCAGGAAGCTGGAGTCAGGAGCCAGAGCCAGGTACTGAGATGTGTGACATGGGAACCTTAAATGCTAGGCTAAACACCTGCTCTTAAAGCTCTTTCTTTCTCCCTCTCTCCTCCTTTTCTTTCTTTCTTTTTAAGATGCATTTATTTATTTGAAAGTCAGAGCTACAGACAGAGAGGGAGAGAGATCTTCCCTCTGTTGGTACACTCAACAGAGGCTGCAAAACCCCGGGCTGGGCTGAGCCAAAGCCAGGAGCTTCTCACAGGTCTCCCACATGGGTGGCAGGGGCCCAGATACTTGGCCATTAAAGGGAGCTGGATCAGAAGTAGAACAATCTGGACTTGAACTCACACCCATATGGAATGCTGGAACTGCAGGTGCTAGCTTTACCTGCTACCTAACAACGCCAACCCTAGACCACTTTCTGGATCACACAACACTCATTAATGGGTTTAAAAGAATAGAAATTATAAAATGTATGCTTTTGGACCACAAGTGAGTTAAACCAGAAATCAGTGACAGAAAGATACTTGAAAAATCACCAAATATTTGGAGATTAAGTAATATACTTTGAAATAAATAAATAAATCTTAAAAAAAAACTGAGAGAATACTTCTAACTCATTCTATGAGGCCAAAATTACACTAATACCAAAACTAAACAGAGATATTACAAGAATGAAAAAGTACATGAATATACATTCAAAAATTCTCAACAAAATCTCAGCAAATCAAATGCAAAAATCTATAAAAATCATTATACAGAATGGTCAGATGGCATTTATTCCAGGTATAAAAAGCTAGTGCCATATTTAAAAATCAATTATTGTAATCCATCACATCAAGTCTAAAGAAAAACCACATGTTCATTTCAATAGATGCAGAAAGAACATTCACAAAAACTAACTCTTACTCATTATGAAAACCCCAGCGTATTAGAAATAGGAGAGACTTCCTCAACCTGATAAAGAATGTTGACAGAAACCTGATAGCTGGCATCATAGTTCATGAGAAACTAGATGCTTGCCCCTTCAAGTCAAGAACAAGCTAAGGATATTTTCTTTCACCAATCCTGTTTAAGAGAATACTTAAAATCCAAATGCAATAGGACAAAAAAAAAGTAAATAAAAGGTCTACTGATTGAAAAGGAAGAATTAAAGACAACGTAGATGACATGATTTTGTACATTAAAAAAAATCCCAAGGAATCAACAACCAGAAACTCCAAACACTGATAAGTGATTACAACAAAGTTGCAAGACACAAAATTAGTATACAACATCCGTTGTTTTCCCATATCCTAGCAATGAACGATTAGAATCTGAAATGAAAAGCATAATACCATTAATGTTGATACAAAAAGAGGGAAATACTTGCATATAAACTTAGCAAATCATGAGGATTAGTATAAATCTGATGAGGGAATCCAAGATCTATATAGAGGGGAATGATTCCGTGTTCATGGAGGGAAAGAGGCAATATTTCCAAGATGCCAAATTGTTTCTGACTTGATCTGTATATTCAACTTCATCCCAATCACAATCCCAGTAAGTTATTTTGTGGGCATGTACACATTTTTTTGAAATTTGTACAGAGAAACAAAAGCGCAACACACCAGTCAACACAATACTGAAGAACGAGGTTGAAGGCCTGACACTACCCGATTTGCAGACTTAAGCTACAATGATCAAGACAAAACGGCATCGGTGGCAAAATAGATCTATGGGACAGAGTCCAGAAATAGACCCAAATAACTACTGTCAACTGATCCATGATAAAGGAGAAAGTGCAATTCAATGGAGAAGAGTATTTTCAAAATTTTCCTGGGGGGCTGGTATTCTGATATAGCCGGTAAAGCAACTACCTGCAATGCCAACGTCCCATCTGGGTACTCATTTGTGTCCCAGCTGCTCCACTTCTGATTCACCTCCCTACTAATGACCTGGGAAAGCAGCAGAACATGGCCCAAGTGCTTGAGGCCCTGCCACCCATGTGGGAGACCTGGAAGAAGCTCCTGGCTCCTGGCTTCAGCCTGACTCATCACTGGCCATTGCAGTCATCTGGGGAGTGTACCTGCAGAAGGAAGTATTCTCTCTCTCTCTCTCTCTCTTCCTTTCTGTAACTTTGACTTTCAAATAAGTAAATAATTTTTTTAATTTGCTAGAATGACTAGATAATCCACACACAAAAAAAAAAGGAAAAGAAATTTAGACAGTTTTTACATTTTTCACAAAAAAGGACCACAATCGTAAATATAAAACGCAAATTTATAAAATTTCCAGAAAACACATGGAAGAAAATCTAGGACCCTTCAAGTCTAGTAATAACTAATGAAAAAATAAAATCAAAATACTGATTTATGAAAAAAGGTGATAAATTGGATATAGTTTAATACAAGAGTATTGGTGCCTTGAGTTCACATCATACCATTTATTAAGCACCACAGTTTACATGTATGTTCCATCTAGTCTATTTGCATGTAAAATTATTACATAATTAAATTTTTTTCTTAACACTAGGCCCCCAAATGCCAGAAAGATGCAAGCAAAGGATTGACAATTGCTTTGACAATCAACGGGTCTTTAGAGGACCAAACATGATGTTTCCTTACTCAAAGCAACCCCAAAATAATTATGGGGAAGACCTAAATTCCCTTGTAGAAGAATAACACATTACAGGTTGCGGTAACCTGTTTTTTGCTGTGCACTACAATAAAGGCTTCTGATCAAGAGCTCTAGAGAATGAGTTCAATTAAGAGGAAGAAAAAGCTTTAAGAGCCCCTCTTTAAAAGCCAGAAATTAATCCAGAAGCTGAAAACTTAGAAGAGAAGCAAGGAGATAGACGATTTTTGTTTTTGCACCAGCACCATTGAGTGCGTTGCTTAGTTCTTCTTCGAGAGGCTAATGTGTGCAGATGTGTCGGGAACTGCCCTTGCTAACACCTGCAGTCGCTGGTCCAGCTGTATTCTGTTATCTTCTCCCAAGCCCCACGCACAAGAGAGTGCGCACAGGTGTCAGCGGGGCAGACTGGTAAGAGAAGAGGGAGCAGAAAGAGCCAAAGGAGCAGACGCTGCTGGTACTGTGCTGTGTGTCCTGCTCCGTCCTTGTTAATTCAAGAAAATACTAGGGCTAAATCCTAGAGTAGGAAAGTCCTTTCTAGGCCATTTTGTTGACTGGTTACTTCTCAGCTCTGCAAATTTCACTGTGTATTTTGCATCACCTTTGCTCCTCCCCCGCCCCCTTGGCTCTGCCAGGTGCTACGAGCTTAACTTGGATGCACTGGGCCTGCGCTGACACCACGCCTGCAAACCCGTATTTCTCCCTACCGTCACATGCCAGCATTTGGCCTCCTAGACATTCCTCTTTCAATTCTGGCTCTCATAGCATGTGTTTAATGGAAGAGCAGAGACAATATAATAATATTCTTATTAAATCTTCTGTTGAAAAAACTGTTCAACTTGGTTTAAGAGCTTTATGCCTCTGCTGTTTTTTCCTGTTTGTTTTACTTTGGGGGGAAATGTCATGTAATCTGTATATACTTTTGACACTTTAATTTGTTAACTCCTTAAAAATTACAAAGGTTTTCTCTTTGGTGAAATTGCAATATTTTTCCTCTCCTATTTCTTGGCATTACTGAAATAGATAGTATTAACCTTTTAATGAAATTCTATGTCACTGGTGGAGACTTCTGTTTTAGGACTACTGTTTTTTTGGGTTTTTTTGAACCAGGGCAAGGAGGTGACGTGATAATAGAAAAGAAAAACGGCAAAAGGAAGACCTTTCTCTCTGTCTCTCTCTCTCACTGTCCACTCTGCCTGTCAAAAAGAAAAAAAAAAAGAAAAGAAAAATGGAGATTGGGCTCTGGCCTCTTCCTATTTGGTCACATGACCAGGCAAAGTCACCACACTCGAGGGTTTGCTGTAGGACACTATATGAAGACTGAATTCTTAGAGGTGAGCCTTAGGGAGAAGTCCTTATTGCTTCAATGACCAAAAATATAGTGGTTGCAGTGTACCCTCCCACACTTATTATATAGAGGTATCATTAAGGAGGTTTTCCAGATTGTTCAGAAAAATTCCAATGCCAGCTACGTTTGTTTAACAGACTCATTGTGCAGACCCCTTCTCTCGGTTTTGTGTTTCCTCTCAGCTCCTTTTCTTAATTTTGCCTCATTTTTACGCTCCACCAACCACCAGAACAATGGCCACTTTTAGAATTCAACATTTTTGAAGATCTGAGAGAAAAAGCATATGTTTTAAGATGGTAAAAGAAGAGCAATTTACACTGCTAAAAAAAAAATAAATGTCTTGAGGTGTTTTGACAACATATTGCAGCATTGAGCACTTGACTCATTATGCTTTGAATGGTAGGAGATTGATGATAAGTGCTGAGTTTCTCTTAAAGCTATAAACAGGAACACAGGAATAGAAGGGATGTGGGAAATATATGATGACTTTCAAAAAAATATAAATTACTCATTTCAGATTCATTAAAAAAATGTTAGTTTTAGCTCTATGAAAAGTTGGTTAAGAATTTTGACAAATGCTTTCTCATTAACTCACACTGTTCCCATAAATGGATGTTAAATAAAACTTAAATCAAGTTAGTGAGGGCAATTAAGAAATAAAACCTGAAGGGCCGGTGCTGTGGAGCAGTGAGTTAAGTGGACACTTGCAACACTGGCATCCCATATGGAAGTGCTGGTTCGAGCCCCGGCTACTCCACTTCCCATCTAGCTTCCTATTGATGTGCCTGGGAAGGCAGCGGATGATGGCCCAAGTGCTTGGACCTCTGCCACCCACATTGGAGACCCAACTGGAGTTCCTTGCTACTATCTTCAGTTTAGCACAGCCCCAGCTGTTATGGCCATTTGGGGAATAAACCAGTGGATGGAAGATTTCTTTCTCTGTCTCTCCCTCTCTGTTGCTCTGCCATTCCAATAAACAAATAAATCTTTTTTTTTTTTTTTTTTGACAGGCAGAGTGGACAGTGAGAGAGAGAGACAGAGAGAAAGGTCTTCCTTTGCCGTTGGTTCACCCTCCAATGGCTGCCGCAGACGGCGCGCTGCGGCCGGCGCACCGCGCTCATCCGATGGCAGGAGCCAGGAGCCAGGTGCTTTTCCTGGTCTCCCATGGGGTGCAGGGCCCAAGCACCTGGGCCATCCTCCACTGCCCTCCTGGGCCACAGCAGAGAGCTGGCCTGGAAGAGGGGCAACCGGGACAGAATCCGGCGCCCCGACCGGGACTAGAACCCGGTGTGCCGGCGCCGCAAGGCGGAGGATTAGCCTGTTGAGCCACGGCGCCGGCCAAATAAATCTTTTTTTTAAAAAGACTTATTTTAAAGATAATATGTAGATAGGAATGAGATTGGTGTACAAAATACATCTGTAAGTTACTGCTTACTTGCTAGAAAAGAAGCCCTAATTAGATTTCAGCATTTCTGAAATTCATATGATGAGAGAAACATGAACCATGATGTGATTCAGGGCTAAAACAAACAGAGCGCAGGCCAAGGCCTGATATTCTTGTTTCTGAAATCTCCAAATCACAATTTCTCTGAAGATCTTTATAGCAAGAACACTGTTTAAAGGCAATGTTCAATTCCACAGATGTTTATTGAGTATCTGGGATACTTAATGTTATGTGTTAACTTCACCGGTTCATGGTGGTCAGATACGCAGTTGAACATTATTCTGGATGTTTCCATAAGGATCCTTCTGGATGAGGTTAACACTTGAATCTGTGGATTTTGAATAAAGCAGGTTGCTCCGCAATATGTGAATGAAACTCACAATCAGATGAAGGCCCAAGTTAAAGCAAAGACTGACTTTGGAGCAGGAGGGGCTTCTGCGAGCGGTGACATCAGCTCTTCCGTGGGTCTCCAGTCTGCCAGCTCACCCTGAAGATTGTGTACTCGCTGCCCCCATAATCGCATGCATCAGTTCCGTAAGTGAATCTCTTTATAGAACACACACACACACTTACACTGATTACTATAACATCGAAGTACCAGAAACCTACTCAGTGTCTGGTTCTTCCACTATCAGACCACAGGGTCACAGGAGAGCCCCTACCTGCCCCTCATTTTCCAGCTCAGCTGGTTGCACACAGTCCCTTCCCCAGAACCTGGACCTGAGCTAAGAGAAACTTGTGTCTATCTTGAATATCAAGAGCGTTGTTTAGCCATCTTCCAAGCAAACTGATGATCAGAGAAAGCCATGGCAGTTAGACAAGAAGGAAGCCAGAAGTTAAGAGAAACAGATGAGAGAGAGAGAGGATCAGTGTATTCCCCTGCTTCCTAAGCCAGCTGAAATTCTCCTCACAACAAATCCTTCACTATTTAACTGGGCTTGAGTTTGTTTCCATTACGTGCAACCAAAAGATCCTAACTAATGGAATGGAGTGTGTCAATCTGTCAGCCACTAGGGAGTCGGCGATAAAAAAAAAAAAAGAGCTGTATTTCCCATCCTGCCACCTTCTCAGCCTCCCATCAATGAAAACAGACAGGGTCCCTTTCTATAAGGAGCTTACAGCTCCCAAGGGAGGGGCGGGGGCTCACTTGTGAGCATATGAAGCCCATACAGTAGAGCAAGTGGGAAGATTAGATTTGCCAGGATGCCCAGTTAAGTTTGAATTTCAGGTAAACGGTGAATGATATTTGGATCGTAAGTGTGTCCCAAATATTTCATTGGCAACCTTGAGATATACTGTATACAGGTGTTAGAGAAGTGGACTTCAAACAAACTCGGGCATCTGGTAAGTCTTATTTAGTTTTTTTTTTTTTCTTAGTTAATCGTTTTCTGGAGAAAGTAAAGCATGAGGTTTTTTTTAAGATTTATTTTTATTTTATGTTTTTGAAGGCAGAATTACCAAGAAAGAGAGAAGAAAGAGACCTTCCATCTGCTGGTTCATTCCCCAATGGCTGGAGCTGGGCTGATCTGAAGCCAGGAACCAGGAGCTTCTTCCAGGTCTCCCATGCGGGTGCAGGACCCCAAGTACTCAGACCATCCTTTACTGCTTTCACAGATGCATTAGAAGGGAGCTGGATTGGAAGTGGAGCAGCTGGGTCTGGAACCAGCACCTTTATGGGATACTGGAGTCACAGGGGGTGGCTTTACCCTCGTGCCACAATGCTGGCTCCAATGCTTGAGTTTTAAAGGATATGTATGAGTTTGGCAAGAATATTTGAGTGAGAAATAGAAAGTGATAGCGAAAGCCCAAAAGCCCATCACAGTAGAGAGTGTGTGTGTGTGTGTGTGTGTGTGTGTGTGTGTTGAGAACCCCGGCATTTTTGTGTCACTAACATTCACAAGTGCCAGGCAATTAAGTTTAAAAGTATCAGTAACTGTATTGGGAGTAAGATGGCATGGCAATCACAAACAATGCTTTCCTTTTCTATGCATCCACCTGTTGGAATCTCAAAAAAAGATCTTAAATGTGATCATTCATAACGATACTAGAAAGCTAGAAGGCTTACAGAGCAAATAAAAGATTTGAAGAATTCCTGGAAATAGAACATTTTATAGGATCAGATTCTCAGAGAAACAAGATAAATTATAGCCAGAACACAAATGGGAGAAATTTACTTGAGTGCCATTTCAAGTAAGAATAGATTTTTTTTTCTAAGGAAGCCTCCAGTTCATTAGCAACAAATACAGAGAGAGAGAGAGAGAGAGAGAGAGAGAGAGAGAGAGAGAGAGCCTGAATAAATCATTTGGACGGGTATCAAAACATCTGATAAGAGAATGGGTATTTTGCCTAGTGGTTAAAAACCCTGCTTCTTACATTGGAGTATCTGGGTTTGATTCCTTTTTTTTTTTTTTTCAACAGGCAGAGTTAGTGAGAGGGAGAAAGAGAGAAAGAGAGAAAGAGAGAAAGAGAGAAAGAGAGAGAGAGAGAGAGAGAGAGAGGTCTTCCTTTTTCTGTTGGTTCACCGTCCCTCCCCCCCAAATGGCTGCTACAGCTGGTGTGCTGTGGCCAGCACACCGCGCTGATCTGAAGTCAGGAGCCAGGTGCTTCTCCTGGTCCCCCATGCGGGTGCAGGGCCCAAGCACTTGGGCCATCCTCTACTGCCTTCCCTTCTCAGGCCACAGCAGAGAGCAGGACTGGAAGAGAAGCAACCGGGACAGAATCCAGCGCCCCATCCGGGACTAGAATCCGGGGTGCCGCCACCACAGGCGGAGGATTAGCCTAGTGAGCCGCGGCGCCGGCTGATTCCTGACTCTGGCTACTAACTAGCACACAAACAGGCAGCAGTGATGGCTTAAGTAATTGGGCTACTGCCACCCGTGTGGGAGACCTGGATTAAGTTCCCTGCTTCTGGCTTTGGCATGGCCCAGCCCCAGCTGTTGAGGGCATTTGGGTAGTGAACTAGTGGCTAAGAAGTCTCTCTCTGTCTCTCAAGAAAAAAGACCTGACATGGAAGAACAGGATCTCTTGGATGCCCCCTCCCTTCCCCTTCTCCATGTACCAGACCACAGTTTGCTCCCTGGATAAAACCCTGATAATATTTGGTTTTCTAAACATGGCAAAGGAAGGTTAGGCTTAGATTTAGGATTATCATAAATATTTCTGTCAGAGATTAAATCAAGGAAGAACTGGAGGTAACTCTAGGTTTTGGCTAAGACTGTAGAATGTAAAATATTCCAAGCTAAAGTTGTGAGGCCAGCTCTCTGATTACAGCTGTGTTTCACAAGAAAACTGGAGGGCCCCAGGGGAGAGTAAAACACCTTCACAACTCTAACAAGCATGTCTCTCTGCTTATATATGAGGGTCCTTCAACAAGCCCAGGTAAAAGGGAATAAACATAATATATTTTGATGCAAAGTATTTTAAAATCCATGCATAATTTTTTCATTATTTGCTTTTTTCATTAATTTTTAAGGAATTCTCATATGCATAGATTTCTATTGTTTTGCATCAAAATATTTTTATCTTTTGAAAATTATCAATATATATATATATATTATTTATTTGAAAGGCAGAATTACAGAGCTAGGGAAAAACAGAGAGACAGAGAGAGAGACAGACAGATCTTCCATCAATTTGTTCACTCCCCGAATGGCTATAATGGTCAGGGCTGGGCCAGGCTGAAGCTAAGAGCCTGGAACTCTATCTGGGTCTCCCAGATGTGGGGCAAAGGCCCAAGCACTTGGGCCATCTTCCACTGCTTTCTCAGGCACATTAGTTGGAGCCAGATCATAAGTGGAGCAGCCAGAGCTCAAACTGGCACCACAGGTGACAGCTTAACCTGCTACACAACACCAAGCCCTAAACTTTTCTTTTAATTCCATTTTCCACCAACTTTTTAAAAAATATTTTTATTTATTTATTTAAATGACAGACTTATACAGAGAGAGGGAGAGAGATCTTCCATCCACTGGTTCACTCCCCCAGATGGCTACAATGGCCAGGGCTGGGTCAAGCCAAACTGGGAGCCAGCAGTTTTGTTCCTGGTCTCCCAGTATCAGAAGTGGGACAGCTGGACACGAACTGGCACCTTATGGGGTGCCAGCATCAGGTTGCCTACTACACCACCATGCCAGCCCCAATTGTCCAGACTTTTGAAGTACTCTTTTATGTGTGTGTATGTGTGTATTAGATGTATATATATGTACATATATATATATGCACACACATATACAACAAGTCTTCAAAAAGTTCATGGAAAATATCATACCATGGGGGGAAAAAACACTATGCATGAATTCAAAAAGTTGTTTGCACCATAATAAACTTATCTTTTAATTCTGTTTTTCTACGAACTTTTCGAGCTACCTGTGTGTAGTCATTCTCCGTTGATACATACTCCTTTATAAAACAAAAGTTTTTAAAGATGACAAAGCTGAGGTTTTGCAAAATAAGAAAGAGGTCTGATTTTCATTAGTGTCTCAGTCCATTTTCTGTTTTCTCTGGTAATCAAATACCAGAGACTGAGTCATTTAAAAAGAAACGTTGGTTCAGATCAGAGTTCTGGAGGCTGGAAGGTGCAAGGTCAAGGTGCTGCATCTGGTGTGCCTTCTCACTGACAGGAACTCTCCAGAGAGTCTCAAGGCAGCACAGGGCATCGCATGCTGAGAGTGGTGCATGCAAGAGACAGAGCCAACATCCAAGCATGAGGACAGAGCCCTCGTGACCTAATTACCTCACTGGGTCCCACCTGTTCCTAACATTTAGCACTTCACAGAGAGATTAACTTTCAACTTGAGGGGTTTTTTTTTCCTAAAGCTTTATTTTTTTTTTACTTTTGTTTAATAAATTTCCAAAGTACAACTTTTGAATTATAGCAGCTTTTCCCCCCATAACCTCCCTCCTACCCGCAAACCATCCCATCTCCCACTCCCTCTCCCATCCAATTCTTCATTAAGATTCATTTTCAATTATCTTTATATACAGAAGATCAATTTAGTATATACTAAGTAAAGATTTCAACAGTTTGCACCCACACAGAAACACAAAGTATAAAGTACTGTTTGAGTACTAGTTATACTGTTAATTCACATAGTACAACACATGAAGAACAGAGATCCTACATTGGGATTAAGTGCACAGTGACTCCTGTGGTTGATTGAACAATTGACACTCTTATTTATGACGTCAGTAATCACCTGAGGCTCTTGTCATGAGCTGCCAAAGCTATGGAAACCTCTTGAGTTTGCCAACTCCAATCTTGTTTAGACAAGGCCCTAGTCAAAGTGGAAGTTCTCTCCTCCCTTCAGAGAAAGGTACCTCCTTCTTTGACAGCCCATTCTTTCCGCTGGGATCTCACTCAAAGAGATCTTTCATTTAGGTTGTTTTGTTTTTTTTTTTCCACAGTGTCTTGGCTTTCCATGCCTGAAATACTTTCATGGGCATTTTAGCCAGATCCGAATGTCTGAAGGGCTGATTCTGAGGCCAGAGTTCTGTTTAGGACATCTGCCATTCTATGAGTCTGCTGTGTATCCCCTAAAGCTTTATTTATTTATTTGAGAAGCAGAGTCACAGACAGAGAGAGGGAGAGATAGAAAGAGAGGTCTTGCATCCGCTGGTTCACTCCCCAATTGGCCACAATGGCCAGAGCTAGGCCTATCCACAGCCAGAAGCCAGGAGCTTCTTCCAAGTCTCTCATGCCAGTGCAGGGGCCCAAGTACTTGGGCCGTGTAATACTGCTTTATCAGGCCATAGTGGAGAGCTGGATCAGAAGAGAAGCAGCCAGGACTCCATTCAGCTCCCATATGGGTTGCTGGCACCACAGGTGGCGGCTTTTCCCGCTACACCACAGTGCCAGCCCCTAAAGTGATTTAAATTAAAAAAAAAAGATTTTCCATATAATTCATTTTCTCCTGTCAGTGATAATCTGAGAAATTAAAAATAAAATATGATTATATTTAAAGTATACACAACTTAAATTGTCATTATTAAAATATGTAAAGTAGATGAAAAATTAGAAAGATCATTTTTCATATTAGCTTTTGAAAAACTTCACTTCTAAAATATGTGAAGTTATTTATTAATGTTAAATGACAATTTACAATTAAAAGTGAAAGAATATTGATTTTTTTCAAGTTATCATTAAAAGCTGAAATTTAAATTTCATATTTCATACCTTAATTGATGGTTAGTACTTTTTAAATAAAATAGTGCTGAACACTATTCACAAATTTTATTTTTGTTGCTCTTATTCTTGCCCCTGGGAAGAGTTAGCATCATGCTGTATGCCTACTATGTTTAGATTTACATGTCAAATTTAAGAGTAATATGAATTATTGAAAATTGCAAGATTCCATTCAGCTCTCCTATACAATAGTTTCCAATACCGAGCTCATTTAAAAGTACCTCCAGATCTAGAAAGACAAACAAGAAAATGAATGTTTAACCCTCTTCAGGAATAATGCTTCATTATGCAAGAATCTATTGCATTCATCTTGAGAGGAAGAATTTGTCAGGATAATTAATTTGTATTTTCTCTTTCCTCAGTGTTTCTGCCTCTTAAGTCCTCCTGCTGAAGCAATATTCATTTCTGACATTGATGGGCGCAACTCACAAACCTTGATGGTGTTTGGACAGAATTGTCTCCTTTTGTTTCAAGGTCATGGTCGTGAGACAAGGAAACATGTTTCCCTGGGACTTTCACAGTGTTAGTCTGAGAGCAGATGTACAGGGATGTCAACTCTGCTGTTGCTGGACTGACTGCTACATCCCGAGTGAAAAGGGTGCCTATGTGTTCTTTGATGATTTATTTTTATGCAGTATCCTATGAGTGTGGCTGCCCCTGTACTTCTCCTCCGCCCATGATCCAGCTCTCACCTGCAATCATCAGAAACAGGTCCCTGTGATCAAAACTTGAACCCAGTGACAGGTGACCAGAGAATCTCATTTCGATGGAAGAAGGTTCTGTTTCATCTAAATACACTGCAAATATGCACAAGGAAGAGAAACCACCAAACCAAGCAATAGCCACTCAACGTCTGATGAGAACCAACACCATAAAAGGAAGGCGGCAAGTGCAAGCAATTAGAGAACTGACGTGAATACACAGGGTTAATGAGAAGAGAGGCAGGGAGCAAACAGACCCCACAACACTGCCAGCAAGCGTAAGGAGCTTCCAATGGGCCCCGGGGAGTGTCATTACCACATGTGTGTTGTAGAGAGGTCACGGACTACAGTGTGAACACCGTTTTGGGGAGAATAAGATTACAGGCAGGAAACCATTTAGGAATCTTTTTAACAATCAAGATAGAAACTGATGGAGACCTGAACCAAGACAATGAGTGTAGGAATAAAGAAAACCATCTGAGGTTGGCCCTGTGGTGTAGCTGGTTAAGCCACCATCTGTGGCGCCAGCATGACTGATGGGCACTGGCTCAAGTCCTGGCTGCTCCATTTCTGATCCAGCTCCCTGTTAATGCGCCTGAGAAAAGAAGTGGAAGATGGCCTGGATTCTTGGGCCCCTGCATCCACATGGAAGACCTAGAAGAAGCTCCTGGCTCCTGGCTCCTGGCTCCTGGCTCCTGGCTCCTGGCTCCTGGCTTTGGCCTGGTGTAGTCCCAGACATTGCAGCCTTTTGGGGAGAGAATCAGCAGATGGAAAATCTCTCTTTGTCTGCCTCTCCTTCTCTGTGTGTAACTCTGCTTTTCAATTAAAATATATAAATCCTTTTTAAAAAGGAAAATCATCTGAAAGTATTTAGTAAATATAGCATTTAGAATGTAATGATGAGTTGCCTAGCATGTAGATTCAAGCTAGGACGGCAGCACCCATAGCAAAGTTCCTGGGTTCAATTCCAGGCCATGGCTCCTGACTCCAGCTCCCTGCTACTGTGGTCCCTGGGAGGCAGTGGTGATGGCTCAAATAATTAGGTTCCTGCCACCCATGAGGGAGACTTGGATTGAGTCCCATCCTCTGGCTTCAAGCCCAGCCCAGCCTTGTCTATTGTGGACTTTTGGGAAGTGATCCAGTAGATGGGAACTAACTCGCTTTCTCCCTGTCTCATATCTTTGACTCTGAAATAAAGACAAATAAATAAACAATTTCAGAAACCAATGTAATGATGGGGGCCGGCTCTGTGGCACAGCAGGTTAAAGCCATGGCCTAAAGTGCAGGCATCCCATATGGGTGCTGGTTCTAGTCCTTGCTGCTCCACTTCCGATCCAGCTCTCTACTGTGGCCTGGGAAAGCAGTGGAAAGTAGTCCAAGTCCTTGGGCCCCTGCACCTGCATGGGAGACCCAGAAGAAGCTCCTTGCTCCTGGCTTCAGATCAGCGCAGTTCCGGTTGTTGCAGCCATCTGGGGAGTGAACCAGAAAATGGAAGACCTCTCTCTCTCTCTGTCTCTACCTCTCTGTAATTCTGTCTTTCAAATAAAATAAATTTTTGAAAAATAAAAGAAAACAAGGTAATGATGGACTAGATGGGAAGAGTGAAGAATAAAATCAATCCAGCATAGTGCCTAGGTTTCTGCTATTTGGATCATCCAGATTGTTGTCTTAGTAAGTGATTTTTTAAAACCAGGAAGAGAAGTAGATTTCATTAATATTAAAATAAAATATAATGTAATAATCTCTCCCCCCCTACCTCTCCTCTCCCTGTGTAACTCTTTCAAATAAATAGATAAATCTTTAAAAAAAAAAAAAAAAAGAAACAACGTTTACTGCCATGATGGCATGGTGGCGTGGCTGGCATGATGACATAGTAGACTGAGCTGCCACCTGCAATGCTGGTACCCTGTATGGGCACTAGTTTGAGTCCCGGCTACTCCACTCCGATCCAGCTTCCTGCTAATGTGCCTGGGAAATCAGTGGAAGATGGTCCAAGTACTTGGACTTCTGCACCCACATGGGAGACCCATGGCTTTGTCCTGGCCCAGGCTCAGCCTTTGTGGTCATTTGGGGAGTGATATTCTCTCTGTAACTCTGTCTTCAAGTAAGTTAAAACAAAAACATAAAAGACTTTGGAAAAAATAACATCAACTAACCATAATAATGGATGACTCGATTATTTATTTATTTATTTTTTATAAATGCAAGCACAGTGGAAACATTGTTTTCTTTCGTTCTTTCTTTCTTTCTTTCTTTCTTTCTTTCTTTCTTTCTTTTTTTAGATTTATCTATTTATTTGAAGAGTTACACAGAAAGAGGAGGGGCAGAAAGAGAGAAAGAGAGAGGTCTTCCATCTGCTGGTTCACTCCCCAGTTAGCCGCAACAGCCAGAGCTGTGCCTATCCGAAGCCAGGAGCCATGAGCTTCTTCCAGGTCTCCCACGCAGGTACAGGAGCCCAAGGACTTGGGCCATCCTCTACGCTTTCCCAGGCCATAGCAGAGAGCCAGATAGGAAGTGGAGCAGCTGGGTATCGAACCAGCGCCCATATGGGATGCAGGCACCTCAGGCCATGGCATTAACCCACTGCACAACAGTGCCGGACCCTCTTTTTTTTTTTTTTTTTTTTAAAGATTTATTTATTTATTTGAAGGTCAGAGTTACACAGAGAGAGAAGGAGCGGCAGAGAGAGGTCTTGTATCCGCTGGTTCACTCTCTAGTTGGCTGCAACTGCCATTGCTGCTCTGATCCGAAGTCAGGAGCCAGGAGCTTCTTCCAGGTCTCCCATCTGGGTGCAGGGGCCCAAGGACTTGGATCATCTTCTACTGCTTTCCCAGGCCATAGCAGAGAGCTGGATCGGAAGTAGAGCAGCCAGGACCCAAACCGGCACCCATATGGGATGCCTACCCACTAGGTCACAGTGCCGGCCCCAATAATGGATGCCTCTTACAGAGTTTCTATGTTGTGCTATATCTGATTGCATTTTATACTTTAGCAGATCTAGCCGGTGCCATGACTCACTAGACTAATCCTCCACCTTGCAGTGCCAGCACACTGGGTTCTAGTCCCGACGGGGCACCAGATTCTGTCCTGGTTGCCCCTCTTCCAGGCAAGCTCTCTGCTGTGGCCAGGGAGTGCAGTGGAGGATGGCCCAAGTGCTTGGACCCTGAACCCCATGGGAGACCAGGAGAAGCACCTGGCTCCTGGCTTCGGATCAGCGCAGTGCGCCGGCCGCGGCGGCCATTGGAGGGTGAACCAACGGCAAAGGAAGACCTTTCTCTCTGTTTCTCTCTCTCACTGTCCACTCTGCCTGTCAAAAAAAAAAATGAGATCTATTTCTAGGACCCCATTTAATGCTATAAGCATTCTGAGAATGCTTATAACTAATTCTACTAATTATTATAATTAATATTTCAATATTAATTAATATAACCAATAATTATATGATCATATTAATATGATAATTAATATTGATTAATTATTATAATTAGTTATTAGTATTGCTTATAACTAATTATATGCTTATAACTAATGCTTATAACTAATGTTAGTTCTTTTTGACCAAATGAGGCAAGTAGTAAGGTGGAGTAATTTCCCCAAACTCACAGATAACACCCTGAATAAATAATGTGATCATCATAGCAAATAGTTTTATTAGAATTATTTCTTATAGTGTGTGCTTCAATCTGTTGCTGCATTAGCAACATACCCCACAACCTACTGTCTTAAAACAACAGTAACCTTTTATCCTCTGCTACAGTGCCTGTGGATCACAACTTCGGGAGCAGCTTAGGTAGGTGCTTCTGGCTTGAGAGTCTCAGGAAGTGGCAGTGAAGGTGTCAGCCAGAGGGGACTTCTCTGGAGGCTCGTCTGGGGCTGTGCGTTCACGACAACCTGACTCACTCTCATGTTGGCCAAGTCGGTGCTGCTTGCTAGCAGGAGACTTCAGTTCCTCTCCATGTGGACTTCTTCAGAGGATCATTGGATGTTCTCCTGACGTGGACAGGGATTTTCCCGGAGCAAGTGATCTAAGAGAGAGAATGGCAGAAGCCACAATGTGTTTATGACCTAGCCTCACAAGTCACACCTTGTCCCTGCCTCGATATCCTGCTGGTGACACAGGTTAGCTGCATTCGACACGGGAGGGGAATATGCAAAGATGAGGGTCATTGGGGTTATCTTGGATACTGGCTGCCATATGTCCTTTCATCTGGCTACGTGGCATCAAGCCACAGTTCCTTTCAACAGTCCAGCTCTCAGCTCTGCTGACTTAACCTACAGTTAGATTTTCAGAGACAGCCATGCACTCCACATGCTTTAGGCAATTCTCTATAAATATTGTAACTGTCAACCAAGCTTTAGTCAGTGCTGAGCATCAGGACATTTGACATTGTAATTCCTGACAAGCTCCAAAGGACAACACATATCACTTGTAGATTATGGGGAGAGAAGGGGCTGACGTTGTGGCATAGCAGGTTAAGCCACTGCCTGCTATGCTGGCATCCTGTGTAGGCACTGGTTTGAGCCCTGGCTGCTCCGCTTACGATCCAGCTTCCTACTAATAGCCTGAGACAGCAGTGGAGGATGGCCCAAGTGCTTGGGTCCTTGTCCTAATGTCCTAATGTGGGAGACCTGGACCAAACTCCTGGCTCCTGGCTTTTGAGGCCTTTTGGGTAGTGAACCAGCAGACGGAAGATCTCTCTGTCTCTGCCTTTCAGACACATAAATGTGTTTTTCTGCTTTTTTTTTTTTTAAATAAAGACAGAGAAGACCCAGCATAGCTGATCTCTGCCATCTACTAAACCTCATCTCGGGCTACTCTCTCCTCATTTATATATTCCTGTCTCCCTGGCTCCTTTTCCTGCCTCAGAGCATTTGAATATGCAGTGCTCCCTGCCTGGAATGGCTTCCCTGGCTTCCATACACTCTTCCTCTGCTTTTGTGTCTTCTTATTCTAGACTTCTGCTTAGCCGTCACCATCTTAGAGAGACTCTCCTTGCCCTCTTGGGACTCACATGTAGCAATGACCTCTCATAATTGGGGGCCTCAAGCAACATCGTTTTGAGCGACACATGAAGAATCGGTTCCAATCAGCACCCTCCTGGGGAGGAAAAGGCACCATTTGTCATTTCTGTTACAAATAATACTAACACAATTATTGCTATCATTTATCAGTTCTCCGATACAGTTGTAACTTTGTCTTCATCTCCGTCAAGAATTTGCTTGCATCAAAACCTTAGTGAATAAAAGGGACTGTCAAAGGAAGAAAATAATCTGACCACCCTGTTTCCCAAAGCACTTTCCTGATGTGGGGATAGTTTACGCAGTGTTGTGCTGGTCAGTGTTTTCCAATTAGGTCTTGTGTTAAGGCAGCTAGGTAGATATTAGCCCATGTGTGTAAGAGGGGCTGGAGAAAACAAGAAGTTGTAAAGAGAATAAATTTATATGCAATGGAACGAAGAAACAAGTCCAGAGAGCAGGACCCAGCCTCATGTCTGTCTCCCCCAGCCCAACGTGTCCTTGCTTGTACTTTATCAAAAGGAATTCACTGAATTGGGGGAGTGATACAGCTGGTTATCCTGCACCGAAGGAGTCATCCGCTTCTCCAATAGATAAGAGCCCTGATGCTCAGTATTGTCCAGAGGAGTTTGCTTAGGGGAATTCCACATCCAAAAATCCCCCACCCAGACTTTCCCAGAAGAGGGAGGAGGAAGAAACAGCAGGAGACCCATACTCCTGTCCCTAAAAACCCGTCTGAATGCAGATTGGGCGCTCAGTCCTTTCCTGAGACATCTGCCACCATTTCTTTTCTTTTTTCTTTTTTCTAAAAGATTGAATTATTTATTTGAAAGTCAGAGTTACACAGAGAGAGAAAGAGAGAGAGAGGGAGGGAGGGAGGGAGGGAGAGAGAGAGAGGGAGAGAGTCTTCCATCCACTGGTTCACTCCCCAATTGGCTGCAATGGCCGGAGCTGCGCTGATCTGAAGTCAGAAGCCAGGAGCTTCCTCTGGATCTTCCCATGTGGGTGCAGGGGCCCAAGGACTTGGGCCATCCTCCACTGCTTTCCCAGGCCACAGCAGAGAGCTGGATCGGAAGTGGAGCAGCCGGGGCTCCAACCGGTGCACATAGGGGATGCCGGCACCCCAGGTGGTGGCTTTACCCGCTGCACCACAGCACTGGCCCCTCCAACCATTTCTATTTCTTCAATTTTTCCAATAAACTATGCTAAACTCTCCTTCTCGTCTGCTCATTCATTGGCTACATTCTCCTTGATGGAACAAGTTCCTGGGGTTGGAATGAGTTTTAACATTTGGGGGGTGATGGAGCTGATTTGTGGAGCTACCAATTTCTGTGGTGGAAATGCTCCATCCTACCATCACTAATTACTTATTACTAATTACTACCACCACGATGTCTCTGAACACAGAGCTGGGAAGAGATGTCAACAATAGGACCATCGGCAGCGCACACCCTGATCAGCCTTCAGCACCAGCTCCATCTGTTCTTTCCTTTGTTCTCACAGATGTACCCATCTTCCAGCTCTTACCAGTTAATATTTGCATATCCAAACCTTACTCATCTCTCAGAAAAGCGAAGAGCTTTCCTGGGGCCAGCGTTGTGGCACAATTGGGTCAAACCTACCTGTGACACCAGCATTCCGTATCAGAGCACTTGTTCCAGTTCTGGCTGCTCCACTTCAGATCCAGCTGCCTGCTGTTCTGCCTGGGAAAACAGCAGAACATAGGTCAGGCACTTGGTCCCCTGCCATCCATGGCAGAGACTCGGATGGAGATCTTGGCTCCTGGGTTTGACCTAGCTTCTGGGTTTGGTCTGGCTTAGCTCCAGCCATTTTGATCATTTGAGGAGATATCTCTTTCTCTCTCTTTACCTTCAAATAAATAAAATAAATCTTTTTTAAGAGAAAAAGAAAAGCAGCCTTCTGTTAACAAGATTCACTCTCCCTTGAAGATATTTTGATAGCAGAATGAACTTGATTTTGCACATCAAAGTATTTTGTCAAAACTCATGTATTAGGTCACAAGAGGAATTAAAGAAAATGTCATTTTCCATCTCCTTACAGATTCAGTGTCTCATTTATAGTCCTTGCAACTGTCACTTGGAATATTATTATCCCATTTTTCTCATCAAGAAACCAAAGTCCAGGGAGTTTAAGTGATTTCTCCAAATTAATTGAATTAGGAAGTGGTGTAAATAGGATTAGAAGGTAGGGCCATTGGTTCCAAATTTGGGCTTTTAAGCTTCCTCCTGCAATTTTTGAGCCTGTGAACCCATGTTATGGCATAGAGACCTGAAGGGGAAGCACTGATATAGGTGTTTCTCAATCAACCACAGCGCCTTCTCAGGATGTGGCTGGAGAATTGCAAAATTAAATAAAGAATAAAGAGAGCAGGTTGTAAATATGGAAATTCAGAAAACTTCTCTTTGTTTCTACTGCACACTAAACACAGAGCCAGATAGAGAGGTGGATACACATCTAAGGACTTAAGGCTTTTTCACCTTTTGTGGAAAAGCAATGGATAAGTCATTTTAAAGTTAGTCTCCAGGGAGCCAACCCAAGGAGTAACCTCTAAACTCGGCAAAAATTGGATGGTCCCCTCAGGTGGTATCTCTAGAAGATCAGCCAGTTTCGGGGACCAGCATCCATTTACCCTTTTTTTAGAAACAATATCATTTTGCTCTGGGAAACTGTGCCTCCCTAGCTTTTAGTCTGGGAGCTTTAGATTGTGTCATTTTATGTCCTTCTGCAAAGATTTCATATTGGGTAGATTTTACAGTATGTGACTCATATCTCAACTAAGATTTTTTTTTTTTGAAAAAAAAAAGAGTTCATGTGACCTAGTATGGCTAATTAGAATGTTCCATTCTCTTGACTACATAAATGCATTGTGTAACCTAATAAAGCAAATAAAAGAAATTAGACTGCTGGGATTGTTGGAAGGCACACTTTAAAACTCCTTTTATTGAGTTGAATTTGGGAAGATTATGCCTCAAGCAGTCATCTTGCTACCCCATGGAGCTGGAGAATAACACCCATCTTCCCAAGGCAAGAAATTGAGATGCAATTTCCTGATGACCTCTTGCTTGACCTTTCTCGCACTACAGCTTGGACTGCAGCAAGCTTTTCAGTTGCATAAGCCAACAACTCATCATATTTGTATGTATGTGTGCACACCAATTTGGATTATGTTTGCTGTTATTTGCAGCAAAAAGAAATTCTAAATAATGGAGAAATTCATACCAGAATTAGCGTGGAAGACACTGAATTACAGAACCATCTAAGTTAAGGATAATGTCAAGGAGACTTGGGACTTGTAGAAACTGCCATGCCTGCCTGGCATGTCAGAGTGCTGATTTGAGTCCTGGCTACTCCACTTCCAATCCAGGCCCCTGCTAATGTGCCTGGGAAGGCAGCTGAAGATGGCCCAAGTGCTTGAGCCCCTGCCACCCATGTGGAAGACCAGGATGGAGTTCTGAGCTCCTGGCTTCATCCTGATCCAGACCCAGATGTTGTGGCCTTCTAGGTATGGACCAGTAGTTGAAAGATCTCTCTCTCTCTGACTCACCTTCTCTCCCTGTTGCTCTGCCTTTCAAGTACATAATTATTTTTTTAAGAAGTAAGACTCCTCTGCCTCAGGCTGCAAGTTGTTAACTCTTAACCCTTTCTTTTTTTTTTTTTTGTAAGATTTTAAAAATTTATTTATTTGAGAGGTAGAGTCACAGACAGTGAGAGGGAGAGATAGAGAGAAAGGTCTTCCATCTGCTGGTTCACTCCCCAAATGACCACAATGGCCAGAGCTGGGCTGATCCGAAGCCAGGAGCCAGGAGCTTCTTCTGGTCTTGCATGCAGGTGGAGGATTAACCTACTGCATCACAGCGCCAGCCCCAATTCTTAACCCTTTCTATGAAGAAAGAAACACTAGTCAAATGACTACCTTGTGTTTGATTGTAGGACTTAGATCATGTGTTGACAAAGGATGGAATGATAGAGAGCTGTCAGAATTCTAGAGTGACTTTATTGTGGCCTATGTTATAGCACCCCAAAAGGAGGGCTTGAGTTGAAAGTGACTCATCTGAATCTCATAGGTAGCACCAATATTTTAAAAACACAATCGCAGAGGCCCCATACAAACCACCTTCTTCAATACACTTTTTAAAAAAACATTTACTTATTTGAGAGGTAGAGTTATAGACAGAGAGAGGGAGAGACAGAGAAAGGTCTTCCATCCACTGGTTCACTCCCCAAATGGCTGCAACACCCAGAGCTGAGCTGGGAGCTTCTTCCGGGTCTGCATGGCAGGTGCAGGGGTCCAAGGAAGGACCTGGGCCATCTTCTACTGCTTTTCCATGCCAAAAGCAGAGAGATGAATTGGAAGAGGAGCAGCCAGGACAGGAACTGTCACCCATATGGGATGTCAGCGCTGTATTTGGAGGCTTAGCATACTACTCCATAGTGCTGGCCGCTCAATGCACTTCTAATGGACAAAGTAGGCAATCTCCATTCGCAAAAAAATGTGACTGGAATGCCAGCCCGGATCGCATGAGCCTCACCCACCTGTCTGGGAGCGTCATTTTGAGTCATCTCAAGACGGATGGGGAGATGAAGGCCAGAAAGCAAAAGATGAAGAAAGAAGGGCTGAGCACTAGAGTCTGCTGCTAGGAACAGCAGCTCCCAGGCCCAGTTCTAGACTCAACTAGTTGTCTGGCTTTGGTTATTAGCCCAGAGATTGCATTCAAGAAAGAACTCACTAACACTCATTTGGCAAAAGAAGGCTGGTGGTTATTTCAACTCTAATGCTCTTGTCTCACCATTGGTGCTAAGGAGGTGTAGCCAGGGGGGGAAAGCCTCCTCCCTAATGTCCACCTTAAATGTGCCCATCGGCAGAAAAGGGACCATTTTAGCTGATTAAGACACTCAGTCCACGGGCAAGGTTGGAAACCTTGTAACGCCTGTCAGCTGTGTACCAGGTGTATTCCATACAGAGGATCACTCTATGTCTGTTTTTTCTGTTCTCCCCTTCTGCGAAGAAGGGCTGATGGCTGCCAGATAACAAAAACAGAAGACGTGATGCATGCCTGTACCATTGTTATTCCTGATTTTGTTCTGGTACTTTGACACAGGGTAGACAGTGTTGTGTCTATTTGGGATATGCTACTCATAAAAATGGATTTTTTTTTTTGTGGGGGACAGAGGAGGGCTGCCTATAAAAGAGAGAAAGGGAGCAAATGCTATTAAGCAGAGAAAGCATCATTTGGCAATGCAGATCATACAAAATCTAGGTCAGTGTAATGAGAGCTCTGTGGCGAAATTGTGTTAGAGTAGTCTGCACTCTACAGAAACGGTCAGCTATGACTAAGCCTGTTGAGCTGCTAAACCCCAGCCTCTGCCTGGGGTTTGTCCAGGAAGAGAATGGCTTCAGCTGGAGAGCTGGGGTGGATCTTGAATGTATTGTCTGTGGAGGCTGTTTGCTAAATGCACTGCTGACAGTGGGGAGCAAGGTCTCTCTGTAGAGTAGATCTGACGGTTGCACTTCCATGGCTGCCACAAGTGCGATGACCAGTAGGTTTGACTATGATTATATGGGCAATTTATTTCCATCTTTACCACTATCTTTTGGGTGTATTGGGGTGTGTGTGTGTGTGTGTGTGTGTGTTTATTGAGTTAGGCTTTGCTGGATGACTTGGAGTCATTTAGTGTACATAGACATGTGTTTCAATGGCGTAATTAGACAGAATCAAAATATACACATTGTTTCAACCCTTTCAAGTGTTCACTTGTGCCCTTTTATTTATCAAACCTTTCCTTATCCCTAATTGCTGTCAATCGCTGATCCATTTCCTGTCCCAATTGTTGCATCTTTTCCAGAATGTAATGCAAATGGAATCCACACACAGTAAGGAGCCACTTCATGCTGTAGAATACATTTGAGATTCACCCATGTTGTTGCGTGTAAGTTCATTTGTTTTTTGTGCTGAGTGTATTTCATGTATGTGTGTGCCACATACATAGCTGAAGGACACTGTACAGATCCACTTTTATTCTGATATTTTAAAGTGAATTTTATTTACATTTTTTGATTTCTACAAAAATTCTTCTATAATATTAATTTTCCTACAATTTTGCATTTCTTTTGATTTGCTTGCGTCATCTACCTTGTTTTTCTCTCTCTCTTTTTTTTTTTTTATTTGAAAGTCAGAGTTACACAGAGAGAGGAGAGGCAGAGAGAGAGAGAGAGAGAGAGAGAGAGAGGTCTTCCATTCTGCTTATTCACAATATGAAACAAATTAGAACTAACCTCAAAAAAGGAAATGAATATGAATATTCAAATTTGTACCCTCAGAGAGCCAAGAGTCAAGAACGTAGCCTGACCTTTAAAGGGTCAGGATCAGCATTTCTGCTCATTTTCGTCTCTGCTTCTTTCTGACCACTTCTTTCTTCTCTCAGTTTCTCTCACTTGAACTGCTCTTTCTTCTTCCAGAGTCTCCCACAACCTCCTTCATATACAGTTCTTTTATTAAACAACATACTGGGTGTTGGATATACAATGTAATGATACTGGAATCACTTAGTCTCAAGATGCAACTCATGGGGAAAGAGCCCTGATTGGCCCAATTTGGTGAGGCGTATACTCTAGACTGATAATCATGTTCAGAAGGACATGGCCACATTTAAAAAAAATGGCATTTGGACACTGACAGCTCTTACCACGTGCTCAGCCAGAATCCTATCACTAAGAAGGATCGGATATGCTGAGGGGGCTGGCCAGGTTGGATGGACTCATGAAATTCACTACAGTGAACAGGAGAGTACCAGGCTCTGGTTAACTGCTCATAGTCGCATGCCTGCCAGCCAAGGCTGAGGTAGCCCGTGCCCACCTGAACCACATGGAACTAGAGTAAGTTGTTTTGGAAAAGAAAAAACAATGACTGTCACATTGTTAAATAACAGATAAGGAATCAGCAACTTCCTGGTAAATAATTAGAATGTATTTATTCTAAGTTTAATATGTGTAGGGCCAGGCAATGTGCTGAACTCATCTTTACTCAGTGGATTTTCATTGCCTGATTTGAAGTTGTTTTTTTTTTTTAAAGAACATAGAATATTAAAAATGTCCACATTCATTGACAAATAGCAAACTTTTTTTCAAAATAAAATATAAATGACTTTAGGTGATTTGGATTAACCACACCATTGTTTCCCATCAATTAGCCGAGAAAGTCAATAATCAATTAAATACACTTACATGCCATTTATTTAATAATACATCATAATTCTGTAAAAACAAATCAACTTTTGCTCGAAGCAAGTTCATTTAGGATATGAATTCTGCCCATGTTTATACATAACACAATTAAATACATGCTTTGAAATAAATGCTGTAACAATTCACTGGGTACCTTTTCACTCAACTTTTTTCTGCTTTTTTTTTTTTTAACCAATCATTTGAGAAAATATGAGAACACACACACACACACACAATAAAACACAAAGTCTTGTTTCCTTTATTTTGTCTTGGCTTGCTTTGCCTTTTTCGTCTCTGCATTTACTCTCCTATAGAATGGACAAATCCAAAGAGGGTCTTCAAGAGCTTTAGAATAAACAAACAAACAAACAAAGAATCCCAAAGGGAATACTTCCCTCTGTGCTAATTCTCACCACCTGCTCTCTAGGAGATTTGCTCTTAGTGAAGTAAATCTGAATGTCTCCTACAGATTTACCACTTGTAAAAAAATATTTGGAAAGAAGCCAGCGAGAAATGTAGCTAATAGAGAGCATGGAGTAAGTGCATTTTTTCTCCCAAACAGTAACCGCGATTGCCCCATGGTTAAAAGGAAAGATGAAAAAGGAAGATAAAAGACTTTTCTTTTTGCATCTTCCACACAGTGACCACATTCTGATATTTGCTAGTGAAATATATGCTCTGTATAAAATTTAACTGACTATTGACAGTCACTGCTCAAGTCTTATTAGAAAGCACTGGTTTTTTATTTTATATTAAAAATTTTGGGCTGGCGCCGTGGCTCACTTGGTTAATCCTCAGCCTGCAGCACTGGCACCCCGGGTTCTAGTCCCGGTTGGGGTGCCTGGTATCAGTCCCAATTGCTCCTCTTCCAATCCAGCTCTCTGTTGTGGCCCTAGAGGGCACAGGAGGATGGCCAAATGCGTGGGTCCCTGCACCCGCATGGGAGACCGGGAGGAAGTACCTGGCTCCTGGCTTTGGATTGGCGCAGTGCCGGCCGTGGTGGGCATTAGGGGAGTGAACCAACGGAAGGAAGACCTTTCTCTCTGTCTCTCTCTCACTGTCTATAACTCTCCCTCTGTCTCTCTTTCACTAACTGGCAAAAAAAAAAAAATTGTGTTTATTTTCATTTTATTTGAAAGGCAGAGAGAGACGTATCTTTCATCCACTGGTTCACTCCCCAAAGGCCTGCTACAACTGGGCCTGGCCAGATTGAAACCAGGAGCCTAGAACTCAGTCTGGATCTCCCAGGTGGGTGACAGGAACCCACATACTTGAGACATCACATGTTGCCTCCCAGGAAGCTGGAATTGGAAGCAGAGTGGGAGCTTGAACCTAAGTACTCCAACATGGGATATGGGTGTCCCAAGCTGTAACTTAACTGCTGTGTCACATGCCCAATCCCCAGTTTTGAATTGAATTTTTAAAAATGTATTTATTTGTCTGATGGGGAAGTGGCGAGAGGGTGAGAAGGGAGGGAGGGAGTGAGGCACACAGACACACACACACACACAGGGAGAGGGAGGGATCCCATTTGCTGTTTCACTCCCCAAATACCTGAAATAGCCTTCTGGGATGGAAGCCCAGAACTCAGGCCATATGACCAACATGGATGGCAGAAGCTCAATTACTTGAGCCTTCACTGGTGTCTCTAATGGCCTACATTAGCAGGAAGCTGGGATCAGGTGCCAAAACTGGGATTCAAACCCAGATACTCTGATTTAGCATGTAGGTGTCTAAACTGGTAAGCTAAATAAATATGTTTGATGCCATCTCCCTCATCTCAATATTGTAGAATGCCACAAGTCTCACTCTTTGATACTCTAAACTGTTTATTCTCACTCCGTAGGTAATCTTATCTAGTCTCTTGGCTTTATATATTATCTACACGCCAATGACTTCCAAATTTATATCTTTTGCCCAAACTGCTCACCTAAACTTCATAATCATAAACCCGAGTGCCTGGTTAATGATCCAGCTGAATAACTAATAGATAATTTGACCTGCTTAAAATTGAGCTCCTAAAGCAATAATACACGGTAGCAATGAGCATGCCTAGTGCCCATATTGTTTCTAAATATCATTTTGTGCTAATAGGAACCAGGAGTCTCTGGAGAATGCCAAGGATGGGGCAGAGAAAATGCAAAATGAGCCTGAAACTTCGTGTGGTTCTAGAAAACAAGGAAGTTTTCAAAAATATTTTATGTAATATAATGTTAAAAGAATTCAGAAGCTAACCTAAAGGCCAATGGTCAAATCTGGAATAATGTGAACAAAAAATAATGCTAGTAATGGATTTTAAACCATACAGTAAAATGAACATCCACGGCTGCATACTAATATAAATAATTGAATAGATAATTGAGAAGGGAAAATTCATTCAACAAAATAAGGAGAAGTGATGTAAATGGAAAACTACCATTTGGCAAACACCACAGTAATAATTGTTGCGTAAAAGTATCATTAAGAGATGCTAAAATTAGTGGGCAATGATGTGCTATGAAACAAGATACTTATATATTCTCAAAGTATTTTCCCACAAGACACTTACTAATAACAGTGGAGAAACCAGGTGTTGCCGGGGCATCATCACTAATGAGCTGTATCTGTCTCTCCTGATACAATGGACTGGTACAGGCCCAGCATCCCTTTTGCAGTATTCTTGCCCAAAACATTTAACTTGAATTTAGCTGTGCTGGAACATTAGACAAACTCAAAGACTCAAATAGAGGCCTGCTTTACAAAATAACTGACTGTTACTCTTCAAAAATGTCAAGTTCATGGACGACAAAGAATGAAAACTGTCCTAGGTTGGGACTGTTTGATAGTCTCATGTCAATGTTCATTTTATGGTGTTCTCATTGTACTCCAGTTACACAAGATGTTAGCATCTGGGGATACTACGTGAAGGTGATTCATGAATTAAATATTTTTGCAACTTGTGAAAAGTCCGAAAATATTTCAAAGTGAAAAATTAAAGGAGCTGGCGCTGTGACACAGTGAGTTAAAGCCCCAGCCTGCAGTGCTGACATCCCATATGGGCATTAGTTTGAGTTCTGGCTGTTCCACTTCCAATCCAGCTCTCTGCTATGGCTTGGGAAAGCAGTAGAAGATGGCCCAATTCTTTGTGCTCCTGCACCCACGTGGGAGACCCAGAGGAAGCTCTTGGCTCCTGGCTTCGAATCTGCGCAGCTCCGGCAGCTGCAGCCAACTGGGGAGTGAACCATTGGATGGAAGTCCTCTCTCTCTCTCTCTCTCTCTCTCTCTCTCTCTCTCTTTTTCTCTACCTCTCCTCTCTCTGTGTAACTCTGACTTTCAAATAAATAAATAAATATTTTTAAAAAGAAGACTATATCTTAAAAAAAAGAGAAAACTTAAAAAAACCCTAAAACCCACAAATTCATACTCTTTCTCACTCCTCAGCTGCTCATCTTTTTCATTTCCATTGATGACAATTTCATTCTTGTACAGGCCCAGAACTTTAAAGTCCTCATTTATTTATTTACTTATTTTTTCTTACACCCTCAATCCAACAGACAGGAAGTTCTATCAGCTGTATCTGCAAATATGGTCATACTCAAACTACTTCTCTTCACCTCTCCATCTCTGCCCTGGCTTGGAACAGTCAGTAGAGGCTTGGAAAATTGCAGAGCTTTCCAACTGACCTCCTTGGCCCATTCCTCTTCTTAGATCGCTCTGGTGGCCCTCATTTTTTCAGAGTAAAAGCCAAAGTTCCAATTGTGGCCTGCTGGACTTTGGATTTGAAATCCTCTCTTATCTGAACAATCCAATTTTCCTGCTGTTTCTCAGACATGCAGGTCATGCTTCTCCCTTAGGGCTTTACCTGCTATGCCACACAACACCTGTCCTAAGCCCTGACTCTTTGTACTCTTCAACCTGCTGTGGGTCTTTTTGGCCGTCAGTATCAGCTTTGAACACACTGTATAAGCTTTATATCATATTCAGTATGTTTTGTCTACTCTACCTGCTAACATATAAACTCTTAAAAGGGTAGCAATCTTGATCTATGTTGTTTCCTGAGCATTTAGAACAATCCTTGGTATAATGTACATATGTCATAAATATATTATCATACAACTCTGTAGCTTTGTAATTTATTTATTTAAATATTTATTTATTTATTTGAAAGTCAGAGTTACACAGAGAGAAGAGGCAGAGAGAGAGGTCTTCCATCTGATGGTTCACTCCCCAACTGGCTGCAATGGCCAGAGCTGCGCCGATCTGAAGCCAACAGCTTCTTCTGGGTCTCCCACATGGGTGCAGGGGCCCAAGAACTTGGGACATTTTCTACTGCTTTTGCAGGCCACAGCAGAAAGCTGGATCGGAAGTGGAACAGCCAGGTCTCGAACCGGCGCCCATATGGGATGGCGGCACTTCAGACCAGGGTGTTAACCCGCTGCGCCACAGCGCTGACCCCTGCAGCTTTGTAATTTTTAGAGTCCATATATTACTGAAGGACAGAGAAAACATTATGTGTCTGTTTCCCACAGATACTTACAAGCAATCAAGGAGTTAGATAGCACATGCAAATTATTATTTTTTAATCATCAAGAGAATACGTGGGGGCCAGTGTTGTGGCATAGTGGGTAAAGCCACTGTCTGTGACATGGAGATCACATATGGGCACCAGATTGAGTCTCAGCTGCTTCCTTTCCAATCCAGCTCCTTGCTCATCACATGGGAAAGCATCGTGCTTGGGCCCCTGCCGCCCACATAGGAGACCAGGAAGGTCCTGGCTCCTGGCTGCAGACCAGAGGAGCACTGGCTATTGTGGCCATCTGGGGATTGAACTTGTGATGAAGGTCTCCGTGTCTCTGTTCCTGTCTCTCTGCCCCCACCATAACTCTTTCAAGTAAATAAAGTGAATTTTTTAAGAAGAGAGAACATGTAGGGGCAGGTGTTTGGTCTAATGGTTAAGACATTGCTTAGGATACTGCGTCACATATTGGAGTTCTTGGGTTTGATACTTGGCTCTGCTCCTGACTGTAGCCTCTTGCTAATGTGCATCCTAGGAGTCAGCGGGTCATGGCTCAAGTAATTGGGTCCCTGGCACCCATATGCGAGGACTGAATAATCTCCCAGATCCTGGCTCCCACTCAGGCTGCTGAGGGCATTTGGAGAGAACCAGTAGATGGGAACTCTCTTTCTGTCTGTCTCTCAGGAAAAAAAAAAAAACTTTTTTTAAAAAAATATTTTATCTCTTTGAGACAGAGTTACAGACAGAGAGAAGGAGAAGCACAGAGAAAGTTCTTTCATCGGCTTCTTCACTCCCCAAATGGCCACCATGGCTAGAGCTGCGCTGATCTGAAGCCAGGAGTCAGGAGCCAGGAGCTTCTTCCTGGTCTCCCAAGTGGGTACAGGAACCCAATACTTGGGCCATATTCTGCTTTCCGGATGGGAAGAGAGGCAGGTAGGACTGGAACTAGCACCCACATGGGATGCCGTGCCTAGCTCCACAGTGCCAGCCCCCCACCCCCCCTTTTTTTTTTTAAAGAAGAGAATATGTAGCAACAAGAAATTTGGGATTTTTTTTTTTTGCATTTGGAGGTGACAGAAATCCATTTTAATTATCTTAAGAAAAAAGGGAGGACTTAGTTCTTCATAAAACTGCTCAGAATAAAGCTGGCTCCACACATGCTGAAAGTAAGAGCTTCAGCTGTGTTTAGAGCTCACTGACTACTCCTTTCGTTGCTCAACTATGTTTTCCTCTGAAATCGTTCTGGTCTCAGGCAGGTTCTGCACATGGTAGCCTGGAAGCTTCAGCCCCACATTCTGGCAGTTGACAGAGAGCCCAGAATTCACGCTGGTCTTGTTTGATGTACACGTGGTGTTCCCATTGCTCTGGCCTGGGCCATGGGCCCTTGTATGGCTCCCAAACACTTGTACTGAGAGTGTACGCATGAAAAGATAAAATTCATTATAGAATTGACTCAAACCTATTTGTGTAAATTGTTGGACTAGGAGAGCTGATGTTACAAGTACAGCACTCTGACCCCTAGTGGTTAGATTACATGGAGAAAAGTCAGTATCAGTCCAAAGACAACCGGAGACTAATTGACAGGAGCTTCCCCTTATCTACAGGGGACACATTTTAAGACTCCCCCTGGATGCCTGAACCATCAATAGTATTGACCCCTATACAGTTATATACTATTTTTCTAAACATATATAATTATTATAGTGTTTAATTTATAAATCAGGCAAGAAACAAATTAACAATAACGTAACAAAATATCATAATTATAGCAGTGGAGTCTAACAAAAGCTGTCTAAAACTTATGGATTATTTATTTTTGGAGTTTTCCATTTAATATTTTTGGATTGTGGTTGATTGTGGATAACTGAAACCTCGGAAAACAGAATTGGGATTAGGAGGGACTACTGCATTTCACTTCATGATTTTCACTCACGTATGTTTACCAAGACACTATTGTATGCACGCTTATGAGCCGGGCAGTAGGATCACAAGCAAGAAGACAGCTCAGGGACAGCACAATTTTACTGAGCTGGAGGAGGACTGCAGGAGGCTGTTGGGATTCTTATGGGTATGAGTAAGCAGAGAAAAGGAGGGTATTTTAATTAGAAGAAATTGTGCTAGGAAAGGTATTTGCAAAATATAAAGTTCTTGTCCCAAATCATTGTGAAACCCAAAGTTGGGCATGAAGTCACGATTTCTGAGTCCTGTTGGTGGCCTATTGTCTCCACATTTTTTTTTTTTTTAAAGTGGAGATGTTCTTCCTGCAAGCAGAATACCAAATACCAGTGTCTTGAGTCAAGAATAATAAAGTGAAGCAATAGGTAAAACAACCAATTTAGGATCAGTATACTCCATAAACGCTGTTTTCCTCCACGCTGTCTCAGCATTCCAAAAATTAAGTAAAAACAAAAACCTCAAATTACTTGCTTATGTTGCATGATCTATGTTACATTTAATCTACTAAATGTTCTTTCCTATTAAAGAGCCACTTTCCCCAAAGGTTAAGGAAGCTAATAGGTTCTTTAGGAATCAAGCGCAACTTCGCCTAAGTATTTAAAACTCCCAGTTCCCTCTTTTGTAAATGCTTAGTAATAGTAATAATAAATAAATTGTGAGGTAATGTTTATGGAAAGCGATTAGCAGAGTGACTGACAATAAGAGTTACGTAAAAGTTAGTTATGAAGAGATTCTAGAATCCAAACACCTATGAATGTATTCTGTCGGCAATCGAAGAAACTTATTAACCGAGTGAAACCGGAACCCGGCGCGTTCAGCAATGACGCAATTTGACCTCTCCGGGACACCGTCGCCGAGCATGCGTAAATAAACGTGGCGGGACGTGGGTGTCATGGCGCGCTCCATGTAAAGTCCGTAGTTTCTGAAGAGTGTTGATTTGCTTCTCGTTTTGGGCCGGTTGTTAATTCCTGACTGCAAGGTAAGACTGCCGGGTAGATCCGAGCAGGGCAGAGTGGAGTCTGAGGCCCTTTAATGGCGAACCTTTATTTCTGTATTTTCAGTCTTGGGCGATTTGCTGATTTGTTTCGCAGTTAGAAGGGAACTCGCCAGCTGGGATGGGGGAATGGGAGGCAGATCGCGCCGCCGGCAGTGAGGAAGAGGTCTTTGACCTCAGATGGTAGGAGATCTCTGCTTAGTGGTTAGATTTGACTTCACTGTGCTCCCGCTTTCCACGCTAGTGAACCTGTGGGAAGTGACAAGGGCTTCAATCATCCACCTTTCACAGAGATATCTTATTAAGAGTTTAAACCGAAGTTGGCCAGAGGAGCAGCTGTCCTGCTCTTTCACTTTTTGTTCTCCTGTACTTCGGGAATCTTGCGGATTCTCGGGGTAACACGTGGCTTTGGGTGGGCGGTGATCCGGGTGCCTGTCCCGGTGCCTGTTACTGTTTTGTAGGAGCTGGTTACACGCTTTGCGCTGACGTGTTGTAGTGTCGGGTAGCACCTGTTACTAGGGTCAGAGGCTGGATCACCGGCTCGGCAGGTACACCTGTCCGTTAGCAGTAAGCAGCGGTGGTGTGGAACTTCGTTAACCCTACCCTATAAAGCCGTCTCTGGTGAAGTCTGATTCCTTTTAGGTAGTTTTAAGTCCTTACACTGGTTTTGTAAACTTGCTGGGTGCTTGTTTTTTATAATCAGTTTTTATTTTCCAGACTCATCTTTCAAGAGGCGTGAGACTAATTGCTGATAATCAAGGTACTGATTTTAAACCTTTTGAGTGGCATATTACAAATTAGAAAGTGTGAAGAAAGCTTATTTTCTTGGCAAATTTACCACCTTCATTTCATGGAAACATGATTTTCATACCACTAAATCCAAGACATATTTTCTTTTTTTAAAGATTTATTTATTTATTTGAAAGAGTTACACAGAGAGAGGAGAGGCTGAGAGAGGTCTTCCATCTGCTGGTTCACTCCCCAGTTGGCTACAACAGCCGGAGCTGTGCTGATCCGAAGCCAGGAGCTTCCCCCGGGTCTCCCACGTGGGTGCAGGGGCCCAAGGACTTGGGCCATCTTCTGCTTTCCCAGGCCATAGCAGAGCTAGGTGGGAAATGGAGCAGCTGGGACTCAAATCGGCGCACATATGGGATGCCGGCAACACAGGCGGCGGCTTTACTTGCTATGCCACAGCACTGCCCCTTACATATTTTCATTGATATTGCTTAACCTTTCATTTTCATTTAGCAGCACTGATTGTGTCTACTTTGTGAATATGCACCCCCCACCTTTTCTGGGGGGACTTCTGTGACCCTGATTTTCTCTGCTGGCTGCTTCTTAGTTTCCATTATAGGTGGTTCTCCTGGGCAGTTAAATTTGGAGTTCTTTATGCCTTATTTTGTATTCTGTCTTCTAACTGGTCTCATTTTCCCTAGGTAATGGTGATGTAAACCACATGCTATTAATTTTTTTTAAAGATATTTATTTTATTTGAGAGGTAGAGTTATAGACAGTGAGCAGGACAGAGAGAGGTCTTCCATCGACTGGTTCACTCCCCAGATGGCTGCAACGGCAGGAGCTGTGCTGATCCGAAGCCAGGGGCCAGGAGCTTCTTCCGGGTCTCCCATGTAGGTGCAGGGGCCCAAGGACTTGGGCCATCTTCTACTGCTTTCCCAAGCCATAGCAGAGAGCTGGATTGGAAGTAGAACACTTAGGACTAGAACTGGTGCCCATATGGGATGCCGGTGCCGCAGGCGGAGGAATAACTGGCCCCAACCACATGCTATTAATAATGTCATCATCTTTCTTATACCATTCACATGGGTGTGAAGTAATATACCAGGTATGGTTTGGATGTTCTTGCTGGATTTTCTTTTGCTTGTCAGCCATTTGCATATTTTCCTTGGAGATCTGTCTATTCAAGTCATTTGCACATATTTAAAGTTTTAACTTATTTGAAAGGGAGACCTTTCTATCTTTACTCCCACTTACTGGTTGATTCCTCAATTGATGGCAACACCTGGGGCTGAGCCAGATGGAAGCCGGGAGCTGGGAACTCTATCTAGGTCTTCCATGTGGGTATCAGGGTCCCAAGTACTTGAGCTATCGTCTATTGCTTCCCAGGGCATTCATTAGCAGGAAGCTGGAATTTGGAGTGGAGGTGAGGTGTTCTGATACGGGATGAGTGGTGTCTTAACTGCTGCACCAAATACTTACCTTGCCCATATTTTAAATTGCATTACTTGTCTTTATTTTTGAGTTGTGTTCTTTATATATTCTGATATTCAACAATAGCCAGATACATGATTTACCAGTATTTTCTTCTTTTTAAAGATTTATTTATTTACTTATTTGAAAGGCAGAGTTACAGAGATGGGGAGAAAGAAAGAGAGATCTTCCATCTGTTGGCTCACTCTCCAAATGACCGCAATGACTGGGGCTGGGCCTGGCTGAAGCCAGGATCCAGGAACTCCATCCAGGTCTCCCAAATCGATGGCAGGGGTCCAAGCACTTGGACCATTTTCCGCTGCCTTCTCAGGCACAATAGCAGGAAGCTGGATCAGCAGTGGAACAGCCAGGACTTGAACCAGAGCACATATGACATGGTAGCATTGCAGGCAAGCAGCTTAACCCATTGCACCAGCCTCCTATGCCGGCCTCCACTATTTTCTTCTGTTGTATGGCTTTTCATTGTTTTTCTTTTTCTTTCTTTCTTTCTTTCTTTTTTTTTTTTTTTGACAGGCAGAGTTAGACACTGAGAGAGAGAGACAGAGAGAAAGGTCTTCCTTCCGTTAGTTCACCTCCCAAATGGCCACCACGGCCAGCATGCTGTGCTGATCAGGAGCCAGGTGCCAGGTGCTTCCTCCTGGTTTCCCATGGGGTGCAGGGCCCAAGCACTTGGGCCATCCTCTGCTGCCCTCTCGGACCACAGCAGAGAGCTGGACTGGAAGAGGAGCAACCTGGACAGAATCCAGTGCCCCAACTGGAACTAGAACCCGATGTGCCGGCGCCGCAGGTGGAGAATTAGCTGAGTGAGCTGCAGTGCTGGCCTTTTCATTTTTCAGATGGTATCCTTGAGATATAAAGTTTTATTGTATTGTATTTTGTTTGAAAGGCAGAGTTACAGAGAGGTAGAAGCAGAGAGACAGAGAGAGGTCTTTCATCTGCTGGTTTACCCCCTAAATGGCTGCAACAGCCAGAACTGGGCCAGTCTGAAGCCAGGAGCTTTCTCTGGGTCTCCAATGTGGGTTCAAGGGCTCAAGGACCTGGGCCGTCTTCCACTGCCTTCCCAGGCCATAGCAGAGAGCTGGATCAGAAGTGGAGCAGCAGGGACTCCAATCTGTGCCCATCTGGGATGCTGGCACTGCAGGCAGCAGCTTTACCAGCTATGCCATAGCGTCAGCCCTTGAGGTATAACGTTTTTAATTTTGATAAAGTCTCGTGTATTTTTTGTTTGTTGCTTTGGCTCTTGGTGTCATCACTAAGAAACTAGTGCTTATTCTAATATGAAGATTTATGCCCATAATTTCTTCTGAGTTTCACAATGTTCTTGAATTTAGGTCTTGTGGTGTGTGATTGGATTTCAACTTCATTCTTTGCATGTGGCTGTCCTGTTGTACTGGTCACTTGTTAAAGAGACCAGTGTTTCCCCCATTGATTGTCTTGGTATTTTGATAAAGATCAGCTGACCAGGAAATATTTTCTTGACATGCATTCTAGATGATTTTTATGTAAGACTATCTTTAGGACGATGATCCTTAAACTTTAATGCAAAACAGTCTTGTTAAAGATTGTGGACTTTACTCAGATACCTGAGTCAGTACATCTGGAGTGGAGGCCCAAGAATTTTCATTTCTAGAAGTTCCTATGATGCTGCATCTATTGTTCTAGGAACCACACCATGAAAACCACTAATCCAGAACATTGGTTTGCAGCTGTAGCCACATGCATGAAAATTACTGCAAAGGACTCCATTCCCAGAGATTGATTTAGCTGGCCTGGTGCTCGTTTGTTCTTAATTTTCAAAAGCTCCTCAGGTGAACAGAATGAACACACAAGACTGAGAGCCTCTGCTGTGGTTCTTAGGGATGTTCAGTGAAATTACCTGGGCAGTTTTTAAATTAATCCCTGAGTTCTACTCTTTGAGGTTCTGATTCAGAATGGAACCTGAGTATGTGATGGTATAAAGCTTCCCTCATTCAGCTTGGTAACTGCTTCTCTAGGGTTTTGCATCTTCTATTCTTCGATCATTTCCTGCATTTCCTCTTTCACTGGCTGTTTTTATTTCCACTGCTCTACCTTTGAGAAAAAAACTTTAAAAAATTTATTGAGACACAGAGAGATCTCCTGTCCTCTGACTCATTCCTCAGATGCTCACAATGATTGGGGCAGGGGGGAGAGTGGGAATTCAATCCAGTTTCTCAGGTAGGTGGTAGGAATGCACTTCTTGCCTCCCAGGGTGTGCATTAGCAGGAATCAGGAGATGGAGTTGGGAGTGTACCCCAGGAACTCCAATGTGTAACACAGATGTGTGTCTTAACCTGCATCTAAAACTGCTAAGTGCCTGTCCTGAGAAAACTATTTTTTATCTAATCCTGTTGTTCTCTTTAGCTGGTTTTCCTTTTATTCTCAAGTTATCATTTCCATATTATTTATTTAAAAAAAATTTTTTTGACAGGCAGAGTGGACAGTGAGAGACAGAGAGAAAGGTCTTCCTTTTGCCATTGGTTCACCCTCCAGTGGCCGCCGCGCGTGGCCGCTGCAGCTGGCGTACTGCGCTGATCCGAAGCCTGGAGCCAGGTGCTTCTCCTGGTCTCCCATGCAGGTGCAGGGCCCAAGCATTTGGGCCATCCTCCACTGCACTCCCGAGCCACAGCAGAGAGCTAGCCTGGAAGAGGGGCAACCGGGACAGAATCTGGCGCCCCGACTGGGACTAGAACCCGGTGTGCTGGCGCTGCAGGCAGAGGATTAGCCTATTGAGCTGTGGCGCTGGCCTCCATATTAGTTATTTTAAGATCTCTGCAGGATTAGCAATTGCTTTCACTAGTTTGTTCAAAGTGAAAATTTAAGCTTATTAATGGTGATGAGTGAGGTTGTTTAGGTGCTTATGATATACAGCTATATATACAACCTCTGATTTATAGTTATTTCCTCTGTCTTCCTAGAGTGGATTTCTGGAAATGAAGCTACTGGGTCAAAGGATGTACATGTTTTAAAATTTGATATGCCCAGGTTGCCCCACAGAGTGGGTATACAGTTTTACCATGCTTTCAGCCAACAGTAGAGTTTTGGCTAGCCTTTTTTATCAGTGAGGTAAATGAGAAACAACTCACTGTTTCAATACTTGTCATGAGTGTAGTTGACCATTTGTTCATATCTCTATTGGTGATTTGTCTTTCTTAAGTGAATTGCCTGTTTTTTCTTTGCCTGTTGTTTCCTGGGATGTGTTTACTTCATGTCACAGTAGATACTTGCACTGTTTGTGCTTTGCCAGTGAGGCACAGCCATAGTGGAAAGAGTATTCTTGGTATTGACAGGAGGCCTAGGTCCTAGTTCTAGTTCTAGAAATGTTAAGATCCAGTGCCGGTGCTGTGGCACAGCAGGATAAAGCCCCAACCTGTAGCACTGGCATCCCATATGGGCACCTGTTTGAGTCCTGGCTGCTCTACTTCTATCCAGCTCCCTGCTAATGCATCTGGGGAAGCATTGGAGGGTGGCTGAAGTCCTTGGGTGCCTGCACCCATGTGGGAGAACTGGAAGAAGCTCCTGCTTCGGATCAGCCCAGTTCTGGCCATTCTGGCCATTTGGGGGAGGGAACCAGTGGATGGAAGACCTCTCCTTCTCTGTTTCTGCCTCTCTCTGTAACTCTGTATTTCGAATGAATAAAATCAATCTTTTCAAAAAAAAAAGTTCAAATCCTTTAGCTTCTCTGGTCTTAAGTTTTGCAACATGAGCTTGGCAGTGTTCCCTACTTGCCCACCCCAATGATGATATAATTTGTGGAGTGGACCTAATTCCTCTTCTTCCATTCTGTTTCCCTACAGTGGATCCATGCACAGTTGTATATGGGATATAAAAATTAAAAAAATGCAGCTTTCAATATGTCATTCAGTTAGTCATAATCCTTTTTTAGTAACATTAATTACTAATTTCTTTAGTAACATTCAGAGGCAGGGTCTTGTCTTAGCCTTTCTCACAAACCTTAATTATTTGATAGGATGATAGTGATGGAAGGAACTCTGTGGAGTTTCTTAGGCATCAACTAAAACTGGCCAACCAGTATAAGATTCTTTGTTGGTGTAAGCATTGTGGCGTAGCAGGTAAAGCTACCACCTCCAATACCTGCATCCCATATGGGTGCTGGTTCATGTCCTGGCTGCTCCACTTCTGATGCAGATCCCTGCTCATGGCCTGGGAAAAGCAGTGGGAGATGGCCCAAGTTCTTGGGCTTCTGGTATCCACATGGGAGATCTGAAAGAAGCTCCTGGCTTTGGCCTGGCCCAGCTGGCTGTTACGGCCATCTGGGGAGTGAACCAGTAGAAGGATCTATCTCTCTCTATCTCTCTTTCTATCTCTGTAACTCAGTCTTTAAAATAGATAAATAAATCTTTAAAAAAATTCCTTCTGTGTTACAGAAACCTTAGCTAAATTCAACTTAAATACACATTGTATTCATTCATTTAGTCAATAAATATTGTGTGCCTGCTCTATGTGCTAGGCATTGATAGGGGTATTAGACACTGATGAAAAGAGAAGCTATCCTTGTGGTTATAAAGCTTACGTTGTAATGAGAATCTCACACACATATAATGTATGTATACCGTGTAAGGTAGGTAAATGCTATGACAATGAAGTACATATAATGCAGGGTTGTGGGTGGCTTAGTGAAAGCACGTGGGAGGCTTGGACAGTGTGGTCAGGAAAGGCCCTTCTGAAGAGGTATTGTTGGTGTAGCTAGGCGGACAGCAAGCCCTATAAATATCCTGGTGGATAATATGCCACTTGGGAATAGCAAGTGTAAGAATCCCTAAAGGAGAAGCTAGTTTGGCAACCGCAGACATCTGAAATGGGAGTTCATTTGGGACAGCTGGGATAGAGTAGGACGTGGCAGAAGGATTAGCTGGGTCCCTATCATTTTGGACTGTGCAGTGCATAGTAAAGTAATAATCAAAAAGCGATTTGAGAACCTATGGTGTGCTAAGCATAGCTCTAGGCACCTGGGCTAAAGCAGTGAACGAAGCACACGGGAACCTTAACCCTTCCAGGATGTATATTCTAGTAGAAAGAGTAAAAACAAAAGGAAAGAATACATAGGCAAGTGTTTAAACAGGGATGGGGGAAAGGAAATGAAATGATATTGCTGGATCAAAGGACGTGTGTGGGGGAGGGGGAGGTTGAGGTGGCTTCACTGGTGACATTTGAGCAAAGTCCTGAAGGGCATGGGTGGGTGAGTCATTCAGGGCTCTTGAGAAGAGCCTTCCAGTCAGGACTATGGCGGTGAAGTGGGTGTGTGCCAGGTGAACAAGCGAGGAAGCCTGTGTGAGTGAGTGCGGGGAAGAGGATGGTGGGAAATGGGGTCAGAGAGGCAATAGAAGGCTGATCGTGTACGTCCTTGCGGATCTTTGTAGTGTAGTGGCTTTTTTTTTTTTAAGGGTTTATTTATTTATTTGAAAGGGAGAGTTAGAGAGGGAGAGAACAAGATCTTCATCTGCTGACTTCATTCCCCAAATGGCCGCAACAGCTAGAGCTGGATTGATTTGAAACCAGGAGCTTCTTCTGGGCCTCCCATGTGGGTGCAGGGGCCCAAGCACTTGGGCCATTTCCTGCTGCTTTCCCAGGCCATAAGCAGAGAGCTGGATGGGATGAGGAAAAGCTGGAATGCAAACTGGCGCCCATATGGGATGCCGGTACTACAGGCAGAGGCTTAGCCTGCTACTCCACAGTGCTGGCTTCAGTGTAGTGGCTTTTTACTCTAGGATGGAATACCACTGAAAAGGGCTGACCAGAAGCTTCTGATGAGCTTGGGTTTTTGAGGGATCCCTGATTTCTGTGCTGAAAATATTTTTGGGGAATTGAAGAAGTAGAGCAAGTAGGCATTGCAGTAATCCAGCGAAAAGTAGCAACAATACATTCAAGGCGCTGGCACTTGTGAGTAGTGGGCTAAACCTCTGCCTGCAGCTCCGGCATCCCTTATGGGTGCTGGTTTGTGTACCGGCTGCTCCTCTTCTGATCCAGCTCTCTGCTATGGCTTGGGAAAGAGTGGAGGGTGGCCCAAGTGCTTGGGCCTTTGCATCCACGTGGGAGACCAGGAAGAAGCTCCTGGCTTTGGATCGGTCCAGCTCCTTCCTTCCAGCTGGTGGAAGACCTTTCTCTGTGTCTCTCCCTTTCTCTCTCTGTAACTCTATCAAATAAATAAATAAATCTTAAAAAATTATGGATAAGATGTTGATTTGGAGCAAGAATGTAATAGTGATTGTAGGTACAAATAGATTCTGGATATATTTTGAAGGGAAATCCAACAGGATTTTGTTGATGGATTGGATTTATTGTGAAGAAAGAAGTTGGGGATGATTCTAGGATTTTTGGTGTGAGCAGGTAGAAGATTGAAATTGATTTTAAATGAAATTGGGGAAAGTTGTGAGGCTTTGAGGTGGGGAAAGGATTAGTGGTTCTGTTTCTGACTTTTAAAGTTGAGACTAATTATCAGATATTCTCGCAGGGGCGTCCTCCAGGCAGTTGGACATCTGAGACTGAAGTTCAAGGGAGGAGGGTGACTGGTTATATGAGCACAGCGTTGATATTTCAAGGTTCTGGGACTGGATGAGATCACATAAGGAGTGCCTGTAACTGGAGAGGAGGAAAGTCTCTGTAACCGAGCCAGGGGGACATCTCAGTGCAGAGAGTCTGGGTGAGGAGGCAGGACATAGGAGACGAGAGCACTGGCTCCTGTAGAAGGAGGAGAGCTAAGAGTGTATGGTGTCCCAGAAGCTGGGGAAGAACATGCTTCAAGGAGGGCATGGTCTATAGTTTTCCAACTTAACAGTGACTCAACAGTGATTGAGAACTGATCGTATATAGCATTGGAAGTCACTGAAATCAGGACAGACAAGTGGAGTAATGGAGGTGAAAGCCTGGTTCAGAAGAGAAAGGGAGTGGGAAATTGGAGACTGTAAGTACAGACAGACAGCTTTTGCAGGGAATTTCTCTTTAAAGAAGAGAAATGTGGTAGAGATAATGGGAGGAAGAGGGATCAAAAGAGATTTTTGCTTTTGTGTTATTATGTTTTTAATGGGCACATATGGTGTGTATGAGGTACAGTGGGGATGTTTCTGTACAGTGTGTAATGATCAAAGTGGCCATTGACATTTCTATCACCTCAAATATTTGTCATTTCTTTGTGTTGATAACTTTCAGAATCCTCTCTTCTGGTCATTTAAACAATGTACCATAAATTGTTAACCAGTCATCCTGCTGTGCTGTAAAACACTAGAACTTACTCCTCCCATATAACTGGATTTCGATATCCATCCTCTTGCTATCCTCCTTCCTAGCCTCTGGTGACTTCTGTTCCACTGTCTATGTCTATGAGAACAACCTTTTTAGTTTCCAAATATGAGTGAGGAAATGTGATATTTGTCTTTTTTCACCTGGTTTATTTCACTTCACAACCCCCAGTTCCATCCATGTTACTGCAGATGACAGGATTTCATTCTTTTTTATGTCTGACTAATAAACCACTGTACATAGCACATTTTCTATATCCCTCATCAGTTCATGGCTACCTAGGTTGATTCCATATCTTGTCAGTTGTGAATTGTGCTGTGATAAACATGGAGGTACAGATGTCTCTTCAACAGACTGGTTTCATTTTTTTTGGATATACACCCACTAGTGTGATTGCTGGTTCATATGGGAGTTCTATTTCTGCTTTATTAAGGAACCTCTCTTCTGTGCTCTACAATGGCTGTACTAATTTACATCTCCATCAACAATGTATGAGATTTCTTCTTCTTCTGTGTCCTGCAGAATTTGTTGTTTTTTTGTCTTTTTGTCAATAGCCATCTTAACAAGGGTAAGATGATTGATTTTGATTTGCATTTCTCTGATGGTTAATGATGTTGAGCAAGTTTTCATATGCACGTCGGTCATTTGTATGTTTTCTTGTTGGTCATTTGTATGTTAAAAGTGATTCCAGATCACTTTTAAAAAATATTTATTTGAAAGTCAGAATGATGGGGGTGGTGGTGGGGGGTGGGGTTGAGACAGAGAAAGAAAGAGATCTGCCACCTGCTGGTTTACTCCCTAATTGTTGGGCCTCGGCCAGGAGCTAGGAACTTCATCCAGGTCTCCCATGTGGGTGGCAAGGGTCAAGCACTTGGGCCGTCCTCTGCTGCTTTTCCAGGCACATCAGCTGTGGGAGCTGGACTGGAAACAAGCCGTCAAGACTCCAGCCGACACTTTGACATGAGATGTGAATGTCATAGGCAGTGGCTTAACCTACCATTTCCCAATCTCATCCCCTATTGAGGTCATTTTAAAAATATTTTTGAGCTGTATTTGAATTCCGAGTATATTCAAGGTATCAGTCTCTTGTTGGATGAGTAATTTGCAGATATTTTCTCCCTTTCGTCAGTTGTGTCTTCATTATGTTGAATGTGTTTTATCCTTTTGTGTGTGTGTGTGTGTGTGTGTGTGTGTGTGTAAAATTTATTTATTTGAATGGCAGAGTGACAGAGAAAGTTCTTCTGTACACTGGTTCACTCCCCAAGGGCCAGGCAAGAGCCAAGAGCCTGGAACTCTATCTGGGTCTCCCATATAGATGGCAAGGGCCCAACTGTCCATCATCCACCGCCTTCCCAAGCACATTAGGAGGAAGCTGGAATGGAAGTGGAGTAGCTGGGATTGGAACTGGTACTCTGATACAGGATGTGATTATCACAAGTGGCAGCTTAACCCACTGCTCCACAACAGCAATCCTGTTTTTGCCTTTTAAATGGAGGATACAATATGTTTATTTCCAGATGGTAATGATTCAGCAGAGAGGCAGGCAGTTAGTGCTGATGAAGGAAAAAGGATTGTTGCTAGAATTTTGTGCTTGATTGGTCAGGAGAAGGGCTGCTGCTGGTGAGGTAGACGGTTCATTCATTAGTAACTGACTGGATGGCAGAGCGTGTGGGCAAAGAACCATTTCCTAGAGGAAAAAGGAATTTATCTGTGCAGAGTGTGGGAGGGTATTTGGAGCTCTGCATCATTCGGGCCTTCTGTTTTTAGTCCCATCATTGCTCAGGAAGGGAAGATCTGTGAGAAGTGGATTTCCAGAAAATTCCCAAGATAAATGAGTTTTAAGTTTTAATCCATTTCTTCGTAGTCTTTAATAATGCGCACTGTGAATCTCTGAGGAGGCAGGATTTCCCAGGTTTTTCTTTGACTACAGAAGGATTTTTAAAAAATTGATAGCTAATATTTTAAATAAAACAATCAATTTGAGAAAGACTAACCTGGTTCATTTCAGCTTCCTTAGATTGTCGAGTTGGCTGGGGCTCTTGTATGTTAGAGCTGCCCTAATCAGCTCAAACTAATTGAGCTACAGAGGGAATTTACTGGCTCACATGACTGGACAGAACAGGGCTTCAGGTGTTGGTTGGACCAACACTCAAAAAATGTCAGTCTGGTGCTTTATCTTTCCAGCTCTTACTAGGCTTCATTCCTTAAGAAGGCTTCCTCCCTGTGGCAGGCAAGGTGGTTGCTAGTGCCCCCAACTTGGCAGTCATTTAACATAGCCACTTCAGTGAAAAGAGAAGCCATCTCTTCCATTAGCTCTGGCATGGAAGTCTTCCCAGTGATTCTGATGGGCGGGCTTGTCACAACTGACCCTGCATGTACCTGTGGCCAGGAGCATGGGTTATTGTGTCAGACTTGGGTTCTCTGTCTCATTCCTTTTTTTTTTTCCCTCTCAAAAAAGATTTATTTATTTATTTGAAAGGCAGAGATAGAATGAGAGAGAGAGAGAGAGACAGATACCTTTTATCTGCTGGTTTACTCTCCAGATGGTGGCGATGGCCCAGGCTGGGGCAGGCTAAAGCCAGGAGCTTCTTCCAGGTTTCCCATATGGATGCAGGGGCTCGAGCACTTGGACCATCCTCAGCTGCATTCCCAGGTGCATTAGCAAGGAGCTGGATCGAAAGTAGAGCAGCCAGAACTCAAACTGGTGCCACAGGCCGCGGCTTTACCTGCTGCACCACAGCATTGGTCCATCTGTGTCCCATTGCTGTGACTAGCAAAGGGGAGGCCTGAGATTAACAAAGCCAACATGATTACCTGGTATACATATTATTGACAATTTGGACATTTATTGATTGACATTTGGATTATTTCTAATTTTTGGGGAGAGATTTATTTTTATTTATTTGAAAAGCAAAGTTATATATAGAGGAAGAAGCAGGGAGAGAGATCTTCCATCCTGTGTTTCAATCCCCAAATGGGAGCAATGGCTGGGGCTGGGCCAGGCTGAAGCTAGGAGCCAGGAACTTCTCCCACGTAGGTACTGGGGTCTAAGCACCTGGGCCATCCTCTTCTGCTTTCTCAGGCACATTAGCAGGGTATTTCTAATCTTTTATTAGCACAATATAAAGCTAGCTGAGATGTGAATACAGATTTGTCTGATTCACAGTGTGTAGTTTGTCATAGTTGTAAAGAATATACTACATGATAAAAATAAGCCTGGTTGGAAGTTATGGTGTTAATTGAATGATGTAAAGATTCAACAAATGAAGAGGAGGAAAATTCATCAGAAAAGTTTGTGGTTGCCTGAAAGAATACAAGGTCTTAATATTGTGGTTCAGGTGATTCTGATGAGAGTGGTCATGAAGAAGGAAGTAGAGTATGGCACAGGGTATGCGCTTGGATTCATCAGCATTGCATCCTTGTTTTCCTTTTTGGGCAAATTCCCTTCTCTGTGTGTCTGTTAGCTCATCTTTATAGAGAGGATGATAATACTGCCTACCTCATACCATTGTTGTGAGTGGTTGATGAGATGACCCTGTGGAGGGCAGGCTTCATTTCTGGAGATTCTGTTAGTAGTAGTACATCTCCAAGTGTATGAGATACTTTTCCAGGTAGTGTTTTCTGTAATGTTTTGTTTTAACATGATTATAGATTCACTTGCCTCCGTGAAAATTATTATTAAGTTGTACACTTTACCTAGGTTTCCTCGTGGTAGCATCTTGCAGGACTGCACATCAGAGAATCACAGGCAGGATGCTGACACTGATGTAGCTGTGATATTGAAGATTTCAAAGGATCCTAGATGTTGTCCTTTTACAGTCACACCCACTCTCCTTCCACTTTATCCTCAATCCCTGCCAACCACTCTCCCGTTCTTCCTTTCCTTAACTTTGTTATCTCAGGTATGTTGTATAAATGGGACCACATTGTATGTGACCTCTTGGGGTTGAGTTTATTCACCCAGCATCATTCTCTGGAGATTGTTCCAGGTTATGCATTCATTTTTATGGCTGAGCAATATTGTAGGGTATGACTGTACCATGTTGTGTTTAACCTTTTACCCTTTTAAGGCCATCTGGATTGTTTACAGATTTTGGCTGCAAAGAAAGCTGCTGTAAATATGTTTTTGTACAGGTTTTCATGTGAATATAAGCCTTTATTTCTCTTGAATGACACTCAGGAGTATACTTGCTGGATTCCATAAGTAGCTTTCTAAAGGAAATTCCAAGTTCTCTTCCCGGGTGCCTGTATTTTCCTACCTGGACTGCAGGAATGATTCAGTTTCTTTGCCTCTTTGCCAGCGTTTGGTGTTTCACTAATATTTTTTATTTTGTCCTTTTACGAAAATGAGTTGAACCCATTGTGTGGGTCTGTTTCTGGATTCTGTGATCTGTGTTTCCATTTTCTGACATTACCACAGTCTGGATTACTATAGTTGTCTAATAAGTCTTAAAATCAGGCAGACCAGGGGCTGATGTTGTGTAGTGGGTTAAGCTGCTACCTGCAATGTGGGTATCCCATATGAGCACCTGTTCAAGTCTCAGCTGTTTTACTTCCTATTCAGCTCCGTGCTAATGCTCCTGGGAAAACAGCAGAGCATAGCCTAAGTACCTGGGCCCCTGCCACCCACTTGGGAGATGTGGATAGTTTCTAGCTCCTGGCTTCAGCCTGGCTTAGCCCCAGCTGTTGGGGCCATTTGGGGAGTGAATGAATGAATAGAGGATCTTTCTTGATATTCTCTCTCTCTACCTTTCAAATAAACAGATTTTTTTTTTTTTTTTAAGATTTGTTTATTTATTTGAAAGGCAGAGTTAGAGGGAGAGGTACAGAGAGATGTCTTGCATCTGCTTGTTTACTCTCTACAAAGGCCCACAATGGCTGGAGCCTGGACAATCTGAAGCCAAGAGTCAGGAGCTTCATCTGAGTCTCCCATGTGGATGCAGGGGCCCAAGCACTTGGGCTGTCTCCCACTGCTTTCCCAGGCCATTAGTCGAGAGCTGGATCATAAGAGGAGCAGCTGGTACATGAACCAGTGCCGACGCCGCAGACGGAGGCTTAACCTAATATGCCACAGAGCCAGCCCCCAAGGATAAATATTTAAAAAAAAATTGGGCAGGCCAATTCCAATTCTTCCTACTCAATTCTTTTTCTTTTCAAAAAAATTCATGGAAAATGGAGTAAAAACATAAGTGTAAGGATTGGCCTTTGACGTGGTGATTAAGTTGCTGATTGGGATGCCTGCATCCCTATTGGATTGTCTGGATTTGAGTCCCAGCTCTGCTACTGATTTCAGCTCCCTACTAATGCACACCATGGGAGGCAGAAGGTCATGGCTCAAGTACTTGGTTCCTTGCTACTCGTGGGAAACCATGATTGAGTTCCTGGATCCTGGGTTATTCTGTTTAGTCCAGCCCCCACCATTACGGGCACTGGGGAGTGAACCAGTGGATGGGAGCTCAATCTGTACATCTTACTGCCTCTCAAATGAATAAATAAGTAGAATTTTTAAAGTTTATTGTGGGGCAGATTTTCTTTGAAATATATGCATAGTACTTTCATAATATACATTTCGATGAACACATTCTATTTTTTTAACTTTTATTTAGAATATAAATTTCCAAGGTACAACTTATGGATTACAATGGCTTTCCCCCAATACTTTCCCTCTCCTCCCACAACCCTCCCCCCTTACCCGCTCCTTCCACCCTTTCATTCACATCCAGATTCATTTTCAGTTCTCTTTGTATACAGGAGATCAATTTAGCATGTGTTAAGTAAAGATTTTGTCCATTTGCCCTCATATAGCAACACAAAGTGAAATATACTATTTGAGTACTCGTTATAGCATTGAATCACATTGTATAGCACATTAAGGACAGAGATCCTACATGATACTTTTTTTTTTGAAACTGAACACATTTTTAAAAAAAGATTTTTTTTTTTTTGAAAGATGTAATGAGAGTGAGAGAACTTCTCTCCACTGGTTCACTCCTGAAATTGCCTCAACGGGTGAGGTTGCCCAGGCGAAAGCCAGGAGCTAGGAACTCTATTTGGGTTTCTCACATGGGTGGCAGGAGCTCAAGTAACCAGGCCATCTTCCTCTGTTTTCCCAGACACATCAGCATGGAGCTGGATCCGAAGCAGAGTAGCTGGCACTCCAATGAGGACTCCAGTTGGCACTCCAATGTGGGATGTGGGTATCCCAAGTGACCACTTAGCCCTGTGTGCAACAGTGCCTGCCCCATCCGTGAACTTTTTGAAGGCCCTCATATGAATGAATTTCAAACTATGTTGCACTCTAGGTGAGCTTTTGGCACAGTGGTTAAGATGCTGCTTGGGATACCTGCATACCATATCAGAGTGCTTGATTTGAGTCCCACCTCTGCTTCCAGTTCCAGCTTTCTGTTAATGTACACTCCAGAAGGCAGCAGGTGATGGCTCAAGTATCTGTGTCAGTGCTACCAGCATCAGAGACCCAGATCGAGGACTGGGCTCCTGGATTCAGTCTGGCCTGCCCCTGGCTGTTGCAGGGAGTAATCCAGTGGAAGATGTCTCTTTGTCCATATTTCAGATAAAATAAAAATAGAAATTTTTTTGAACTGAAAATGAACTCATTTTAAAATTCCATGTTCTCATAAACTTTTTGAAGTACTCATATTACCATTCTCTCTTACCTTTCCATGTAAGTTTTAGAACAGTCTTGTTTATATCTATAAAAAGAAATCTCACTAGGATTTTAACGGGAATTGTTTTAGACTTGTGTATAGGATTGGTCTCCACGGAACACAGCAAGACAAGTTGGTTAGTGAGTTGGTTTGAATGTTTAGGGTCCCTTCCTGCCTTGGCTGTGTTGGGGCACCTCATTATGGAGGAGGAGTCAAGGCTCCCTACTTGGCTTTTGTGGCTTGCTTGGGGTGACACTGCAGTTTTGGGTCTGTTTGTGTGTGGCTGGAATAGAATGGTTACTCTCTATAAGTTTTTGTCTTGCTAGGCAGCCTCTTTTTTTTTTTTTTTCCTTCTTATTTTTGATGAGAAAGCAAACTTGCTGGAAGCTTTTCTTGTCTGTATCTGTTGGTATTTCTGGATTGCTGGCTTCTTCAGCTACGAGTTTGGGATGTAAGTCCCAGGGATCCTAGCCAGTCTGCCGTCTTCTCTCCAGTTTTCAAGGTGGTCTTATCTTTGTTTTAGGTATAATACCCCAAGTTTTAGTTGAGCTTTACAGGAGGGATATAGAAGAGTGTGTCTACTTCCCTGGAAGCTATGTTTGAATTAAAATAATTTTTTAAAATAATTTTGAACATTCAGGAGAGTTGAATAGGATAATGATTACCAATGTATGTATTTTCTATGTTTGAGTTGTAAATGTTTTCCCATATGTGTTAATTCATTTTTCTGAAGTGTTTTAATGTATGTTATAGACATAATCACTTTTCATCTGTAAATATTCAACATGTATCTTTAAAAATAAAAGTAAAATTTTCAGGGCCAGTGTCATGGCATAGTGTATTAAGCTGCTGCCCATAATGCTGGCATCCCGTACGAGTGCCTGTTCAAGTCCCAGCTGCTACACTTCTGCTCAGCTCTCTGCACATGGAAAAGCAGCAGAAGATGGCTCAAGTGCTTGGTCCTCGGCCACCCTAATGGGAGACCCAGATGGAGTTCTAGGTTCCTGACTTCAACCTGGCACAGCCCTGGTCATTGCAGCCATTTGGGGAGTGACCAGTGGATTAAAGATCTCTTTCTCTTTCTGTCTCCTTCCCTCTCTCTCTTTGACTCTGCCTTTCAAATAAACAAATGAATTTTTAAATATAAAATTTGCAAACATAGGGCAATATTTTGTATTTAGTAATTTATATAAAATCCTCATATTATCTAATAGCCAGTTGGTATTCTGATTTTCCTAATTGTTTACAAAGTGTCTTGTAGTTGGCTGGACAAATAAGATCCAAAAAGAACATTAATTGTTAGGCTTTATTTTTGTTCATTGTGTATTTGTCAGGAGAAAGCATTCCTTACTCTACATATTCATGTTGCATAGTTCAGGATCTCAGGGTTCTGACAAACTTCTGAGGATTGCAATCCCCAGAAACCTTTACATTCCAAGGTCACTTCGAACCCTGAGAGATACCATCTCCTCGAAATCTTTCGTGGATCCTAAATTCTGTAGAAATATGTGTATGACTTCTTTCTTGGATCAGCAGACTTAGGGCTGTAGCCTCCAGGGAGCAAGTGAGTGCTCTGACAATATGAAATTGCAGACCTTGGCCAAGAGGCCCCGCATCTGAGGTTTCATCAAAGCCCTGGAAAGCATGAGAGCAGCTGCCCTCACCACCAGAGTCCTCCCCAGCTTGGAGATGTGTTCGGCTTTTAAGTTTCCTTTAATCATGAACAATTCCTCTCCTGCTTTTGCCCCAATGATACTGATCCATAGAAGGAACAGTTCTAGGAGAATCTTGGAATGTCTCACTTCAGCAGGGTTTGTCTGATTGTTTCCTTGTATCTCTTTGTCTCCTGCATTTTCTCTAAACTTCAAGTTAGATTTAAAGGCTTGATTAGGTTCAGGTTTGGCAAGAATATTTCGTAGGTAATGGTAAGTTAAGCAGATCCCCATAAGCTTGTGCATTCGTCACTTTCCTCTGTGGTACAGATGCCATCTGCATCCTGTGATGCTCTGCTGGATGACATAGAAGACATTGTGTCGCAGGAGGATTCAAAGCCAAAAGACAGGCATTTTGCAAGAAAGCACGTTGTTCCAAAGGTACGAAGGCGAAATGCCCAACAATGCTTGGAAGAGGAAAGTAGTCCACCAAGTGATAGGTAAGCTTGTTTTCCTGAAATAATATTCAGTTTCATTGCTTAGGAGGAGTGGATACTGCTGACCTGTTTGTGTTAAACACATTTTTGAAACCTGTGAGCTTTCATAGCTTTTTCATTTGAATGGTTTTAAATTTGCCAAGGTAATTGCCTACAAAAGAAAAACATGTCAAATTAGATGTTCCTTGTAGGCTGGGCTAGGAAAATAGGAGTTTTTTTTTGATATTATTGTAGTTGGTAGGTAATTCTGTGTTACTTCCAAAGTAAACGTTCTACTGGAATTTGTGATTCTTATGAGCCATAGGTGTTTTGGATGTTTGATTTTTCTTAGCAGCCTTTATAAATACTTACAGATCAGCTAAATGCATTGGGCACAAAAAAATTATTGTCCTATTTGTACTACTACAGTAGGCCTCTAGTCACTGAAATTCTAATAAAACATAGGCAGAAAGGATTATGTTTAGTTTTAATAAGCCTGCATTTATTTCTCTAGTAAATCATTGGAAGTTTTAATATACTTGATTATTTTGTTTGGAACATTAAGCTTTTAAAGTTCACGAATTTAAAATGTGCTGTTTTAATGACTCAAGTCTATCAAATTTTTATCTTGAACATGCCTATAACTCCTGTTTATGAATTATTAGGCGATCCAAATTGAAAGGCCTTTTTTTCTCCCTGAAAATAACACATCTTTAGAATTCTCTTTTTATAGGTGTATACTTTTTAGTAATACTGTAGGATAATATAGGTGTATGTGTTTTTAATTTGAGAGGCAGAGAATCCGACAGACAGAAGAGGGCAGGGAAGAAAGGAAGCCCCTGTTTGTTTGTTCACTCCTCACATGCCCACAATGGCCGTGACTGGGTATGTCTGTATCTTGGAGCTTGGAACTCAATCTGAATCTTCCACTTAAGTGGCAGGAACTGAATTATTTGAGCTGTCACTGCTGCCTCCCAGGGTCTGTATTGACAGGCAACTGGATTAGGAGCCATTGCGAGGTATCAAATCCAGGTATTTTGACATGGGATGTAGGCCTCTTAACTGGTGTATTAACTATGAGGCTAAATGCCCAGCCCTTAATTTTGTTTAAGTTATTACATCTATATCTGTGAGTTTTAAAGTAGATAAAAATTTCAGCTAATACAGTCTGTGAAGAGACAGGTACCTTTCTAGGAGTTGAACTCAGTGGTAGTATGTAGGTAGCATGCATTTAAAATACAATTCAGAGAAAAAAGAATTTTTATGTGGAGTGTAATATTTTTTCTTGAATTTAGACTTTTGATGTAAGTTGGTGAATTAATGAATAGCTTGTGGATTGGCTGCAGTAAATTTATTTTATGTATAATGTGCTCTGAAATTATTTTTTCTGGTTTTTATTTTTAAAATTACTTAGGAAGATTTACTTTTTAAAAATTGATTGTTTAACAGCACTATTCCAGGCATACAGAAAATTTGGATACGGACTTGGGGATGTTCTCACAATAATTCAGATGGGGAATATATGGCTGGACAGCTAGCTGCTTATGGCTATAAAATTACAGGTATGAGATTATCATTTTATTGATTAAATTTCTCAGTTATGTTCTTGGCAATGCACATTATAACTTTGATGATTAAAGGAAATTTTAGCATAATGTAATGAATTTAAGGCAAAATAATGATAGCTAATGTTACTGCCTAGATAACCATGGATATCATATTTTTAAAAATTTTAAAAAGTTTTTTAGAAAGATTTACTTATTTATTTCAAAGAGAGAGAGAGAAAGAGACAGAGATCTTCCATCTGCTGGTTCATTCCTCAGATGGCTACAATGGCCAAGGCTGGGCCAGGCCAAGGCCAGTTACCAAGATCTTCCAGGTCTCTCACGTGGATAGCAGGGGCCTGAATACTTGGAACAACTTCTGCTTTTCCCAGGCCATTTTCAGGGGCAGCTGGGTCGGAAGTGCAGCAGCCGGTGGCTTAACCTGCTACACCACAATACCAACCCTTAAATGTTTTTTTTTTATTTTGAAATAAGTCTGGACTTTAAGAAAAGTAATAAAATTACAATTCATGTTTCCTTTGCCAAGTTTCTCCTAATATTAACATCTTATGTCATTTTGATCTAATTAATAAAGAAATTCACGTTAGTGTGATACTGTTACCTATAGATTTTAGGTAGTTTTACCAGTTTTCCCGTTACCTTTTTTCTGTAGCAGAATCCTGCAGAGGGTCTCAGCTAGGAGTGAGTGTCCTGTCCATCTAGTCTCCTCCAGTCTTGACAGTTCTTCAGCTTTTTCTCCTGTCTTCTCTGACCCTGATGCTTCAGAAGAGAACTGGTTCATTGTGGTGTGGAATGTCCTGCAACTTCGGCTGTCTGCTTATTTTTCATGATTAGAATGAACTTATGTATTTTTGGCAAGAAGAGCCCAGAAATAATATTAAATTGAAAATCAAATTCAGAATGCTTTAAAATCTAGAACTTTGAATAGCTGACTTGACACTATGAGTGGAAATTTTTATTTATTTATTTATTTATTTTATTTTTTTAAATTTAGTAAATATAAATTTCCAAAGTACAGTTTATGGGTTACATTGGCTCCCTCCCCCCTATAATTTCCCTCCCACTCACATCCCTCCCATCTCCTGCTCCCTCTCCCTTTCCATTCACATCAAGATTCATTTTCAATTATCTTTATATACAGAAGATCGATTCTGTATATATTAAGTAAAGATTTCATCAGTTTGCACCCACACAGAAACACAAAGTGTAAAAATACTGTTTCAGTACATTACTTCACATTGGACAACACATTAAGGACAGATCCCACATGAGGAGTAAGTACACAATGACTCCTGTTGTTGACTTAACAATTTGACACTCTTGTTTATGGCGTCAGTAATCTCCCTAGGCTCTAGTCATGAGTTGCCAAGGCTATGGAAGCCTTTTGGGTTCGCCGACTTCGATCTTATTCCGACAGGGTCATAGTCAAAGTGGAAGTTCTCTCCTCCCTTCAGAGAAAGGTACCTCCTTCTTTGATGGCGTGTTCTTTCCACTGGGATCTCACTCGCAGAGATCTTTCACTTAGGTCTTTTTTTTTTTTCCCCCCAGAGTGTCTTGGCTTTCCATGTCTAAAATTATGAGTGGAAAATTTTACACCATAAACCTTTATTTCATGCATTAAAGTATTTTTAAAATTGTGTGAAATTACCTTCAGTTTATATTGTAAGTGAATTTCATGTTTAGACTTAGGTCTCATCCCCAAGATATCTTATTATATGAATGCAAATAATCCCCAAATCCCAACTTGGAAGCATTTTAATCGGGGATACTTAATCTGTAAATGCTTTTCAACGCATCATACCAGGGGGTTGTGATGTCCTTGTGTCCTATTATTGGCACACTAACTGTGGCTGCTGGATTTCTCACCAGGAGTGCTACTGTTTCTCTCATGGTTAAGAAGTACCTTGTTTCTCCTCTACCTTCTGCCTACTAATTATGGTATCCTGTGGAATAGTGTTTGCTTAATGTTGATTTTCTGTTTTCTTCATTTTATTTTTAAAATACTTATTGGAGAGGGAGGGGAGAAAGAAGAAGGAGGGGAGAAACTGAGTGAGTTCCTGTCCGTTGGTTCATTAATGCCACAATGGCCTGGTTGGGACAGGGAAGCTAGGAGCTAGGAACTCAACCCAGGTCTCCCGTGCAAGTGGAAGGAACCCAATTACTTTAGCTATCACCAGTTGAAATCAGGGGCTGGAGCTGGGAATCGAACCGAGGTAGTCCAATGTGGGATGTAGGTGTTGACTGGTATTTTAACCACTAGGTTAAACACTGACCCCTCCTCTTTCATTTGTATTTATTAATTGTAGTTCTGTAAAGTAGAGCTATCCTTTCATGCCCTTTTTAATTGTTTATATCAGTCAAGACTCATGGGATATTCTATGGGATATAATTTGTTTTCTCTACTAACTTTCTGAATTACCCTCCTATAGGCCCAAGAAATACTAACAATAATAGAAAGAAATCTCTGTAGATTTATATTTAGATTACATGTATGATTTCTAAATGACCTATGCCAATAGTTTATTATAGAGTAAGGATTTATAAAACTGTTATAGCTTAATAATTTGGCATGATTTTGTTAATCAAATATAGACCTAAATATTGAATACATGATTTAGATAAAATGAGTGTATAGATTATATATAATGTATACAAAGATTATTGAAATCTGTATACAGAGACATTAAAACTAGTTCCCAAATACCAGTTGTGATTATTTTTTACTGTTTGGGGAAGAAAGATTCTGTGGGTATATAATTGAAATTGTTGCTTTTAACCGTGTGAATCCTGGATATAATTATTTGGTAGTGTAAAATGTCATCAAGGCTTAGAACAGCTACCTATTGTTCACGGCTTCTTTTCAAGCCCTTTTTATTTTTGGGAAAAAGTCATAACTTAAACTATTATAAAATAGTGGCTTCTTGCCTCTCATTCCAAAGAACAAAGCCTACTGAGGAAAAATGATGTCAACTTCTGAAACTCAGAACAGTTGTATCATGGATGCCTGGCTGCGTGATACAATTAAATTAATGTCATGGGAAGCAATTCAAATTCTGTGTGGGTCTTTGTGTTTTTGAACAAATATGACTTGAGTGCATTTTTTTTTAAAGATTTATTTATTTATTTGAAAGTGAGAGTTACACAGAGAGAGGAGAGGTAGAGGTAGAGAGAGAGAGGAGCGTCTTCCATGCGATGGTTCACTCTCCAGTTGGCCACAACAGCCAGAGCTGTGCCGATCCAAAGCCAGGAGCTTCTTCCGGGTCTCCCATGTGGGTGCAGGGGCCCAAGGACTTGGGCCATCTTCTACTGGTTTCCCAGGCCACAGCTGGATGGGAAGAGGAGCAGCCGGGACTAGAACTGGTGCCCATATGGGATGCCGGCGCTTCAGGCCAGGGCATTAACCTGCTGCGCCACAGTGCCGGCCCCATTGAGTGCATTCTTTAAGCAATTTCTGGTGTCTAAATTTTTTTTTCCTCTGTAATTTTTAGATTATTGTTTCTAGATTATTTCCTTTGGACAGACTGGTAAATTATTATTTTAGAAAATGTATTCCTTTTATTTGAAAGAAAATGAGACAGACATCTTCCATCCTCTGGTTCACTCCCCAGATGGCCACAGTAGTCAGGGCAGGGCCAGGCTGAAGCCAGGAGCTTCATCTGGGTCTCCCACGTGGGTACAGGGGCCCAGGAACTTGGGCCATCTTCTGCTGCTTTCTCAGAGGCATTAGCAGGAAGCTGGTTTGGAGATGGAGCAGCTGGGACGTGAACTGGCACCTATATGGAAGGCTGGTTTTGCAGGCAGCGGCTTAACCCACTACGCCACAGTATCAGGCCCTGGTAAATTATTTTTTTTGTGTCCACACTTGTGACCAATATTCCTGTCTTAGGCATATATTCAGTGTTAGAAATGGCCATAGGTCATTTGAAGCCAGATCTGGTGAATAAGGTATGTGACACCAGATTAACTGATGCTGTTTTAGTTAAGGCATTTCTGTTGATCTCAGTTGATTCTGAAAATGGCATTAAAAGAGCAGCAGTGATTCTTACAGTTTTGGGTCTCTTTAGAATCTCACGGATTACACAGTTTGATCAAAGAATTGGTGACTACTCCTTAGGCCAGTAGTGGAATAAAGGTGTGTTTTCCAGGGTGACCACTCCACGATGACCACTTTAGGGACAGTCCTTCTCTAGGTAGGGCTATAATTTGTTGTAGCTCCTGCTGTGAATGAGTGTGTGCTTTTAAAGACCAGCTTGGCAATTGATTGTGAGCTCTAGTTCATAAACATAGGAGAACAGTGTGTGATGGATATGAAAGATTGTGGACAAGTTACGTAAGTCAGATTGGTGAGTTTGACCACAGTTTTAGAGAAACCATTTAAAAATTGCAGGGCTGTGGAAGTTCCTTGATAGTTTCTTTGGGTATCTGTGTATAATTTATTCAGCAAACAGTCTTTGAACACGCTGTGTGTTACAGGATAGGTGGTGTGAAGATAAGAAAATGAGCTAGTCATGGACTCCAGCAGACAAGAAATTAATTTTTTTTGGCAAAGGCAAAGTCTTTAATTTCTGTGTTAAATCTTAGACATTTTGGTAAATACTCAAGCTTATAATGTATTCTTTCATTAGGTGGGACCTGTTTTGTATAAAGAACTTCCTCAATTTGTATTTTAGAAATTCTCTGTGGTAATGTCAAGTCAGAACATAGCATTGTATGTTTGAGTTAAGGAAACGAACACATCTTTACAGAAAGAAACACTGATTTGTTTAATGTCAGGAGTAGTATTACAGGTGAATGGCTGAAGTGTATGGCATACTCAGTCTTCAGAAAGTTCATGGAAAATGTGTATTATGAAAAACCTGCATGAATTCCACACTTTTTCACTAAAATAAACTTTAAAAAATTGCTTTTCTATAAATATTTTGAAGTATCTTTTATTTTTCCTAGTCCAGACATTTAATCTTCAGTGGCTTTAAATTTCTATGATGGAAATTGCTGGGCTGTACTAGATTTTTATATGGGAATTTTGCATAATGGATACATCCAAGAAACACATTGCTCAGCGGAATTTGAAGGATATTGAAGCTACGCTTTTGTGTTTGGACTTGGATTTAGGAAAATTCATGTTTGTTGCACACGACTCAAGTATGAATACACATAAAGTTTCTTTAAAAAAAACCTTTGCTTTCAAATTTTAAGCTGATGGTTATAACACTTCACATTAGTACATTGAGTTTGCCTACATAATAAGAGATCTAGAGTAGATTAATTCCCTGGAAAACTGAGAAGGCAGTAGATCTCAACTTCTGTAATTGACAGCTAAGTGAAAAGTGTATCTTATGCTTTCCTTAAGGGACACAACACTTTGGGCAGACTAGTTCTCAATGAAATCAGGATTTTTGTACCTGTGTTTAAGAAGAGCCAAATTGGTAAAAAGCCTACTGTATTTTAGCATTTAATGTATGTTCTTGCAAGGATCAAATGAAGTAACTGTGGTATGAGGTTACTGCATATTTTAAAATGGGATTGTGACTGGGAGAAGGGAGATGAATGACTTACTCTGGTCAATGTGTGCTGGAGCTGACTTCCTCAGCACAGCCTCACCTCTGCATTGTGCTATCTGGTCACTCAAAGGTAATGTTTTATTTATTTGATTAAAATTTGTGTGTTCATTTTGTTTGAAAGGCAAAGGGAGATCTTCCATTCACTCTTTGCTCCACAAATGCTCACAGCAGCCAGGGCTGATCCAAGCCAAAGCCAGGATCTCAGAACTCCATCTAAGTCTCCTGTGCGGATGTCAGGGATACAAATGCTTGAGCCGTCACCTCTTGCCTCCCAGGGTGCACACTGGCAGAAGCTGGAATTGGAAGCAGAGTAATGAGGACTTGAGTCAGATTCTTTAATATGGGATGCAGGTGTCCCAAGGGGCAACTTGAACTGCTGTACCAAACACTTACCCCTCTTTTTAAAAAACAAAACTTTTTATTTATTTGTAAATCACACACACACACAGTGGAAGAACTTCCATCTGCTGATTTACTCCCCAGATGTCTATAATAGTCAAGACTGGGTCAGGCAAAAGGAACTCAAACTGGGTTTTCCACATGCGTGGCACTGACCCAAGTCATCGAGCCATCACAAGCTGCCTACCAGGGTGCCCATTAGCAGGAAGCTGGAGTCTGAAGCCGAGCTGGCACTTGAACACAGGCTGCCCAATGAGGGATGTGGGGATTCCGGGTGGCGTCTCAACTGCACTGCCAAACACCTGCCCCAAAGTTTTAAAGGTAGTTCAGTAAGACCATTTATTAATACTAATAATACCAATAGCTTTAGGTAGAGTAGTTGTTGCTGTCTGATATTGCATGTGTGACTCTTACTGGAAGCCACCCCTTTTTTTGAGGAGGGGAAGACAGGACTTCATACCACTGCAAGCAAGCAAAAAGTGAGTAATGATAAGAAAAATAACCACTCAACACAACTAAACATCTCACTATAAATACTTAGTATGAACACAGTTTAAGTCAAGGTATTTTAAAAGTCTCTTAATAGTCTTTTTTTTTTTTTTTTAAGATTTATTTTATTTATTTCAAAGATAGAATTACAGAGAGAGGTGGAGCCAGGGAGTGAGAGAGGTCTCTGCTGGTTCACTCCCGAAATGACCGCAATAGCCAGAGCTGAGCTGATCCAAAGCCAGGAGCCAGGAGCTTCTTCTGCGTCTCCCACATGGGTGCAGGGGCCCAAGGACTTGGGCCATCTTCTACTGCTTTCCTAAGCCATAGTAGAGAGCTAGATCAGAAGAGGAGCAGCTGGGACATGAACTGGCATCCATATGGGATGCTGGCGCTGCAGGCCAGGGCTTTACCCCTCTGTGCCACAGCGCCAATCCCTAAATAATGTCTTTGTTCTGCCTTTGTCTTCAGGTACAAGCTAATTTTATAAATTTTTTAGAATCTGTATACCTTACATGTTGGGAAACTGTAGTTGCCTCAAGCTCATTATGTAGAAGTACTTCCTTAACCTGCCAGTAATTCATTCTCATGTTTCCTTCCTTCCACAGTAGTGGAAAATTTGTTGCAATTAGGCTATTTGTATGAGTTAAAATTATTATTCATGAGTCTTAATGTCTTTGTAATCATTTTGCCACTGCCACAAATATTTCATACAGAGTAGAGAATTTGATCCAAAGTTGGTTTTGCATGGGAGTAGAATTATTTCTCAGGGAGTGTCTCGCAACGAACTTCAAGTGAGGTTCCAGTGGTGGCAGGATGGCAGTGGTGATCGGTCACTGAGCTGTGTCCTTTCTCCGCATTCTCTCCAAGGAACCTGACTTTCAAGGAGGGAGAAGTCTTAGAGGGGTAACTTCTCTACTTTTTATGTGCCCAGACTCAAAATAATTGACACTGTAGAGATCTGAGGGGAGAATGTAATTTGGAGATCCCTAAATGCAAAATGAGAAGTCTAGGCATGTAGCATCATGGTATGTATAGTAAATGTCTGGGGTGGAAACAGCAGCCAGATGGCCTCTTTTTTTTTTCCATCGAAGTTTTGATTAGTGTGTAATACTTGTACTACAGGACAAGCATCCAGGACTTGAGCTGGCTCCTGACTACGGGATGCTGGAATCACAAACCTCTCAACCCTCTGTGCCACAGTGCCAGCCCCAGCCTCCATTTATTTGGGGAAGCCTAGGGATGATGATGTTGCAGAGCTTATTGGCATATTGCAACCAGTGTTTTTCCTCAAAATTTTAAATGTGTAACCGTTTTATGTATAAGATCTTGCAAGGAAGTGACCTTTAGTCCAAGATGACTGAGAAATGGGGGGTGGGGGATGGCATTTCATAGCATAAGGAATCATGTTATGCCTTCCATTATACAAAGTGAATGGAATTCTGTATTCAAGTTCCTATAATTGCAGCTCTCTGTTGAAAAATGGTTTCAGGTTTTACAGTGTTTTAGTGGAATGCAACATTTCACAAAGCATTTCGATACATTTTAAAAGGGTGTTTAAGGTCCTCATTACTGTGCTATAAAACAGGATGCATGATGATGTAATGAGTTTTCTGATTTCTGCCTTCTAGTTTTACTTTCTTCTTTAAATTGAGCGCAGAAATATTTAGTTTCTGTTGTTTGTCGTCTGTGGGCCCAGAAATTTCCTCTTTTTTTTTTTTTTTTTTCTGGTCATTTTGTGAAACTGCTAAATGGCATTGGTTTAAATCCTGTGCCACATTATGTGCTATCTAAACCTATTAGTGTCAGCCTTTTTCTTTTTTCAAACCTAAGCAGGACTTGTATTTTCTTGATGTTCGAGGGTAGACTTGTGCGGTTGATTAAAATTCTTCCTGTTTTTAAGGGATGAAGAGAAACTATAGTTTACCCTTGTGAATTCTAAAATGCTTTGGCTTCAGGTCCTAATTTCTCTTAGCTTGTTGCATCCAGAGTGCAAGCCCATAGTTAACAGCTCTTGATTTAATTACATTATTTTGATAAGGTTTTCTCAGTTTTCACACTAACCAAGATGTGGGAAGAATTCATCTGTTTTCAGGTCTGTTTTTGTAAACTGGGTCGTTTTTCATCCTGTTCCACTTCTGGCTTGACCTTTTTCGGGTCACCTAAGTTTCTTGTTGGCACGTTTTCTACCTTATATTAAATTTTTGTGATTGAACCATGGGGGAGTCCTAGATTGTTAAGATGGGTTATCTTTTCAGAATCGCTGGCATTCTGGTGTTGAGCTTGAAAGTAGTTTTCCTTTTAGTCTTTTAGAGTTTTAAGGAAATAAATCAGCATATATCCAGAGGTTTTTCAGTAATCTGACATTTACTTTATTGGTTAATAATCAAATTTACCCTTGGAGGTTTTGTAAAACATTTCCCCCCACTTTATTAATTAAAAATATAAATTCATTTGTTTTATAATCCATTGTGCAAAAATTGCACATATCTTTGGGGTATGTTTATATAAACATTATGTAGGGTAGGACATTTCTATACTTATATTTACTGTGTATTGTCCAATCAGGTTAAACACATCTATCTCCGCAATCATTTAACACTTCTCCATGGTGGGAACATTTGAAATCCTTTCTTAATTTTTTAAAAAGAAATAGACATGATCTGTAGTCACGCTAGTATACAGTAGAATACCAGAGATTTTTTTAAATAAAATATTATGTGTGATCATTCATTTAGAAATAGCCTAGCCTGTTTAAATTTTTTTTTTAAGAAAATGATGAAATTCACATGATGAATTACCATGAAAGCTTTATTTAAAATTCTATATTTGGTATTATCGTCTTTAGGTTTTTTGGGAAAAAACCCTCATGAGATGTTAGCAATTGAACATGTAAAATACCATTGGCTCATTTTGGCCTTCAATTTAAAAATGTAATGGGTTTGAAGACATGGTGTAGTTTTAGCTCTTGGACAACAGATGGCAGTATTGCATTACATGATCCCAGCAGCTACATAGACTGTTATGTATGAAAAGTGAATTGTGTGTCACAAATGTTCTCATAAAATTATTAGGAGTCTTTAAATTAGTTAACACTTTATTTTTTCTGGTTCATTGATCTTTTTTTCTGAACTTTTAAGCAGTATTTATGTAAGAATTGGGCAAAATTGACCTTTTAGAGGCAGTGCGATTCTGTGCCGACAGCTGTAGGCTTGGGGTGTACATGCTGGAGACCAGCTGTGGGATTCCGTCACTGGCTTACTGCCCTATTTCCCTGACTCTGCTAGTCCTGGGACCCTTTGTCCATAGAAGGTCCCACCCGTAAGGTGGGAGCTCTTTAAACTGAGGATGAATGTTTCTTACCTTCCCTACTGCACTGCCTTCACACTTAGTAAAAACTAACCCCTGCCCAGGATGCAGCTCAAGCCGCTTATGAATGCTCAAATCTGTGAATACAGAGTAAGGCTAATGAGGCTTTATATTTAAACAGAAGGGAGCAATGGGTGCCTTTTAAAATGTCTCTCCTGTTTCCTGGTGGTGACTCTGGTCTGCCGATTCGGTTTTGGGGGAAGTGATTTCAGATGTCTGGGCGTGTGCATGCACTTTCCTTTGCCTCTTCCCTTGTCGTGAATTGGTGACCTTCAAATTGGTGACGAGTGTGGGAGGGTTTTTGTATAATGGTGCCTATGCAGATCCAGAAATATCATATTTACGGTGATTAAGGCTGTCTTGCGTGGTAATTGTGAATCCTTACTCCTTGCGTGAGATGCAGCCCCCTTTGCCCTCAGCCCCCCGACTTCCCCAGGCAGGAGGACTGAGAATGACCACACAGCTAATTCCTGTCCTAGTGTAGCTTACCAGTTTTACGTTGTCGTTTCTATGGTGGGTGAGGTCCTTGTCCTTTCTTTACTTCTCACATCTCAGAGGCAGGATGCCTTAGTGATGAAGAGAGGTGGTAGCCAGCTATTGAATTAGGTCAGGCTGAAGCCAGCCACTGCTGTCTAGGAACTAGCTGGCAATATCTGTATCCTCAGTCACTGAAGATGATGACAGTGGTTCTTTCTGAGGACTAAGTGAGCCAGTGCGTGTAGAATGTTCCAAACGTGTTTGGTGCTGTCATCATCAAGTATAGTACATGGCCTAAAAGAAGAATTCAAGTGTGTTTTGTGTATATTATTGAGCGAGTAAAAAACAAATTTTTTTGAAATAATGATATAGAAGTAATTTTATTCTTTGTATTTTTCAGGCAGAACAAAAAATATTAAGTAAATTCCAAAGGTTCAGTAAATGTATGTATGTGGGGAGGGGCTTGTGGGGTTTCCAGTAGAATCCTCTTGAGCTGGGTGTTGGGCTCAGTCTGCATGGTCTTGTCATGTCTTGGCAAAGATCCTGATACTATCACTTTCCTGACATGGACACGGCAAATTATATTGAATCAGAAATCTAATTTAATCCCTTTTTATTAGATTGGAAGCAGTAATTGCTTTCAATTTAATGGGATTGAATTCAGAATTAGAAATTTTGATGTTCCTTCAAACTTAATAAAATATGGTTATATATATTTCCATTTATTTGTGCCTGTTCTGGTGTACTTGCAGAGAGAGAGAGAGAGAGAGAGAGAGAGAGAGAGAGAGAGAGAGAGAAGAGGATAGAATAGAATAGAAATGTTCTTGGAGCCTGGCTTATATTCAGAAGCAGAGTTCTTTTTTTTAATTTTTGCAGGTGTATTTATGTAGTAATGAATTAGCCTGAAAAGGAAGAATGGAGAGAGAGAAGAGCAGTTGAGTGAGAGAGCCAGCTTCCATCTGTGGGTTTACTTCCCCAAAATGGCTGTAGTGGCTGGGACTGGTCTAGACGAAGCCAGCCGGGAGCCTGGACTCCATTCTGGTCTCCCCACTTGGGTGTCAAGGGCCCAAGCACTTGGTCTTTCATACGCTGTCTTCCCAGTCACATCAGCTGGAAGCAGGATTGGAAGTGGAGCAGCTGGGACTCGAACCAGCACACTTGCAATATCAGATGTTGTTGCAAACGGCGGCTTAACCCACTGCACCACAGCACCTGCTCCAAGAGCAGAGGTCTTTGCAACAGTTGGTAAAGGGGCACCATATAATGGCAGGGGCCAGTGAGAATGGCACTGATTACATTTCTTTCTTTTTGCCCAGAGACAGAAATAAAACTAAGGCCTTCCAGATGGGTTTTCCTCCCATTTTTGGATCCCCATTAGGGGAAGTTAGTTCAGAGTCTCTGGAGAAGCTGAGGAATGCTGTTATTCTTTGCTATTTAAGTTTGTATTCTTATTTCTCTGAAAGGCAGCCTCTTCCGCCTGTTGGCTCACTCCCCAAATGCTTGCAACAATCAGAACTGGGCCTAGTGGAAAACAGGATCCTGGATCTCCATCCTGGTTTCCCATGTGCGTGGTGAGGACGCAAGCACGAGAACCTTCATCTGCTACCCCCAGGGTGGGCATGAGCATGAAGCTGGATGAAAAGGGAGCTGGGAGTCATTCCCTGGAACTCTGATACGGGGCGCAGGCCTCCCAAGCAGCAATTTAATCTGCTGCATCATAGCACCCACCCCTGAGGGTCACTTGTGAGGGTGAGCATCCAGCCCTCTTAAAGGGAGACCAGGAGAAGCACCTGGCTCCTGCCATTGGATCAGTGCCGTGGGCGCGGTGGCCATTGGCGGGTGAACCTGTCCAAAAAAAAAAAAATGGAACAAGAATGTGGGGGGTGAAAAGAGATCCTTCGGAGCTGTCTCAGTAATGCAGCGGGTTAAAGCCCTGGCCTGCAGCTCCAGCATCTCATACGGGCTTCGGTTCGAATCTCAGCTGCTCTGCTTCTGATCCAGGTCCCTGCTAATGTGCATGGATCCTGCATCCACATGGGAGACCTGGAAGAAGCTCCTGGCTTCAGATCAGCTCAGGCCATTCTGACTATTTGGGGAGCAAACCAGTGGATGGAAGACTCTCTCTCTCTCTCTCTGTCTCTCTGTCTCTACCTCTCTTTCTAATTCTTTCAAATAAACAAAATCTTTCAAATAAAATCCTTCAAACCTTCATTTTTAGCATGTTATTTAGTTTTTTTCCCCCACTAAGTCATTCAGAGATAGCCAAGTTTATCAATTTTCTTATCTTATAGTGGGTAGTATACTGTGAGCAGCAGATAAGGGTAGTCTCAACTAAAGGCACTTCTGATAGTGTCTGATTACTATAGTGATTGTGGTGCTTACAGCTCATGCCACTGGCTCTGAGCCTTTACTCTGTATCGTAGCATCTTCAGACCGCGTTTTGACTATCTTCTTCTCATCAGCTATTTTATTTTATTATTTTTAGTTGAGTTGTGTAATTTAAGATGAAATCATGATGTTCACCACGATTTTGGAATCTGGGGTGTAGAGAACTTATTCGATGACTATCATTTCAACAAAATTCTGAGTAGCAGAGGTATGGCCTGCTCAGTGAGAATATTATCTCCTCTCCATATGAGGACCAACTTGCTGGCTGGCTCACAAAAATGAATGAACTGTGAGGTATTGTAGAATAAATAAAATTTTCAGAAAATCACTGTGAAACATGAACGTGGCAGACATTGAACATGGTATACAGATGCCTACCATGAGATCAATTAAGCCAAGAAGCTTTAGGGAGAGTATTTGAAGCTTCTCATCTCCATCTCATTTGTAGCAGCTTTTTATCTTTGACTTAGTAAGGTGTAACTCATACACAAAGGCTTTTTCAAAAACCCCCTCCAGTTCTCAGTGAAGGTCTTTTTCTCATTTGTGCACTATATTGGATTAAAAGTTTGTGCGTTAGTGAAATGTAAACAGCTCTGTGAATATAATCAGTGTTTGTGTAGTCATGTAGTAGTTTGAACATAATGATCTTTTTCCTTGCTAATTGTATACAGAAATTGTAAAACAAAAAAGCTGTTTTTCAGAACCTTATGCAATATAGAAGTGTGTGCTGATATGATTTGGTTCATGTTTAATTAATTAATGTTGGAACTTAAAGACTAGCAATTTGGAGCCAGCGAAAGCTCTGTCATTTGTAACTGGGGGAGCTTTTGATCAATAACAATTTTCTTAGCCTCAGTTTCTTTAAAATTCGGAATGTTGTTTCAGTCCAGCTCATGAAATTGAAATGAAAACATGAAGTAAGATTTTAGTTCTTGACAACGTTTATGAGCTTAAAAGCAGTGAATGTACTTATTAAGCTTAAGTATTATAAAATTATAAACTGATAGCTTTTGAATTTATGTTCTTACATTTTTGTACAACATACTGCAATTCCTCAGTAAACCAAAAGGTGGCACTGTTTACCTGCGTTTAATATTTTCTTTTGCTTCCATGTAAAAATGTTGAATGCTTTATCTGCAAACATATTAAATTGAGGTTATATTTTTTTACATTTAATCTTCTGTTTTGTAAATGGAGCTTTAATTCATGTAAGGTTTACCAGGACCAGGTTTCATTTTTATTTTGAAATGGTTTGGAAATTCAGATATTTAACAGTCATTTTGTAGACAGAAACTCCTGTATAATCCAGTATAATTAAATATAAAACCTTGTTTTAATGTGACAGCTAATGTTTCATTGAAACGTTTTTGTGTAGAAAACCATTCTTTTCTTTTTTTTTTAGCCTCTGAGAACAGTCCAGTGATTAAAATGTAACAGCCGCAAATAAATGATTTCTGTGGCTATTAGATCTCACTGCCTAGGTTTATCCATTTTGGAAAATTATTGTATGTTAAAAGGACCTTTGGAAATTTAGCAAAACCTTTCATTGCTTGAAATTGCTACTGGCAGAAGTGTGATAAAAGGAGAATTTAGGTTCTGTGAATAACTTTTCTAGGTGAGAAATGCAAAAATGAGATAGCCTGAATCTGACTCGAAGTGAGGATTATTTATGTAGTAGATGTGGTGAATACACTTCCCAGACAGGTGAAAACCCAATTGTTCATTCATAGAGCATTTTCCATTTAGTATAGTTTATGACCTGAGCAAGATAATATGAGCAGGATATTTTTATGTCCAATCAAAGCTATCTATAGTTGTTTCCCAGCATAAATAGCATTTGCTAATCATTTTTTTTTTTTTTTACACTGAAAGTCAGAAAGCAAAAAATGCCCCTGTTACGATAAAATACTTCTTTAGGGGACAGGTTAGAAACCTGAGATTATTTCAGATGTGTTTCTACTGCTGCCTTTTTTTAAAAGTAGTGTTTTTGAGTCCATGCAAATTGCACATTTCATTTTTTTTAAAGTTTTTCTCTAAAAATCACTTGTTAGGATACAGTGCTTTAGAAATACATTAAGAGCCCATGCTCATAACTCTGAAGTGACCGTTTACCAAATGGATATCGTTTGGGGGAGTGGGAACACTTGGCAGTGAGACACTGGTTTTGTGCGCAAGGGGGGAGTATGTTTGTGTGTGTTCAAGTTGTTGATGTTAGTAACGTGATATGTGTGTGATTTGTCAGAATTGTTTAAAAATGCATAATTGAAGGAGAATTCGATTATTCAGCAGGAATTCCAGTAGCTAAAGGCTGTCATTTAGAAATTTCCTTCCAGGATTTGACAGCGGCTCAGTGTGCTATGAAAAGCATAAGGGATGCACTATGACACTTCAAGTCTTCAGAGGTTGTTCTCAGGATATTCTTATCATAGAAATGAAAAAACAGCATTGTAATTATTTAATAAGGGGCTGATCTTCATCTTCACCTCTTTTGAAAAATTTGAGGTACAGAGAGACAGAGAAAGAGAGCATCGATACACTGTCTGTGTCTCTCTGTCTCTCTGTCTCTGTCTCTCTCTCTCTCTCAATGCTGCACTGGCTGGCTGGCCTGGGTAGGCTAGGCCAGAGCTGGGAGTGCAAAGCTGTTCTCCCGCGCACATGGGGGAGCAGTCACCACCACCTCTCAGGGTCTGTACTGGCAGGAAGCTGGAGTTCGGAGCTGAGATGGGCAGTCTGACCCAGGCACTCTGATGCAAGCCCAACCTTCCTTTTGCAGATGTAAACATTCTATGGATTTGGTAAATAACAAAGTCACTCATTCTCCTAAATGACTTCATATTTTCACTTTTTGGAAAGGAAATTGGGAAAGGCAAAATGTACTCAGTGACTTTTTTTTTTTTAATTTTTGACAGGCAGAGTGGACAGTGAGAGAGAGACAAAGGTCTTCCTTTGCCGTTGGTTCACCCTCCAATGGCTGGCGCGCTGCGGCCAGCGCACCCCGCTGATCCGATGGCAGGAGCCAGGTGCTTCTCCTGGTCTCCCATGCGGGTGCAGGGCCCGAGCACTTGGGCCATCCTCCACTGCACTCCCTGGCCACAGCAGAGAGCTGGTCTGGAAGAGGGGCAACCGGGACAGAATCTGGTGCCCCGACTGGGGCTAGAACCTGGTGTGCCGGTGCCACAATGCAAGGTGGAGGATTAGCCTGTTGAGCCACGGCGCCGGCCTCAGTGACTTTTTAAAAAAACTTGTTTCTGGACAAATGGACAAAGATGGCTGTCCCCAAAAATGCTTTCAACAAGCTCCTTGCCCTGCTCCTTCAGTTCTCAGTAATTTCAAATTTGCATCCTAGGGTAGGATTTGAAGTGGTAAAACGTTACAGTAGACTAGCAATATTTTTTTCTCCAATTAATACTTATGATGAAAGGTCCATTCGAACAGACTATATATTCGTTATGACAAAAGATCTAACATGCTGATTTTGTCTAGCTTCTTTTAGATGCCTTGTAGCAGTGTGTTAATTTATGCTGCTGGTCTCACCTCGTGACCCTTCTGTGCAGCCTGGGTATGTTAATGTGCTATATAGCTTTTTCATTTCAGTCATCTGTGGTGGTTGAATACGCTTGCTAGTCTGTGGTGCCACTCACCAGCCTGTGTCAAGGACAGGAAAAGAACAAGAAAAATGTATCTTAGAATCAGTTTCTTTAAGCATGCATTAGTAATGAGGAAATTATAAAACAGGCATAATTTTAGTAAGACTGTTAAGTCTGAACATTCATTGAACACAGTAAGTACTCCAAGTACTGACAGCTTTTAATTAGGAAAGACAGTTGGGTCATTGGTTTTTATTTAAGCAAGCGCTTATTAACATCTTTTGGTTTTTTTTTTTCCTTGATTTTTGTTTAACATCAGTGAGAAAATATCCCAAGATTGGAAACGATGTCATAAGCAGTTTTAAGGAAGTAAACCAATTGATTGCACCCACTTTTCTGTTCATTGATCACTGAGGGTTATGATTCTAAAAATCTCCATGGTAGGAAAATACTGTGTGTGTTTGAGAAATTCAGGGCCTTATGGTGAAAATAGGATCAGGGTGAACAAGGCCTAAAACAGGTGAAGGGACTCCAAGATTCTAGGAAAATCACCATAGTTCTGTAGAAAGAAAATAATATTTGAATACTTCAAATATAATTAATTCTCTTACTAGGTCCCCTCATCTATCCAAGCTCTGTATAAATTATGTTTGTCCTTTCTGTAGAAACCATTGGTACTAGAAGGATGCCTTTCTTTATATTTGGCCCTCCATTTGAAAGTGCAGTGCCCCTTGCCGGCGCCGTGGCTCAACAGGCTAATCCTCCGCCTTGCGGCGCCGGCACCCCGGGTTGTAGTCCCGGTTGGGGCGCCGGATTCTGTCCCGGTTGCCCCCACTTCCAGGCCAGCCCTCTTCTGTGGCCCTGGAGTGCAGTGGAGGATGGCCCAAGTGCTTGGGCCCTGCACCCCATGGGAGACCAGGAAAAAGCACCTAGCACCTGGCTCCTGCCATCGGATGAGCGCGGTGTGCCGGCCACAGCGCGCCGTCCGCGGCAGCCATTGGAGGGTGAACCAACGGCAAAGGAAGACCTTTCTCTCTGTCTCTCTCACTGTCCACTCTGCCTGTCCAAAAAAAAAAAAAAAAAAAAGAAAGTGCAGTGCCCCTGCGCTCTGTCTCGTAGTTCTTGTCTCACTGTCTTTTGGTCTTGATCTGAAGCATACGAATTAAGCAAAATATCCAGAAACTTTGGGAATTTTTAAATTGTCAATCTTGGCATAACTGGATAAGTATTTCTAACCTCTCTGAGCCTGTGAAACTTTGTCTCTAAAGTGGGTTTTAGGGTCATTGTGATGATGAATAGATGGTTGAAAAAATTAGCTATTATTATGCTAAGAATTAGTACAGAAAAGTCAGAATTATATGTAAGTATTTTAAATCTGAGTCTTGAAAACTGGGAAGTTAATGAAATATGATTTAAAGATGTATTTAATCCATTTATATCTGTTGCAACGTATTCTAGTTTTATGTGTTTCTTTCTCACACATCTTTTTCTCATCCTATTAATCAGGAAATGAGCCATAGTAGGATATAATTGGTGACTTCTTTGGGAGGCTAGTGAGGCAGAATGGAGTGATATCAAGAAGGGAGATGGGATTAGGAGTTAGGGTCTTGTTCCAAAGATGACTCTGGTTACTGGTGAACTTAGTTATCTCTCCTCAGTCTGTTAATTCTTGTCTACAAGGCATTTTGACTCTTCCAGATGTGTGAAGGACTAGTCATTTTTTTTTTTTTTTTACTTTATTGTTTTGCATGCGGTGTCTTGCTTTGAAAGAGGGAAAACACTTTTCTTAAACTAAAAATCAGGAGCAACACCCTTCTAACTTCCCCCTCTTCTCTCCTGTCAGTGAAGTCAGGCTCTTCCTTAACACACTCCTGTGACCTAGATTTGTCTCTGTTTTGTAGTTGATTTTGTTTCTTTATGTATTTGTCTCAAAGAAGACCAACCTTGAGTACAGAGGTCTTTTTCCTCGTATTCCTGGTCCATAACCACACATTTGGCCTATAATAAGCACTCAGTTAGTGTTGGTGAATGAATTCAGGTAAATACTCACAGCCTTCATGAGAAATAGAGTACAGAGGTGGTTTCTCATCTGTGTTGCTCTTACCTTTATTGTTGGGTATAAAACATTGACGATTTGTTACCACCTGAAAGAATTAAATTGAGCATTTTTCTAGTTGAAGGTATTCTTTTCTACGTTTCTGAAAGCCCCCTTAGCCTGACCATAGCAAACAACCTTCTTGGTGCTTTGCAAATGTTGTGATTCATGGGCACTGTAAGTATAGATTTCATGCTTGAAGTAACTGAATAAAATAGGCACATTGTTCTTTGTTAGTTTCTTCAATTGGTCCTTTTAATTTTCCTGTTCTTACTGGTGATTCCTTGAGGCACCTGGCCAGTGCTGAATATTTCTTCCTGACTCATCATTCCTTCTACCACCTGCCAAAGAAGTGCTTTTACTTCGGTCAAGAGTTTCATTACTGTTGCAGGTCATGGACCATCTGATAAAGTCTCAGTATGTCATACTAACTAGCATTGACTGCCAGCCACCAGAAGGTTTGATTCTCGGGGCTTGCTCTTTAAATCCTAAAATTACGGTCAGGTATGGTGAAATCCTTTATCTGAATATGAAGCTAGTGATGATATTTGAGGATTCCCCTACCCTCTACCCAGTGCCATTTCCATTTGTGTGAAATTCAAATGGGTTGTATTAAATTGCTTTTATATAGTCTTTCAGAATCATTAGAGCTTTTCCTTAGATATATCTAAATCATTCCTTTTTGAATTCACTTATAAAAGAGCCAGTTGAGGATTGGGAATTAGGGAAGAAGCCAGCTAGTAGATCACAGGTGGAGGTTTTAACTTGTCAGTGATAGTTGGGGGCCCTGGGCCTTCTACTCTGGCATCTGAAAGTTGAAGTGAAGCTGGGTTGGCCTGGTGGGGCGCCCCAAGTGAGAATCTCATGCAGCAAGAAAGGAAGTGACTGACTTAAACTTGTTGGAATGAAAGCTTCTTGGAATGCACTTTATCTTCTACAAGCCTGTAGACATTGACTCTCATTTGAATGAAACTATAAACAGAAATCCTGAATATTTTAGAAATCGAGGTATGGCCAGAGAACCTTAGTAGTGTGTGCTAACCACCATTATAAACTGGAAAGTAAAATGTCACCTAATAGTCTTTTATTTAGTGCAACGTCTTTATCATGATACATTTTAAAATCCTGATAGGAGTTTCCAGAGGATCCTTTTCTGCTGTCAGTTTCCTTATCCTGTCCTTTAGGGAAGATCTTAAAATTAGGTCTTAGCTGATGCCATGGCTCACTAGGCTAATCCTCCACCTGCAGTGCCAGCACCCTGGATTCTAGTCCCAGTTGGGGGGCCGGGTACTAGTCCCGGTTGCTCCTCTTCCAGTCCAGCTCTCTGCTGTGGCCTGGGAGGGCAATGGAGGATGGCCCAAGTGCTTAGGCCCTGCACCCACATGGGAGACCAGGAGGAAGCACCTGGCTTTGGATCAGCCATTGGGGGAGTGAACCAACGGAAGGAAGACCTTTCTCTCTGTCTCTCTCACTAACTCTGCCTGTCAAAAAAAAATTAGATCTTAAAGTTCTCCCCAACTATGTTCTGCTATAGGGATTTTCAGAAATGATAGTCCCCTTATTGGGGCGGGCCTTTGTAAATCTCTAGAAAGAGAGTTAGCTTGAACTTAAAGAAGTAGTACTGTACTGTACGTGAGAGAGAGGTTGCACCCATTGAGTCCCACTGTGCAAGGCTGCCCCGGCCTTTGACCTTAGCCAGGCCATGTCATATTTGGAATGAACGAGTTGAACTCCAGTGTTCTCTGGTTCTTTGTAAATGCATTTATTCATTAGCTATCCATCGTACCCTCCTGTGTTGTGCGTTCAGCAGGCAGCAGACCAGCTATGGCTCCAGCCTTGAGAGAACTTGCAGTTCCCAATTCTCTGCTGAGCTGTCCGTCTCCCTCTTCTTAGCTACTAACTGGTGGATAACAAGGAAATGAAGTGAACTGAAGGGATTAATTACAAATCTGGGGCTCCTACCTACTTTTATGTATAAAATGAGTCAACATTTTTTTGGGAAAACAAATCCCTGTGATGGAGGTATAGTTTATATATATGTTAAGAATGTTTCTAACAATGAAGTGGATTATGCTAGTGGCAAGTTGATTAGGTTAACTTGTGCCCGAGAAGAGTAAAGGACTGAGCTGGGGATACTCTCATTTAAGTTTTGGGGTAGCAGGTGTAAGATATAAAGTATTTGTGTCTCTTGGGAGTAGGTGCTCGAACTTGTATGTGTTGAAAGTCAATTGTGACTTTTTTAAAGTTTTATTTGAAAGCAAATTTACAAAGAGAGGAGGAGGAGGAGAGACTTCCATTCGCTGATTCAATGCTCAAATGGCCACAATGGCCTGGACTGGGCTAGGTTGGAACTAAGAGCCCAGAGCTGCTTCCAGGTCTCCCGTGTGTTTGCCAGGGCTCAAGCGCTTAGGCTGTCTTCCACTGCTTTCCCAGATGCATTAGCAGGGAGCTGGATTGGAAGTGGAGCAGCCCAGTCTTGAACTGGTGCCCAATTGTGATGCCGGCATCACAGGTGGAGGTTTATCCTGTATGCCACATCACCAGCCCTTGTGATTTTTTTTTTTCTTTCTTGTAATTAAAAAAAAATTCTGGTATAAGACAGGCCTAACATCTTGTACTTTGTGCCTTTATTCTGGAGAATTAGAATTTATTATATTGCAAAAAGGGAAAATAATTTAGGCTTAATAAACTGGAAATGAATAGCATTGCCCTTAACTGAGAAAAACACTGACACCTTCAGAACGAACAAGAATCCCTTATTTGGCCTTACGTCTACAATGATGCTCTCTAGTCTGTGTAGGCTGGTTCAGGAGCATTTACGTCTGTTGGAGGCAGCTAGGTTTGCTGCCTAGAATTTAAATCTCTGACTTCTCCCAAGATACTGATGAAAGCAGCTAAATTTATTGGTTATTAGGTAGCAAGAGTAAGTTCAATTTTCTGCAGACTTGTGACAATTAGAGGTTGGTTCTAGCATATCTAATGCTTAAGTTTCAAGGCTCCCTCTATTTGAGGGCTGCTTGGGTGAGATAACCTTGTAACACACACATTTTAATGAGTACATTGCTTCTCCCACCTGCTAAAGTCAGCTTGGAGTGGCTACTGACCTGAAGGGAATGCCTGTGTTCAGTATTAATGCGGCATGTCTGGATCCAGACAGCAATCTTTCATTTTGACATGCACATAGTCAAAGTAAATTAATGTTTAAAACCTGAACACTTTAAGTTCAGCCTGTGTGTGCATTCCATAATAATCCTTGAGAAACAGTTTACATAGAAATGCTGAGTGCTTTCTTATACTTTATTTATCATACATATGGGTCCACCTTGCAGCATTTGTAACAAGATTCAGCCAGTGCTGTTTTTATGACTCACTTGTTTTGTGGTGGTTATAGCACTTAATTTATTTTAAGTTTAGTCTCTGCATATTTAAGCACAAATCATACTTTTTATATGCCCGGAAGATGGTAACCTAATTTCAGTGATTTCTTATATTTGTGTTGCCTGTCAAGTGAGTTGCTTTATTTCTGCTCAAATGATCACAAATTTTTGGAAGACGAGTGGTGATTAAACAGTGTTTTTCAAGCTAGGCCTGGAAGTAGTATGCATTTGACACTATCTGTAAGAAGCAGTTTTGCTGAGAGAATTTTCTTTTTCTTTCTTACATACCATTTTCTGAAGTAGCTTTTATTGGTTAAAAACATCCATGGCAGATGTAGCAATGGGGAAATTGTATTAACATTTAAGTATTAAATTAGCCTGTAGCCAGAGTCTCCTAATATGATGACATTGACTATGTTCGGGATTTTAAGGACCACGTTGCACAAGTCATTGTTACACATTTCCTGTTTGCGTTTTTTTTTTTTTTTTAAGTTATGTTAGACCTGCTTTTTCAGATTGGAAATTTCCATTGTGGATTTCAGTGCTGTTCTCATTTTACCTGGCTTGTCAGTGTTTGTTATTTACATATTAAGAGTATGAGCATAGTGACCGTAATGAGAAGAGTATGTGATTGGAGCCATATGCAAATGACAGTTTTCATAACGCTTTTGCAGTTTAAAGAAAAATCTCGAGTTATATTTATTAGCAAACATATTTCAGCTAGGGAGTTTATCATGCTCCAAAAAGGCGGCAGATGGAAGCGAACCTAGGATGGTGTTCAAAAAAATATGTTGCAGTGAGTTTCTGTGAAATCCCTCACATCAGCATGATGCTTTGTATGTTGTCTCGGAGTTCAAATCAATGCTGTACTTTGGCTATAAAAATCAAAGGTGGCTTTCTTCTGTGTTTGACAGAATTTATTTGCTGTTCAGAAATAACTATATTGTTTGGTTTAGGATACAGAACATCAAATAACAACCCTTAGATTATACTTAATACAGTTACCGTTTTCTGAATCTTGGATATCCCTAACATCAGAGAAATGTGTGCTTTACCCGTGGTAAGGTGGCTTTAGATTGGATTTGGAAACACTGTACAGAGAACACCTATTGTTTCCATTGAATGATGTATGCCCTACAGAGTTGAACTTTCTGACCCACTGCTCTTCAGCAGTAATGGATTTGCACTGATTGGAGCGCAGTCCCCCACTTGGTCCTGTTTTCAGTTCTCCTGTGTGCTGGCTGCCCAGCAGAATCAAACATCTGCTTTGTGGCTGTGGTGGAAGGCAGTACAACTCTCTGGCTCATGCTGGTTCAAATTTGCGCTGCTGGTTAGCTTAGCATTATGCTGTCGCTGTCCGAATTACCTAGCTGTGGATAAATTGTCTGTACCACATGGGCATATTCAATTTTTGTTCTGCATAGAGAATTTTTGTCCTCATGTAAAGCTTCATAGAATGTTATACTAGCATGGACTTATTGGAAGGTGAGCATTTTAATGGCATCTCTCTGTCAGACTTTGGATTGATTTCTATGAAAACAGAATATATAAGAGCTGATGTGATTGGGCTGTTATTCCTGGTCTGATTTGACTTTGCCTTTTTATATAATTTTCCCATGGGAAAACAGAGTACACCTCTCAGGAAGCAAGAGGATGTCCTCCTACCCCAGATAAAATGGAGTCCTCTGAGGTCTTGGGCTACTTTGGTGGAAGCTACCACTGTACCCCCTATTGTTAGGGATATGACATGACAGACATTTTCTTTGGTGGAAAGCAGTTCATGGCCAACTGTGGTAGCTACTTCTTGCAGCCGTGTGGGCCTACTTCAGAGGACTGGTTACTGAGAGCAGACTATGTGCATGATTACATATAATCAAGGTTAATTTTTATCAAGGGTCACCATGTTTTTGCTATGGTCTGACAATCATGACCGACATTAAAGAGCCCTGTGGGTCTGTCTGGTGTATTTTTGCTTGCTGCCTGGGTAGTTTATTTCAGATGCTTGTCACTTTCATTCTGCTTGATTGTTTGGGGCCCTTCCTGCGTTTTCAGGTACACCATTAAAACAGTGCTCTTTGCAATTAGATTGTCTTGGGGGAGCTTCTGTTTCCTGGTGTGTAAACACTTTAATCTCGAAGGGTGAGTAACTGGGGGGACATTTTCCATTTGGTGTTGTGTGAGGTTCAGTTGGTAGATTATTTTGAAATAGGATAGACTTCAGCTCCGTGACCAAGATTTGGATTCAGTTCACTTAATTAATTGTTTAGTGATTGATTCTTAGGAAAGTATTTTGGAATTTCCAATTCAAACACATTTTTCTTAAGAAAAATTCAGATGAGTAGGTTATTTCACAATCTAACAGCAGAATGAGATTTATAGAGACAAATTTGTAAATATAAATATTGGGTAATGTTTTTTAAAAATGTGTCTTAGAACATTTTGGGAACTTAAAGACAAAACTTAATGGCTCTTAAACTGGGTATTTGGTTTTGCAATCATTTAATTTTGGCCATATCAGTCTTATTTAGTAGTTTAAAGGATAAACAGTTCAAACAGTAAGAAAAAAGCAGTTTCTGTTTTGTCACTTTTCAACTTTAGATATCAGTAAATCATTGCTGTAGCCTTCTTTATCTTCTGTTTGCACAAAAAACCTGTTAGAATTATGTCTGGGGGGACCATCTGCTGTGGTTCCCAGTCTTGTCAGTGTGATAAGGGATAAGCTGTATAAACAGGGGCACTACGAAGGCAAAAAAAAAAAAAAAAAAAAGAAAGCAGGCTGCTTTTAGGGGAGGAAAAGTATGAAGTGTGATGTGGATTTAATTTTATAACATAACCATAGAAAGTCATAGGATTTTTCTTATAATTTATCAGGACTGAGGTTATAATTATTTATTCAGCAGCCACAGGTCCAAGTCCTCTGTAGGGTTTATCTTCACATTAATATTTTATCTGCCTTTTTGATTATAAGGTCCCTATTTTGGAGGTCAAACCTTTTGAAAGTTCTTTTGAGAATGTTTCCCTATAGCACTTGCCATTGCAGTATTGTCCAGATTGTTTTGTGTCCTTTTCCCTCACTATTACTTTTTCTCTCAGCTGAATCCTCAGAAACCATCCTTTTTTTCATTTGCAATGAGGTCATGGTGCTTCAGAAGGAACAAACCAGTCATTCCCATGGCAACATGCTCTATCAAAATATCACAAATTTGTCCTGCCCCTTACCTTTAAACTCTCAAGTGCCAGGAGGAGGTTAGGAGTGCATTGTTCCTCCAGCATGTGACTGTGGATCAGAGAGGAAGGAGAGGAAAGTCAGTTAAAAACAAATCAACCCCAAAAGTGCCTTACCTTCACTTAGCTATAGACATGTACAAGTAAGGTATTTATTTTATATTGGGTTGCTCAGATTTTATTTTTTTAAAGACAGAAAAAGAAGATTCTACACAGTTGATGTAACGGTCATTATTTGGTGTCTGTGAGAACGGTGGAAGAGGGAACTGTGGCTGGGCGGTGTGATGTGTGTTCCATGTGCTTTGCTCAGAGCTTCTGGCACGTGCCGGGCGGTCGTCTTGGCATGAGCAAGTCTAATTTTAGCATGCTGCTGGCACCTTGAACTCTTCAAGGAGTTCCAGACTTTTGACAGTTCTTCCCTCCCACTAAGATTGGTATGATCACATGTTTATCCAGTAGGAGAATCATCGGTGTTTCATTATTACTGGAGATTTCATACCCATTGATGTCAGCTAGTTGGAAGTATAATAAAATTAAGCAGTGTGATGAGATTTTACAGTAACCTGGTTATTTTGCTCAAATCTTCATTCAGTATTTGTTGGCATTTCTTTTTGTTGGTTCTACCATTAGCATTTCATTTCTGCGTATTGCATTTATTGGTGTGACCTGGGACGAGCGTAGACGCTGCGAGGCGTGGCACTGGCTCTTCCCTGGTGTCCCCTGTTGCACGCCTGACAGTGCGCTCGGTGCCTGTCCTTGTGGTAGAGTCTGCCCATTCCTCTGCAGAGGAGGAGGAGCCCGGCTGACGCCTCCCACTCCACTGCAGCCCCTTTAGGGGCAGGAGCTTGCTCTTCTCCACACGCGGGCGGCGTGGGGCAGGTGTCTGGTAAATGCTTGTGGAGAGAATAACAGAATGAGTGCAGGTGCTTGTTAGTGAGAAACTCTTCTATTGCCATGGCGAAGGTATATATTTTCAGTTTTTGGTATGTGTGTAGAATATGAAGCCCGGCTGTGTCCTGTGTACCCTCTTCCAGTGCATTTGGAGGGGCTGCCCCCTGTGTCTTCCAAGGGCTCCCATGCTGCTATTCCACAAGGACACCTAAGTCTTCCCCATGTGGCCTGTTTGCCCTTCTTTGTGGCGAGCCCACCCAGCAACCCTAGGCTGCCTTTCGTGGGAGAAGGAGCTGGTGGTAGTCAAGAGCATCAGGGTCTACAGACACTATTTGGTGGACCGATGCCAATTTTTTGTTTTGAAATATTTGGGAAAAGGATTAGAAGAATAAGATAAGAGACCGTTCCATTCCACCTCTCCAGCTTTAGAAAGAAAACACTGTCAGTGTCACTAAAGCCCCCCCTATTTTGGGGGTGGGCGGCTAGCTGGGAGTATATGTTTCATTCTCCCTCTCTTCCTTTTTGCTCCAGAAAAGCTTCAGCCTTCAAAGGAAATCTTCCCCTGCTTTGTGCTTTCATAGTGGCACCCCCGGCCCGTGTGTGTTGTTGAACCTGCCGGTGTATTGTAGCCATCTGTTCAGATGTCTGTCACCTCCACCAGGCCGCACTTCAGCTGTTTGTTCTCAGCGCCATACATAATAGCTGCAGTGGCTGTAGGTGCTCAGTGAGTGCGCATTGTGTGGATGAGTGAACCAATGAATAGGCACAATTCTTGTCTAACGGGCACCATTTTAATGTAGGATTCTGTTCAGCAAAACTATTTCCTTGTCTAGCTCCTAGTGGTAGGCCCGTGCTGTTCTGATTTGAACAAATTGAATTAAACATAAAATCCTGTAGAACAGATGCATTTACAAGTCTCTGCTCACACAGCTGTTGGGCTATTTAATAAAAACATTGCTGTTTTGATTGGGTATTCATAGGCTTTCTTTCTGTTAACTCTGTTAGTACTGTTGTATTAGCAGAGACCACAGACTAGAGAGGAGTGGGAGAATGAGCCAGCAGTCAGAATTCAGAGACAAGAGGGGAGGGAGGTAAACAGGATGGGGAGGAGAAGGGTTTACTCCTGGGTGTAGTGCTGAGGAAATGCACAAACACTGGATTTGTCTTCCCTCTGCTTTACCTCGTTAAGCCTTTGACTCCACGATTCTCCGGTAGTCATTCTAATCTCCCTTCCCCTAAGTCCAATTTTGAGTTGTTATTGTTTTTTCTTTTTTTTTAAAGATTTATTTATTTATTTACTCGAAAGGCATTCATCTGCTGGTTCACTGCCCAGATGGTCGCAACAGGCTAAAACCACGAACCTGGAACTCCACTTGGGTCTCCCATGAGGGTGGCAGGGGCCAGGGTACATGGGCCATCCTCCGCTGCTTTCCCAGGGGTGTTAGCAGGGAGCTGGGTTGGTAGTGGAGCAGCCCTGGCTTGAACTGGCACTTGTGTGGGTTGCTGGCACTTGCTTTGCCCACACTTGCTTTGCCACAATGCCGGCCCTCCAGTTTTGAGTTTTGACCAGTACCTTTTGTTTGGTTAGCACTTTTATAATGTGTACTGTGTCATTCACCATCATGCTTTATATATATTAATTCTCACAGCTCTGGAAAATGGGGATTTTCTTTTCTTTCTTTCTTTTTTTTTTTTTTTTCTTTCATTTTAATCTGTGGTTTCCACCTCAGGCTATGGAGTTGGAGATTAAAGGACAGGAGCAAAGTTGTATTGGTAGAACTGGTGGACCTGGGAACCGAACCATGGCAGACTGGGTCAAAACCTCTGCTTTGAATCACTGTGGCGTGTTCTAGCCTCCTCTGGGTCCTACATACTCCGTGCTGCTTGATTCTAGTGATGATGCTGGTTGATTATTTTGAGGGTTGACAATACCAAAACAGACATAGTGATTGGAACTTCACTCTCATTTTTGTGGCATTTCCAAAACAAGTCTTAATGTTGCATAGTTCTTCAGGGGAAGTGGGGGAGGGTACTTAGGAAGGGGCAATTTAACAATTTGAAATCCGCAGCAACAGCAAGCTATTATTTAACTTCAACAAAGCTAATCACATAACCGAGTTATTCCAGCCTATTCTTGTGGATTGATGCTTTGGGACCAGTCTGCAGCAGGCTGTGGGGGTGAGCGACTGGGCAGAAGTTCTCGCAAGTGTTTGTGCCCTGAATTTATCAACGACAGTTGAAAGTATTCTGGTGCTACATTCTAGGCCCTGGTACCCGGCAAGATTGGGCACACCTGCAGCAGGTGTGTCCTTGACATTTGCGCGTTTAACTTGATGGGGTTCACCCAGAAAGTCCGTGACATTTAGTCATTTGTTGTGAGAATAGGATCAGTTTCACAGAGGTGTGGGGTTATGAGAATTAAAGTAACGTGTGAAGGAATGAACTACTGGAAGTCTGGCATGCAGATTCTGGCTACTTGGTTTGTGAGTGAACCCAACCAAGGTTCCCACATGTCTCCTCCACTTGTGACGCACCCAGATTTGGGAGGTCTCCCAAATCAGCTCCTCCTCTTCCCTGCCCCCGGTCTCCAGGGTTACCTCTGCCACTTTGTCCTTCAAGGAATTTGATCCTTAAAGATTACATCTCTTTGTTTTGTATTATCAAACTCCCCTCTCCTTGTTGAGAGGCTGTTTGGGCTGTCACCTTTCCTAGCTCTGGGTTAAAGCACTCTGGATCGCGTTTACTCCTTCGCATCACTGTACCGGGACTACATGTGCCTCCCCTCAGCTCATGGTTAGTTTGCGTTTGTTGGCATATGTTGAGTTATAACTTTTTTCAACTTAAAACACATTATTATTTTCTCCAAGAGAAGCCCAGATGTAGGTTGGCCATTGATCTTTTACCCTCTTCCTACTAGCCTGGAACACTGGGTGCTGGAGCACCTCAATGGGTTTGTGATAATGCACACTGACTTTCCAAAGTAAGACTTCCATTGTGCTGCACTATAATCTGAAAATGGATTAGTTATGTCACACTTATATTTTGATCAGGATACCACAGGCCATCTCTGAGAAGGTTGTTGTAAAAATACACTTGTTTTGTAAAGCAGTTAATTTTCTATTTATTAACTCATAAAATATGCTGCCTATATTTGTTTTGTGAGAAGCCACACAATTCTTTGAATTGCATGTGTAGTCATTTGCACAGTGCTCGTTCAGTAGATGTTGTGTATGAGGTACTAACTGGATGCTGTGAGGGCTACAGCGAGATGAACTCTGCTCTTGGTTCTCAGGATGCATTCATGCTTTTTTTTGATTTATTTTGTTTATTTGAAAGGCAGAGTTACATTGAGGCAGAGAGAGAGAGAGAGAGAAAAGTTCTTCCATCCTCTGGTTTATTCCCCATATGGCTGCAACGGTCGGAGCTATACCAATCCAAAGCCAGGAGCCAGGAGATTCCTCTGGGTCTCCCATGGGGGTGCAGGGGCCCAAGGACTTGGGCCATCCTCTGCTGCTTTCCCAGGCCATAGCAGAGAGTGGTATCGGAAGTAGAGCAGCCAGGTCTTGAACCAGTGCCTATATAGGATGCTGGTGCTGCAGACCATGGCTTTAACCCGCTATGCCACAGCGCTGGCCCCACATTCATTCTTTAAACCTTTGTTAAGCTTGTGTTTTGGACAATCCAGATGTAATTCCTTTTGTTAGACTTGAGGAAAATATTTGACTTTTTTTTTTTTTTTTAATTTTTGACAGGCAGAGTGGACAGAGAGAGAGAGAGACAGACAGAAAGGTCTTCCTTTTGCCGTTGGTTCACCCTCCAATGGCCGCCAAGGCCGGCGCGCTGCGGCCGGCGGACCGCGCTCATCCGATGGCAGGAGCCAGGAGCCAGGTGCTTTTCCTGGTCTCCCCATGGGGTGCAGGGCCCAAGCACCTGGGCCATCCTCCACTGCACTCCCAGGCCACAGCAGAGGGCTGGCCTGGAAGAGGGGCAACCGGGACAGAATCCGGTGCCCCTACCGGGACTAGAACCCGGTGTGCCGGTGCCGCAAGGTGGAGGATTAGCCTGTTGAGCCACGGCGCCGGCCTTGAGGAAAATATTTGAAAAAAATTATATATACTCTTAAATGATTAACTTACCATATTTATCATGTTTCATTAATGTCCACCTAAAAACAAGAGAGAATGACAGCTTCCATCTGCTAGTCCATTCCCCAGGTGCCTGTAATGACTGGAGTTGGGCCAGGCTGAAAGTGAGAGTTGGAAACCCATTCTCGGTCCCCCAAGTAGAAGGCAGGAACCCAAGTTCTTGAGCCATCGTCTGATGCCTCCTAGAATCTGCATTCGCAGGAATCTGGAATGAGGAATGAAGCTGGGACTTCAGTCCATGTACCCTGATACAGTGTGTGGACACTCCAATTGTCAGCTTCATCACTAGGCCGTAGGCCCACCCTTGACATTCATTGTTAATGTTCACGTTCCTCAGGGAATGCCAATGTGAAGTGATTCCAGTGCTGTGACAGCCAATGGGTCATAATGACAGCTCTAGCATGGAGAGGTGGGAGATTTACAGCTAATACCAGCTGCCTGCTATAATTGTTGGAGTATGGTGCCTTGTTTTGATATATATTTTTAACTTATCTGTAATTCATAACAAGTATGTTGAAATTGTAGGTTTTGCCTTGTGCAGTAAAATGCAGGGCAGTGAGTAAGGTCACGATGTTTAACACCTGAGTTTTTGCATTAGCCATTCATGCTATATCTAAAGACTTCGCTTTTGCTGTGCGCCAGGCTTTATTCCAAGTGCTGCACATACGTTAGCCTAACACTAAGGATTAAGCAGGGCTGGAAAAATAGAACAAAGCTGTCTTTCAGAAACCAGGTTTGGGCAGCCCCCTCCTTTAAAAACAAGCACATGAAGGTGTTTCAAGAAGGTCATGGAAAAATGGAATTTAAAGTTAAATTTATTTTGGTACAAAAATTTTGAAATCCATGCATAGTTTTTTCATGATAAATATTTTTCATGAACTTTTATATTCAAAAATAAATAGTTCATAATTGATTTTTGTGGGGAAAGTGTTTTCTCATGTGTCTAAATCATAAAATGTTCTGATTTTTTCACTAGATAATTTTAGAGACTATTTATATGAAATTTAATATTGTTTAGATTCGTAAATCTCAGTATCTGTGACAAATTATAGTATGTGTTTAGGGATATGATAATAATAAAACAAGAATTTCTCTGTTTATGTAATTACTCTAGGTGGAAAATACAGGTGATTCTAATACAAGGTGATATACCTCCTTTTTCCAATGAGAAGATGCAAATGTTTTGGCTAACTTGGATAGACAGACTTTAGGAATAAAGATAAAATTGCCAGATATCAGGCCGGCGCCGTGGCTCAACAGGCTAATCCTCCGCCTTGCGGCGCCGGCACACCGGGTTCTAGTCCCGGTCGGGGCGCCGGATTCTGTCCCGGTTGCCCCTCTTCCAGGCCAGCCCTCTGCTGTGGCCCGGGAGTGCAGTGGAGGATGGCCCAGGTGCTTGGGCCCTGCACCCCATGGGGAGACCAGGAAAAGCACCTGGCTCCTGGCTCCTGCCATCAGACGAGCGCGGTGCGCCGGCCGCAACGCGCCGGCCTTGGAGGCCATTGGAGGGTGAACCAACGGCAAAAGGAAGACCTTTCTCTCTGTCTCTCTCTCTCACTGTCCACTCTGCCTGTAAAAAAAAAAAAAAAAAAAAAAAAAATTGCCAGATATCTGTATATCTAGTAAGTTTGGGCATATACTTAAAATTATATAAAAATTTCAAAATTAAAAAATGTTAAATTTCTTTGGTTTTTCATGAAACAGTTTTAATTAAACTCTTCAAATATGTCTTCAGCATAGGGAATTTTCTTCTCCAGAACCCCTGTTGGAGTTATTTGACTTCAGTCAGTTTTCTAGAGCTCGGTTCCATTTGACTTGTGTAAAATCCAACACACCTTTTTTAAAAAATTTATTTGCTTATTTGAAAGAGTTACACAGAGAGGAGGAGAAGCAGGAGAGAGAGGCTTTCCATCTGCTAGTCCACTCCTCAATTGTCCACTACGGCTGGAGCTGTGCCGATCCAAAGCCAGGAGCCAGGAGCTTCTTCCAGGTCTCCCACGCAGGTGCGGGGGCCCAAGGACGTGCGCCATCTTCTACTGCTTTCCCAGGCCATAGCAGAAAGCTGGATCAGAAACAGCAGCTGGGACTTGAACTGGCGCTTCATATGGGATGCCGCACTGCAGGCGACAGCTTTACCCACTGTACCACAGCACTGCCATAGTCCAACACACTTTGGATCCATTTATGATGTGGTCACTGGAAGTTTTCTATCAGGTGTCCATTCTCATCGTTAAAGAATGACCTCTATGGTATAGTCACTTCTTATAGTGCTCTTGAAGGTAGTCATCTTTGCAAGCCTTGTTTACAATGAAATCCAGTATGTGCCTTCGGAATTGATCCCTATGGAGATAAATCGGAGTGATATCTCCTTGCTGCTTTTGGTTTTTTATTTTGCTGCAGTTGTTCCCGAGTCCCATGATAGGGCCTGGGGACAGGCTTCCAGGGATCCTGTTGTTCAGGGTACTGTCTTCTCCAAATGAGGTTCTGTTATTCAGAATAAAGAAATGGAGGGAGACACAGTTACTGGTAATAAACACTTTATGTGGACTTTATTACAAATAGGAAACGCCATCTTCTCTGAGGGATGACTTTTTGGGAGGAATTAAGTTTGCTTTACATTTGCTTATTCGCCGGCTAACACCTTTGGAAGGTAGAAAAGTAGTATATTAACCCAGTTTTATTTATTTATTTGTTTATTTAAATTGAAAGGCAGAGTGACAGAGAAAGACAAAGATAGAGATCTGAGCCCTTCCATGTACTGGCTCATTTCTCTAAGTGGCCGAAACAGCCAGATCTGGGCCAGGTCAAAGCCAGGAGCCAGGAACTCCATCCTGGTCTGCCATGTGGATAGCAGGGGCCCCAGTACTTGGAGCTTCTGTTACCTTCCAGGCACATTAGCAGGAAGCTGGATCAGAAGTGGAGCAGCTGAGACTCAAATTGTCACTCCAGTGTGGGAGGCCAGCACTGCAAGTGGGGACCTAACCTGCTGCACCTCAGTGCCGAGCTCCTATTTTTGTCTTGTCTCAATTAGTTCCCCATTGCAACTGCTTTTCCTTGGCATGAAATGAGCACTTTTTACCTGACTCTTCATTTTCACATTTCTGTTTCATATTATCTTGTCAGATATTTTTCCCTCCTTGCATCAGCTGAAGAACATTTGTCAGTATTTGTGTCTTCAGTATCATAAATATCTTTATAAATATCTCACCCTTATTTTGGGTGTGAGAGTAATGTTGTGATGTTCTGCTAAGCGTCTACCCAGCTGATTTCCAGTTGGTATTGGTGAATGCTCCTGTGATCCTTGCATGCAGATCCAAACTGTGATATTTGACTCAGGCCTATGCCATGTTGAAAGACATGGATCACAGTATTTGTGTGATAATTTACAGAGCAAAACTGTTTAGTGGGAGTGGTAGGTAGAGTCTTTCCAGGATCAACACAGGAGTGCTTTGGGAGAATGTTCTTATAGATGAAAAATAGGTTTTTATAATGGAAATGCTGAGTCTTAGTTAGACTAGTGATGTGAATGGTGTTGCTACAATAAATATAATAGATGTATTGCGTGATCTTGTCTAATCAGACACTTTTGTTAGTCAAAGCTCCCATCCCCCATTTGTTTCAGCACACTATTGAATGCTCAGTGTTGAATGACTCTGCTCAAGATGTTTTTGCTACTCACCCAGTTTTTGAGATTAGAGATTTTTGAAATCTTTGTCAAGTTGTAGCAGCGTTAATGAACACATTTATTTTACTGAAAATATTGTAAGTCAGAAAAGTAGGTTTAGGAAGCAGATCAGAGGTACCCGAAAGGATCTGGATTTACCCCTGTAATGAACAACAGTTAGGTTGGCAGTGTTCTGCTGCTTTCTTTTCTTTTTGGAAATGTTACTGCTCATATTTCACATTTGATTTGGTTTCAATATCCTTACTGTTTGAAAGGGGCACAGGAAATTGAATTATATATTATGTATTTAGTGCCTAATCTCATTCTTATTTTAAAAATCTGTACAAATTCTACAGTGGTTTTGTGAATAGAAGTCTGTGGTGGTGTCAGGTCTTCTGGGTTAGGAGGGAACCACGCAGCAGTCAGGGTTGGTCAGTGAGTAGGGCCCTGAGAGACAGGGGCTCAAATGTATGCTAAGAAAGAGCAAAAGCCAGCTCACTCTGTTCTTAGCAAACGGCATTGGCTGAGAGCTCAGGCGAAATAGGAGCGGCTAGTCACCATTTTGGAATTTTAGTCAAGCAGGCAGGAGGTACTTCCTGCACATGCAGCGTGAAAATGTGGAGAGGGCAAGGGAGCTGGTTGTGGTGGGTGACGGTCTTCCTGTGTCTAATGCTTGAGTACTCACAACTCACTGGTAAGGCCTGCGTGAGTTAAGGCTTAAGCTGTGGTCCCTGGGTAGTTAGGGAGTTCTAAGGGTGTATTTGTTCAATAGAACTCTTGAATAATTTAACATGTGCCAGCTTGTTAGTGCTAGGGACACAATGATGATGAGACCAGCCCATTCCTTTGAACAGTTGTCAATCCAGTGAGGCACACAGCTATTTAGAACTGTCAAAAGAGAATATCCACACTTCTGCACACCCACCCTACTTGCCTCTGAATTTGCTTCCCACGCAGACTCTGAGCTCCCTCTACTCTGCTTAATAATTGGTTCCCTGTGCTCCCAGCTCCATGGCTTGCACCCCTAGCCCCTCTCATCTGCTCTAGGTCATTGCTCCTGCAGTGGTCTCCTTTCTCTGTTGGGTCACCTTCCGTCTTCACTCAATGTTTCCTGTCCTCAAACATGCTTTAATATATCCTACATTAAATTACTATCCTTTCCTAACACCACATTCCCCTCCAATTATTCCATTTCTTTCTCCCTTTTAATAGCAAAACTCTTTGAAAGAAGTTCTTTACACTTGCTGCTTCCTCTCTGTCAGGCCTCTTCACTAAAAGTGCTCTTGATTAGTTGACCAGCGACCTCAAGATGGCCCAATGCCTCTGTCACTTCCCCATCCACATCGTGGTTCTTCTGTAATGTTTGCCATAATTGATCACTTTGCCTTCTAGAACTACGATCTTCACTGGGCCTCTTGCATCCTGCTCCCTCATGGTTATTGGTTCTTTTCCTGTTTCTCTGGCTGCTCCTTCAATCATCTTTTTTTCATTTTATGATATCTAAATGTTGGCGTGCCCTCAAGGTACCTCTTTAATTTTCTACTTGTACTACTGTTTGGGGCATTTTTATAGAATACCCTAGCTTTTGAGTACTTTCTCTGTGCTGATGCTTTCCAAATTTGAAGGGGCTTCCAAATGTTCAAGCAAAATCCACATTGTCTTTTAAATCATGAACCTCCCAAAGACCCCTTGTGCATACTTTCTTGACTTTAGACCTGTCAGTGGTGTGTCTAAGACTCATGATCCCCCCCCCCCCCCAAAAAAAAAAAAGCAACTTGTGGCCTTGCAGCTGCTTGGGACAACACCTTTGGAATTAAAAAACAACAACAACAACAACAACAACAAAAAAAACAACAAAAAAAACCCTACTCTTGTTTTCATGGTATGCAGATGAGCAAATCTGCAAATCCTCCTGCCTTAAGACATATTCAGAAACCTGTTTTTTAGCTCGTCCATTTAGGCCACCACCATGGTCCAAGCCAGCTCATCGTCATCCTCCTCATCTTGCCTAGATGATAGTTGGCTCGTTTATCTCCCCGCTTCTCTCTCTCTAATCTGTTTTCCTCACAGCAATGAGAAATTCTTTGAAAACTAAATAAAATTATATCACTCTTCTACTCATCAGCCACTGTGCTGTCCAACAGAACTTAATGCAACCATGGAAATATTCTATCCTGTGCTAATATGGTAGCCACTGACCAAATGTAGCTGGTAAGTGGTTGAAATCTGGCCAGTGCCACTGTGGAACAGAGTTTTGAATTTTATTTAATTAATGATCACGTGAATGAAAATTTTGATCGTGTCCTGAAGTGCTAAGTGGTGCAAACCCTCTTCTGCTTCTTTTGACTTCATCTCCTGCCACCATCACCCTAAATATCTGGCTGTTCTTTGAACATGTTCTGTGTACCTGTACTTGCTGCTCCCTCACGCATGAAATGTTCTTTCCCAGATAGCTTTTGTGTTGTTTCCTCATTCCAGGTCTTATCTTATCAGAGAGACCTTCTCTGACCACCCTATATCGAGTAGCACCCCCCTCCCCTCCTCCCCGGGCCCATCTCCAGCCTTCTTTACTGCTTTTAAATAATGATCAGTACTCGATGTGTTCTGTATTTATTTGTTCATGATCTGCTTCTTCTCCACGAACATATATGTTCATGAGATCAGGGGCCTTGTCTGGTGCCACTGTTGCTGCTGAGCCTGGAATAGCTGCCAGCATGTAGTAGGCACTCAGTACATACTTAATGAGTAGTAATTAAAGTCAAGGTGATATGCTCCTGTTGGCCTTTGAACAAAAACTTCTTATGGAATTATAGAGGAATTAGTAATGACTTCTGCTTCAGGAGTTGCTTCATAGAGACATTGATCCTTGACTTAAGCTTTAAAGAATGGCTAGAAATTTCTCTGATTTCAGTAGAGATTAAAATTACCTAGCTTAATTGGAATTTTAGTTTTACCTTGTTTTTAATAATGCTAGCATTTAGGCAGCAAAAATGAGTGTGTGTGTGTGTGTGTGTGTGTGTGTGTGTGTGTATGTGTGTATTCTGTTATATGGTGGGTACTCTGCTGGGCCCTGGTGGTATCAAGATGAATAAAGTTGTTTCAGGAAGATCAGCGTATCTGAAATTTATAGTGGTACCCACTGATTAGAAATAAAGTTATGAAAAGTTCAAGGTCAACTCTTTTTTCTTATTATAAATTTATTGAAGTCAGACTTACAGACAGGGAGAGGCAGAGTCAGAGAGAGAGACAGAGAGAGATAGAGATATGTCTTCCACTTGCTAGTTCATTCCCCAAATGGCCATAACAGCCAGGGCTGGGCCAGACTGAAGCCAGGAGCCAGGAGGGTGCAGCAACTCAAACATTTGGGCCATTTCCCGCTGCTTTCCCAGGCACATTAACAGGGAGCAAGATTGGAAGTGGAGCAACTGGGACATGTACTGGTGCCCATATGGGATGCTGGCGCTGCAAGCAGTGGCTTTACCCACTAGGCCACAGTGCCAGCCCTGGCCCCTCAAGGTCAAATTTATTTCTATTAGCATTTTATATGTCGTGTTAATCATTTAATTTAATTACTTATTGTTAATTAATGTATCTACTGTATCCCATCAGCACCTCTACCACCATCCCTCCTAGTTGGTTGTTTACTGCAAGTTGTTGTTGATGAGGATCCATTGTTTCCCTCTTTATTGCCTCTGTTTCTCATTATGGATTGAGAATTATATAGAAAGCTAATTGGGATAATAAAAGTCATCAATCTCAGTGGTCTACAAACTTTCAAAAATTAAAAATGTGAGTTGAGATTTTTCATTGTAAAAGAGAAGACCTAACTTGGTTTATATGATAATCTTGGACAGCTGTAGTGTGTGTGTGTGTGTGTGTGTGTGTGTGTGTGTGTATGTATTTATATATGATAACTGTGTAAAGATTTGATGACTTTAATGCCCATTACAATCCAGTAGAAATAAATAAATTATGGCTGTGCCTTCATTCCCTTTTCCTAGCTTGTTCTTGTAGTTCATTTAGGTGTCTGAGTGATGAGTAAACTTTTCAAAAATATGTATTTTTTCATGACCCCAAAAATGTATTCTTTAAAGCTACCTTCTATGTCCCTTTCTCACCCAAGAATCCTCCTTTCCTCCTAGCTGCCTTCTGTTACTCTTATTTCTTTGAGCCCACCTTTGAATTTAGGACTTGTGAAATTATAAACATTTATAAATGTTTGATCTCTATGTCCATGCAAGAGCTTTAAAAATCTTCTTTAATCTCTGAGATGAGGCAGTCAAGAATAAGGCATCTTCGATTACAGAATCTCTTTGAAGTTTTCTTTCTATTTCAGTTTTCCCCTCTAGCACTCCTACTTTCTGTGACTTTAAGGTGGATTTTTTATTAACATTTTCCCCCCTTTTTCTTAGGACTCTTTGGCAGTCTTTCAAAAGTTTAGAGGCAAAATTGGTAAAATTATACTTTGATTGAACTCTGTTTTTTGTTTTCTAACTCTGCTTCTCTACTGAATGGGAATAGAAAGAGACTTCGATTTAAAATGTTTTCATCTATTTTACATTTTTTTTTTTTGCTGCTTCTGATGTAAATATCATTGTCCTAAAAATGAGCTCTTATTTCTCTTGACTTGACAGTTGAGGTGTCCAGAATTCAGTTGAGCTATTTTCCACTTTGATTCTATAGGATTGTATACTGACACTTTATTTTATGAAATGAAAAATTTAAAATTTTGTAGTGCAGCATTTTATTTTGTGCTTTTACATAAATCAAACAGTCTTGCTCTAGATGATACAAAAATCTCACTATAAAATAAGGTGGTTCTTTTTTGTTCAGATAGCCCTATGTGAAATTATTAGTGGTCTTTTGTTTCTGTGAATATCTAAAATCACATTGGGAAATTTTCTTTGCCTCTTGTTATCACATTCACATATTATAAATGTTTAGATTGATATATTTATCACAATATCTTGCATATTAATGTTATTTTACTCCTATGGTGAGCTCACTTCTGTTATCTTTAAACTTGAAACACACACACATATTTTCTGAGTTTCAGATTGCTTCCTTTTTGATTTTCAGTGTAATCAGAAATTTTTCTGAAAGCCAGTTAGATTGAAAGGCTTACTTTTGTAAGCAGAGGTTTTGTTCCTATAACTCTGCAATTAATAATATTGTTTCTCCAGTTTGCTTTGGCGGATATTCTTATAGAACATTCCAGGATCTTATGCTACCTCTTGTTTGTTTAGACTGTTTTTTGTCATGTGACTCTAGGTCTTCAGGAAAGTGGAGGGCCTTCCCCCTGCCCCCTGAAGATTTATTTATCTCTTTGAAAGAGCCAGTGAGCAATTGATCTTTGATTTGCTGATTCATTCCCCAAGGAATGGGGGTGGGTCAGACCACAGCCAGGAGCTTTATCTGGGTCTCCCACATATGTGCAGGGGACCAAAGTTTGGGCTACCTTCCACTGCTTTTCCCAGGTCATTAGAAGGGAGATGGATGGGAAGTGGAACAAGCAAGACTCGAACCAGCATCCGACCTTGCAGGTGGTGGTTTTACATGCTCTCCCATGATCCCAACCTCTGCAGGGCTTTGAATTCACAGCAGGGAGACTGAATTCCCATGTACGCTGCCCCTAGAGTAGTATTTAGGGGGATTCAGGAGCTTTGGATTTCAGTGTACGCTCCCTTTAGAAATACCTTAATAATTATTTTGTTTTTTTTTTTAGGTAGTTTTTCTTATGTTTAGATGAAGTATAAAGAATGAACTCCACATTTAGGTTTGAAGTTTTATACAGTTAGTCACTGACTAAAATTTCGTGGCTTTATTTTTATGGATTAGAAAGGTGGAATAGCATTGCAGGTAACAGTGGGTTGGGGGCCAGCACTTTGATGTAGCGGGTTAAGCTACTGCCTGCAGCTCTGGTATCCCATATGGGTGCAGGTTTGAGTCCCAGCTGCTCTGCTTCTGATCCAGCTCTCTGCTGCTGTGCCTGGGAAAGAAGTGGAGGATCACCAAGTGCTTGGGCCCCTGCACCCACATGGGGCAACCAGGGGAAGCTCCTGGCTCCTGGCTTTAGATCAGCCTAGCTGATCATTCTGTCTGTTTGGGGAGTGAACCAGCAGATGGAAGATCTCTGCCCACCCCTTCCCCCCAATAACTCTGCTTTTCCAATAAAATAAATAATAGTAATAATAAAAAGAATGAGTTGTTAGATAAACATTAAAAAAAAAAAAAACAGGCTGGTGCTCTGGCTCACTAGGCTAATCCTCCACCTGCGGCGCTGGCACCCCAGGTTCTAGTCTCTGTCAGGAAGCCGGATTCTGTCCTGGTTGCTGCTCTTCCAGTCCAGCTCTCTGCTGTGGCCTGGGAAGGCAGTGGAGGATGGCCCAAGTGCTTGGGCCTTGCATCTGCATGGGAGACCAGGAAGAAGCACCTGGCTCCTGGTTTCGGATCGGCACAGCGCCAGCTGTAGTGGCCATTTGGGGGGTGAACCATCGGAAGGAAGACCTTTCTCTCTGTCTCTCTCTCTCTCTAACTCTGCCTGTCAAAAAAAAAATAATAATAATAATAACCAAAACTGTGTGTGATGGCAGCAGGCTGCCAAGTCCAAAAGCTACTTGACTTGCTGTGTAACCTGGAGCAAGTTGTTGAACATCTCTGAACAGAGTTCTGTCAACTGTAAGATGAGGATAATAGTGCCTATTCCATGATTGTTTTGGGCAGGAAATGAATTTCAATTAAAATATTTAAGACACTTAGACATACTTAGAAATATATTGAGGGGGCCAGCGCTGTGGTGTAGCAGGTAAAGCCACCTCCTGTGATGTTGGCTTCCCATCTAGGCAGTGGTTCGAGTCCCAGCCACTCCACTTCTGATCCAGGACTCTGCTATGGCCTGGGGAAGCAGTGGAAGATGGCCCAAGTCCTTGGGCCCCTGCACCCACATGGGAGACCTGGAAGAAGCTCCGGGCTCCTGGCTTCAGATGGGCTCAGCTCCAGCCGTTGTGGGCATTTGGGAGTGAACCAGTGGATGGAAGACCTCTCCCTCTCTCTCTGCCTCTGCTCCTCTTTAACTCTGCCTTTCAAATAAATAAATAAATCTTTTAAAAAAAGAGAATCATCTTGAGAGGAAATATTCAATATAAAAGTAGTAGGCCACTGCTGCTTCATGTTGGTGGCATTGTGGTTCTTGTTGGCGTTAACCTGCCACAGTGTTTGAATTCTTGCTCTGTCATTTTACAGTCCTGTAATTGTCTCAGTTTTCTTTGGGTCTGATTTTTCATATTTAAGACAGAGACTATATTATGTTGTACCCATGAAGGTCATCTGGATGAGAGACTGCAACTCTACATGACCTCTGGGCAGAGGGACAGGGGCCCTGATGTTATTAACAGTAGTTGGAGGTGTAGTTTTACCTAGTTTTTCTCCTGAAAATCCTGCCTGATCTCCTGTAGTGTTGTCTGCTGCTACATGGGTATCTCCAGAGTTTCTCCATGGGATTGAGGGCTTTAGACGCGGTTGAAATAAATGTCTCTCTTAATTGCAAGCTGTAAGAGAACTGTGGAATGGGTCGGCGAGGTTCCGCTGGTGAGTGTTAGGAAGGCTGTGAGTGCTGACTGTGACTCTCCTGTGACTGCCTCCTCTCTCTGTCACTTCCTGCTGTGAGGTTGCCGGAGGTCTCTGCAGATGTGGTGCCACTCGCTGTCCTATCTGAGGGTGATGGCCTCGGGACCCCCAAAGCTGGACAGGCCCTTGAAGAGTTCAGAAGCACTGTTAGAAAGATGAAGTCGTACTTCCTGTAATTCTCGTATTTGAGATGGGTAGTTGAAATCAATGTTGAGATGGACATATTGAAACCAATCTGGAATCTTGGAAAAGCCGTGGTATGGGCCAGTTTTCTATAAGAATGTTGCCCCTTGTTAACGTCAGATTATAATTCTTTTTCCCCAGAAGGCAAACTTGTTTCTAAACTGAAATCTCAGCTTACTTGGCTTACTATTGATTTTGTGGACTATAAAGTGGTGACTGAAAAATAGGTTATGGCCGTTTTTGAAGGGAGAATGTATCTGGACATTTACATGAACTGTAGCATGTGGTGTGTGTCCGACACAGCTTGTGAAAGCAAGTCCTTAATGACGTGACCTCCTGTCATGAGCTTAGTCACAAGCTTTAAATTCAGAAATGTTGGCCCACTGAGAATGTCTGTTGTGTCTAATGAAATATACATATGAAACTGGAATCACATTCAACATTTCAAACAGTTAATTTTATCAACTCTTAATAATTAATTAGCTTTTAGCACTGAGAGTGAACGTAATTAAAATAGATTTACTGCATGCTATGAGATTTCTGCCTCAGGAAGATGAAGGAGAACATTTATTTTTCATACATTTAAACCCTAGCATTTCTACTTTTGTTCTCTAGGGGTTTTGTTTTTAACAAAAGGACTCAGAGGTTTTTTTTTTTTTTTTAATTATAAAACTACAGTTATAAAAAGTCTTTAATGCATTGTAGTCTCTCTAAATAGCTGCCTACTGGAATGGTAAAGTCCCATTTTTAACTTCTACAGTTAATAAAAATCTTCTCTGCTACTAGTGACGTATTATCACATTTTATTTGTAGTTTTATTTAATATTCAAAGCAGGTTATATCTTCACATGGGTTAAAACACCCAAAATATATCAAGATGGACAGGCCAGAGTTCCTGTTTTGATTCATTGTTTACATATTTCTCATATCCTGTCTAGGTAAAAACATTAGTTTCTTGTGTATTCTTTCATAGTTCATACAAATGTAAGCAAGTACAAATATATATTTTAACCTTCCACTTTTTTTATTACTTTTTTGAAAGTATAAATCCAGAGGTATTAGGCAACAGATAATAAATACTAGGTAATAACTTACAAAGTCATAATGTTTTTATACCTGGAAATAAATTCAGCCAATTATGTGTCCTGCCCCTACCCCAACAGTTGTTTCAGGTTAAATGCTTGTTTGCTTCGTCTTCAGAATAGAAAGTTCCTGGAGAAAACCTACTCTTTCTGGAACTGTTTCTGTTTGACCCATCCTATGCAAACTTACTCACTCATGCAAACACTGGAAGCTTTATACAAATATTACCACCTGTATTTTTTATTTGGGTTTCTCAAAGGAGTTTTGGTAAAATTTGCATAATGACTTGGTTCATTTAGCATTGTATATTGTTAAGAGTTCAAATGCTGTGGATATGAAAGATTACTGTGTGTACCCAATAAAAAGGTGCTGTGACAGGCAGTGTTCTCAGGATAACTCCATCTCAGGTGTTTAAGTCTAATTTGCATATGGAATCCAGACCTATGATTATTAACCCAGCTCCATTTACTGTTGATGAAAATTTGCATAAAATTGGTCGTCTTGCTAGCTTATGGTGTAGTGAGCAACATGTTAACTCCTTAGGTAGCATGTGGGCCTGTGTGATTGACTGACATGATGAAAAGCTAATCCAAGCACATTTGTTTCACTGAAATCTCTTCTAGAAATTAGCTGCAGTGTTGTCAGGACGTCAGAAACGTCTATGACAAGTACCTTTTCATACTGGAGATGACGGGCAGGTTTCAAACCCCAGCAGCTATGCTGCATCGAGTGCTCTCTGCATGACATCTCATTCGTGGTAGATACATCATTTCAGAGGGGTCCTGTGACCTCTGGCTTCTTTGACAACTTTGAATGAACTCACACTAACTTGATGCACTTTGGAGTTGGCCCTTGCTTTATTGCAGATTTCGTCTGGTGGTGTCCGTGACTTCCCAGTCGTTGGGTTTTCTCTGAGGTGAGGGCTGCTTGGAGAAGGTGATTCCTATTACTAAATATGGTGTTAGTGTCCATGTGTGTTTGCCAACACACGGGGCTGATGTAAATCTCTTTTTCAGATGAAGTTTCTGGCTACTGATGACAAAGAGCGATTCTTCTAAGAACAGTGAGGGCTTTCGATTTGCAAAGGCAGAGGAAAAATCACACCCTCCCTTCCCCCTCTTCCATCTGTGGTTAAGACTATTGTAAATATATTGCTAAGGACTTTAGGCCATTGAAGAGACCTCAGAATTTGAACAGTTTGATCCTTATCAATTTCATTGAAGTCATTTTTATTTGTAGGACCTCAGGATATGTACCATTTTGAAAGTAGTAAATGAAAAAATCAGTTCTTAAATAGTTTCTATTAAAATGTTTCACCATTTATCATATGGGTTCTCTATATGCATTTTAAAATAATTTTTTAAATATTTATTTATTTGAAAATCAGAGAGAGAGAGAAAGAGAGACTGATCAATTTCCATCTGCTGGTTCACTTCCCAAATGCTCTCAAAGGTCAGGGCTGGGCCAGGCCGAAGCCAGGAGCCCAGGATTCCATTCGGGTCTCCTTGCATGGGTAGCAGGGACCCAAGCATTTGGGGTATTATCTGCTGCTTTCCCAGGTGCATTAACAGGGAGCTGGATTGGATGTAGAGCAGCCGGGACTTGAACTTAGGCTCATATGGGATGCTGGCATTGCAGGCATGCTGTGGCCCAGCCCACACTGTGCCACAATGTAGGTCCCTTAAAATAAATTTTTAAATAGCATGGTAATTAAATAATACCCAGGATTTGATATTTGCTTTTAATTACAAGGTTTTGCTTGCCCTGAACAAAACTAATACGGTCAAAATAAACGTGGATGAAATGTGAATATGAATACACATACACACACACATGCATTTTCTGGCCAGCAAGTACCCTTAGTGTACTTAAAGTACAGGAGTTGGAAAATTGACTTCATGTGCAATGTTAGATAGGGATGGGCATTGTATAGGGCGAAGCATGCCTCTATAAAACCTGGCATGTTTTCATTTTCAGATTCTGTTTGCGGAATGATCAACAGTCATATATTTAGTCAGATTGCTCCTGCATACCCTGGGGGAGCTGACAGTTTCCCTTGGATGGAATTGCTAAGTCTTTAGTTGTCTTGCTCTCCCTGCAGCCCACATTTAGGTCAGATTCCTGAGAAAATCTGTGTTAGTGATGAAAGCCTTACATACAGTTGCGAAAGTCTTAGTAACTCTGACAATGAGCAAGGATAGATAATTAAATGTAAATGATGGCAACTTGTTTAATTTTGTGTTCTTGTAGCTAAATTTAGTGTCATTGATCACTTGGGAGTTCTACTTGGAGTCCATCTAAAGATCGTGATGATTCTTATTTTTTCTCTTAGATAAATTAGTGATTGAGGCTAGCAAAATTTGTAAGTAATATTTTTTGTTTAATTTTTGACAACTTTTAGTGAAGGCTTTTTTGGAGGGGACAGAATAGTAAATGATGATTAAAGTTTTGAATTTAATGAATGGAAGGAAAGAAAAAATTAAGAATTGATTTAAATTTGTCCTTGGAGAAAAGGGGATTCAGCATCGTTATAGCTTGTCCTTTGGTTGTGAGCTACTAATTGGTGAGGATGAAGAAGATGATGATGATGTCAGCCAAAATCAAGGAGGACCAGGTATAGAAATATTAAAAACCCAAAGTTGAAAAGTCTAATTTGTGGAGGCCAGCATTGTGATGTGGCAGGTTAAGCCACTACATGTGATGCCAGCATCCCCTATAGCTGCCAGTTTGAGCCTGGTTGCTCCATTTACGATCTGGCTCCCTGCTAATGTGCCTGGGGAAGTGGCTGAAGATGGTTCAGGTGCTTTTGCCTCTCTACTCATGTGAGAGACCATGGTGGGGCTCCTGGCTCTTGGCTTCAGGTTAGCCCAGCCCTGTTTGTTGCAGCCATTTGGGGAATGAACTAGCATTTGGAGGATCTCTCTCTCTCTCTCTCTCTCTCTCTCTGTCTCTGTCTCTGTCTCTTCCTCTGTCTATAATTCTGCCTTTCAAATAAATAAATAAATAGATCTTTAAAAATAAATAAATCTTATTTCCGGTTCTTGCCTTGTAGAATTGTGAAGGAAAAAAGAACTCGTGATAGCATTTAACTCAAGCTTCTCTTAAAGGTAAAAAAGCTGAGGCCCACAGACATTGGGAGACTTGTGCCAAGTCATTGAGTGAGTTACTGGCAGCTTGGCATCCAAGGTCTTATTTATTCAACTCAGTGCCTTTTTTTTTTTTTTTTTGCCCTATATCCCTTCCAGGTTTATTGGTTACACGTAGTCATTATTGGGTTGCCAGATGGTTAGGTATGATTGAGAAAGGAGATAGGGAGACCTAATGGAAAATTTATTTCACAATTCTGCTGAAGACCCTGACTGTTGACAGTTAAAAATAGTAGCTAATGTAACACTGGGGACTTGCTGTGTGAGAGGTTCTCTGCAAAGAGCTGGACATGTGCTAACACGTCATCCTTAAGAGAAATCTGTGAGGTATATGACTTTGTGATACTATTTTGTAGATCCAAAGGCAAGTCTTACAAAAGAGCTGAAGGAATTAGGTGAAGATACATCCTACTGAGTATGGGAGCACAAATTTGGATCCCATGATATCTCTTTCTGCTGCTTGTTGTGTATCAGTCAACATAGAAGGGAAGGCTGTTGAACAGATCCAAAGCCCTTTTCATTTTCAGTGCTCATGTCCAATAATTTCTTTTATAATATGAAAGTCAGCAAGTTGGATCTCCTTCCAGCTTCCAAGCGGGTAGACTCCTTCATGTGGTAGAGTTTGGAAAGATCTTCCAGCCCTTAGGAAGGGAGAAAGGAAGTAACTTGCTGTTATTTGGTCTGTAGGATTCCAGGCTTTCCCCTACTGGTTAGTGATTTATTTCTGAAGTGATTATAAATCATCTTTTTTTTTTTTTTTTTTTTTTTTTACAGGCAGAGTGGACAGTGAGAGAGAGACAGAGAGAAAGGTCTTCCTTTTGCCGTTGGTTCACCCTCCAATGGCCGCCGCGGTCGGCGCGCTGCGGCCGGCGCACCGCGCTCATCCGATGGCAGGAGCCAGGAGCCAGGTGCTTTTCCTGGTCTCCCCATGGGGTGCAGGGCCCAAGCACCTGGGCCATCCTCCACTGCACTCCCGGGCCACAGCAGAGGGCTGGCCTGGAAGAGGGGCAACCGGGACAGAATCCGGCGCCCCAACCGGGACTAGAACCCGGTGTGCCGGCGCCGCAAGGCGGAGGATTAGCCTGTTGAGCCACGGCGCCGGCCTATAAATCATCTTTTAAAATGATATAATTAATCATCTGAGGGTTGGTAGCAAATGGATAAGTTGTTGAATTTATGTGAGCTTGGACAGTTGGAATCCTTGTTGCTTGCCTCTTTATGTATGTTCTTTCCTGTGATTGTTCAGCAGTTACTGATGGGTAGATTCAGCAGTTTCACCTGCTTGTTCTTTCACTGCCCTTTGGTATCAGTTACGTAGGCTCTTAGATTTTAGATCACTTCTTTTTCACCCATCTTGGCCCCTACTTCCTTTTAACCACATTCATTGGGTTCTTTTTTAACCAGAGAAAGATAGTCACATCCTATTTCTCCTTGCAAGGCTGAAAAGCTTTGTTTTTGGTCTCCTCATTGATTGGCACTATAAGCCTGTTACTGATTAAATCTCAGAGGGATATAGATGTAGGGTGTGGCTTCCACTTGTTCCTTCTGAGTTTGGTAACTAGGTGAATAATATGAGCAGAGGTCCTGGTCAATGATTATTTCCTCCCGCCTTTTCCTGTTTCTTCTTGTCACTTGCCTCTGGCAAGACCAGTAAGAGAACCACAGTGGAGACCTTGAAGCAAATCTGTGCCTTCTGCAGATAGCCATTCTCCGGAGAAACAGCATCTGGGTTGTCATTGGTCCTTGCTTGAGACAGATATTGGTGACCGTGTGGCCTGCGATTCCCGTCATGAATTGGTGGTTGTATGATTCATTTAGCCATATCCTGGGCATGGACAGCAGCAATCTGTTATCAAATGGAAATGAGATTTAAGAGACCAGGCTTGGGCAGGTCCAGAAGGTGTTCTTTGAGCAGGTGGCTCAGAATGATGCCAGCTTCTGTTTTATTGTTTCATTTTCTCCAATCTATGCTGGTGGCTTCCTGAGATGTTCCTTATGACTGGTTGAGTAAAGATGAAAGAAAAATTGAGCTTGGTGTACAAAGGGGTCTGGATGACACACAGCAGTAAAACACCACACAAGACTGCCCACGAAGGACAATGGTATAGGAAAATTCTCTCCAGTGGGCAGAACTTAGAGTATTTTTTTTTTTTTTTTTTGCTTACTGTGTCTAGAGTAGGAGATGAACAAAGATAAAGATCTACACTGGATTAGTTGGCAGTTGCTCATGTTTTGTCTGGATGGTCAAAGACTTGGAACATGCAGAATCTGAAGCCTGGTGACAAGGAAGTCTCAGAAAGAGGCTTGTGGATAGACCTCTCTGTCCCCAGATTGTGAAGATTGTGTCCCATGGGAATGCCCACCAAGGGGCAGCTATTGCGAAGGAGACTCTTACTAATGAGTGTGCAGAACAAATGGCTCTGCGGCTGTCAGTCAGCTTCTTTTTCCAGTCACCTTAGAGCTTGCTCAATGGACCCATGAAAAAGTGGCCATGTTGGCAAGGTTGAAGGGTATTCATTGTTTCAACAATAAGGACCATTGTTGCTACTGTAACAAGACTGACTGGCTAATGTTACTGCTGAATGCCTAATCTGCCAAATGCGGAGTCCAACATGTAATCCCTGATACGGTACCATTCTCTGAGGGAACCAGCCAGCCATCTGCTGGTGGTTAATTATATTGGACCTCTTCCATCATGGAGAAGGCAAGGATGTTTCCTCACTGGAATAGCCCCATTTTCTGCATATGGATTTACTTTATCCACCTAGAACGCTTTTGTTAGCATCACCATATGTTGACTCACAGCAAACCTTAGCCACTGTGAGGGTATTCTGCAGTGTATTGCTTCTGATCAAGAAGCTCATTCTATAGAAAAGAGGATAGAGCTTGGAGTTAACTGGTTTTGTTTCACATTCCATTACGTGGAAGTATCTGGCCTACTTGAAAGGTGGCATAGTTCACCAATACTCCAAGATAGTGCCAGTTGGGAGGCAATACTATGAAAGAGTGGAGTTCTGTTTTAGAGGCTGTATGCTGTATACACTTTAGATCAGAGACCATTGCATTTGCCATCTTTCTAGTAGCCATAATTCATGGCTTTGGGAATCAGGGGGTGGGAGTAAGAAGGTTGGGAGTGCTTTTTATTATACCCAGCAATACGCTTGCAGGGCTTTTCTTTCCTATCCTGGGAACACTGACCTCTGCTGTTCTGGGATTTTAGTTCTCAAAGGGAGGTTTCCACTAGTGGACCCAGCAGTGATGTCATGGAATTGGGAGATATGGCAGCCACTTGGCCATTTGAGGGTCATTGAACCAGTTGTCAAAAAAAAAGGACACATTTACTTGCAAGAGTGATAGAGTACCAAGGAGAAGTTGGATTCCTGAGACACAGTGGAGTTAAGGAGATGATATCTGGAGTCCAGGGGATTCTCTGGGCACCTCTTAGAACTTCTGACCTGACTGGAAGGTTAACAGAGAACTACGTTAATCAAAAAAGGGCAGGGTGATTAATGATTCAGGTTTTTTAAGATGAAGAGTTGGGTTACTCTGCCAGGTGAGGAACCCAGAGCAAATAGGATATTTTATCTGTAGCTTTCAATTTGGGGCTTAGAAAAATCTTCCAGGTGGTCTCTGCTAAAGTTTTGAACACACATTAGTATAGTTATAATAACACATTGATGTGTGTCCACTAATTACAACATTTTTGTCAATTCTGGGTCAGTTTTGAATTCCTGAGAATTCTTTCTGTTTGCATGTTTGGTAATTTTCAAAAGCATCGTACATTTCCATTTTATTTGAAAGGCTTGTTGGAGAGGGGTAGGTAGGGAGCAAGATAGGGACAAGTGGACAAAGAGAGGGATATCTGACATCCTCAACATCACTCCTCAGATGCTCGTAACGGTCAGGGCTGGGTCAGCCTAAAGCCAGGAGCCTGGAACACAATCTGGGTCTCTAGGTGGGTGGCAGGGCCCTAAGCACCTGGCTGTCACTCATGCCTGCCAAGGTGTGCACTAGCAGGGAACTGGAATCAAAAATAGAATTGGGACTTCAACCCAGGCACTCTGATGTGGGATGCGCGTGTCTGAAGCAGTGACTTAACCACTGTATCAGATATCTGCCCCAGCATGCCTGGTCATTTTTGATTGGCTGCAAGACATAAATTTTACTTTATTGGATGCTGAATATTTTTGTTATTCTTGTAAATATTCTTGAGCGTTGTTCTGGGATGCAATTAAATTACTTGGAAGCAGTTTGATCTTTTTGAGCACGACCAAAGCCATGCTCAGCCAACAGCTAAATGATTCCCCAGGACTGAGGTCAGATCCTTGCAGTCTGCCCAGTGCTCCATGATTCAAAGTTTTCCCATGTTGCCGGGAAGAACAGGCATTTTCCCCAGCCTGAGTGAGCTCTGATCACTATTACCTGCATTCTTTTGAGGTTGTTCTTTCTCTGGCATTGGGTGGTGTATTCACATGTGTGCCCCGAGAGTACTCTATTCCTCTCTGGTACCCTGACCTGCAAACTACAGCAGAGCTTAGCTTCCTCAGACTCTCAACTCTGTCTTCTTAGTTTGCAGTCCTCTGGCACGCTTTGCTGAAATCTGTGTGGAGAGACCATGGAGGCAGTCATCTGGGGTGTTGTGGAGCCCCCCTCATTTATTTCCCATCTCTCAGGAGCCACTGCCTTTAATTGTATTGTGGTCAGTGTCTTGAAAACCATTGTTGTATATGTGGTGCTTGCTTTTTGGTTGTTTCAGATGGGAGCATTTAATATGATATTTGAAACCACATATTCATGTAATCTTTTATAGGCTAAGACGAAACTGGGAGAAACATTGATTACTGTGGACATCTAAAAGAAAACCTTTGTGCAGAAAGGGTCTCTCTTTTAAACTGGTTAGAACCACTTCTTCATGATGGTGAGATTGTTTTTACTGAAGATTTGTGTCTCCCTAGATATTCTCCTTATAAATAGTAGAACAGAGAAGAGGGAAAGCAGATAAGATCGACCTGATTGCCTCTGCAGGTTTGTGTACACAGAAAAGCTGAATGTGTAGAATTTCAAGAAGGTAATGGAGAAGTCTGGGAGTAGAGTTTATCTGAGCACCGAGGAACTGTCTGTAAATAGATGCAGCATGAGAAAGGTGAAGAATCAAAAGCAGCTTTTGAAGCGCAATATTCCTAAGGTCTTGTCTTAAGGATGTATTTCTGTGTTTGCTACTTATTGATTCATGATCTTTTTTAGTGCATGTTAGAAAATATATCAGGCTGAAAGAGTTGATCTTAAAATGCTACAGAGAAAGTGGCTGTGAAATAGGAAAGAAAACTAACTTTCATGAAACGCTTCATAAAATCTATTTCAATTCAGGTAGAAATTGCAAAACTGTGTGTCTGCCAGCACAGTTTTGATGGATATTCTGGTTGTTTTCGTGTCTTGTGAATTGAAGTTTTATTTGTTAGGCTTCTTTTTGCCTGGCTCCATGCCAGGTGCTTTACATAAATTATCTCATGTTGTCCTCCTGACAAATCCTGTAAGGTATGTGGTGTTAATCTCATTTTAAGGATGGGGATTCTGCAGCGGATAGGGCTTTAGTAGTTGACTTAAGGTCACCGATGGTAAGCAGTGATTGGACCCAGGATTTTGGCTCCTGGGCAGGTCTCCTGTAGGCCTCATCACATGCATGAGTTGCTTTTCCTTAGGGTACTAGATGGAGATTGATTAGCTTGAGTATAGGAGCAAAAATAGAAGAACTGAAAGTAGTTCTGAGGTTACAAATTCTTCTGATCATCAGATGAACAGAAAAGGGGAATTGTGGACTGAATAGCCTGTTGAACCAAGGTTTCATGTTTTCTCTATTACTCTAACATCTACTGACATGTGTACACTTATTTTGTTGAAATGGTCAGATGTGTTTAAAATTGTTGTATACTCTTTCATAAGTACATGTTTCAATCAGTTAATTATGTGCTCTTGTTAAATGATCCATTGACTAGTTTTTTATATCAATTGGTCATAATGTTAGTATTAGAAAAAAGATTAAGAGAACCCTTTTTCAGAATAAACTCATGTGACCTTGAAGCACATTTTAAATAACACCATGAAAGCAGAATTATTAGGAAGAGAGTGACTACATATATTTTGCCTATTTTTCTTGGCGAGGTTTGTAAGAATATGGTAGAGCTGAACACGTTCAAAGACTGTATGTATTTTGTTTAAGTTTGTTGCATTAAGAATATTAAATAGTTGGCCGGCGCTATGGCTTACTTGGCTAATCTTCCGCCTGCGGCGCCAGCACCCTGGGTTCTAGTCCTGGTTGGGGCGCCAGGTACTAGTCCCGGTTGCTCCTCTTCCAGTCCAGCTCTCTGCTGTGGCCCGGGAGTGCAGTGGAGGATGGCCTAAGTGCTTGGGCCCTGTACCCGCATGAGAGACTGGGAGGAAGTACCTGGCTCCTGACTTCAGATTGGCACAGCACCAGCTGTAGAGACCATTTGGGGAGGAAGGAAGACCTTTCTCTCTGTTTCTCTCTCACTGTCTATAACTCTGTCTCTCTCTCACTGTCTAACTCTGCTTGGCAAAAAAAAAAATATTAAATAATAGTCTACTCAGATAGCTCTCAAGAAATACAGATAACTCAGGGTACTTGGAGTATGTTCTATTTTCCCCGAAATAAATTAATGTATTTAGTAAACACTAACTTTGCCATCACTTAGATTAGTGTCTGTCAAATAAACCTACTCATTACAATTAATTTATGAAGCTTCTTGGCAAAGTTGAGAAAGTTTCTGAGCTAATAAAATTGAAAAAGTTCATGGAAAAGTGGAATTGAGAACCAAGTTTTTTTTGGTGCAAAAATTTGAAATCCATGCATAGTTTCTTTGTAGTAAATATTTCATGTGAACTTGTGGATGGCCCCATGTTTAGGTAGTGTAATTTGGGAAACTGAAAAAAAAAAAATTGGATATCTACTTTTTTGTAAGTTCCTGGTTCCAAGTTAGTATCAGTTTCTGTAACTGCATTGTACTCTATTCTTTATCCAAAAATAAACAAGTAAATAAAATCCAGTGTGTTATACTCTTGACAAGAACATTGTTTTGTTGCTGACATATGGTGAGTCATTACTTGTATTCAGTACCATACCTTCCTTCTTTAAAGACACCATCTGTTAAAACTATGGCTGATACCAGTAAGAGAGGAAGCCAGTTACTTTTAGTTTGTGAGCCTGGGATAAAGGAGACTCAGTCTGAAGCTGTGTGCAGTGCAGTACTGTGTAGCTGGTTTGGTCAGCAGTTGAGCTAGTACTACCTTGGGAAACCAGATCAGGAAAGACCATGATGCTGCTTGCTTAGTGTCCTTATCTACTCTCAGTGAGGTGAACGTTTTCTTTTTAAGAAGCCCACGTAATTGAGTTATTCAGAAAGATTATTAGTGTTGTTTGGTTTGTGATCACAGCTGGCATGGTGAGAGTTTGAAAAGATCTTTTCATAATGAGGCAAAACCTTTGCAGGAGTGATTTTTCATTGGTGCGTTTGGAGTTGCACGATATTTTACTACTAAAGTAAATCTTAAAAGTTCTTAGGCATCTAGTTGAATTCTTTTCATGCCAGTGCCTTCCTCTGTGTTGGAAATAAAGTTTTGTACTGCAGTTACGGGATAATAGCAGAATTACTGGCCTTGGGGGAATCCTTGATTTTTTCATCACGGACGTTAACAAAAAATAAAAATTAAATATGGCAACCTAACCATCTTTGTGTAGCCTAGAATCTAATTCTTGAATAATTGCTTCACATAGGTCTGTGGTAGAAAGTTTTCTGTACTTGTGTGTGACTGAAAATGTTTCGTATTTGTCGGATTTTGTCTATATTTTTAGTCTGACAATAATTTTATCTAAGAGTTTTCAGGTATTCTTTCCTCTTTATGTTATTCTACTAGATAAGTTATCTGATGACAGCCTGGTTGTTTCCTCTAAGTGTATTTTCTTTCTTTCTTCAAAGACTTTTGTGACCCCGTATTTAGCTTTCACCATCCAAAACAGCAGAAGGGTTTTCCTTTTTCTGATGCAGACGATTCTTGGTTACTGTGCATACTTCGGGCTTTGTAGATCCTGTAAATCTGGAGGTTAGTGCCTTAGCTCTGGAAAGTTTTCCTGTAATCCCAGGCCTTTATGTCTTATATTTTCTGTTTCTGGTTTTCCTGTTATATATGCTAGCCTTTGTGAACTGGTTCTCTACACCTTTTAACTTTTCTCTTATATTTTCTCTTTACCTTTTTGCTTTGCTTTTTGTAATTTCCTTGACTACAATATAAATAGTAGCAATTAATTTTATTGTGTTTTAAGCAATCTGTATGTGCGCTAACCGTGTGTGTTCAGCACTTCAGGTTTTATGCAGACTATCCACATATCCTTAACTGCATGTGCATAATAATTCTGTATGCTTGGACAACCGCCCCTTTACTTTACCATCAGTAACTTCTGGCCTTGTCTTTATTGCCCCTCTGAAACTTTACATCTCTCTGCTGTCGGTAGCTTTCTTTTAACTGCCTTTTACTTTTTTTGCCTTCCTTTTGGCCAGAGAAAGTGCTTTGGTCCATATCTACCTGTCCCAGAATAATTTCCCTCCAGTTGTGACTATCTCTTCATCTGTGTTTACTGCAGAGAAACAGTTAGACAAACTGTTTATTATACTGTAAATACAACTGATTGTGTCTGCAGCCACCTATATGCCAGATGTATTCTAGTAGTCTTGGAGAGACCAAATTAGAGACTAAAGATCATTTTAAAGTGAATGGCTTTTTTTTTTTTTTCTAGGAGGCTAACTCTGTTAATGGTATAACTTGCATGGGGAAGGCATTCTTGTGACCCAGGACCAACACATTTGTTATGTATTTCATTTTAAAATTAATAATGTGATTACGACAATTCATACTTTTGACTCAGCAGTATTAACATATTTTTGAGTGGATGATTTTTTCACATGGATGAAATTAGGAAACAATCCAAAGACTGTACAGTAATAATGCCATTCTTTTGTCCCAGCTAGTCTTTCTGAAGTAACCCAGGGTTACAATATGCATAAAAAGACATGGGTTAATATAAACAAATGCAAGCATCCATTTACCCATGGGTCCATATCTTTTTGTCTCTTTTATGTAAAAAGTGGCATACAATATACATAGTTCTACACCATGTTCTTTCATGTCATGGTATGATTCAGTCATCATTTTTTATGTAATGATATGATTTGGTGATCATTTTCTATTTCATATAAATTCCTTCATTCTATAACGTGGTATTGTATTCCATTGTGTGGATGTAGAATAGTTTATAACCAGTTCCTTCATTCTAGATATTTTTAGTTTCTTTACTTGTCTCTCACTATTACTAACAATACTACAGTGATACCCATGTCTGTGGATGTGTTATTTTGCACTGTTACACAGGCAGCTCTTTAGAATAAATACCTCAAAGCGTAACCACTGGATGAAAAGATGTGCTAATCTATAATTTTGGTAGCTATTGTCAAATTGCTTCTGTAAGGATTGTAATAATAATGTCTACCACATCAGCAGTGTTTCCCCAGAGCCTTGGCAACATCATAGATGATGAGAATTTTTGATCTTTGCTAATCTGATGAATGAAAAATGGTGGCTCCATGTCTTTTAATTTACGTTCCTCCTAAGAGCTACATTTACTCCCGCTTCTGTGTCCTGTTCATATGCCTTTATCATTTTTCTATTAGGTGATGCTTACTATAAATATGTCCGTGCTCTCTGTTAGGGAAACTAACCCTTTGTTATATGATTGCCAGATTGTCCCCACTGTGTGGTATTTGTTGTTTATGATTGCTTCTGCCAGGAAGAAAGAAATTATTTTCACACAGCTGATTTTATCCGTATTTTCTTTCCTCTCCAAGAGGATGATGGCAATTCTTTCGCTGTTAACTGCTGTGACTTTAATGGTGTCATTTTCCTACATAGAGATCTTTGAGTTACGTGGAATTTTTTTCTGTATGACGGATGGATTCAGCTCTCCTTACCCCCAGGTGACTAACCATTTCTCCTGATACCACGTATTGCGTATTTATCTTTTCTATTCTAATTTGAAATGACAGCTTTATCACAAACTAAACTCCTAAATATATTTGTATTCTTTCTTACATATTTATGACATGTTTATTTATTATAAAAAAGTTCAAACGTACACACTAGTAGAGGGCATCATTCAACAGAGTCCTACCTGTTTGAAAAGATTCAGTAATTAAGATTAATCTTTTTCCCCCTTTTAGCTGTTTTTTGCTGAAGAATTTTAAAGCAATTTCAGGTACCAAGTATACTCATGTATAATTTTGCATGTACCTCAAAAAGTTATGGACATTTTAAGGGGAGCTTTAAGTATTTGACTTTTTGTTCCAAATTAAAAAAGAATGATAGCCTGGGCTGACATTGAATGTGTCTGTACTTTATTATTGGTGATGACTCGATTCAGAAGGCCGTATCCTGTTAGCCCTTTCATTGTGTCTCATGTAGCTGTCCCCATGCGCTTGGTTTTAGGCGAGATCGGCCTCTCTATTCCGTGGTCCACGGGGAAGTTTTGTTGGTGTGGAGGTGTTCAGGTGATCTACCAGTCGGCCGCATCATGAGCAGTATGTAGGCTGCAGGAGTGATCACATTGTGAGCAGTGGTTAAGGGATAGCCAATGCATGCATGCAAAGCTGGGGAGTCATACAGAAACATCTCAAATGCTGTTTAATCTTGTTGGACATGTATACAAAGTGTAGTACTGGAAGTCAGTAACATCTTAAACAAATAGATTTCTGCATTCTTGAAAGTATGGGTCAGGGCACATGTCGTGTTTGATTCTTGAATTATGGTAATTTGATTAGTTTCACGTGAGAAAGCATAACTTCCACGATCTTTATGGGTACAAACACTTTGTATAACCATAAATTTCTGTTTAGATTATATTTGTCAAAAAGATTCCACAGATGGCCGGCGCCGTGGCTCAACAGGCTAATCCTCCACCTTGTGGCGCTGGCACACCGGGTTCTAGTCCCGGTCGGGGCGCCGGATTCTGTCCCGGTTGCCCCTCTTCCAGGCCAGCCCTCTGCTGTGGCCCGGGATTGCAGTGGAGGATGGCCCAAGTGCTTGGGCCCTGCACCCCATGGAAGACCAGAAAAAGCACCTGGCACCTGGCTCCTGCCATCGGATGAGCGCGGTGTGCCAGCCGCAGCGCGCTGTCCGCGGCAGCCATTGGAGGGTGAACCAACGGCAAAGGAAGACCTTTCTCTCTGTCTCTCTCTCTCACTGTCCACTCTGCCTGTCAAAAAAAAAAAAAAAAAAAAAGAGGGTGGGAAGGTGCATTGGGTTGATTACTGAAATAACTTATGCTTAGCTTTGTTTACTTCCAGAGGACATGTTGAAGGCTGTACATGTGATAACGTGGTTAAGATGTCACTTGGGATGCCCACATCTTATCACGGTGCCTGGGTTTGAGTTCTGGGCATACTTCCTATTCGAGCTTCTTGCTAATGTACACCCTAGGAGGCAGCAGATGATGGTTTGAGTGCTTGAGTCCCTGCCAGCCTTGTGGGAGACTCTAGCTCCTGACGTTGGCCAGCCCTTCCCTGATGCCTGCTTTGCAGGTTTGTGGAGTGAACCAGCTGACAGAAGATCTCTTTCTGCCTCTGTTTTTGTCTTTCTGCCTTACATTTTAAAAAGTAAATAAAGTTTATAGAACTCAGTTTCCTTCCCTAATGAGAACACTTTGGGTGTTTTCTCTGCTAACTTGATTATTTTGTTTAGCTCATTGAGTTTTCAGAATGATGGGGTCAGCTGTTTTGTATAATTCTGCTTGACCACATTTTCCCCCCAGTAAAGCCCTTTCCACTCCATCACTGCCCCTCCAAATGTGCTATTTCCTTCTAAGCACATTGTGATAGCTAATTATTATCCTAGCAGTCATCTAGTACAACTCTGTCATTTTATGATGAAGGCACTTAATTGGGTATCATTTGCATTAGAGAATGATTTTTTCCCTTTTACTAGCAGTTTCAAACAAGAAACTAGCTCCCCCCCCCATAAAATGTTTTTGTGCCTAAGCATATTTGTGGTAACTAATTATATTCTTTTTGTATGGATTTTTAGGGCAAGAAAATGTATATTAAAGGGCTTTTTTGGCTAGTAAGGTAGTGAACTATAAATCTTTGCATTTCCTGGGCAAAGCAGCATAACTTCTCTGCAAATAGGTTGTTCTAGTCAAATTTAGTTGTTACAGAAAGCCTGCTTATTTTTTAATAGTAGAAAAAAAAGAATGTGAGGTTTTGGTGAAATTTATACCTTTTATTTGGAAGAATACCTTTTTAAAATTAAGATAATGTGGATATAAGTTAACTTTGTAAGCAGAGAGCCACCTAATAAGTTTGTGTGCTGGTCCATTTGGGAAATGAGGTATAGGATGTGATATGCTATTATAATGTAGTCTGCAGGTTTAGACTTATTTTGTAGCACTTAAGCTATTAAAGGTTTTGTTTTGTTTTGTTTTGTTTTTGGACAGGTAAAGTTATAGACAGAGAGAGAGACAGAGAGAAAGGTCTTCCTTCGTTGGTTCACTCCCCACATGGCCGCCATGGCTAGCGCCGTGCCTTTCCGAAGCCAGGAGCCAGGTGCCTCCTCCTGGTCTCCCATGCGGGTGCAGGGGCCCAAGCACTTGGGCCATCCTCCACTGCCTTCCTGGGCCACACCAGAGAGCTGGCCTGGAAGAGAAGCAACCAGGATAGGACCTGGTGCCCATATGGGATGCCAGCGCCGCAGGTGGAGGATTAACCAAGTGAGCTATGGCGCCAGCCCAAGCTATTAAAGTTTTAAAAGTGTGATACTTGACCATATAAGTTCTGAAGGAAGAGAGAGTTCAGTAAGGAAGGGAGATTACTGTGTTGTGTTCAAACCCTGTTAGAATGTATCTTATTGCTAGTTTACTAAGGGATATATCAATTTTAAAAAAATTTATGCAGTATTATCTACTTGCTGTATGTGTTTTATAAAGTAAATCAAGGTGGGGGTGATATTTAGTAGAGGAAGATTTTTTGGTTCCTAAACTAGAGTGCTCGACATGAAGAAAAATAGCGCTCTATGTGATGGCTCTTTATTTTACTACTGCTCTGTTTTCTGTGTTTTAAACGCATATAACGGCAGTGGTGATTGTTGTTTGCAGAGTCCAGAGCCAGCTTGCTCAGTTCAGATCTCTGTTCCACCATTTGCTAATGTGTGACCTTGGCCAAGTGGCTGAAATGCTGATTCCTAGCCAGTAAAGTGAGGATTATCATGTATCTGTGGAGCTGTTGTATGGATCCAGTGAACTTCTGGGTGTCAAGCTCTGAGACTCACACAAACAACATGCTCAGTAAGCGGTGACTGTAGTTACATTGTTCGTTGGTTTGAGAATATTGGCTTAGCAGTTTCATGTTTTCTGTGAAAGACTGGAGAACCTTTGACATTGATCTTATTGGGAAGTTCTTTTCCTGATATTAGATCCTGTGTAATTTGGGAGAGTTGACCACATAATTCAAAGGGGTTGCTTTCAAAGGCAATGTTATCAAGGGAATAGCTGGTCAGCTCTTGATTGAAACTTTTTTCTTTTTTGTACAGTGGAATAGTATCATTTAGAATCTGAGATGTGTGGAGACGGCAACCACCCTACCATACTTTCCTAATCATAGTATTCCCCATCATCAGTTGGTTAGGGAAACGCATGAGATTTTGTAAGTTCCCACCCCTTATTCACTAAATCTTTTTTTCTCTTTTTCGCTCCAGAAGGTTCATCTAATAATCTTTGCTTCTGACTCAGGGGCAGGCCAGCCGATAGCAGGTGTACAGCTGCTGCTCCATCTTACGTGTGTACAGTGGGAAAGTCCTGCCTTTGCTGTAACTGGGTTCCTGCTTTGTTTCACCTTACTGATTTCTTCACAAGCCCCACAAACTCCTGACACTGGACTGTGGCCTCAGAGATTAGAGCTGAGCATTAGCGTTAATGTACGACCATCTGTTTCTACAAATGAAAGGAGTAGTGGGGAGAAGAACTAAGACAAGAACATTTGAAAAGCATTTCAAATTATATTAAGATTGCATAGTACTCGGATTATTTACCTAAGCTTCTGTATTTAATTCTGTACTGCGCAGAATTTCTAGAGTCTACAAAAGCCAATTTTTGGTTCATTTGAGTTTATTACATTCACATCAACAATTCCTATTATGATAGGCTGTGGAATAGAATTAGCTTATTTGTAATAAAGATTTTGTTGAAAAAAAGATTCTGTCTAATGCTTTTAGGCTTTTTGGCCTAGATCAGATGATTATGGTTTATAAAATAGTTTTACCACCCCTCCTCATCTGCCCTGATTTCTCAGAATTCATAGCATACCTAATTCAAAAAGACAATATTTGTCTTCCCTCTGGTTGCAGTAAGATAAAAATCTGAGGCAGTCTGGATAAACATGTTTCAGTGAGTGAATTCCTAGGAAAAATTGCTCTTTTTTTTTTTTGAGATGGTGTAATATTTTATAAGAGTATACCATAGATGCGACTCTACCTCTCTTTATTTTAAATAATATTGTATTTTTGTTTATATAAAGGGAACAAATATCATGTATTTCATATGTACAGTTGTAAGAGCAGAATATACTTCCCACCTTACTGTCTCTCCCTCACTTGGTCTTACCCTCCTTCCTTTCTTGATTTTCTTTTACTTTTTGCAATGACATACATTCAATTTACTTTATAATCCAAGCTTAACCCTCCACTAAATAAAGAATTCAACAAGTAATAAGTAGAATAACCGATGTTCCTCTGGTGTAAAGACAAGGGTTATAAACACTAATCAGATCTCAGAATGTCAATTTCACTCATATACGTTACATTTTTTGGTACTCTATATATTAGTTACCACAGATCAGAGAAAACCTAATATTTGTTGTTTTGGGACTGGCTTGTTTCACTAAGCCTAACATTCTCAAGTTCCATCCATTTTGTTGCAAAAGATAGGATTACATATTTTATGACAGAGTAATGTTCCTTCGTGTATATATAGTACAATTTCTTTATCTGGTCATTGGTTGATGGACATCTCGGTTGATTCTGTATCTTAGCTATTGTGAGTTGAGCTGCTGTAAACAGAACTGTAATGTTACATGCAGTTTTCTTACTTTAGCAAACTTCTTTTGAACATATTGTAAAGTTTGCAAGTTATTTACCTGGTTTCTTTTGTCTATCAAATATAAACTATTAGAGAAAAATTAATTGGTGAATTAAACTAAAATATTGAGTCATAATGCATTCATTTCACCTTTTTTGCATTTTCAGTTGGACAAGAATCCCAAGGGTGTGTGTGAGTCCAGTATGGCCCTCACGATTCCCACCAGGGAAATATATGGAATTTCCTAATTGAAAAGTTTTGAAGGTATTTTTTAACTTATGACAAACTTTTTTTTTTTTTTTTTGGACAGGCAGAGTGGACAGTGAGAGAGAGAGAGAGACAGAGAGAAAGGTCTTCCTTTGCCATTGGTTCACCCTCCAATGGCCGTTGCAGCTGGTGCCCTGCGGCCAGCGCATTGCGCTGATCCGAAGCCAGGAGCCAGGTGCTTCTCCTGGTCTCCCATGGGGTGCAGGGCCCAAGCACTTGGGCCATCCTCCACTGCACTCCCGGGCCATAGCAGAGAACTTGCCTGGAAGAGGGGCAACTGGGACAGAATCCGGCGCCCCCACCGGGACTAGAACCTGTGGTGCCAGCGCCGCAGGCAGAGGATTAGCCTATTGAGCTGCGGCGCTGGCCAACAAACTTTTGAGTCGTGTTATAAAGTGTGTAAAAAACTCAATGTATTGATGTAAGTTTCGATGTTTTAAAAATTTTACTTATTTATCTATAAGGCAGAGTGACAGAGAGGGAGAAACAGACAGAAAAGGTCTTGGATTTTTTTGGTTTAGTCCTCAGATGCCTGCAACTCCCAGGGCTGAGTCAGGCCAGAGCAAGGAACCAGGAACTCCATCTGGCCTCTCTTGAGGGTGGCAGGACCCAAGTGTACTTGAGCTGTCATGTTCTTCCTCCCAGGCAGGAGCCTGGTTTTTGAAGCAGAGTCAGGACTTGACCCCAGGTACTCTGATATGTGAAGCAGACATCGCAAACAGTGGATTAACCTGCAGTGCCACAGTGCTGTCCCTTACGGTTCAGTTTAATAACTGTTTAGAGTATTTGACGCAAATACATTATGTTTTGTAGCCCTCTTTAGTGATTGAAATATTTCAATCTGTTTTTCTCTAGGTGGAAGTCAGGCATTTACAAATGATAAATTGCTTCTGGGTAGAGTGCCACATAAATGGTTTTTAGTGTAGTAAAGACTATAAACATAATCTTAGAATTAAAATGTAGACTGTTATGCAAAAAAAAAAAAAAAACAGTGAAACCACTCAATCAGATTCTATAAAATTGTAACCCAGAGGCTATATACCTCTGGCCAATTTTAGCTCCTGTTGCTTTCTTACTGGCATAGGCTTGAAACGGTAGCACTATCTCAGCACCGTGCTTGGATTGTGCCCCTTTTCCTGCCCCATCTGTCAAAGTCGGGCTTAGCTTCTGTGTTTGCCTGGCTGCACTGACTTTGGGTGGGTGTGGTGGGATCTCAAGGAAGTGAATGAGTTAATTTTTTTCCCTGCTTCTTTCATTTTGTAATTCTACTTTGTAATTTTTGTAGTTCTACTTCTAACTTCACCTTTGTAACTTTTTTCTTCCCCTTGTTTTTGTAATGCCTAGAGTTACAGATCCAGTAAACAAAAGTACTTGTTGAATGAGAAAAAAAGAAGAAATGGGGTCTAGAGGGGCCAAGTGGAATAATAGGCGAGACTGTATAACCTGGAACAGAAATGGATATAGGTTATGAGAGTTGTCTTAAAGGCTTGAGAAATATTTAGTGGCTAGTGGAAATAGTACTGCAGTATTGATCATTATTAGTGATATTTTAAAGTTTGTTTTTTAAATGACCTACTTAGGGATGCTTTTCATTGTATGTAGCAGAACCTGGAATTAACAGTTGCTTAAGCTGATGAAGTTTTATTTTTCGTATATATGAAGAACTTTGGAAGTAGGTATCTGCTCTCATTGACTGAGCCACTCAACAATGTCAGGGCTGTTGTTCTGTAATGTTCTTGGCGTTTTCTTGATGGCCACAGGATGGCTGCTTCTGTTCCCCTTGCTGTTTTGGGGCACATGAAGGGGAGGGGACTAACAGCAGCATCTCTGTTTTACCAGGAAAACAAAAGCTTTCTTGGAAGCCTTGTGCCACAGCAGACTTACCCTTAAGTCTTGTGGCCAAAACTGTTTCACATGGCCCCCTCACCTGGAAGAAAAGCCTGTGAAAGTATAAATTAGGGCTTCCAGCCTCTGGTAGTGTGGGGGAAGGGAGAATAGTTTGGAAATACTTGTAAGTACTGAGTTTGCTAACCTGCAAACTTCTATTCCAAGGCTAACCAAAATCCAAACATCTCTTCCTCCTGATGAATGCTTTTTACAGGGAATTCAGTCCCCGCACTGCCTCTCTGTGGGAGGTGGTACCTCTTTCCATCACTAACTACATCTACCTCAAAGTCCGGGATGTCTGCTTGAGGTGTAGTTTGCTCTCTCAGGTCTCCTTGTGACTGATTGTTCTCTGATGACCGAAAGCTAAGAGAGAAGAGGTGTGTAATAAGTCTTTCGGTTGGGTACAATGAGTTCCTCCAACTGTATTCTTTTCAGAATGTTCTGGCTACTTTAGAGACTTATCCTTCCTATGTAAATTTTGGAATGAGTTTGTCTGTGTCTACCAGTAGTCTTGGACATTGGGTGAGAATTGTATTAAACTTACAAATGAGTTTGGGAGAGAATTGGCATCTCTACTGTATTGAGTCCTGCAGTTCATGAACATGTTAACTCCCTCTAGTACTTTGAAGAGACTTCATGTTTTTTCCAAGATAATTTTGTAATTTTCAACATGCAAATCCTATAGCTATTTTAGGAGATATGTATAGCTAAGTATTTCATTTTCTTTGGAGCAAAGAAATGTACTTACAAGTGGTACTACTTTTTTAATTTCAGCTTTGTTAGTTGTTAGTATATACTGATTGATTTTTTTTGTTTATTGATCTTGTATTTTGTGACTTTGCAACTCATTCTAGGAGTTTGTTGGTAAAGTACTTGGCATTTACTACATAGGCAATCACATGATCTGCAAATAGAGTCAATTTGTTTCTTTGCTTGTGTGTGTGTGTGTGTTATTTCTTTCCTTGCTTCATTTTGCTGGCTGGATTTCCTGACTATGTTGAAGTTAAGAGGGGAGATTGGACATTCTTGCCTTGTTCTTGATCTTATGGGAAAGACTTAAACTTTTTTTACCAGCTAAGTAGGTCATTAGCTGCAGGATTGTTTTTGTTGTTAGATGTTCTTTATATGTTTCTGGTAAATCTTATCTATTCCTATTTTCTGAGTGTTTCTATCTTGGAAGAGTATTCTATGTGTGAAAGGAAACAATTATCCCTTCTTAGTTGAAAATAGAGTAGTATGTGAATAGTATAATGATAAAGTCTGAATGTTGTCTAAAGACATAAAATACTTAGGGCACCAAAGATATTACTTGATGGTGAATCAACTTCATGTATGTGTCTATTTATAGAGGAATCCATATAAATAAAATTATGTGAATATTCACTTTTGAGAAACATTCTGTTTTTTTTTTTCCTATGAATTTAAAAATAAATGTTCCTTTTATTTATTTGAGAAGCAAAGTTACAGAGACAGAGAGCGAGAGAGAGACCTTTACTCTCCAGATGACTATAACAGCTGGGGCTGGGCCAGGCTGAAGACAGGAGCCAGGATCTTCATCTGGGTCTCCCACATGCGTGCATGGGACCAAGCCCTTGGGCCATCATCCTGTGCTGCTTTTCCAGGTGCATTAGCAAGGAGCGGGATCAGAACTGGAGCAGCTGGGACAGGAACCAGCACCTATGTGGGATGCTGTCATCGCAGGCAATAGCTTAACCTGCTATGCCACAGCACTAGCTCCCAAAATAAATATTCCTTTAATTTAGACATTAAAAAAAAGAACAAATTTTGTCAGTATCTTTGTTGGTCCTGCCGCAGATCTTGTTTCCATAAAATTGACCCCTGTGTTACCCTCAGGGAAAAAGTACTTCCCAGTGGTCCAAGAATCATCTGTGTTTTATAGTGCCTTTCATTCTCTCATAATCTTTTTTTTTTTTGGCAACTCTGTTTTCTTATGTTGAGGAGTAGGCTGTCTCTGTAATCTATTCTTTGTTTCAAAAATAGAACTTAAAAAAATAAGAAAGATATTTGTAGAAAAGTTACAAGAATAGTACAAAAGTCCTTTTTCGGAGCAATTTCAAAATAAGCTGTTCACTCAGTACCCCATTATTTCCATTTACTTTAGTGTGTATTCTCCTTCAAAACCACAGCACAGCCATCAAAATCAGAAAATTAACATTTAGGAATTGACATTGCCTATCCCCCATCCTCCTTCAGGTTCTTCCCATAATGTCCTTTATAGCAAAGGATCCAGTGTGAAATTACATTTTGCATTGAGTTGTCACTTCTCTTTTAAGCTTGCTTTAATCTGGGCCACGTTCTCTCTCTTTCCTTGCCTTTATGTCTGTGACATTTTTGAAGAGCACGGGCCAGTAGTTGGCGTGATTGTCCCTTGATTTGGGTTTGTCTGATGTTCTGCATGTGTAGGTTCCAGCTGCCCGGCCTTGGCAGGAGTATCTCAGAAGTGATGGCTTCTTCCCCTCGGTTCTTCCTGTCAGTGGGCCCTGACTTTGATTTGTTCCCTTTATTGGTGGTGTTGACTTTGATCACTTGATTACGATGGGGTCTGCTGGGTTTCTGTATTGGGAAGTTATATTTTTCCCTTTGTAGTTCACGTGTCTTGTGAAGAGGTTCTTTGAAGCTCTTGAAATTTCCTGTTCTTGGTGAACTTTCACCCTTCTTGAACTCCTATGCCTGTGTTTTGGGGCCATCTCCAGAGATGCACCCCCCCCCCCCATCCTTCTTAGGTTCAGTTATGGTTTGGGTAAGAGAGTGTCCTTCAATGGCCCATGTGTGTGTGTTGAGGACTAAGGGCTTATGGTAATGATTAATGGGCTAATGTAAATGGTTAATGCATTAAGGGTGGAGACTTGATCTAGTGATGGTGTCTGGGAGGTGGGCCCAGCGAGAGGTCGTTAGGTCATTTTGGGGGGAGGTCAGTGAGTGAGGTGGGGGGTAGCATGATCCTCCCTCCACATCAGACACCAGATTGGTGGGGCCACCTGATCTTGAACCATAGCCCTCTAAAACTAAGCTGAAGAAACCTTTTGCTTTATAAGTTAGCTTCTCTTGTGTATTTTAGTTAAAGTAATGTATATCTAACACAAGTGACAACCACCAGGAGGGAGGAGCTCGTGAAACTGGGCCGGGCCAGTCTCCTGCACAGGTGCTCCGCTCCCCTATTTCAGCTCTTGCTGCAAACGTCAGCTGTCCGATAGGGTTGTCTTCTCCCCCCCTGGGCTTTGGCAACCCAGGCCAGGGTGCCCTTCCACCAGATGTGCATCTAACTGTGCACCATCCCTGACATCCTGTGCCGGCTGTCCTGCTGCTCCCTCTTCTTGGACTCTGAGTCCCTGTGCTGGCTGCTGGACCTACACAGATTCTGATGCCTCGTGTCAGACTGCTCTTCTTTGTGGCTACCCCAACCTGGGCATTGATACCCACGTTGAGTCACCCTCCCATGAAGATGCCTTCCTCATCCTGCTTGTGCCTTTGACAGGCCAAGATACATTTCCAGTGCTGCCTCCCACCTTCTGTCAGCACAGCTGCCTGCCTTGTTCAGCCTCACCTACTGGTTTTACTGTGAATTGGCATGGTGGGGCAGGAGGGGGGGGGTGGCTCTAGTCTCCTTTTAGTTGCTATGTTCTAATCAGCTCCCTGGTGTTTTGCTTTTTCACCTCTTCTTTCTACCTAGTCATGTATAGGAGGCAGGTGGAAATAATTTATTACATTCTAGATGTCAGATTTTTTTTTCCCTTAGGGAAAAAAGGATGATTATAATCCATTGAATCTATGTGCAAAGCTTGATTGATTGGGGCATTATAAAAGAAGTAGTCTGTGGACATGGAGTGAGGATATCCCACATCACAGTGCCTAGCCTTGGCCAGGGAATAGTCTGCACTCAGCACACTTCTATTCCACCTGTAGAGCCGGACGTCCACCTTGGCTCTGCCTGCTGGTTTCCAGCTGATGATGCCACCTTGCACATCACAGCATCTCTTTACCTCCTTGCTTCCTTACCTGTAAGATGGGGATTCAAGGGACTGTTTGGGAGCTCACATGAGATAATGTGTTTGGAAATGCTTTGCAAGTGGGAAAATGCTATGCAAATGTGGTTAGTTCATTCTAATTTATTACACAGTCAAAATTGAGCTGCATGGGAAATTAAGTCAAGCGTTTTAATTGCACTTGTGACTGCTAGGCAAATTCCCTGTGACTCACAAGGCAGAGAGGAGGTCAGCATAGTTTTTTTTCTTTTTTCCGGTTAAAGTCCATTGTTCCATCACCATTACTCAACCCAGAAAACACTCCTCTTTTTGAAGTCCTGCCCTCCCATTATGGCTTTGTGACATATTTTTACTTTCTGCAGGATTTTCATCCCTTTTGTGTAATAGTCCTCAACCCCACAGTGCCTGCTATCTGTCATCCTTGGTGACATTTCATCATTGACCGTCCATGCGTTCTTTCATGCATCAACAGTTGCCCGAGGCTCTGTTCTCTGGCATGTGTTACGGGATGGTGATATAGCACCGGGTGGGATCTCATAGCGAACCCTCACATGCTGTGCTTAGGTGTTTAGCCTCTGGCCTGTTCCTCCTGGGAGTGTTGTCCATTTATGTTGCTGGAGCTATTCTTGGGATTAGCCTCCTAGGTTGGAAACCAGTAACTCTTCTCTCTGTTGTTGCCCGGATACAGGCAAATACTAAGTATTTGCAAAAATTGCTTTCTCACTTGAGCCTCCACTTTCTCATAATTCACAATATATCTCTTGCCCTTTTTTTCAAGGCAAACATTAGAACCTCAGCTTGCCAGGTTCTAGTCTGGACCTGGATAATAATAATTGGATGAAAAAGACCCTTTGGGCCTATGTCAGCACTCTGAGTAGCCAGCCTTTCAGAGAAGCCAGTCAGATGACACACCATGTGTTCGTAGAGACCTGTAAAATCCTCCTGAGGGTAGGGGATAGGCTTGGGGAAGGAGACTTGCCCTGTCAGGCCCAGACTTACGTCTGCAAACATTTCAAATCTAGGAAATCCTGATGTCTGGAATGCAAATTTCATTATCTGAATGTGTCTTCTGTTGACAGTTTGATGCATTTTCTCCTAATCTGTCTTTAATATATAGTTCCATTTTTTCCTCTTGATTTTTCTGTAATTATGCCTTTTTTTTTTTTTAAGATTTATTTATTTATTTGAAAGGAAGAGTGACAGAGATTTTCCATCTGCTAGTTCATTCCCCAAATGGCCATAACAGCCAGGATTGGGCCAGGTCAAAAACAGGAACTAGGAGTTCCATGTAGGTCTTCCACGTGGGTTGCAAGGACTCAAGTACTTGAGCCATCATCTCTTGCATCCCAGCACATTACAGGGAGCTAGATTGGAAGTAGAGCAGCTAGGATTTAGACCAGCACTCCAGTATGGAATGTGGGCATCCCAAGTGGTGGGTTACGATGCCATGCCATAACACCCAACCCATATCTTGCTTAATGACAACAGAAACATTTTTCCATGGTAGGTTGTGCAATATTCCATGGGCTGAAAGTTGCTATCTGTGTTCTTTTTAGAATAAGACACACTGAAGGGAAATGTCAGAGCTTGACCCAGCTTCTACTTCTGTAGTGCTAACTTTTGACTGCTGGCAACTACTCTGTTCTTCTCCCAACTTAGTCTAAAAGCTTACTTGTTAGCGTACCTTCCAGCCTCCTTGGTCTTTGCTTGTTTATTTGTGTATTCATTCATTCATTCATTCATTGTCCTCTCTGTCTTGAGCTATGCTCTGGGGATTTAAAGATGAATAACCCATCCAGGAATTCTTTATTTATGAATCGTTGCCACAGTGTGTCACAGGCTCAAACGTACTCCAATATGGGATGTGGGTGTCCCACGTGGAGGCTTGACTCACATCCTACAACACCTGCCCCTTCCTTTCTTTTCATTGCTGGATAATAGTCCATTGTTTGAATATGCAACAGTTTACCTTTCATCCTGTGGGTAGACTTTTGGGGTGTTTCCACTTCTTGGCTATTGGGAGTGGTGCTACTATGATCATTAAGTACAACTTTTTGAGTGAACATGTTTTCATGTCTAGGATATATATGCTGCCAGATCACATGTTAATTTATATTTAACAATTTGAGGGCCTACATATTATATTCCAAAGCAGTTCTGCCACTTTACTATTTGTTAATTGGTGTATGAGGATTCTAGTTTCTCCACATTCTTGCCAGCACATTGTCTTTTAGTTTTTCAAGGTGTAGCCATTCTAGTAGAAATAACATGGTATCTCATTGTGATTATTTTTAGTTTTTTAAAAATTTTTAACAGATTCAATGTAGTCCACAGAAGAAATTGTAAGAATAATGATATTCTTCTTTCTCCTTCCCTATACATAAACGCATGGGCATATCTTTTTTTTTTTATTTTTTAAAAATATTTTTAAATTTTAGCACCTACATTAAGGAGATAATTTTGATTTTGATTTTGATTTTGATTTCCCTGATGGCTAAAGATATCTTTTCATGTGCTTGTTGCCTAATTGTTTGTCTTTTGGAGAAATGTTGATTATATTATTTGTCTATGTATCATTGAATTATAAAAAAATTCTTTATATTGCCACCAGTTTTTGTCTCTAAGCAGATTGGCACTAGAGCACTTTATATTTGATGTTGTAATTAGAAAATGTATTGAAGCAAGTAATAAAAGTAAATTCTCAAGCATCTACAATAAAATTTGAACGGTAGATTTAGAGTGAGAGGATATTAGCACTGATTTAGAAAGGTGGTGTCATTAATGCTGTCCACAGATAAAATTCTAGTTAAGTGGTCTCAGATGTTTTACTAAGATTGTTCTCCCAGTGTATGGCAATATTAGTGGTAATAAATACTCACTTCTCTGAGAAGTCCCCAGCATTTGTGACAGATGAGTTGGAATTTTTAATAGTTCTTCTTTTCCAAATAGTCATGTCAGGCTTCATTCTACTTTCTCTTTATGGCTTCTTAGTCTTTGTCTCACACTGATAAAAAATACATATAATTTTGGACATTATAACACTGTCATTTGGTGATACTACATATCTGTCAACTGATTCAACATAAGTAAGTATATGGCTGGCTGATTTTATTTCTGGTCATTTTCAAAATATCTAACATAGGTATGGCATGAGCTCTATCAAATCAGAATGGGGATTGGACTTAATTTTTTTTTTTTACCTTCATTAGATCTTTGATATTAAATTTTTTTACAGTGCGAAATCTATCAAGCCTATGACTACGAGTCCAGTGCTTTATTTTTTGATCCGAATCGTTCCTGTCTTGGCAATTTCCTATTGGTTTTCTTTCTAGTTACCAATTTGTTGATAGTTTTGAGACAGAGTGTTTGCTAGGTCAAACTCCAGAATGGCACTTGTTATACAGAGAATCTAAGGGTCCTTTCAAGGAGATGCTCCTGGTATTCCAGAATTGTTGCTGATCCTGGAAATGTACATTCTGAGCTGATGACTCAAGGTTTTGATTTTTGCTGAACAACTGCAGGTTGTTTATAATCTGAATGGAAACCAGATGTTTTGGCAGTGATCTAGTCAGTGGTTTTCTCTTGTTTGTTAAGATTTGCTTCTTGGCTAAATAGAAATCTTTTCAGTGTATCACTTCTAAAATATTTGAATAAGGAAGGAAACTTTCGATGGAATATAATATTTAAGGGTACAATTGTATTTTTTTAAAAAAACAATTCTTTATTTTTCTGTGTGTGGTAATTTCTCAGCAATGAATGACTTATTTTCTCTCTCATCAAAACTTATGTGCACTTCACTGCCAATTGTATGTCTCCTGTCCATCCAGATTTAAATTATGCAGATGAATAGATTACCCATGAGCATTAAGGCAGCTCTGGCTTGCCTTTGGTTTGCTGGTCATAGTCTGAGTTGCCTCAATGGGAACAACAGGGAGCTGGAAGATTATTGCAGTGGTCTAGATGTCACATGATGCTTTGTGCTGTGGTGGTGGCAGGTGAAGATGTACTTTACACCCTTGTGTGTGTAGAACCCACTGGGAGTTGTGGGCTTTGCTGTGGTAGGTTGTGAGGGAAAGGAATGATGAAAAATGGCTCCAGGTTTCTGTTTTCGCCATTTGGGTAGATGGGCCATTTGTAGAGCTGGGGAAGACTGGAGGAGGTGAGGATCAGTTGTCTGCCTGTCAGGTCTCACATCTACTTCATTGACCTTGGCTGTCCTATTCTGAGTGACGTGGAAGTGCATTTCCCTTTTGACTTCTGTGAATAGATCTGGGCGACAGCAGATACTGATGGAAGACAGGAGGTAGGCACTGGGAGGGGTGGGGTATTTTCTTCACTCTCTATTTTGCTCTGGCTGGTATCTGGGAAGTGACAGCTTGCTTCTGTGGCTTCCGCTCCTGTCAGACAGCTCCTCCCTTTGTTGTCAAGCCCTCCGTGGGCAGCCTTCGCCGCAGATCCCAGCCTCTGGGCTCTTGGAACAGCATGTCTGATAGTAGGGTCTCTCCCACCTGTGGGCTGCTGGTGGCTTCCTGCTGGGAAAGCAGAAGAAAGGTTCTTGATCCTCCCAGAGCTTCTGACTGAGTCTGAGATCAAACTGATAAAGACAAAGAAGAAAACGTACAGATTTTTTAATGTAAGACACAAAACTGGTGAAGACTCAAACAGTTAAGCCTTTTCTGTAATAGTTTTGAGGAAGAGTGAAAGGGTTGTGGACAAATAGGAGAGGGTGGGAAAAGAGTTTGCTTTAAGGGGGAATCTAGCAAGGCCTGTGTGTGTGTGTTCTTCTCTCTTCTTCTCCTTTCCTGTAAGTACAGGGAGTGTGCATCACGCATGGGGGTCTCAAGATCTGCTTCAGGGGAAGATCAGAAAATTCCTTCCAGAGTTCATGACTGGCTTCAGGGGAGAATGTAGGGGATCAGAGAGACTTCGGTGACTCTCAGATTCCTTCAGCTTGAAATTCTCAGTATGCCAAGGGGCTGTACTTTGGGGTAGTGTGTTCTGAACCCTGTCACTGTTGTTATACATCTTGGACTTGCTTCACTATTCCCCATTCAGATCTTTCCTCTTTCATCACCCATGCCAAATGCATTTCTGTATTAATGGTTCTCTGTTTAGGACTCAGAATGGTTTCTGTTTTTCTAACTAGAACCTGATGAATACGTGGCTGAAAACTTGAGAGTTCAATTTTGGGAATGATTTGTGTGAAGTTTAATATTTATGTGATGGTTTCAATGTAGATGTTATTAGCGGAGTTGGATAGTGAGCTCAGGTGCGTGTCTGAACTGGATGGGAATATAAATTTGAATATCATCTCAGCCTAAGGGTGATATTTAAAACCATGGGAGGAATGGATGTGATCATCTAGTAAATAAAAGAGAAGAAACCCAAATCTAGGTCCTAAGGAACTCCAGTTTTGGGGGGAGTGAGGTGGTAAGACAGTATCTCCCACAGTAGAAAGGTCAAGGAGGTAAGAGGTAAAATGAGGAAGTGAGACTGTTGATTTCGTAAAGAAAGGGTTGTTCACATGCATTGTGCGTTTTGCCAAATGTCTGTGTCGTTTCATATCAGTTACATTGGGTAGCATCAGGGAAATGGTGAATGGTTGGAGGTTGTTGCCATAATGAAGCAGTAGAAGAATGAGTGGGAGATAATAGAGTATAGCTGTACATAGAGACATTTTTTTTTTTTTTTGACAGAGTTAGAGACAGAGAGAAAGGTCTTCCTTCCGTTGGTTCACTGCCCAAATGTCCACTACAGGTGGAACTACGCCGATCCGAAGCCAGGAGCCAGGTGCTTCCTCCTGGTCTCCCATGCGGGTGCAGGAGCCCAAGCACTTGGGCCATCCTCCGCTGCCTTCCCGGGCCACAGCAGAGAGCTGGACTGGAAGAGGAGCAACCGGGACTAGAACCTGGTACCCATATGGGATGCTGGCCCCATTTTTTTTTTTTAAAGATGTTTCACAATGGAGGGGGGAACAAAATGGAGAGATACCAGGAAGGCATATTAAACAAGTGACAGTTTTATAATTGTTTTTACCTTTAAATATTTAATTTTTTTGAATAGGCTCAAAATGAAAATAAAAGTTATACAAATAAAAGTCTTTGTCCTATCTGCTATCAATCTTATCCCATTCCTTTCCCCCAGTTCCAGCATTTAGCCACAACTGTTGGTTTCTGGACTATGCCATCCCATTTGTTAAAAAAATAAAAAATTATTAGAGTGAGCTCCTATTTGCCCTCAGTGGTTGCATGGCCTGGAGCTCAATCTTGGTCTCTCACATGGGTGAGAGGCATTCTACTACCTGAGCCATCACTACAGCCTTCCAGGGTCTTCATTAGCTAGAATCAGGAGCTGGAACAAGGATCGAACTCAGGTCGTCCAGGATGGGATGAGAGTGTCTTAACCGCTAGGCCAAATGCCTGCTCATCCCCAGTTTTTTTTATGCAAGTACAGGGAAATGTAATTTTGTCTTCTAGATTTCCCCCTTTTAGTACCCTAAAGGTAGCTTCCTATGTATACTGTTTAGTGACTTATTCTTGGAACAGTGTGTCGGTCTTTCTCAATAGGGAGATGTTGTTTTACTCTTCTTTTGTGGGGAGCTTTATAGGTGAATCCATTTTGAAGGTACTGAAATGTCTTTAACCAGTCACCTTTTACCAACAGTGCTGTCATAAATAACCGTGCACACGTGCGAATATGTTTGTAGTAGTAGGCTCTGTTTTTAGAAGCAGGTCTGCCAGGTCAGAAGACATGCATTTCCTGTTTCGATGGATGTGTTCAAATTGCCTCTGTGGTAGGTAGGCTACTTTCTGATCCCACCAGCAGTGTGTGAGAATACCTGTTTGCTCCCAACTACATCATTATAGCATGCAATCAAACCTCTGGAGTCTTGACAATTTTCAAAGTGTGAAAAAATGGTGCATTTGATTCTTTTAAATTTATTGCAGTCTTATTTTTCACTTACTTTGCTAAGAATGAGGTGGAACATCTTTTTGCATGTTTAAGAGCTATATTTGTGTATCTATTCTGTGAACTCTGATTTTATAAGTGTTGCAAAAAAATTTTTTTTTGCTTGTTAGATTTGGTTATCTTGTTTTTAAGTTGTCCATTTTAATTAGGCCAGAGGACCTCAAGGCTCAGCATGGCAGGGGCATGGCCTGCGAGAGGGGCATGGTGGGCAGTGACTTTGAACAGGGGGTGGTGGCCTGGTTGTGAAGAGCCCTGTGCAGTCTCTCTGGGTATGTGTATCGGCTCTTGGTTTATACAACTTATTTCCCATGTAGAAGTAGATATCCTATTTGGGATTCCTCAGCTGTAGTAATTTCTGAAATAATTGTGTGTCAGGATCAGCAGAGTGATTTGATTTGGAATGAGGACAGGGAATATTAGCAATTTTCTTTTTTTTTTTTTTGCACAGTGAGTAAAAGGTCTGCCTTGCACTCTGAATTTGATTACGACCAGGCCTTCTTAGCTATGTAATTAATTTTCAATAGCCATTGGTAGAGCTTTGCCAACTATTATTTTCCATTAAAAAGAAAAAAAAAATGTCCCTTTTCCTTCCTACAGTAAACAGAGTTCAAGCTGACCCTGGGTTTCTTCATCCTATTTCTGTGAAGTGCTCACCAAGACTGTTTTAAAAGAACAAACTCATTATACAAGTAATGGCCAAGAATAAGTGCTCCTTTCAGGAGCTGCAATGTTCCCTGGCCCTCGGGAGCTCGCCATATGGTCACCAACACGGGACAGCCTATGCCAGTTCTCCCCGAGTCTTTCAGGCCCCAGTCAGTAGCTTGTCTGTCTGTCTTTCCTCCTCTTCCCCTTCTCTCCTCTTCCTTTCCACTGCCTGCCTCTCTTCTTCCCCCTCTTCCTTTCACTGATCAGCCCTCCTTAGCTAAAGGTGAATAGTTTGTCATCAATCACTTTCCTTACTTTCAGAAAGCCGATGTGTGGATGCTGTATGTATCCACTCCTTGTAAACCATAATACATGAGAAAATGGAGAAGAAAAAACTAAATCCATTAGCTCAAATTTTTATTTCATCTTACTGGTTTTTAAAAGTTATTTTTCCAAATGCATCTTTGAGGTTCTTTTATATTCTCTTACTCAAGCATCCTCTAGTCTCTTAAGTGTTTAGCAGGCACTCGGTGATTTGTGTTAATAAATAAACTCCCTGGGTATGACTAAGTATAATGGACTTGTCTTCCAGAGTTCTGTATTAAACTCTCAGAAAATATGTTTGGTCCAAAACAATCACCACCACCCCCCTTCTGTTCTTAGTGATCTTTCAGTTGTGTCTGCCCACTTACCTTCTTAACTTCAGCCTATGAATAGGCCTTTATTGTTGTATGACACTCCCCTGGTTGAATTTCAAATGGAATGGTTGTGTAAGATAAATGTTCTGTTCTCCTGAGTGTGTTGATGGGAGCCTTGAGGGGGAAGGGGAGACTGGTTGTGGTAAGAATGTGCCTGTGCTTAGGGGTAATAATGCTGCATTCACTGTTAATTTTCCCTTGACTTCTGTGGCTCCTACTGATGACAGAAGGCCAAGAGCTGACATGCTTAGGATCTTGGAAATTTTGGGAATAGCAAAACAGCTATTTATGAAGCTTGATTAGTTGTCTTTTTAAAAATGAGGTGATGTACCCTGAAGGCGTGTAATACCTTTGGATTTTGTTTTTAGATATTGTGTTGTCTGTGTTACTCCTCATCAAGAGGCAAAGCGTCATTAACAGGCATGCTGATTTCCAAAATTCAGCCTCTGGAGTCAGTTTGTCTGGATTTCTAATCCTGGTCCACCCTCTTACTGTGTGCTTTTAGGCAAGTGACTTCTCCTTTCTAAGCTTTAGATTCCTTTTCTGTAAAACTGGAATAAAAAGGAACCTACCTCAAATTGGGAGGATTACATGAAAAAAAAAAATGCATCTGACATGCCTGGCTCATTGCTGGAAACATAATATGCAGTCAGCGATGCTGGCCATTACCCTTAATACCAGTTAGATTGTTATGACCTTAGATTTAAAAATAATGTCTTGTGTATGTAGAGGAATAGTTTGGTGAGTAAGTGTGTCTGTATTAAAACAAATAATAGTTTGTCCTCTGTCCTCGTACTTGTTAATGACCATCATTTTCTTGGTTCCTTGAGCACAGAAACTATTAATGAGATGAAAAGCATCCCTCAGAAAATGTGCATCAGGGTCGCTGTTGTCAGATGGATCCCAGCAGCACAATAGTGTGTGATGTCTTCACCTTACAGTGAAAGGACTCTACATCTGTGGGAAAGGAAACGTATACATGTGTATATATAGAATATAAGTCTTTCTATATTACATATCATATATTTAATTAGTTAAGGACAAAAAGGTGATGTATGCTTTCAGCAATTCAAACAATACAGATGGGTAAAAATTAAAAATTCATCTGTCGCATTTTAGGATCAAGTTGTAAAGAAATACAGCTTTAGTGCTGTATTTATTTATTTGAGGGACAGAATATCAGAGAAAGGGAGAAGGAGAGGAAAAGAAAGAGAGCTCTCAGTCTCTGTTTACTCCTTAAATGCTTGCAAAGGCCAGGCCTGGGCTGGCAAAAGCCAGAGCCAGGAACTCAATTGCAGTGTCCTGTGTGGGAGCAGGAACCAAACTGCTCGAGCCCTCCTGGTGCCTCTCAGGATTTCATCAATAGGAAGCTGGAATTGGGAGCTAGAGGTGGGAGTGGAACCTGTACCTTCCAATAAAAGGCACTGGTGCCTTGACATGCCTGATCCCATGAACTTTTGAAATATCCTCATATATTCTCCACCTTGCTTTGTTTCATCTGATGACCTAATAGAAATTATCACTTAAGGTTTTATCTTGCCTTTCAAGTACTTCCATCACATTTCAGCTGCAGTATCATAATTTATTTAACCAAACTTCCCTATAGGATAAATAGGCTTTCCAGGTTTGGTTGCCTTGTCAATAATCTTCAGTGAGAACTTTCTGTTTATGTGTCTGTATATGGATGTGTGTGTGTGTGTGGGTGTATTCATATATATTGAGTGTGTTGCAAGTATGTTAAAAGCATGTTCAGGAGATGCTCCTGTAGTCATGTATATGGATGTGTGTGTGTATTCATATATATTGAGTGTGTTGCAAGTATGTTAAAAGCATGTTCAGGAGCTGCTCCTGTAGTCATGTTAACATTAGATAGCCATTTTTTTTAAAAAAAGATTTATTTGAGAGAGAGAGAGAGAGAGAGAGAGAGAGAGAGAGGGAGGGAGGGAGGGAGGGAGGGAGAGAGAGAGAGATAGGTCTTCTATCTGCTGGTTCACTCTCCAAATGGCCACAATGGCCAGAGCTGGGCTGGCCTGAAGCCAGGAACTAGAGCTTCTTCCGGTTCCCCCACGTGGGTGCACTTGGGTCATCCTCCACTGCCTTCCCAGGCATACTGTCAGGGAGCTGGATCAGAACTGGAACAGCTGGGACTCAAAACAGTACACAATATGGAATGCAGGGCTACAGGTGGTGGCTTTACCCACTACGCCACAGCGCTGGCCCCATAAATAGCTATTCTTTCTTTGCCTTCATAGATCTGTATCAGTATGGGTGGTTACCAGCTGAGTAGCCAGTTTTCCCATTCCTTTGCTTGTACTAGGTAGCATCACATTTTTTACTGTTTTTCTAATTCAGTGTGGGAATACATTATTTTATTTACATTTTGTAAAAAGATTTATTTATTTATTTGAAAGGCAGAGTTATAAAGAGAGAGGGAGAGACAGATATGCCATCTGTTTGTTCACTCCCCAAATGGCCTCAACAGCTGGGGCTGGGCCAGGCCGATGCCAAGAGCCAGAAGTTTCATCTGGGTCTCCCATGTGGGTGACAGAGGCTCAAGCACTTGCTCCATCTTGTGCTGCTATCCCAGGTGTGATAGTGGGGATCTGGATTGGAAGTGGAACGTCTAGTACTTGACCCATTCCCACAGAGGACTCCAGCATTGCAGGTGGTGGCTTAATCCACTGCACCACAATGCCAGCTCCTCATTTTGCATTATAAAAATTGAGATCAATGTATATTGAGATATATTCCTCACAGATCTAAGTGCAAAACCATATGCATATTAGAAGAAAATGTGGTGAATTCCCTAGTAACCTGGGAGTAGAGGAGGTATTCCAATTAGGACTGAAAACCCAAAGGCAATAAAAGATTAAATTTGTAATTTAAAAATAAGGTATGAAGAAACTTACAAAAAAGAAAACAACAGACACAGAAAAATATTGCAACTTCTCTGATAGATACACAATTAATATCCTCTGTTGTCTGTATGTATAAATCAATCAAACTTGAGCTGAGGGACAGATACTGTGGTGCAGCAGGTGAAGCTGCCACTTGCAATGCCTGTATCCCTTATTGGAGTGCCGGTTTGTGTCCAGGCTACTGTGTCTCCAATCCAGCTCTCTATTTTGCGTCCTGGGAGGCAGCAAATGATGGCTCAAGTACTTGGGCCACTGCCAACCCTTGTGGGAGGCTCAGATGGAGTTCTGGGTTCTTTGCTTTGGCCTAACCCAGCCGTTGCCTTTGTGGACATTTTGGGGGTGAAGCAGTGGATGAAAGATTTCTTTCTCTGCCTTTATTTTAATGTTTATTTAATGAAGAAAAATAGGAAAGAACCCTATGCAGAAAGCCCTTAAACATGAACGTTGCTCAACTCACTCATAATAAGAGAGACATGCATTAAACCCTCACTAAGATCCTGTTTCTTACTAGACTGGCAGAAGCCCAAAGATTTGATAGCACACTCTGTGGGCAAGGCTATGGATAAATGGCACTCACAGGCCTGGTTCCTGGGAGTGCAAAGTGGCACACCCCTTATGGAGGGGAATTTGACATAGTAATTTATCCTTTGACTCAACAATCTCACCTTTTTGGACTTGATTTCAAGGCTAGTCTGAGAAATAAAATGATATATACACAGTGCCACTCATTGCAGCACTGTTGGTAGTAGCTGAAGACTGTGAATAATCATCTTGAAGTCGAAACTGCGTCTGGCTAGCTCGAGGTTTGCAGGCTTCCAGACCAGACCTGATATATCGGCTCTGGTATTGTCTACATACGGTTTATATGCAGATGATGTTTATTTTTTTAAACAATTTATGTATTTATTTGAAAGGCAGACTTGCAAAGAGGGAGAGGGAGAGACTGAGTTCTTCCCTCCACTGGTTCACTCCCCAAATGATTGTAGCAGCCAGGGCTTCTTTGGGGCCTCCCACATGGGCGGCAGGGGCCCAAGCACTTGTGCCGTCTTCTGCTATGTTCACAGGCACATCAGCAGGGAGCTGGATCAGAAGTGGAGCAGCTGGGACTGGGACCAGTGCCCATAAGGGGTGCCAGCATTGCAGGCAGTGGCTTAACACAATACATCACAACCCTGGGCCCCTGCAGATGATCTGTAGATGTGCACAGACTTTGTCAGTGCCCTAGGCTACATAGCAAAGTGGTAGAATTTATCCTGGGTCCTCTCCATGTCCATGGCTGCAAGTGTGGTGCCTTCCTACTGCTTCTCCTTGCCTTAGTCCATTCTCGCCCACCTACCTGGTTCTTATTTCCCCACATGCTCTTCAATATTGTCTGTCCTTCCAAGGTACCAGAGAACCTGCCGTGAGTGCCCTGAGTAAGACAACACTGAAGGCTTTAACTTTCTCCTAGCTGATACTTTCTCCAAAAACCAGAATCATTTGTAGGCATTAGTACGTTTGGACATCTGTTTCGTTTTGGGCATAAGATTCTGAAGGAAGAATTCTCATATTCTTTCGTTATTCTAGATGTTTGCATTCCAAGGTAGATATGCCAAACTCGCTGATGTCCCCCCTCCCTGCCCCTTTCAGGTGCATTTTTTCCATACACGTGCAATATGTCTAAAGTTGGTGAGAACGTGACGAGTACCACTCCTTTACAGGAGTTGATGACATCTGAGAATCCAGGAATTATGTTCATAAGAGGCTAATCCACGTGCAATCAATCAGCATGCCTTCTTGGCCAACGGCCATATATTCAGTTTTCCTTCTTTCTCTTTGTCATGAATTTGTTTTCTGAATTACTAGTAAAAAAGGCTTTTGCTAGATGATTCTGGATTGACACAGAGCAAGCAAATACTTTGAATTGAGAAAGGAAAATAAAGTATGAAATCATCTTATTTTTTTAGCAGTATTGACATCAGTACAGATATATTTCCTCAACTCAGTATTCAGTATAATTGATTGTTTCTTTCTTTCTCTTTTTATTTTTTATTTTTATTTATTTTTATTTATTTTTGATAGGCAGAGTGGACAGTGAGAGAGAGAGACAGAGAGAAAGGTCTTCCTTTGCCGTTGGTTCACCCTCCAATGGCTGCCGCGGTCGGTGCGCTGCGGCCGGCGCACCGCGCTCATCCGATGGCAGGAGCCAGGTGCTATTTGCTTATCCTGGTCTCCCATGGGGTGCAGGGCCCAAGCACTTGGGCCATCCTCCACTGCACTCCCGGGCCACAGCAGAGGGCTGGCCTGGAAGAGGGGCAACCGGGACAGAATCCGGCGCCCCGACCGGGACTAGAACCCGGTGTGCCGGCGCCGCAAGGCGGAGGATTAGCCTGTTGAGCCACGGCGCGGGCCTCTTTCTCTTTTTAAATACTTTATTCTTGAGACTCCTAATATACTATGCTCCCTAGTCTTTTATTTTCTATCTTACTGCTTTTCAATTTCTTTTTCTCATTTTAACTTCTCTACCAGACCTTGGAGTGTCCCAAGTGTTTTGTCTTCTACCTCCTGCCTCTTGTGCCTCCCTCTCCTCTCCTTCCTCTCCCTTTTCCATTCTTTCTGCCCTCTACCCCCAACTCCTCTTCACTTCTTTCCTCCCTCCATGAAGTTTTTAAGGGCTGCTTTATACACTGATTTCAGGTTTTTTTTTTTTTTTTTGGGCAGCCAAAGAAGCCTGTTTTTTAATTTCATTTTTCCACATACTTTTTGAAGTATGTTTTTATGTCCAAATGGCTGATCATTATCTCTACCTGGCTATTTAGTAGGAATCTCAAATGTAACATGACCAAAACAAAAACTACTATCCCCTAAATCTGTTTCTTTCCAAACAGATTCCAATCTCAGTAGTTAGTGCCACAAGCAACTGATGCTCAGGCCCAAATCCTTTCCACGGGCTTAGGAATCCTATTTGATTCCTTCTCACATGATTCATACTTAATGTACATAACCTGATAATTCATACCTAATGTAGTAGGGCACTACCCAGAGCCTACCTCTGAAGTAGAACCCCAGTTCCCTTCACTCTTGCATTGCTGTGATCTCAGTCCATGTTTCCATGGTTTTTGCTTGACTCACTTGTAGACCAGTGTATCACCTTCCAGCTGGTTTTCTTGTCTTTTTTCTCCCCCACTGCATTTACTTTTGCCTCATTTTCAGGATTCTTCATGGCATTACCAGAATGGCATTCTTAAATAGAAAGGAGCTCATGCTTGAAATACAAAGCTGACTTCCTGTTCCACTTGGAGTGAAATCCAAAGCTTTTTAATTTGCTTGCATCACCTGGCTCTTGCCCGTCTCCCTGACTTTCTCTCCCTGCTCTACTGATGCCCACCCATGCTAGGCATGATTCTCGGCTTTTTGGGGTCCTCCTCTTACCAGAATGCTCTTTCTTCTGATCTTGGCATTGCAGATTTCTTCCCGTTGTTTGAGTCTCAAATCAGATTTTCACTTGAAAGCAAGGCTTGTTTAAATTGGCAATCCTCCAGTTATTCTTGGTCCATTGCCTTTTTTTTTTTTTTAAATCATCTTCATGTCTTTGATTGGTGCTGCTTGCTTGCTTCCTCACTTTTTTTAAAAGTAGATTTATTTTTAACTTTTAAGTCAGACGATGTCTTCAAGACTTCAGACTCCTTGAGGGTAGAGACTCATTTCACAGCCGTATGTCCTGCGCCTGGAATATAGCTGGGCATGTAGTCAGTCCTCATTGTGGGTTTGTTATTGATCGATTCATACTTTGAATGGTGAACTATATTTTTGGCAGTACTAAATAAGGTGTCCTAACAGAGCTGACTGAATTCAGAAATAATAAAGCATCTGTTTTCACTGGAGAAGGGTCATTCTCTTTCAGAGTGCTGAGGTTTCCTAAAAGGCTGTGTAATTTTGTAGGCATTTTGGTATAGCTACAGGAGTCCTGTCGATTGCAATTACTACGTCACCAAGGGTAATACAAAGACTTTCAAAATGTTCATGGAAAATGAAATGAAAGCCTCAGCATGTTGGTGCTGCAGAAAGTCTTGGAATCCATGCAAACGAAGGGTCTCCATAAAGACTGTGGGAGTGTGTGTTATGAATAAGCTGTATAGAACAATTTTTTGGTACCCAAATTGACTTTTTTTTTAAGATTTATTTATTTATTTGAAAGTCAGGGTTATACAGAGAGAGGAGAGGCAGAGAGAGAGAGAGAGAGAGAGAGAGAGAGAGGGAGGTCTTCCATCCTATGGTTCACTTAGAGAGAGAGAGGTCTTCTATCCTATGGTTCACTCCCCAATCGGCCACAATGGCCTAGGATTAGAGGTGTCTGACAACTTCACTGACAAAATAGATGCAAAGCTGGAATCTGGCCCAGATAGTTCTGCCACTAGGATGGCTTACTTGTTGGCTTGTTTTTTGCTTATTAAAATAAATTATAATTGCTGTGTATTTTTTATCGTTAGCTAACAGACATCCATGACTTTTTCTTACTTGCACAATACCTTGCTTGTAGTATTGCTTTGTCTTTCAGAATTAAACTTTCATTCAGTAAATATTTTATACGCATCCACCATAGACCAGGCATTGTAATAAGGGCTGGGAATGTAGCCATGAATAAAGAAAAGGTCTTGAATTCCTAAGTATCTGAAAAAGACGCCTGTGGCTTCCCTGGAGCCTGTTTCTGAAGGTGAGTCTGGCCTTTGGAGCTTTGGGAGCTGGTGGCCGTGCCACACACAGGTCGTCACACACGTTGTCCCCATGCCGCCCTCCTCTCCTCCCTCACCTCCTCTCTCACCATTGTCCCATGGCCGTCTGAACGTCCACTCTGTGCCGATCATGGTGTTAGGATTTGGACATTGAGAGTGCTAAGAAGAGGCAGAAAATGAATGATTTAATACAGAATTGTAAAGTGCAAAAACATCTTGTGCTCCATCCATTGTGGGACGGCTTCGGAGAAGTGGCACTGAGCAAGCCCCAGGCAGAAACTGAAGTTGAGTAGGAGTTAGCCTGCCGGCAGGGGCAGGTGGCTAGGGAGAGACGAATATGAAGGTGGAAGTTAAGTGGCTACGTTTAGACTAGTTTTGTTTTGTTTTTAAAGATTTTATTATTTATTTGAGAGGTAGATTTAGACAGTGAGAGGGAGAGACAGAGAGATCTTTCATCTGCCCCAAATGGCTGCAGTGGCTGGAGCTGGACCCATCTGAAGCCAGGAGTCTAGAGCTTCTTCTGGGTCTCCCACATGGGTGCAGGAACCCAGACACTTGGGCTGTCTTCCGCTGCCTTCCCAGGCCATTAACAGGGGGCTGGATAGGAAGTGGAGAAGCTGGGACACGAACAGGTGTCCATATGGGATGCTGGTGCCACAGATGGAGACTTAGCCTACTGTAACACACCACCAGCCTCTAGGCAGGTTTTTATTTTGCTTATTTATTTTTATTTATTTATTTATTTGAAAGACCAAGTTACAGAGAGAGAGGTGGAGACACAGAGTGAGTTCTTCAATCTGGCTGCAACAGCCAGAGCTGATCTGATCCGGAGCCAGGAGCCAGGAGTTTGTTTTGGGTTTCCAACATGAGTGCAGGGGCCCAAAGACTTGGGCCATCTTATACTGCTTTCCGAGACCATAGCAGAGAGTTGGATTGGAAGTGGAGCAGCTGGGACTCGAACCAGTGCCCATATGGAATGCCGGTATTGTAGGCCGGGGCTTTAATCTGCTGTGCCACAGTGCTGGCCCCTAGACAGGTTTTTTAATATCTTAAGAAGTCGTGGAAAGATTGAATGTGTTTTAGGAGCAGGTTGATATTAGAGGATTGTCTTGGCAGGTGGCAGTGTGGGAAAGAATTTGGAGAGAACTAAGAGAAGGTAGATGAATTCTCATCTTTTCTGAGTTTGAGCAAAGAAGTGATGTTATCAGATTTACATTTTATAAAAGGCCTCTCTGGCTGCTGGGGGGAGAGTAAGACAGTGGAGTGGGGGTTTGGCAAAGAATTGGAAGGCATATAGGGCAGTAATGATCATTTCACTGTCACCTCTGTTCTTATTGAAGTATGGTTGAAGGAGCTGCAGTTTTCATTTTTTTTTAAAAAAATTATTTATTTGAAAGGCAGAGTTAGAGAGAGAGAGAGGTTTTCCATCCACTGGTTCATTCCCCAAATGGCTGCAATGGCTGGCTGGAGCTGGGCTGACTTGAAGCCAGGAGCTTCTTCTGGGTCTCCCATGTGGGTTCAGGGCCCAAGGTTTGGGTCATCCTCCACTGCTTTTCCTGGCCATCACAGAGAGTCAGATTGGAAGTGGGGCAGCCAAGACTTGAACTGGTGCCCATATGGGATGCTGGCACCGCAGGTGGAAGCCCCACCCACTGTGCCACAGCGTTGGCCCCAGTTTTCAATTTTGATTTTCCTTTTTTTTTTAATGGTAATCTTATCAATGTATAAGATTCTTTTAGGCAAATAAGGTATCTAAAAGGCAGGTAGAATAGTTTCACATTAGGTATTTAAAAATTAATTTTCATACATATAGATGTGGCTTATGTGTTGCATTGGCAGTGAATTATAGTGTAACTGTGATAAAATTGTTGATAGGAATAGAAGGCTGACTTTGAGGTAAGTCATTAATTTTCAATACAAATAAGTTACAATTTGAGTAATTTCTCATAGTGAAGAATATTCTGTGTGTGCTGATACCTGTGCCTGAAAAATACACATACATAGTTCCAAAAGGGGCAATTAATTTTGCATTCAGAGGTTAGATTAGGCCAGTTTACTTTAGTTTTTGTCAGTTATTAAATAGTACTTTCAGGCACTGAAAAGAAAGAAAGAAGATTGTTATTCTCATTACATTTCTAATGACAAAAAAAAAAATCTGTATTTGTTGCTTCTGAGTATTTCTATATGATGGCCATTGCCTACTCTTTGTCTTTGACGATGTCCTTGACTGTGCACTGCCCTTCCATCCCTTGCCCTGGCATTTCCAGTGCCTTCTAGGTACCCATGGGGATATTTTTGATGACTTGATCTGATACTGACTTTTCTTTCTCCTGTTCATTTTATTTTTTTCTAGAAAATGCTTCGGATGCAGATTTATGGCTCCTGAACAGTTGTACTGTAAAAAACCCAGCTGAAGACCATTTTAGAAATTCAATTAAGTAAGTGGAAGTTGATTTTTTCCCCTATTTCTGTTATCAAGGTGACAGTCAGAAAAATTTACCTTTTAAAGTCTCCTAATGTCCATACAAATATTTAGTGTGTTTCAAAAATTACGAGTTGGACTTCTGAGATTATACTGTATTGAATTTATCTAATAAGGAGAGAGGTTTTAATGAGAACTTTTCTAACCGGTAGTTTCTTAGGATTCATTTCCTAACTTTACTCTTGTTGGTTTTATTGTGAAGCATATTATATTAACTTGTACGTTTTCAGTATAATAAACTTAACAGCTTAATAATCACAACCCAGCACAGAAAATACAAATGCATTGTCAAGACAATAACAGTGCCAAGTATCCCTCTTTGAATCGTGCTCTCCAAGAAGTAGGCTTCACTTTTGTGAGTCATTTGTTACTATTTAAATATTTATATTTATATATATAAAGGGAAAAACTCATGTATTTCATATGTGCAGTTTAAGAGCATAATGGTACTTTGCACCCTACCCTCCTCCCTCCCTCCTTCCTTTCCTATTTTCTTTTTTTTTTTTTTTTTGCAGTGACTCACTTTCAGTTTAATTTATGGTCACGAGCTTAATCCTGCACTAAATAAAGAATTCAACAAGTCATAAGTAGAAAAACAACTGTTCCCCTGGAATATAGGCAAGGAGTCATTCTGTTACTATTTTTAGAGGATTTATCTTTATTAACTGCATCTCTAAACCATGTTGTTTAGTTCAGCCTTGTTTGGACTTTACGTACTGGGAATATGCTGTGTGTTCTTCTGAGATTTGCTCTTTTCCTCAGCATCTATCCATTCCTAGTATTTCATTGAATGTGCCCAATTTATTTATCCAGTTTAATATTAATAGTCTTCCTCAGTGTTTTCTTTCATGGAGTCTGCTGCTATGCATATTTTTAATTTATTTTCTAAAGCATTTAAGAATTATTCTAGGATATGTAACTAGGAGCTGAATATTGGGTCACAGGTATGTGTATGCTCAGACTTAAGCAGGCAATAACAGTTTGTTTTCATAAATGCACCCACTAGTGTTTGTTCCCACCAGTCGTGGATGTGTGTATGTTGTTCCGTGCTCTTGTCAACACTTGATGTGGTCAGACTTAATTTTTGCAGATTTTTTGGTGAAGATGATATTAGAGTTTTAATTGCACTTCTGTGATCACTAATGAGACGGAACATCTTTTTATATGTCTCTTGGTCATTTGAATTCTCCTTTTCTGTAATTGGCTTTCCAGGCCTTTTGTCTACTTTTCCTTTGAGTTTTTTCCTTTTATTATCTATTTGTGATAATACGTTGTATTCTTTTATCTGAAGACTTAGAATTTTCCTTTTTATTTGAAAGAAAGATTTCCCACCTGGTTGTTCACCTCTCAAATGGCTACAACAGCTAGGGCTGGGTCAAGTGGAAGCTGGGAACTGGGGACTGGATCCGAGTCTCTCATGGGGGTAGCATGGACCTAACTACTTGAGCCCATCACCTGTGGCCACCCAGGGTGTGCACCAGCAGGAAGCTGGAATTGGGAGCAAAGGCAGGACTCAACACCAGGCACGCTGGGATGCAGGTGTTCCAACTGGCATCTTATTCACTGTGCTTAACACCTGCCCCTATATGTAGTTTTCACACTGATCCTTAGATATGACACATGATGCAGACATCTCCTCTCTGTTGTAGTTTAGCTTTCTGCTTTCTTTAATGGTATCTTTTAGGAGAAAATTTATGTTTTAAAATGTATCCTTTGCTTTTGGTCTATGTATTTATTGTTTAAGAAGTTTTTCCTTATTTTGAAGTTATTAAAGTATTTTCCTATGTTTTCTTCTAAAAGGCCTATGATATTTCCTCTTAGATTTAGGTAAATAATCCATCTGGCATTATTATTATTATTATTATTTTGGTATTGTACCATGAAGTAGCTCAATTTCATTTGTTACCATGTAGATAACCATTTACTCCTGTATCTTTTTTTTTTTTTTTTTTTAAGAAGTCTATCCTAGGGGCCAGCACCGTGGCTCACTTGGTTACTCCTCCGCCTGCAGTGCCAGCATCTCATATGGGTGCCAGGGTTCTAGTCCCAGTTGCTCCTCTTCCAGTCCAGTTCTTCTGTGGCCCAGGAAGGTAGTGGAGGATGGCCCAAGTGCTTGAGCCCCTATACCCTTGTGGGAGACTGGGAAGAGGCTCCTGGCTTCGGCTTGGCATAGCTCTGACTGTAGTGGCCATTTGGGGGGGTGAACCAACGGAAGGAAGACCTTTGTCTCTGTCTCTCTCTCTCTCAATGTCTAACTCTATCTGTCAAAAAAAAAATCTATCCTTTCTCTTTTTATCTGTGTATTGAATATCTGTAGATGTTTGGGTCAGTCCTTGAGTCCTCTGATTTGTTCCATTGATCCATTTCTTTATTCTTTGCTGTGGCATAGTATTCTGTTGGACATAGTCATTTGTAGTATATGTTTATATTGTCTGGGTATTTGATATTGTGAATCCTTTTCTCTTTTTCTTTAAGAGTGTCTTGGGTTTTCTTTGCTCATTGCACTTCCGTATGAATTTAACATTAGTTTGTAAGCTCAACAGAAATAACATGGTAGTTTTGATTGTGGTTACATTGGATTTTTAAATGACTTGGGGGAAAATTGAATGTTTATAATTTTGAGTTTTCTAATCCGTGAATAAGGTGTTGTAGTCTACTCTGATATTTAAGGGTTTATAATTTTCTTCATTTAGCACTTGAGAATCTTTAAGCTGATTTTCCTAATATTTCCCAATAATTCAGCTGATTTTCCTAACTATAATAATATATAATAATTCTAATGTTTCCTAATAACTCAGCTGATTTTCCCAATAATAATAATAATACTATATCCTTTCTCCATGCAATTAAAGTATTTATTTTTAAGCCAGTTAAAATGGTAACCTTGAAAAGTTTTCGTTTTCTCTGTTTGTTTTCCTGGTCTCAGAGGGTTAATCACGTGCGTCGTGTGTAAGGAAGGGTGCAGATCAGGAGTCCCGCCAGACTCCGTGTACAGATGATGTCTTCTAAAATGGAGCAGTCAGGGTAGGAAGGGAGTGGCTGGCTTGAGAAGGAAACCGTCTTCACTCTTCCAAGGCTGTTGCAGATGGCTCTGAGGTCTCTGGCTTTGTGAGTGAAACAAGGAATTCCAGAAAGAGAGCTCGGATTGAGGGAAGACATGTTTTGGTTTAGGGTATGTTGTGTTCAGTCACAGCTAACTCTTTGCAATCAGGCAATGAATCTGCTTGACCCGTATTAATTCTTCCATGTAGCAGTCACTGTTCTAAGTGCTGCATGTGAGCTGGATGCTGTCTGGCTTCTCACGGCCTCTCATTGAGTTGCAGATTCCATTTTTATTCCGGTTTCATGGGGGAAGCAGCATGTGATTTACAGATGAAATACTCTGAGGCTGTTCAGTGTATTAGTGGTAGAGTTGTCCCTGTTCTGTTTGATTGACAGATTATTTAAATAGAATGTCATGTATGATTAAGTAGATCTTAATGGCTTTGAAAATTTTTAATCATCACAAATTGTTCTTGTTAAGACTGTACTTAAACTAATACTGAAAAAAAAAAACCCAAAAAATAAAAAGGAAAGAGGAAAAAAAAAGAAAAGGGGCCTGCACAGCATGTTAAGCTTCCACTGGTGACTATGTCGTCATCTGTTCAAGTGCTGTTGGAGTCCTGCTTCCCATCGAGTGCTGTTGGCTGCCCTGCTTCCCATCTAAATCACTGCTTCCACCAGGCTCAGACCTGGCTGTTGTGGCCCTCTAGAGAGTGAACTAGCAGCTGAAAGATCTCCCTCTTTCTCTGAATCTCCCTATCAAACACATGTATCCTTAAATCAGAACAAAATGAGGGACCGGTGCTGTAGCATAGTGGGTAAAGCCGCCGCCTGCAGTGCTGGCATCCCTTAAGGGTGCCAATTCAAGACCTGGCTGCTCCACTTCTGATCCAGCTCTCTGCTATTGCCTGGGAAAGCAGTTGAGAATGGCCCAAGTCCTTGGGCCCCTCCCTGCACCTGCATGGGAGACCTGGAGAAATTCCTGGCTTCGGATCATTGCAGCTTCGACCATTGCAGCCAACTGGGGAGTGAACCAGCGGGTGGAAGACCTCTCTTTCTCTCTCTGCCTCTCCTTCTCTCTATGTGTAACTCTTACTTTCAAGTAAATAAATGTTAAAAAAAAAAAAAAAGAACAAAATGAAAAGCTAGCACTTGATTGTTTCCAGTATAAACCCTGTGAAAGACACCAGAGAGCAGACAACCGATTCCAGTGACACGCGTGCCTTTGGAGACTTGCGGCGATCGATGAATGACCTGCTTTTGTCAAGCATTTTGCTGTCTAGGTGCCTTCTCTCTTGGCACCGTCTCCTATCAAAGCAAAGTGAAGGGTAGTTCATAAACTGTGTGGTCCCCTCATCCTCTGGCTCTATGCTTTCCCTTCAGACTCTTGCACGCGTTTAGTTTTCGTTTTTCTCCCTTGGTGTGGGGTAAAATTTTACATTCAGGAAGAGACTGATGAGCTGTCGCTGTTTATTCTTTATCGGGCCCCAGCCCTCATACTCAAATTCAGACATCTACAACAGTAGAGTGGGGCCTTGTTTTTCTCCCTGGGCTCCTCTCCATGGCAATTGCTTTATGGTGCTGCTCAGGAGTGGCTGTTGCCATCTCCGATCATCTGCTCTTCTTTCCCTTCCGATGGACTCAGGTACTTGAAAAAGTTGGCGGAAAATGGAATTAAGAGAGTTTTATTTTGCTAAAAAAATAATTTGAAATGCATGCACACAAGTGTTCTTGGTACTTAATATTTGTCTTTAATTAGTTGTCACCTCACTTTGTGACTCTTGAGCCACTAGGCAGAACACCTCATTTTAACAAAAGTAATGAAAAATAACTCAGGGGTTGCTGTCCTTCCTGTGATTAATACAGTCTCATTGATTAAGATTCAGCAATTGTGAATTTCTGACAGGACAAAGACTGAATTCTTGTTTGTTTGTTTCTCGTTTAACTTTGTTTTGGTATTATTCCTAAGGCTTTACTGTGTATTACTCATGTTCAGATTGATAAAAGAGTAAGAGCTTTAAGTAGCAAAATACAGAGGTAAGAGTGAGTTTTTTGGCTGTCCTTTGAACTTTGAAATCTGAAATGCTGTTGCCTTTACCAATTTAGAAAAAAATCACTAATGTGCCTCACATTTTATGAGGGCAGCCCATTGGACGGCTTCTCTTTCGTCTTGAGCATTTGTCAGCCGCCCTGTCCTTGTTTTATCCATTACACCAATTTAATTTATACAGCATGGCCTTTAACTTGAAGGGTTCTTGAGTAAATGAAAAAAAGATCAAAAGTTTTAAAAAAAAATGAAATTCTCTTAATGAGAGTATCAAATAAGAAAACTCCTTTAGTTAATGCTTTATAGAAATGTGGGATCTTTTCCATGCCACCTAAAGGAGGTCATTCAGAGGCTGGTGAAAATAAACACATCTTGTGTGTTCTATATAAATGACAGAAAGACTAGCCAGCTGACTTTGATCATGGTCAACCTCTGTGTGACCCTGTGCGTATTAACCCAAATGGGCACTGTGGTTTAGCCTTGGTGATAGTGGACCCACAAGAGCCACTCGTTCTGTGAACGGCCGTTGCCTGTAGAAATGATGGTAACGTTCATGGAATGGCTTAGGTATCTGAGTGAAAGTACATGCAAGAACAATTGAAAGAAGAGGGAGAACTGGATACAGAAGTGTGGTTGACGTAGAGGATTCCTGCTCCGTCTACCGTCTTCTCTCTGTGAGAAAATTCCTCATAGAACATTGTCAAGCAAATGTATAAGTTATTGTCATTCCTATTGTGAAAATATTCTTTGGTTTATGTAGATTTATCTCTTTTTTCAAAACTTGAAGTTGGGGAAGACTTACTCAATTTGAATTTGTAAAATAAACTGCTTTCAGTAAAGCTGACTTAGGAACAGAGAAGTGCTTTGCTCTGAGTTAGTGATTGACTTAAAAGAAAATTAATCCCCAGTTGATTCTGTTGTCCACGGGGTTCACTAGCAGTCAGGTTACTATTTTTTTTAACTAAAACTTTTTTTTCTGAGTTAATTCTTGAATAAAGTTTTTGGCATTAGAAGATAAAAATCACGCTGGGTTTTAGTGTGACCTTTTGCAAGAATCAAGTTTGATAACACATGTTATTTTGAGTTACACTTACGTGTTAGTATTTGGTTTACTTTTCAGTAAGATACTTTGATTTTCTACTTGTGTGAAATAGCTTGTGTTTAGTATTAGATTTATGTTGCTGTTGAAGATATTAGTAGCAGATACATTAAATGATGGCATGCTTTTACCAGTGAGTGGTCTCAGTTTCACCCATCTTTGCCCACCAAAAAGTTTCCTTCTGTGTGGAAAGTTAGTTCACAGTATTGGTGCTTCGACTTAGTATGTGTTTTGCCCATCGTTTATTGTCCATTAAGATTTTCCCCCAAAACCAGTACTATGCTTAATGTGAATTTGCAGTTTCCTATCTTTTCACATCTGTTTCCATTGTTTCGTTGTTGCCTCTTAGACTGGTTACTCCCACGTTTGTTTCTGACCCTTATCGCTCCTTCCAAGGTCTAGATTTGTGTACCCCACTGCTTCCTGGACTATTGGGTTTGGATGACCAGGGGCATTTCCAGTCCTCAGGCCCAGCCTCTTCCTCATGTACCTACCTCCTCTCCCGCCGCTGTTGCCATGAGTGTTGCTCATCTTGTTTGGGTGCAGGCAGCTGGGAGTGTTCTGTGACTGCCTGTTTTCCTCCTCCTCTTTCTCCACTCTGGAGGGTTGATTCTGCTTCCAAAATTATCTGCTCCCCCTCTAACTCTTTGCTCCCTTTTCCTAGGGTTTTATCGCTAACCGTGGTGCTTAGTGTTCTTGGAGCCTGTAGCGAACACATGTGTTCTCGTCAAACTGTCAGGAACTAGATGTGCATCTTTCGGATTTTATCCTTTCCCCTGTCCTCATTGCTGCTGGCTCGGCTATGGTTCTCATTATCTTTGGCTCAAGATACTACAGTCGATTGTTCTGTGTTCAGTTCATTCTCGGCTTCTGTCCTGTTCCAGTTCCTGCTTTCTCCTCCTTCAAACCCCTGTAGCGCTTCCTTCTCAGCTTCAGGGTGAAGATGTGGTTTCTTAGTGTAACAAAATATTTTTCAGCTTGTTCCTGGCCTACCTCTTTTCTCATCATTCTTCCCTAAGATTTTATTCCTCAACACCCCTCCCAATTATAAAATTTCCAAGCACATAATATGTTTGAGTTTATTTTCCCTGGGGTACCCTCCCACTCCTGCCCGGCCCTCACTTTGTGTGTGTGTGCGTTCATGTGTGCGTGTTCACACATTTCCTCACTTCTCCCCCTGCCGTGTTAATCCTGCTTGGCCAGATAGTTAAGGCAGGATCATCTGTGAGGGCGTCTCCTCACCTCCCCTGCTTCCCTTCAAGGAATGGGCCTTGATTTTGCATTTTATTATTCATTTACATATGTGGCTCTCTACCAGATTGGGAATTCAGAGGTCATGGTATTGCCCTCAGGGAGATCTTCTTCATGGGGTCTTTGACCCTCTGACCCTACTCTGTAAGGGTTTTCCTTTTCCTGGGAAATGGGAACTACGATTTGTCATGGGAATGCTCCCCCCCCCCCCATCACCATGTGACTGTGACTCCTGTGTCGGACAGAGGGTGAATCCTTGCAAAAAGGGGTTCCCTTCTAAGTAGTTATGCCATTTTGCTTTTTATGTTGTGTCTGTAGATCAGGAAAAAAACTTCTCTTGTCCTAAATGAGGTGAGACACTTGTGCTTGTCATTGGTTCACAGTTTCTTTTCTAAGGGAAGTAGTAACGGGTAAGAATACTTCTCTTCTCTTGGACTAGTTGCCTGATTATGCTAGCAGAAGCTCTGCTGTGACTAGCAGCATCCTCTTCTCCCCACCAAACCAAATGAACTAGCCAGCTACAGGCTTCAGTTAATTAATTGAAGCATCTCATCACGAATGAGAGAGTGGGGAAGGTAGATAGAAACCTGAGTACTGGGCCTTGACTGGTGCCCAATCACAGTTACTCAGTTGCTCTTTGGACAATTAGACTGAAGTAATTTTTTTCCTTTTTTTTTTTTTTTTTAAGATACTTATTTATTTGAGAGGTAAAGTTACAGACAATGAGAGGGAGAGAGAGAAAGGTCTTCCATCTGCTGGTTCACTCCCTAAAAGGCTGAAATGGCTGGAGCTGAGCTGATCCAAAGCCGGGAGCCAGGAGCTTCTTCCAGGTCTCCCACTCAGGTACGGGGGCCCAAGCATTTGGGCCATCCTCTACTGCTTTCCCAGGCCACAACAGAAAGCTGGACCAGAAGAGAAGCAACTGGGACTAGAACCGGTGCCCATATGGGATGCCAGTGTCTCAGGCGGAGGATTAACCTGCTGTGCCACAGTGCCAGCCTTTCCTTACTTTTTGAAAAAGAATTTAACATCATTCTCCTGTCATTGCATTGGGTCATTGTTAATATATTGTTTTATGTTAAGCATATAATAACTTAAGTAATTAACTAATATAAATAGCACACCTGTCTGACTGTGAGGGTCAGATCGTCCAGCTTTGATCATAAGGAAGAAGCCCCAGATATATCACTGCAGTTGAAACACAAACAAAAAACTCAACCAGCTGTTGTGGGAGAAGTAGAAATTTCAAGGTCAGTAACCTGATGGAAAATGGTAGGAATGAACCATCGATAAGGTCCATAGGGACAATGATGGATTCTTTTCCTTACCTACATTTGCTTCATCTCTAGAATAGCCCCTGGCGAATAGTGTTCCGTTATTCATTGAACTGCACTGAAATATGGTCAGCTGAGGGCCACATTTCTCTGGATGAGTTTTTGGTTTCGGGTTTGGTCTTTGCAAAATCTACCATGTGGAGACTCATCTGTTCCAGTCTTAGCTTGTGGCTCTCTGTGGTCTACTTTCTGCTGTTGCGAGGACTTTGTACTTTATCCCCACTATGTGTATTTGGGTTTAATAATGACGTTGGAGGAACAAGCTTCTAGAAACATAAATGAAGAGGTCTTGGGTTGATTTCTGAAGTGAAAGGTGACAGGCATGCATACTCAGAGCAGATTGTCAACAGTTTCCTGTAACAGGCTTTGAGTTGCCTGTTTCTTAAGCTTGGAAAGCCGAGAGGATGAAGGTTATCATGTGATATAACCCTGTGAGATATTGGAAATAAAGGAGAAAATATATTTTAGGCTTGACTTTTAAAAAAATAAAATGAAGGAAGAATTTAACTTCAGTTAAAAGATTAGTACGGAATTTGCAAAGCAGGAACAGAAAAGGCAGTAAATCATTTTGAAATGCAAAACCAAGTTTTATAGTTATCTAAAATCTTTGTGGAGAATAGTATTTTGCATATTTCATGATTACTGTTACATCAACAGTTGCTTTGTTTCTGCCATTTTATGCAAGAGGGTGCATGAAAGAGGTCAGTGTATTATGTACTGGCAACAGCTGGCTGATAGCATTGAATACTTAGGTGATTAAATATATGTATTGGCTGCTGTCCTAACAGCTCTGTAGGTGGAGGCTGCAGAGAACATGCGGAAGCGTGCTGTAGCAGGATTAAAGAAGAAATCAACATGATCCAAGCCTGTGCTCTCAGCCAAGAGTGATTTCCTATTGTTTGGGTTTGAAAGACATCTACTTATTCTTGGTGTGTGTGTTTATACAACAGCAGAGAAAGAAAAAGTCTGGTGTTTTTTTTTTTTTTCCCTTCCATTATTGAATACTCTGTGTGACAAATATAATCTTTCTTAATTTTTAGTCACTTAGCAGTGTTGCTTAATAATTGATATAGAAATAAAAGAAGAATACATTTCCTTTAAGCCTGTAGGACTTGCTGCTGCAGTGTTAAATATTAACGGGTTTTGTTCCTTTTGCAGGGATGCGCCTAGGCTTAGGTTCTCTGGGGCACGTTAACACAGTTGCTGAGATTTCAGACTGCGTTAAGACCTGACTTTCTATGATCCTGAGAATGGATAGGTCTGGCAGTGAAAGGGAAAGAAAATCCAAAGGCTCTGTGGAATGCTGCTTATTGTTGAAAGCTAATAGTTGTGGATGCAAATCTAACACAGCTATAGCTATCTGTTTTTCTATTTTTATGCCTCTAAGTCTGATGCCTCTCTACCTCATCTTTGGTGACAGTATGACACTTTGTTGGATATGAGAACAACTGTGTAGACCACAGTCCAGCACAGCTGTGTGAGGCCACCCCTTAAAAATAGCTCTGTTTTGGGGCTGGTGCTGTGGCATAGTGGGTAATGCCACCTGTAGTGCCACATCCCGTATGGGCGCCGGTTCAAGACCCTGTTGCTCCACTTATGATCCAGCTCTCTGCTGTGGCCTGGGAAAGCAGTAGAAGATGGCCCAAGTCCTTGGGCCCCTGCACTCACATCGGAGACCAGGAAGAAGCTCCTGGCTCCTGGCTTCAGACCAGCGTAGCTCCAGCCATTGCGGCCAGTGGGGGAGTGAACCAGCAGATAGAAGACTTCTCTTTCTCTCTGCCTCTCCTTCTCTCCCTGTGTAATTCTTTCAAATAAATCAATAAATCTTTTAAAAAATAGCTCTGTTTTAATAATGCCTTTTCTTTTCTTTTCTTTTTTTTTTTTTTTTTTGACAGGCAGAGTGGACAGTGAGAGAGACAGACAGAGAGAAAGGTCTTCCTTTGCCGTTGGTTTACCCTCCAATGGCTGCCGCGGATGGCGCGCTGCGACCGGCGCACCGCGCCCATCCGATGGCAGGAGCCAGGTGCTAGGTGCTTTTTCCTGGTCTCCCATGGGGTGCAGGGCCCAAGCACCTGGGCCATCCTCCACTGCACTCCCAGGCCACAGCAGAGGGCTGGCCTGGAAGAGGGGCAACCGGGACAGAATCTGGCGCCCCGACCGGGACTAGAACCTGGTATGCCGGTGCCGCAAGGCGGAGGATTAGCCTGTTGAGCCACGGCGCTGGCCAATAATGCCTTTTCTCACAGTTCCTTAGGGGCAGCCACTATGTCTTGTATCTGTCCCGGCACCTAGTACAGTGGTTGACAATGTTAGTTGAACAAATGCATGTATCAACTCCCATGTTTGCCTTTTCGATGTGTATCCATCCTCTCATTCCCCTCCATCCCCTGTCTTTGTCTGCCATCCTCTGTGGGCTTTGATAGAACTTTTTTCTGGGTATTTTTCTTCTTCAATTGCATGACTGTGGATTTAGCTTAGCTGCACAACATAGAAAACCTAAAGAAGCAGAGGCTTAGGTAAGATAGAGAATTGACTTTTGTTACCCTCTGGTTTTCACATGCAGTTTCCCAAAAGGAGGCAGTAGGAGGGGTAGCCGGCTGAGCCTGCCTCTTGACCAAGGAGCTTCATGGGAAATCCCACTGAGAACCCTGAGCTTGTGTCTCGTCCGCAGCGACATCACAGAACTACCGCCGGGTGTAAGGGAGCCTGGAAAATGCAGCGTTTCTTATTTGTTCTACCCTGTGAGCACTGTTGCTCCCGATAGAATTGGTTCTGTTAGTAGGGAAGAAAGGGAGAGTGTTCACTGGCGGCTAACCAGATTCTGCCGCTGGGTGTATCCTTTGGGGCATTGGTATCATTTATCAGGACCAGTACATTGGAGATGGCCACCACCATACTTGTGAACAAACAACAGAGCTGACATTGAGAACTTTCTCTCTTTTTGTTTATCCTCAGCAATCTCTGATGAAGTAATAAAAAATACCCAAGAGACATTCATGGCTCAGATGTTGCATACAAAAATGAAAAGAAAGAATTGCAACTTGTGCCTATTTTCCATTCTGAAGACCTGCTCTGACCATATTTAAAATGGAATCTGGGACTGTTATTGTGGCATAGTGGGTTAAGCTACCACTTGAGATGCCAGCATGCCATATCGGAATGTTGGTTGGAGTCCTGGCTGGCTCCTCTGCTTCCCACCCACTTTCCCGCTAATGCACCTGGGAAGGCAGCTGAACATGGCCTAACTGCTTGGGCCCCTGGCACCTGTGTGGGAGCCCACACTAGCATTCCTGGCTCCTGGTTTAGGCCTAACCTAACCCTGGCTGTTGCCATCATTTGGGGAGTGAACCAGTAGATGTAAGATTGTGTCCTCTCCTCCTCTCTTCATTCTATCTTTCAAATAAATAAATAAATACATAATCTTAAAAAATTAAAATGGAATCTATAAGGAAAGTATTTTTTCATTGCTTCAGTTTCAATTCTATGATATATTTATGTCTGGTTTAGAAATCAGAAATTTTAGAAGAATCCAGACAAAATCAATGTAGAGTGTTTCAATTAGTTGAAAACAGGCTAAGGCCTGGTACTGTGGCATAGCAGGTAAAGCCGCTGCCTGCAGCGTTGGCATCCCATATGGGTGCTGGATTAAGTTCTGGCTGCTCCACTTCTGATCCAGCTCCCTGTTAATGCACCTGGGAAAACAGTGGAGGATGGCTCAAGTCTTTGGGCCACTGCACCCATGAAGAAGACCTGGAGGAAGCTCGTGGCTCCTGGCTTTGGATTGGCCCAGCTCTGTCTGTTATGGCCATCTGGGGAGTGAACCAGTGGATGGAAAATCTCTCTCTTTCTCTCTCTCTTTCAAATAAATAAATAAAAATTTTAAACCAAGTTGAATGACAGTTAAATTTATTTTATAATTAAAATGTTAGTAAACAGTATTTTGTACAATTCTAGGTAAGTTATGAATGAAAATGCTTCCTTTTACTAAGATGGAAGTGTAATGTTCTAGGTATGGATGGAAGAAAGTGGAGAATTAGATGTAGCCAGTGAAAATTTAACCAATGGGAAGAGTCCTGTAAAACTGATTGCCTGGTGCTATTGGGTAATATCAGAGGCTATCAAATTTTCATCTTAGAATGCAACTTGCATGGTCACACGGTCTATATCATTGTCTTCCTCAGGTTCCCATAAAGAACTGAATCATTCATCAAAGTTACTGAATCATTGTCATGAACTATTGAGCATAATTGTGTTTAATGGTTCATATTAGAGGTTTTCATCTTGTGGTGGGTATTTGTGTTTACTCTTGTTTGCTTTTCTTAATGTAGATGCATTAAGAAGGAAACTGACAGAATCCTATAATAGAAACCATTTTTTGGAAAAATACAAATTAAGGTGGATGTCAAGGATCTCTTTAATAGTGTGTTTTAAAATTCAGCAACTCATCCTTTGTGCCAACCAATGATGTGCTTTCAGGCTCATACATTTCTCTGTTGCAAGACAGATCAGATAGGCAAATCTATGGCAAAACTTAGAAGCTTAATTTGGTGCTTTCCTTAAATGCCTGTCAATGTTTTATGGTATTGGAGAAAAGTACTTGTTTTCTTTAAATGGGATAATAGCTTGAGTCAACTTTTTATAGTATTTTTGTCATCCATAGTTGATGAATTGGCTAATTTGCTGTTTTGATATTTTTGCCATCTTAATAACAAAGAATTTTCTTGTAATTGTAAAGCTGTATAGTTCTGCATACATTCCTATGTACTTCAAAGGGTACAGTTTAAAAACTTGCTGAGGGACCCCAAATCCCCTTAAGCTGGGTGGTAAAGATACCATCTTGAGTGTTAAAGTTATCATATGGATAGGATTAGGTGTTTGGTAATAATATTAGAATTAAAGAGGCGTGAATGCTCCAACATAGGAAGCAGTCCACACAGCAGAATCCTAGAATGACAATTGCTTTAAGTGGCACTCTGACCTCAGAATCAGCCTTAAGCCATTTTGATCTGTTTGAAAAGCCCAAAAGAGCTTTGCCAAGACACTTTTGCAAAAATATCCTACATGAAAGACCTTGGTAGGTAAGACCCCAGTGGAAAAAGTGGTTGTCAAAGAAGGATGTACTTTTTTCTGAAGGGAGGAAAGAACTTCCACTTTGCTTATGGCCTTGTGTAAATACTGACCGAGTCTGTGGATTCAAAAGGCTTCCATAGCCTGGGCAGCTCCTGTCAAGAGCCTCAGGTGATTACTGACATCATACATAAGAGTATTAATTGTTGGGGCACCAATTCTCTCCCAGTTGCTCTTCTTCCAGTCCAGCTCTCTGCTGTGGCCTGGGAAAGCAGTGGAAGATGGTCCAAGTGCTTGGGCCCTGTACCTGCATGGGAGACCAGGAGGAAGCACCTGGCTCGTGGCTTTGGATCAGCACAGCGTGCCAGCCGTGGAGGCCATTTGGTGGGTGAACCAATGAAAGGAAGACCTCTCTCTTTCTCTCTCTCTCTCTAACTGTGCCTGTCAGAAAAAAAAAGTGTTAATTGTTAAATTAACAATAGGAGTTACTGTGCACTAACTTCCCATGCAGGACCTCTGTCCTCAGAGTTGTATTATAATTATGTCTAAGTGCTTGTGAAAGATGTATCATTCTTGGGTGCTTCTTTAGAATTAATTAAGTTTCTAAAAAAAAAAAAAAAGTGAAATCAACTTCAAGATGTAATGACTTTGAACAGCCCTTGTCTGGACTGTTGAGGAACAGTTTTTTTTTTTTTTTCCTTCTTCTCTGTACAAACTGTTGAACTCTTTACTTAGTATAGAGTTGGTCTTCTGTGTGTAAAGTTAAAGTTTGGCAAAAATGAAGTGCAGTGGATCTTAGTGGAGAATGGGACTGGGAATGGGAAAAGGGGAAGGGCTGAAGTGTGGGTTGAAAGGTGGCTATGATGAGAAGAATCACTATAGTCTCAAAGTTGTGCTTATGAAATACATGAAGTCTGTATTCCTTACATAAAAGATTTCTTTGGAGAAAAGTAAAAAACAAAGAATTTTGTGTCATTGACCAAGTAAATAAAAAAATAAGTGACTATCTCACTGAGCAAATTCTAAGAAATTTAAACATTTCTTTTTTCCTTCTACATTGCAAGGTTTTTCTTATTTTGGATTGTTGCATATAGAGAAATTTGAAGCATACCAACTTGGTAATCAATAAAGGGTGACTTGAATGATTTACAGCATAATTAGAATGTTTTCTTCTCAGGAAACACAATGTGCAAATGGTGTCCTGAGTGTGTTTCTGATCCCTCATTGTCCCCCTGCCCACATGACTTTGAGCAACTATTGGGGCAGTAGAACTGGATGGGTACAGCTAAGAGCCTGGATTTGACACAGAAGGTGTACTGTGTAGTGGGGATTGGTGGGGTTGAGGTGTGGTTATCTGTTGTCCTAGTCTTGACTGGAGGATCAGAGACTAGAACCTGAGGGTCTCATTTGTTTGGTGGAACTGGGGCAGTGTTTCTGAACAGTATTAGACCCAGTGATGTTTTTATATAAGAAGTTTGCAGTGTACCCTTTATTATTATTCTTAAGTGCAATTCATAAATAAATGAACCTAGCTATTGGCTCCCATATGGGATGCTGGCACTTCAGGTGGCAGCTTTACCCACTATGCCACGGCTCCTGCCCCACTCTTGTTAAGTTTTAAATAAAGTGTGTTTTTTAATATGTTCTCACAAAAGTTGAATTCCTGAAACTGTGTGTGTGTGTATAAACAAACTAGGCCTTGGCAGTATGAAATAGTGTTAGTATGTTTTTATACCCACATGAATGTCTAACAGGACAGTCAGAATTCACATGGGGCAAGTAGGATTCTTTGTGCAGGACAGGCCTCTACCATGGGAGGCATCTCGTGTGTCTACCTTCTCTACATTGCCACAACAAAAAAAATCTCTGATTTAATCATGTAATGATTAAAATTTTTGGCCTGAAACACCCAACATAGGAGAAAGGCATACAACATGAGGGTATGTCTATGAGTACACTAATTCATATACAGAAAAATAAGAATACCCAAATGGTATGAGCAAGCAGTTTATCGGAAGAGGACAGTGTCAAATAAAAATGGAAAGACTTTGTTCCTTACCAGAAGTCAGGGAAATACAAATTAAAATAAGATACTGATTTTTGCCCACTAGATTGCTTTTTTCTTAACAGGGTCATTGCTTCTGAGAGTGTCAGAAATGTGTACTCTGTTTCATTGCTAGTGAGAATTTGCATTGCTGTAATGGTTTGCGAAAGTGGCTTTTTCATAGTACAACAATTAAAAATATGTATGATCCTTGACTTAGCAATCCTGTGATCTATTGGCCCTCTGCTGCAGATATGAAAAGACCAGTGTGTGCGGGATGGAAACATTAAGGTCATTTATTGCATCATTGTTTAGAACTCAAAAAGTGTTATAGCAAATCTGCCTTGTACCATCTTGGGTGGTCTTCTCTCTGGGCACAAAGCAGTATATTTTACTGCAGCACATCCTGGAATCTGCTTCAGTAGAGTTGCCCAGAGGGGAAGCAACTTGAGGACCTGTGTACCTCTGTATTTCAAAGCATCTTCTTTCTGACTCATTAGTGATCGTGATGACATTATCCTTCATGGAACCCTTTCAGAACACACAGCAGTGTGCCCTGATGACATTTTTAAAGTGTTTGGATTCTATTTGTTACTGTTAAAAAATGAACTGGTTCTGTCAATAAAGATTGAACTAGTATAGCCTCATTTACCACTGGAATAACATTTGACTCATCCTTCTGTTTCAGGGTTGGTCATAAGAGACAAATTTCAGCCTTTAGCTGAGCAGAGATGTGGAACTTTTTTCTGAAACAAATGCTTATGTTCTCTGGCCACTGTGTTAGTTATGCATGGTATGTCTCTACTGTTTGGTAGTCAAACTGTTGCCTATGATTTTGGTTTCTACTGCCTTGGAAAACAAAATTCAAGATGAGGGTCTTCAAAAAGCTCATGGTCAATTCATATTATGAAAAAACTATGTATGAATTTGAAATGTTTTTACATCAAAATAAACTTAGATTTTAATCCCTCTTACTTGCCCTGAATGGCATTCTTAGGAGTTTTCAAAGTCACTGATGTTTGTACTGTATCTGGCCAGCCATTTTTCTGTGATAAGTTAGAGTCAGTATTCCTTTAGTTTGACAGATGTTTGCTGACTGCCCACCATGTGTTGTGGGCTTTGGTAACTGAAAGATTAGTGAGGCAGTCGCAGCTCTTGAGAGATGGTAGGTGAACCGGAAGGGCGGAATCTCGGCCTGATTGCAGCTACAGCAGAACAGGTAAGGTAATCCCTCTTTATGGAGAGTGGTACCTGAATGGGTATGAATGTACTACATTTGTTGAAGTCTGAGGTCTTATTCAAGCCTATACTCACATTGTCTCTATGTATCCTATTTTATGCCTCCCGTCCCTAAGCAAAGTTTATCATTTTAAGTATCAGGAAGTTTTGAGGAAGGGCAGCTCCAGGTTTGTTTAATTTAATGAAGCAAAGTTGTTATCAAAGGCCCTGCTCATTTTTTCCTTATTTTTTTCTCTGTTGGTGTGTGCAGTGTGACAGGTGGTCTTTAGTAAGGTGATTGCCTCAGATTCAGATACCACTTGCCGAGAAGAGTTTCTTCCCTATGCATCATGTTTTTGGTAAATTTTAAATTTTTATATAATTTCAGACTAATAGAAAACTTGCAAGATTAGTATGCAGTGTTGTTATATACACATTATCCAGATTCCCCAAATGCTAATATTTTGCCACATTTATTTTGCTTTTTTTTGTATAGATGATATATTTTTATGGCTAACAAATATACAGAATGTTGTGCAGTGGAAACTTCTTCAGGGCTCTTAAGAATTATCACCATTTTTCAGTGTGTATTTCAGTAGTGTGAAGTCCATCCATGCTGTTATGGGACACTCCTGTGTCTGTCATGCCTCTATCATTTGTGGTACTCTTTATGGCACCAGAAGTTAGTCCTGGTACATCTTACACTTTCCTTATTTCAAATTCTGGATTGAGCTATCTCTCTAAAGAGTCCTGTTCCTCTCATTGGTGAATGATAGAAAGAGGTAAAGATCCGGGTGCTGTTAGTGCTTCTGGGCACTGTTAGTGGACAGAGCTGGGACATGTCTGTATGTGCACAGACATCTATCTATTTTTGCTTTATCTTTATATAACAAAAATTTTAACTTTTGTTAAAAAACAAGAGGTCATTCCATTCCCTTGTATTTTAGCCCTTTCCCCTTTCTTGTATGTAACTCTACTATAAAACAGTGAAAAACACAAATCTCATTCTATGACATATTTACCTAATTTGTTCAGTCCTATTAATGATTCAGTATTTAGGAATCACTAAATACAATCTCCTTGTGAAAAAGAAATTTCACTAAATAGAATATATTTTTGTTCTGTCTTTTTTTTTGTCAAGTTATTTAGGTTCTTTTTCTACTCAATCTCTGTGGTTCTGTTAGTCATTTTTAATACGGAGAAGTTAATTTGTTACCACTTGCGTTCTGTTGTGGGTTCTGCCCACATCCTGGTTGATTTAAATTTTCTGAGCATGTGAAGAATTAACATTACTGAAAAAATCAGAACTGTATTAAATGGTCTACTCAAGGAAGCCTCACTGCCTTCGTAGGCTTGTTACTATCTCCATTATTCTTCCATCCTGAGCCTGCCAATCTCTCATTCACTTCTGGCTTTTCTTTCCTGTTTTGTTTTTCTTTTTGTACAAATAAACGCAAATACAATGATAATTTTTCATTTCAATCATGACCTTCTATATTAGTTGTAATTTTACTATAAGGGAGAGTTGTCTCCTAGTCCCGTTTTTAATGCTATCATTTATATCAGTATAGGGGCTAAAATCTCACACAATAAATACAGAGTTCTGTGTATGGAACTCTGTTTACTTATGTAAATTTTAAAAATTTCCCTTTGATTTTTACGTACATGGTAGCGAGCATAGACATTCTTTTGTTCTTTGCAATATTGCCTGGCAACTCTGCATCAAATACTCATAGATATTTTCTTTGTTTATTCTCATCGTTGTGTAGTACTTCATTGAGTGGGTGTATAACGGTTCATTCAGCTGTTCTCCTGTGTGTGGACATTTTGGATGTTTCCGGTATTTTTCAGTTCCAGAAGGTAGTGCAATGAGTGAGGTTTTGCATGTGTATTTTTGAATTGTTGGACGTGTACCTTTAGGCTAGGTTTCTAGATCAGAGGTTGCTAGATGGGAAGGTGAGTGCCTTTTAAATGTGAGGGGTCCTTAAAAACTTCATGGAGAATGGATATGATGGAAAAAAATGTGCATTGATTGCACATTTTTTTGTGCCGGAATAAACTTATTTTTAATTTCATTTCTACTCAAAGTTTTTAAAATACCTTTGTATTACCCAGTTTCTCTCTGAAAAGATTGCAACAGTTTGTATTATTACCAGTGATGTTTCAAAGTCCCTGTAGCCTCTGAAATGGGATATATATATATTTTTTTATTTGAAAGGTAGAGTTACAGACAGTGAGAGCGAGAGACAGAAAGAAAGGTCTTCCTTCAGTTAGTTTACCCCCCAACGGCCCCCAATGACTGGAGCTATGCTGATCCAGAGCCAGGAGCTTTTTCCTGGTCTCCCACATGAGTACAGGGGCCCAAGGACTTGGGTCATTCTCCCCTGCTTTCCCAGACCACAGCAGAGAGCTGGATCGGAAGAGGAGCAGCCGGGACTAGAACTGGTACCCATATGGGATGCCAGCCTAGCAGGCGGAGGATTAACCTGCGCCATGGCGATGGCCCTAATATTGTTGTTATCCTTTATAATTTTGAACATTCAGTAGTGAACAAATAGTACCTTAGGGTTTTAATTTTCATTTCTCTAACTATGGGTGAGTTTGAACACCCTTTTTGTTTGGCTGTTAATATATGTCAACCATATCTTTTTTTGAAAATCTGTTTCTCAGTTTTAATGAGGTTTTATATTTGTGAAACAAGTCACGTGGCTGTTTTCCACCAATTCTTTGAATTTGTTTATGAATTTTTTTGTTGGGGGGGAGCATGTAAAATGTTTTATTTATTGTTTTACATTAACTTTGTGGGCCTGGGGTCGGGAGTAGACTCATGGTTATGACACTGGTTAGGCCACCCATAAACCCTGTTGGGGACTTGGGCTTGGTTCTGGACTCTAGATCCTGACTCTAGGTTCTCCCTAATGCAGATCCTGGGAGGCAGCAGGGATGGCTCAAGTGCTTGGGTTCCTGTCATCTCTATGGGAGACCTGGAATAAGTTCAGTCTCTTAGTCTTGACCTGGCCCAGTCCCAGCTGTAATTGGCGTTTGGGCAGTGAACCAGCAGATGGGAATCTTGTCTCTTTGTCTCTCTGCCTCTGAAAAATATTAAAATGACTTTTAAAAATTATGAATTTTTCTAGTTTACCTGGATTTGAGTCATGACTAAGAGAAGTACCTTCTTCCTTTCTTCTACTACTTGTAGTACTTGTCTGCTTCATATATATACTTTTTATACACACACACACACACACACACACACCCCTCTCTGATGCATTTGGAGATTATTCGTATATGTGGTGTGACTTAGCGATCCACCTTTTTCATTTTTAACATTTTATTAAAATATAATATACATACCACGAAATACGCGTAAGTGTACAGATCAGTGAGACTTTTTTTTTTGTCATCTGATCTCAATTACGACCAATAGTCATATTAAGAAGAAGGTATTACCAGTCCCAAAGAGTCCTCACTCTTCTCCCCACCATTTTTTCTTTGTTGAAGTAGCTTCTCAGTTGTACCAGCACTCTTTATTACACGTTTTATTTTATTTTATTTTATTTTTTATTTTTATTTTTTGACAGGCAGAGTGGATAGTGAGAGAGAGAGACAGAGAGAAAGGTCTTCCTTTTTGCCGTTGGTTCACCCTCCAATGGCTGCCACGGCCGGCACACAGCGCTGATCCGATGGCAGGAGCCAGGTGCTTCTCCTGGTCTCCCATGGGGTGCAGAGCCCAAGGACTTGGGCCATCCTCCACTGCACTCCCTGGCCACAGCAGAGGGCTGGCCTGGAAGAGGGGCAACCGGGACAGAATCTGGCGCCCCGACCGGGACAAGAACCCGGTGTGCCAGTGCCGCAAGGCGGAGGATTAGCCTAGTGAGCTGCGGCACCGGCCTTTATTTTATTTTTCAGAAGTGTTTATTTATTTATTTGAAAGTCAGAATTAGATCTTCCATCCACTGGTTCACTTCCCAGATGGCTGCAATGGCCAGGGCTGGACCGGTCCAAAGCTGGGAGCTTCATTTGAGTCTCTAATGTGGGTGCAGGGGCCCACACACTTGGGCCATGTTCTGCTGCCTTTCTCAGGCCATTAGCAGGGAGTTGGATCAGAAGTGGAGCAATTGGGATACAAACTGGCACCCATAGGATGCTGGTATCATAGGAAATGGCTTTACCCATTATGTCATAATGCTGGCCCCATGAGTTTTATCTTTATACCAGTGTTTTGAGAAGCCATCTTCATCATATCAAATTTCTGAATCTTAGGTCTGTTTTGAGCTTCCTGTTGTACTTCACAGATATATTTGTGTGTCACTCACACTGTTTTGATGAAGTTTAAAAATACTTATTTGAAATGCAGTTAGAGAGAGAGAGAGAGATCTTCCATCTGCTTGTTCACTCCCCAAATAGCCCCAACAACCAGCTTTGTGCCAGGCTGAAGCCAGGAAGTCCATGATCCCACATGATGTCAGGGCCCCACGTACTTGGGCCACACTCTGCTGCATTCCCTGACGCATTAGCAGGATGTTGGACTGGAGTTGGAACAGCCGGGACTGGAACTGGAACTCCAGTATGAGATAGTGTCATTGCAAGTGGCTGTTTAACCTGCTATTCTATGATGGCAGCCCCTGAAATTTTTTATATTATTTTAAATCTTACCTTAATCCTTCCTTATAATTTTTCTTTTTTAAGTTTTTTAAATGGGCTTTCATATCCTTTAGTCTAACTCCATGAAAAATCTAGCTGGTAGTTATATTCATAAATTAGGAATTTATTTACAATAAAAATGTATAGAGAAGTGATGTTTTAATGCTGTTGAGTCAACTAAGGATAGGAGATAGCTTTATGTTTATTTAGGGTCTATTTTAGGTCTCTCAGCAGTGTTTTCCAATATATATTTCAGATTTTTATGATTATTTGGTATATTTTTGGTTTTTTGTTTATATTCAGTTCATTTTTATTCACTTTTGCTGATTAAGTTTTCTTTTTAAAATAATTATTTATTTATTTGAATGGCAGAGTTACAGAGAGGCAGAGACAGAGCAAGGACTTTCATCCACTGGGTCACTCCTCAAATGGCTGCAATGGTTGGAACTGGGCCTATCTGAAGCCAGGAACCAGGAGCTTCTTCTAGGTCTCTCACATGGGTGCAGGGGCCCAAGGGCTTGGGCCATATTCCACTGCTTTCCCAGACCATAGCAGAGAGCTGGATTGGAAGTGGAGCAGCCCAGAATGAAACCGGAGCCCAAATGGGATGCCAGCCCTGCAGGCTGAGGCTTCACCCGACTAATGCCACAGCACCAGTCCCTGATTAACTTTTCAGTAGTGTGGATTCCCTCTGCTTGCTCACTCTTTTTAAAGACTTATTTATTGATTTATTTAAAGTCAGAATTAGAGAAAGATTTTCCATCTAATTCACTCATCAGATGGCCACAACAGCCAGAGCTGGACCAGGCTAAAGCCAGGAGCTTCTTCTGAGCCTCCTGTGTGAGTGGCAGGGGCCCAGATATTTTGGCCAACAGCCACTGCTCTTCCCAGGCCCATTAGCATGCAGCTGAATTGGAAGTGGAGCAACCAGAACGTGAACTGGTGCCCATATGGGATGCTGGCGTCACAGGTGACAGCTTTACCTGCTCTGCCATAATGCTGACCTGCTCTCTGTGTTAAGTTTTGGAGACTCTGATACATATTGTGCTCAATATCTTTAAGATTTAAAGTAATTTTCAAATTTGTATTTTCCTCTGGAAGATCATTTTTATTACTGATTTTATCACATTGTGATTAGACAATGTTTTACATTTTTCTCCTTTAAGAGCTAAATTTATTGGTTTATTATGTTGCTTGTTTTGTGTATGTTCACTGGGTATTTGAGAAAAATGTGTATTTTCCATTAAGTCATGGCATTCAATATAGATTGATAAGATCTATCTTATTAATTCTGTTTAAGTTTTCTATTTAAGTTGTTTTTTTTTTGCTTGACCTGTTTTATGTGGAGAGTGTATTAAAGTATTACTGATAGTGCATTTCTTGCAACTTTAGCTTTGTTTTTTGTGGTTGGCTCCAGTGTTATTTGGTATATGGATATTTATGAGTGCTATAATTTTTTGTCACAGGTGCCTTTAAAGTGCTCTTTTGTTCATGTGTAATCCATTCTGATCTGGATTCCACTTTGGTGTCTTGCCTGTTATGCTTTTTTCTCTTTAATTTTAGCTCTTCTGAATTACTAAGCTTTGTTTGACTTTTGTATATAGAAGAGATCTGTCTTGCTTTATGAGTTAATTTAAAAATCTTTTTCTTTTAATAAGTAAGTTATATTTCTGTACATATACTGATCTAAGTGCACTGTTTTGATTCTATAGTGACATTTTAGAATTATGAATACTATATTTTTCTCTGTCACATATTTTAAACAGAATGTTAATTAGCACAGTATATTTCTAGTAGTTACCTTTTATTTTTAAATAACTATATGCCCTTATTTAACTACTTGCTATTTACAGTGTTAGTGTTTGTGATAACATTTAATTCCTTTAATATCTTTAATTCCCAACTTTTGCCACTTTTAAACATATTGTGCTTTTTTGTTTCTCCCTTTTCTTCACATTTCTTTGCATTTTTTCTATTTTTCTGCAACTTAAAACATTTGTATATTAACCTCCTATTTTATCCTCACTTGTTTTGTACATTGTTACAATATACAATGTCTGAACATTTATATTCCAGTTTCAAAGTTCAGCTTCATAGTATTATCTGTATTTGAGAGACAGGGAGAGAGTGATACACACAGAAAGTACACTATCATCTGACAGTTTGCTCCATAAGTGCCCGCAGCGGCCAAGCCAGGAACTGGGAACTCAGATCTGGACTTCCCATGTAGGTTACTGGAGCCTTTACTACCTCCTGCCAGTGAAAGCTGGAATCTGAGTTGAATGCAGGCACTCTGATGTCAAATGTCTGGCCAAACATCCTTAACACTCTGCTCACTCCCCTCCCCTTCCCAAACCTCTATTTTAGTTTTAGATTTACAGTTATGCATATGAATGAGCTGATCATTTTTTTTCCTGAAAATTCTCTCATTTGTCAATTGTTGGAAGCACATCCTATAGCAGATTCTTCAAAAAAGGGATCATGGATTCTTGTTCGTTTTAAATTCTTCATGTAGCTGATAGTTGGAGGACAGCTTGTTTGGATATAAAAGTCATTATCTATGCTTTGTTTCATGGATTTTCTGGAAAATGCTTCCCAGTTGTTGCTTTTTTTTTTTATTTTTTATTTTTTATTTTTTATTTTTGACAGGCAGAGTGGACAGTGAGAGAGAGAGACAGAGAGAAAGGTCTTCCTTTTGCCGTTGGTTCACCCTCCAATGGCCGCCGCGGATGGCGCGCTGCGGCCGGCGCACCGTGTTCGTCCGATGGCAGGAGCCAGGTGCTAGGTGCTTTTCCTGGTCTCCCCATGGGGTGCAGGGCCCAAGCACCTGGGCCATCCTCCACTGCACTCCTGGGCCACAGCAGAGGGCTGGCCTGGAAGAGGGGCAACCGTGACAGAATCCGGTGCCCCGACCGGGACTAGAACCCGGTGTGCGGGCGCCGCAAGGTGGAGGATTAGCCTGTTGAGCCACGGCGCCGGCCCAGTTGTTGCTTTGCATCATATTTTGTTTTAGACAACTCTGATGCTTGAACTCTTACTTGCCTCTGTAAGAGTGTCTTGGAGTTGATTGTTCCAGGTAGTTTCTCTCAGGTACTGATCGGCTCTTTCAGTATGTGGATTTAGATTGCCTTCTATTTCTGCAGAGTTTTCTTGGATTACAGTTGTAAGGACTGGCTGTATTCCTTTTATTGAGTTCTTTTGAAAATTTCTGCTGAAACTCCGATTTTATAAATTTTATTCCTTCTTTGTTTTATAATTACACTATTTTCTCTGTTTTTAAAATCTCATTTTTATTATCTTGATTGTTTTCCTGCCATTGTTCAATACTCCCTGTTAAATTTGATTAAAAATTTACAATGAAACTTTCAATGTAGATTGGATCATTTGGGGTAGATATGGTTGGGAAGGTTTTCTGGAAGCATGACTGCAACTTGAGATTGCACGTGAATTCTGGGGTATTTCTTCATAGACAATAAGAGAAAAACCATTCCAGAAGAATAGACAACACTCGAAAAAGCCTTACTCTCTTGGCCGGCGCCGCGGCTCCTTAGGCAAATCCTCCGCCTGCGGCACCAGCACCCGCGTTCTAGCCCCGGGTAGGGCGCCGGATTCTGTCCTGGTTGCCCCTCTTCCAGGCCAGCTCTCTGCTGTGGCCCTGGAGTGCAGTGGAGGATGGCCCAAGTGCTTGAGCCCTGCACCCGCATGGGAGACCTGGAGGAAGCACCTGGCTCCTGGCTTCCGATTGGCGCAGTGCTGGCTGCAACTCGCTGGCTGTAGTGGCCACTTGGGGGGTGAACCAACGGAAAAAGGAAGACCTTTCTCTCTGTGTCTCTCTCTCTAACTCTGCCTGTCAAAAAACAAAAGAAAACAAACACAACACCTAATCCTGTTTTCTTTGGTATTCCCACTGCTATCATTTTTACCTCAGCCCTCTTCAGATGTAACATCATTACTACTGGGAATTAAAGTACCATGTGGGTAGTTTATTCTATTGGAAATTGGGTGACAAAAGACTCATTATAGGAGCCAGCATCGCGATGTAATGGGTTAAGCCACCACCTGCGATACTGGCATCCCATATGGGCACCAATTGAGTCCTGGCTGCTCCACTTCTGAATCCAGCTCCCAGCTAATGTGCCTGGGAAAGCAGCAGTAGATGGCCCAAATGCGTGGGCCCCTGCACTCATATGGGAAACCTGGAGGTCTCTAATTCTAACTCTGCCTTTCTTTTCTTTTCTTTTCTTTCTTTCTTTTTTTTTAAATTTTTTATTTATTTGAAAGGTAGTTAGAGAGAGGTTCTTCTATCCTCTGGTTCATTCCCTAAATGATCATAACAGCCAGAGCTGAGCCAATCCAAAGCCAGGAGCCAGGAGCTCTATCTGGATCTCCCATGTGGGTGCGGGGGCCCAAGCACTTGGGCCATCTTCCATTGCTTTCTCAGGCCATCAGCAGGGAGCTAGATTGGAAGTGGGGCGGCCAGGGCTTGAACCAGTGCCTATGTGGATACTGACACTGCAGGCTGGGCCTTTAACCCATTGTGCCTTAGTGCTAGCCCCTAAATCTACCTTTCAAATAAATAAACTAAATCCCTTAAAAAAAGATTCAGTATAGTTGGATAGAGTAAACTAAAAAAATAATAAACAGTGGATAGAATAAGCTGAAAAATTATTTTCCTATTAGTCATTTGGCTTTGTGGATATCAAATAAAATGAGCAAAGTTGTTATCTGTATCCTGAGACACCTTTAAGTTTAGACTGCCCTGTGAGGAGAGCTTGGCCATTTGTTCAGCAAATAGCAATCATCTCTTATGTGTTGGACGCGATAGTAGGCCCTGGGAATGTACTCCCTGTCCTTAAATGTAAGTCACGACATTTATGAATTTCTTTAACAAAGAGCTTGAAATCTAGTTTTAATGGGAAATTACTTGGTATAGCTCCTGAAAGATTAAGGAACATTGCTTTTCTGGAAGCGTGTGTTTTTGAGACAACAATGAATTGTGAAGTATGTTCATTTTTAAAACTTATTTTGTAGCAGTTATACACTCTCCATATTGGTAGCTTTTCAAAATGTGACATACTTGAAGTTCGTTTTCTTACAGTTATGCACCAAAGTAAGGAACACTGAGGGATGGTTTCCTGACAGCAGAGGACTGCTAATGATATTTTACACTTGTTGCCCAGCTCACTACTGTTCTAGCATGGTCAAAAGTGGGAGAGGTTGTGGCTTGTGTAGAGTTGCGCTTTCTGTGAGCAAGGCTTTCTGTGAGTACTGAAAGTTGTCTCCCTGTGCATGCGTCTGTGATTTTCTTGAAAACCTTTATTGAGAGTAAAATAGGATCTTTCTACACAAAATTTTATATGCCAGCTCAGCATGGTAGGCACTTTGGGGTCAAATCTTGAGCCTTAAAACACATTGGAAAAATAGAATCCAGCAGTGCCTACTATGTTCAAGAAGGCAAGACTCTGTATAACAGGGCATATTTTAAACCTGTGTTTCTTGTTTGCTAGCCCGCAAGCAGGCATCTTGTTTGATGATCAAAGCTTTCTGACATCAGGATGTGATTCCAAGAGGAGAAAATAACAGATTCTTTGACTCCAACGATACCATGCTATTTAATGCCTTCAAAGAACACGCAGTAATCTGTGAACAATGAAACAACAGGTTAGGAAGGGGGCATGGTTTCGGTCTTGTTTGTTGTGTCACATTCCTTGGAGATACTGAGATTGAGTCTCTTCCCTGTTGGCTGGCTTCACCTCAGTTGTTTCGGAGTTTCCTGTGAATGTATTTATAGTTCTTTAGAAGATGACCCCTCTTCCTGGATGAGTTTCTGTAAGGAACATTCTAGACAGTTGTAATGATGCCGAAGCATGTTCTGGCATCTAAAATGCTACTAGGGAGCAGCAGTACCTGCACGCTCTACCCCTGGGAAATTCATTTCTTTCCTGTTCCTTATTGATAGCTCAAGCTCCCACCTGCCTTGTGCCTGGGCTGGCTCAGTCCACTGTCTGCTCCAGTCTAAATTTTGTGTTCTTTCATTGTACTGTGCTTTATACATTTATGGACAGGCTGACTTCTGCCAGGCGTCATGTTTGGGGCCAAGGATGAAAATGATGAATAAGTCACAGTCCTGTCTATGAGCTAATAGGAGGAAGAGAATGCCTGTTGCTCAGCTCCCAGTTCAGCTCCTTTGCCTTACTTGTGGTGCTGGGGCCGCGCTGTAATAGTTGTCCTTTGTTAGCGGGTATAATGATGGCCTTTGTTAGGAGAGGGTGCTAGAGGGAAACAGCAAGGCGATACCAGCAGGAAAGCCTCGATTCCTGTCTTCCTGCATTTTTCATGCAGTGCGGGAACCAGGGATTCGTGAGTGGAAGGCCTGGGAGAGCTCACGCGATCCTACCTTCTTTCCCGTGACGTTGCGGGCTGTCTTAGTGTGCTTGGGTTTCTATACCAGGAGAGCATGGAGTGGGTGGCTTATAAACAAGAGAAATGTATCGCTCACAGTTTTGGAAGCTGGGAAGTCTGTGATGAAGCGGGCGATAGATTAGATATGGAGGTGCTTCTTGGTGTCCCCACATGATAGAAGGGGCAAGGCAGCTCTGTGAGGCCTCTTTTATAAGGACACAAATCCCCTCAGAGGTCTTACCCCCTAACACCAGAGATTTCACCATATGGATTTCAGAGGAATGCAAATATGCAGACCACAGGACCGACCATGGCTCACCCGAAAGTGTGGTTCTAGCTGCAGCTGCCTCTGTCCTTGGCCCGTCTTAACCATTCCTGCTCTGACAGGGTAACACTCTGCATCATTCGGCTCTAATTAAACTTCCTTTAACTCCCAGCCTGAGTGAGAGTTTCCACCTCACAGCCGTTTACAACATCCTGCACTGTAGCTGTATTATCCCCTTAGACTGTATTTTTCACAGTCTTAGCTCTTTTTTAATTTCAGCATCTCTAGTACCTAACAGAGCCTATCTAATGCTGACTGAATTGATTCAAATCTTCTATCCCTCTTTACCCCTCCATTCCACTTAGAGAAGCATTGTTTGAGGGAAAATAATAACTGTCTTTTATTGAGTAGTGTGCACTTTTATACATGATGTCTTATTTAATCTCATTTAAACTTCAGGAAATAAGTTTAGAGAAGTTTCTTGCTCTCAAGTTTACATGGCCAAGAAGGAATGGAGTTGATTTCCAAACCTTTACCCTTCCAAAGTTTTAAGTGTTCAGAGATGTTGTTTTTTGTGCAGATTGTTGAACTTTCTACTAGGTATAAGGTTGGTCTTCTGTGTATGAAGTTAATTGAAAATGTATCCTGGTGGAGAATGAGAATAGGAGAGGGAGGAGGAGAAGGATGGGAGAGTGAGTGGGAGGGTGGTTTTGGTAGGAAGAATTACTATATTCCTGCATTTGTACTTATGAAATGCAAAAAAAAAAAATTAGAAAAGAGATAAAAATGTTGAGTTAAACAAGTCTTTGCAATATAACCCTTTCATGTGTTTCTAATATCTGTTTTCATTATCATTAACACAGATGCATTAGAGTATCATAGTAAGCTGGTATTTGGTTAAGAAGTCCTAGTTTTATTTATATAGTCAGCTCTCCAATCTATGAGTTCCATATCCATGAATTCAACCAATCGTATTTGAAAAAAAAGTTCCGCCCATACTGAACATGTCCTGATTTTTTTTTATTGTTGTCATTCCCTAAATACAGTAGAACAGCTATTTATCATACATTGTAGTGTGTACTTTGTTTTTTTGTTTGTTTGTGTTTTTTGTTTTGTTTTTGACAGGCAGAGCGGATAGTGAGAGAGACAGAGAGAAAGGTCTTCCTTTGCCGTTGGTTCACCCTCCAATGGCTGCTGCGGCCGTGCTGATTCGAAGCCAAGAGCCAGGTACTTATCCTGGTCTCCCATGGGGTGCAGGGCCCAAGCACCTGGGCCATCCTCCACTGCACTCCCAGGCCACAGCAGAGAGCTGGCCTGGAAGAGGGGCAACCGGGACAGAATCTGGCGCCCCAACCGGGACTAGAACCTGGTGTGCTGGTGCCGCAAGGTGGAGGATTAGCCTATTGAGCCGCACCGCCGGCCTGTAGCATGTACTTTGAATTAGGTGTAACAAGCATGTACATTGTATTAGGTATAACAAGTCATCAGGAGTGATTTAAGGTATACAGAAGGATATGTGTAGGTTGTATGCAAGTAACATGGCATTTATTTAAAGGATTTAAGCATCCTTGGATTTAGGTGTTCAATTGGTCTTGTAAGTAGTCCCCTGTAGATACTGACGGGCAACTACATTGGGAGATTTATTATATTAGTGAAAGATTACTTGTTGATAGTGTCATATCCTTTTCAAAATAGAAATTAGTAAAAAAATTTTTTTCACTTCTCCAGCAGTGATTTTTTTTTAAATAGACTTCATTTTTTAGAGCAATTTTTGGTTCACAACAAAATTGAGAGAAAGGCATAGAGGTTTCTCATACATCCTCTGCTCCCATCCATGCGTGGCTCCCTAATTATCAGTAAATCCCCACCAGAGTTCCACAGTTGTCACAACTGATGAACCTGCATTGACACATCATTATCAATCAAGGGGTTTAATTTATGTTAAGCTATGTTCCTGGTGTTGTATATTCTGTATTTACAATTATGTCATGCAGAGAAATTTCACTGCCCTGAAAGTCCTCTCTGCTCTATCTCTTCATTGAACACTTGCAACCACTGGCATTTTTACTGTCTCCCTGGTCTTATCCTTTCCAAGATATCATATAGTTGCCTTCAGATATATAGCGTCTTTAGATTGGTTCGTTTGCTTGTGGTAGGCATTTAGGTTTTCTTCATGTTGTTTCATGGCTTGATAACTCACTTTTTAGTACTGAATAATATTCCATTATTTGGATGTACCACAGTTTGTTTACTGACCTACTGAAGGGCGTCTTGTTTGCTCTCAGTTTTTGCCAATTATAATTAAACCTACTATAAACATTATGTACAAATTTCTGTATAAGCATAAATATTTCAACTCGTTGGGGAAAATATTGAAGAGAGCAATTGCTAGATGTTTTCATACATCTGTGTTTAGGAACTGCCAAGCCGTGTTCCAAGTGACTGTCTTATTTTGCCTTTCCACTAGCGATGAAAGAGAATTCCTGTTGATTCACATCCTTGCCAACATTTGATGTTGTCAGTGTGAAGTAGGTATCTAGTGTTAGCTCATCATTTTAATTTGCATTTCCCTGTTGACATATGATGTGGAGCATTTTTTGGCATGCTTATTTGCCTTTTGCATGTTTCCTTGATGAAATGTCTTTTAAGGCCTTTGGCCATTTCTTAATTTGGTGGTTTTGTTATTGCTGAATTTAAGAAGTTGTTTGTATATTTTGGATTCTTTTTTTTTTAAAGATATTTCTTTTGTCAACATTTTCTCATAATCTTTGGTTTTTAATTTTCCTGACAGAATCTTTTGCAAAGCAGCATTTTACAATTTTGATGAAGTTTAACTTTCATGGATTGTACCTTTGGTGTTGTATCTGAAGTCATTGCCAGACTCGAGGGCATCTAGATTTTCCCCTGTGTTGTCTGCTAGGAGTTTTATAGTTTGGTGTTTTACATTTAAGTCTCTGATCCATTTTGAGTTAATTTTTGTGAAGAGTATAGGCCAGTTTCCAGATTTATTCTTTTAGCTTACAGATATCTAATTGTTCCACTGTCATTTTTTGTGAAGATAATCTTTGTGCCATTGTATTACTTCTGTTCCTTTGCCAAAGATCAGTTGATTCTGTGTATATAGATCTGTTTCTGATCCCTCCATTGTGTTCTGTTGCTGTCTATTCTTTTGCCAGTGGTACGGTGTCTTGATTACCATGTCTTTGTAGTAGTTCTTCATGTTGGGTAGCGTCATTCTTTTGATTTTTGTTCTTCTTCAATACTGTGTTGGCTATTCCAATTTTTTTTCAAAAGATTTATTTATTTGCAGGGAAGAGTTACAGAGAGGCAGAGGTAAAGGTTGATAGAGAGGTTTTCCATTCGCTGGTTCACTCCCTAGATGGCCATAAAGGCCAGAGCTGCACCGATCTGAAGCCAAAAGTCAGGAGCTTCTTCCTGGTCTCCCACGTGGATGCAGGGGCCCGAGGACCTGGAACATCTTTTACTGCTTTCCCAGGCCATAGCAAAGAGCTGGATCAGAAGTGGAGCAGCCGAGACTCAGACTGGTGCCCATATGGAATGCTGGTACTACAAGCAGCGGCTTTACCTGCTACGCCACAGCGCCAGGCTCTATTACAAATTTTTTGCAACTCCATATGAACTGTCACATCTCTGTTTATATCTGCAAAATTACTTGCTGGGATTTTGATGGGGCTTGCACTGCATCTATAGGTCAAGGTTATATCTGGCATCTTGACAATATTGAGCCTTCCTATGCTTAAGTCTGAAGCTTATTGTTACTGGTTTTTTAAAAGTTTAATTTGTTAGAGTATTGTAGTTTTCCTCATAGGTCATACACACACAAAGATATACACGTACACATATGTAGTTGGATCTATGCTTATTTCATTTTTGGGGGTGCTACTGTAAGTGGTTTTTTTTAAAGATTTATATATTTGAAAGTAAGAGTACAAAGGAGAGAGAGACAGGAGAGAGAGGAGGAAGTGGGGGGAGGGGGAGAGAGATCTTCCAATCATTGGTTACACTTCCCAGATAACTGCAATGGGAGGGTTAGGCCAGGCTGAAACCAGCAGGAGGAGCTTCCTCCTGGTCTCCTACATGGGTGGCAGATGCCCAAGCACTAGTGCTTCTTCCATTGTGTTTCTCAGGCCATTAGCAGGGAGCTGGATTAGAAGCAGAGCAGCCAGGGCATGAACCGGTGCCCATATGGGATGCTGCTGTTGTGGGTGGTGGCTTTACCCGGTACTCCACTATGCCGGCCTCAAATAGTATGGTATTTTAACTTCAAATTCTACTTCATTGCTGCTATATAGGAAAGCAATTGATTTTTTTATATTAATTTTGCATTTGTAAACTTGCTAAAATAGACTATTAGTTGAGTCTATTTGTCAGTTATTTTTAATTTTCTATATAATGATTTCATTTCTGAACAAAGATCATTTTATTTATTCCTTCCCGATCAATACACCTATTCCTTTCCTTTTTTTTTGGGGGGGGGGTCTTATTGCATTAGCCAGGACTTGCAGTATGATTTTTAAAGCAGTAGTGTGTGAGACTGGTGCTGTGGTGTAGTGGGTAAAGCTGCCGTCTGCAGTACTGGCATCCCATATCAGCACTGGTGTGAGGCCTGGCTGTTTCAGTTCTGGTCCAGCTCACTGCTAAGGTGCCTGGGAAAGCTGCGGAAGGTGGTCCAAGTCCTTGGGCCTTTGCACTCAACGTGGGAGACTTGGAAGAAGCTAATGGCTTTGACCTGGCCCAATCCCAGCTGTTGCGGCCATTTGGGAAATGAACCAGCGGATGGAAGATTGCTCTCTCTCTGCCTCCGCCCTCCCGCTGTAACTCTGACTTTCAAATAAATAAATACATATTTAAAGAAAAAAAAAAAGGTGGTGAAAGGGAACATTCTTGCCTTGATCGTGATTTTAGTGGAAAAGTTTGAAGTTTCTTATCACTATTAGGCTTTTTATAGTTTTAGAATACCCTGTGAAGGTTCTATTCTTAGTTTACTGAGATTTTGCTGGGTATTAGCTTTGGTCAAGTGTTTTTGCTGCATCTTTATATGATAGAGCAGTTTTTTCTTCTTTTATATGATAGAGCAGTTTTTTCTTCTTTGGTCTGTTGGTGTGGTCAGTTTACATTGACTGGTTTGCAAATGCTGAATCACTTTTGCATGCGTAAGGTACATACCAGTTTATCATACTGTGTAATTTCTTTGATACATTGTTGGGTTTGATTTACTATTTTTTTTTCATTTTCAGGATTTTGCATCTGGTTACGAGAAATATTGATCTGTAGTTTTCTTGTATTGACTTTGATTTTGTACTGGGCTAGCCTTGGTATGAGCTAGGAGGTATTCTCTCTGATACTTTATTCTGAAAGATATTATAGAGAATAAGGAAAAGCGAATGTGTGGTAGAATTCACTAGTGAACCCATTTAACCCCTCTGTCTGGTACATTCTGTTTAAGAATGTTATTGATTGTTGATTTGATATCTTTAATAGCTATAGGCCTATTCAGACTGTCTCATGTACATTTTGCAAATTGCTGTTCAAGGCACTGGTTATTTTAATGTAGGGTAGTGAAATATGTGGACATAGGATTATTCATAATGTGTTATTATCCTTTTTATATCCATGGGATCTTTAGTGATATCCTCTCTTTCATTTCTGATATAGTCATGTGTCACTTAATGATGTAGATACATTCTGAGCAAAGCATCCCTAAGTGATTTTGTTGTTGTACAAACATCACAGAATGTACTTGTAGCAAACTAGATGGTGTATATGACACACCTTGACTATATCATAGATAGGCAGGAGCACACCCTATGACAGACAGAAACAACAGAAGATTGAGTCATGCACAAGAGAAATGATGCCATCTGTGATGAACACAGATGTAGCAGGTCTGGGCTGGTGCCGCGGCTCAATAAGCTAATCCTCCACCTTGTGGCGCCGGCACACCGGGTTCTAGTCCCGGTCGGGGCGCCGGATTCTGTCCCAGTTGCCCCTCTTCCAGGCCAGCTCTCTGTTGTGGCCCGAGAGTGCAGTGGAGGATGACCCAAGTGCTTGGGCCCTGCACCCCATGGGAGACCAGGAGAAGCACCTGGCTCCTGCCATCGGATCAGCGCGGTGCGCCGGCCACAGTGGCCATTGGAGGGTGAACCAACAGAAAAGGAAGACCTTTCTCTCTGTCTCTCTCTCTCACTGTCCACTCTGCCTGTCAAAAAAAAAAATAAGATGTAGCAGGTCTCTGTAGTATGGCGTATTATTTTATGCTGACCTTCTTTCTTAATTTGTTTAAAGATTTATTTATTGTACTTGAGAAGCAGAGTTACAGAGAGGGAGAGGCAGAGGTAGAGAGAGAGAGAGAGAATCTTCCATCCACTGGTTCACTCCCCAAATGGCCATGAGAGCTGGAGCTGGGTCAGTCCGAAGCCAGGATTCTCTTCCTTGTCTCCCATGTGGGTACAGGGGCCCAAGCACTTGGGCCATCTAACACTGCTTTCCCAGGCCATAGCAGGGAGCTGGATTGGAAGTGGAGCAGCGGGAACTCACTAGTACCCATATGGGATGCCAGTGCTGCAGTCTAAGACACAGCCTGCTGTGCCACAGCACCGGCCCCAATGTAACCTTCTTTGTCTAAGTAGAGGAGGACACTTTAAAGTAACAATGAAGAGTATGTTATAGTGAATACATAAACTAGTGACAGTCGTTTATTATCATTATGAAATATTCTGCACTGTACATAATTGTCTCTGTTCTGCTTTTATATACTTTTCAGCACAGGTTTGTTTACACCAGCATCATCAAACGCAAGTAGTGCTTTGCTTAAGCCATTATGACAGCTACATTGTTACCAGGGAGAAGACTTCCAAATCTTATTGGACCACTCTTGTACTTGAAGTCTGTTGTTGACTCAAATGCTGTTATGTGGTTCAGGACCTTATTTTTTTTTTTAAAAGAGATCATGCTGTTTAACTTTTTTTAAAAAAAAGATTTAATTTACTTATTTGAAAGAGTTACAGAGAGAGGTAGAGTCAGAGAGGTCGTCCATCCACTGGTTCACTCCTCAGATGGCTGCAATGGCTGGAGCTGTGCTGATCCGAAGCCAGAAGATAGGAGCTTCTTCTGGGTCTCCCACGTGGTTGCAGGGGCCCAAGGACTTGGGCCATCTTCTACTGCTTTTCTAGGCTGTAGAGAGAGCTGGATGGGAAGAGGAGCAGCTGGGATTCAAACTGGCGCTCATATGGGATGCCGGCGCTTCATGCCAGGGCTTTAACCCACTGCGCCACAGTGCCGGCCCCAGGATGTATCTTATAATAACACTTGTTTTTTTTTTTTTTAAAGATTTTATTTATTTGAGAGGTAGAGTTACAGACAGAGAGAGGGAGAGACTGAGAGAAAGGTTTTCCATTTGCTGGTTCGCTCCCTAGATGGCCTCAACGGCTGGAGCTGAGCTGATTTGAAACCGGAGTTTCTGTCCTGGTCTCCCATGCGTGTGGGGAAGCAGGCAAGCATTTGAGCCATATTCTGCTTCTTTCCCCAGGCCATTAGCAGAGAGCTGAATCGGAAGTGGAGCAGCCAGGACATGAACTAGTGCACATATGGGATGCCGGTGCCACAGGTGGAGGCCTAGCCTACAGTGCCAGAGTGCTGGCCTCTAATACACTTGTATTGCTGCCATGTATTTAACTTCAGACATAATCATCAATATCACACACAGACAAGCATATGCAAGTGAAAATCCTGTTGCTTTTATTATTTTGAACATACTTACCTGTTGGATCAGTTTAGAATAATTAAAAATTTCTATTCTAACCAAACTTACTCCTTCATTGACACCTTTTCTTTCTTTATGTAGTTCTAAGTTTTTTTCACATCACTTTCCTCTTCTGTGATGGTTGTTGCCAGGAAGATACACTGGTGAAAAATTCTCCAAATTTTTGTTTGAGAAAGTCTTTATTTTTCCTTCTTTTTTTTTAAAAAAAGATTTGTTTATTTATTTGAAAGGCAGAGATAGAGAAGGGGAGAGAGACAGAGAGAGATCAATCTGCCATCTGTTGGTTTATTTCCTAAATGGCTACAATGGTCAGGGCTGGGCCAGGCCGAAGCCAAGAGCCAGGAGCTGCTTCCTGGACTTGTATGTGGGTGTCGAGGCCCAAGCACTTGGGCCATCTTCTGCTGCTTTCCCAGGTGCATTAGCAGGGAGCTGGATCAGGAGAACAGTTGGGACTCGAACTGGCATCGATATGGGATGCTGACAATGCAGAGGCTTAACCTATGTCACAGTGCTGGCCCCTGTGCTTCGTTTTTGAGGAATCACTTCATATTACAGAATTTTATATTTTGTTTTTCTCCCAACACTTTAAATTCTTCATTTCACTTTGTTTTTATGATTTCTGTGGAGAAATCAGTTTTAATTCTTATCTTTGCTACTTGATAGGTAAAGGGTGTGCTTTGTTTTTGTGCTGTTGTTTGCCCTTCTGCTTCTTTCAGAACATTAACTTTGATTTTCTCTAGTTTAAATTTGTGCTTTTTTTAAGGCATACTTTTTTTGGCATTACCCTGGTTGGTGTACTCTGAGCTTCTTTGTAGTTAGTGTTCATGTAACATTAGGGAAATCCTCAACAGTCAGTGTTCCATGCATTTCTTCCATTCTTTAATTTTCTGCTTCTCTTTCATTATTCCTGTTATGTGTAGGTTATGCACTTTGTAATTGTCACGCAATTCATAGGTATTCTCTTTTTATTTTTTCACTTTGCTTTTCAGTTTTTTAGGTTTCTTTTGAGATTTCCTCAAACCCAGAGGCTGGTCTACTAATGAGCCCATCAAAGGCACTCTTCAGTTCTGTCCCAGTGGTCTTGTCTAGCACTCCTTCTTGGTTCTTTTTTAGAATTTGCATCTCTCTACTTATATTGCCCATTTGTTCTTGTGTGTTGCCTCTTTTCTCTGTTGGAATCTTTGTTGTTTTAAATCCATGGTCTGATAAATCTACCATCTCTGCCAGCTATAGTCTAGTTCACATACTTGCTGTCTCTTCAAAATTGTGTGTTTTTTGCCTTTTAATTCTTGATATCTGACCATAATGAACTAGGAGAAAAGAACTGCCCTAACCCCACCTCTAGTGATGTGGAAAGGTGTGAGGAGGGAGTACTCTGTAATCCTAGGTCTCCTGTTGAGCCTGTGTCCTTGCACTGTGACCTTCAGAAATGCACCTCGGTCCCCTCCTCCGACATGGGACAGGATGCCTGGAGGTGGCTGTTCCTTTTCACCCTAGTCAATTAAGAACAGAATAGTGTTTTATTTACGTATGGTTTCTTTGAATCTTTCTCTGCTGGGCACATTGATGAATTTTTCCGAGTATTCACTGTTAGAACCATGTCAAGGCCAGCACCGCGGCTCAATAGGCTAATCCTCCACCTGTGGCGCCAGCACACCAGGTTCTAGTCCCGGTTGGGGCGCCGGATTCTGCCCCGGTTGCCCCTCTTCCAGGCCAGCTCTCTTCTGTGGCCAGGGAGTGCAGTGGAGGATGGCCCAAGTGCTTGGGCCCTGCACTCGATGGGAGACCAGGAGAAGCACTCGGCTCCTGGCTTCGGATCGGCGCCGTGCACTGGCCACAGCGTGCTGGCTGCAGCAGCCATTGGAGCCTTTGCCAACGGCAAAGGAAGACCTTTCTCTCTGTCTCTCTCTCTCACTGTCCACTCTGCCTGTCCCCCCCCCCCAAAAAAAAAAAAGAACCACGTCAAGCTCCAGGAGGTAAACTTTGGAGAATTGTGGGACCCTACTGTCTGAGCCAGCCTGACTTTTTCAGATTCATCTACACTGAGCCTCCAACAATTCTCTGCCACAGTTCAGGTTTCCTGTCCTGACACAGGTTTCTGTGTAGGTTTCTGTTTGTCAAGTTGCTGCTGCGGTGAATGGTTATTCTCTGAATCTGCCTGTCGGTCTTTCCAATATCAACAGCAGCAGAGTTTTGCTGTGTGTCCTAACTTATGTATGTAAGAGTTGTTGATTTTTCAGTTTGCTTAGTTTTTTTCCTTTACAGTAATATGAAATAGCAACTTCAAAGCTTGTTAGCTGCTGAACTGGGAACTTACTTTTAGGGGTAGGAGAACGAGGGGGAAAAACCCCACAGCCTCCATTTCATCAGAGTTGTATAACTCCACCTGTGGGTAAATGGTGTTTGCATTATCAGCTGCTGTTGTTTGTTGAAGGTTTATGTTGTGGCATTGATTTTTAAAGAGAATTTCAGAATCATTCAGAATTGAATGATAAGAATTCTGCTTTTATTGCTAGTCTTAATGTTACAAAATAGCCAATTCTCTGAAAATTCTTTGATTTCTGATCAGTGGACTTTTAAAATGATTTTTCTACCCAGTTATTTAAAAAAAAAAAAAGCTTGTAGATTGTAGAACAGTTGGAGACTACAATTTAAAAGTCTCCTGTATCCTTAGATGTAGTGGTTACCATGGGTAACAGGTGGGCACATGACTTTCAGTCTTCTTTCTGTATAGCTTTTTTTATTTCGTAGATGAAACTGTTTTGTACATATTTTTGCATACCACTTTTTAAAAAGAACACTGAAGCTCATTTAATGATATGTTAATTTTAAATGGCTGTAAAATATTTCATTTATGGAGATACTGTAATTTCTGCATATATATATCTTTTAACTCTTTAGATTTTTATCATATGATATTATAAATGTAACATAACCAGCAATTAAGTGAATAGTTTTGAACATAAGTCTTGTTCTTCCTTTCTGGTTATTTCATTTTTAAAATAGATTTATTTATTTATTTGAAAGAGTTGCACACACACACACACACACACACACACACAGAATCTTTGATCCTCTGGTTCATTTCCCAGATGGCTACAACAGCCACAGCTGTGTCTGGCAGAAGACAGAAGATAGGAGCTTCCTCTGGATGTCTCATGTAGGTAACAGGGACCCAAGCACTTGGGCCATCTGCTGCTGCTGTTCCCTAGGCCGTATGCAGGGAGCTGGATGGGAGTGGAGCAGCCAGGAGATGAGCTGGTCCCCTAGGTGGCAGCTTCGTTCATCTGCTTTGCCACAGCGCCAGTCCTGGTTTTATTACGTTTTTAAATGTAGATTAGATTTCTAAAGGTTTGAGACAAAAACATGTACTTTGTGGAATCTGCTTTTATCCTGCTGTTTAAAATACCAGCATCTGACATCACAGCACCTATATTGGATTACTAGTCCAGTTCCTGACTGCAGCTTCATGCCAGTGCAGACCCTCAGAGGCAGCAGGGATGCCCCAAGTAGCTGAGCTTCTACCACATACAAGGGGTACCTGCATTGAGTTCCTGGTTTCAGCCCAACCACATCCTCCCCGTGGGGGGCATTTCGGAAGTGAGCCAGTCGATGAAAGTTGTCTGTTTCTTTCTCTCTCTCTCTCCTTCTCTTTCTGTCTCTCACATACAGAGTGAGCATTTTAAGTTATTTTTTGCCATTTTGTTCTTTAGAAAAGTGTATCATTTGGGTCTCCTACCAGCAGTGTGTGAGAATGGTAGACACGTCTCTCTGTCATGTACTTGTAGTATTACCAATTTCATTTTTGCTGATTTTTAAAAAAGATTTTATTTATTTATTTGAGAGGAAGAGTTACAGATAGTGAGAGGGAGAGACAGAGAGAAATGTCTTCCTTCCATTGGTTCACTCCCCAAATGGCCGCAATGGCTGGAGCTACATCGATCTGAATCCAGGAGACAAGTGCTTCTTCCTTGTGTCCCATGTGTGTGCAGGTACCCAAGGACCTGGGCCATCTTCTGCTTTCCCAGGCCACAGCAGAGAGTTGGATTGGAAGAGGAGCAGCCAGGACTCGAACCAGCGCCCATATGGGATGCCAGCACTGCAGGCTGAGGATTAACCTACTGCGCCATGGCGCTGGCCCCTCATTTTTGCTAATTTAATGGGGATTGTGGCTGGTGTGGTTAAGCCACAGCCTGCGATACCAGCATCCCATACAAGCACTGGTTTGAATCTTGGCTGCCTCACTTTCAATCTAGCTCCCTTCTAATGCACCTTGGAAAACAATGGAAGATAGCCCAAGTACTTGGGCTCTTGCCAACCCTGTGGGAGACCCAGATGCAGCTTCGGGCTCCTGTCTTCATCTTGGCCGAGCCTTGGCTGTTGTGGCAATTTGGGGAGTGAACAAGCAGATGGAAGATCTCTCTTTCGCTTGCTCTGTCTTTCCTTCTCCCTCTCTGTAACCTTGCCTTTCAATTAATAAATAAATCTTTAAAAATAATTGAATGGAGGGGCCTGTGCTGTGGTGCAGTGGGTTAATGCCCTGGCCTGAAGTGCTGGCATCCCATATGGGCACTGGTTTGAGACCCGGCTGCTCCACTTCCAATCCAGCTCTGTGCTATAGCTTGGGAAAGCAGTAGAAGATGGCTCATGTCCTCGGGCCCCTGCATCCAAGTGGGAGACCCAGAAGAAGCTCCTGGCTCCTGGCTTCGGATCGATGCAGTTCTGACCGTTGCGGCCAAATGGGGAGTGAAGCATTGGACGGAAGACCTCTCTCTCTCTGCCTCTCCTCTCTCTGTGAGACTCTGACTTCCAAATAAATAAATCTTTAAAAAAAATAATTGAATGGAGACTACGATGAAAGTTCATTCTTTTAATACATATTCTTAGATTAAAAATTAAATTGAATGCTTTTGCTTTTATTTTGATTATTTGCCGTTTATATTATCTCTATAATAGATTTCATGCTTTTCAGGTATATCCATTTGAGCTTCTTGTATATTGAGAATTACCTGGAAGAGAAATTTTAATGTCAGGACTCCTTTACCATGTTCATAATAATTATAAAGAATGTATTTAACATTCAAAGTTTAAGAAATGTTTTTTTAGGTGTATTGTTAATTCATTGAGTAATATTTCTGTATATCTACCAGGAGCTATTTGAGTAGTTTCATTACTATAAAACCAAAAAAACTGAAATTAAGATTCTGATACATACGTTAATTATTTTGATCATATATAATGATAGACATACATTGAAAAAGCATAAAATGTGTATTGTTTAAAATACTATTTCAGTGGATTTTTAGAAAAGCAGAAATTATAAGAGGTAATAGACAGTAATGACTTTGAAGTGCATTAGTGGATGTGATTTAGCAAAATGCTCTGTAATATCACCTCCTCCCAGTTCTCAGGAGACCATGTGGCTTGTATTTGTCAAGCTGCCACTCATTGTCCTCTCTCTTGTATATTTGAGTCTTTCCAGTTTTTCTTCCCAAATCTTTGGACTAGTTCCTGCAAAAAAAAAAAAAAAAAAAAAAAAAAAAGCACAGTGGGGCCCTCTGGGTCCAGGCATCTTTGCCCAGCAGCGGAGTCTAAGCAGCCACTGCTGCTGGAGCAGGTGCACGTGCAGATGGCCTGGTGGGGCCAGCCTTCCTTCTGCTTGGTGATGCTGGAGAGGGTGATTGATAACAGAGCTTACCCTGAGTAATGGTCTGAAGCAAGGTGGCATGAGTACCTGGCTAGGTGAAAGGCATAGCTGACATGATGAACAGAGGTAGCTAATTTGGTCTGTGGGTTTATTCAGCTCTCTTATTAGTGTGATTAACTAGTGGCCTTGTGCTTTCTCTTTCCTCTCTTCACTTCCTCCCATGCCGTATGTCTTTTGGGTGGGAGTGAGGGAGTGGTAGCAATAGATGCAGACAGAAGGAAAGCAGCTCTCCCAAGGGGGAGATTTCCAGTCCTCGGTGCTGACCTGATGTATTGTGGCCTCCAAAGCATGGGGAAAGGCAGCTCGTTTTCTGTCTCAGTCTGAATTTCACCTTTTCTTGTAGTTTACTCTAAAGTGGGGTGTACATACTTCTAGGTCAGATAAAATGGCATTGGTGGTGGGGAGTGGGGAGGGAGAATACATTAAACACTTTGTTATTACCTCATTCTTTTTTATTTTCCACTGTGTATGTTTTATAACATAAACATCAATTGATAAAATAGTACAAGTATGTAATTTACAGGTAAACACTAAGGTACTTCAGAAAGATTCTGCAAAAATGGAATTGAAAGACAAGTTTATTAGGGTATAGAAAGTTTTGAAATCCATGCATCCATACGCATTCTCATGAGCATTTTGAAGACCCCTATATGTATGGATTTCAAAAGTTGTCTATACCAAAATAGACTCATGTTTTAATTCTATTTTCTACAAACTTTTAAAGTATCCTCATATACATAAATTAGGAAGGTATGCTCAAAAATTTTTCATTTTTGGCTGGTGCTGTGGTGTAGCGGGTAAAGCCGCAGCCTGCATCCCCTATGTGCGCTGGTTCTAGTCCCGGCTGCTCCACTTCTGATCCAGCTCTCTGCTGTGGCCTGGGAAAGCAGTAGTAGATGGTCCAAGCCCTTGGGCCCCTGCACCCACTTGGGAGACATGGAATAAGCTCCAGGCTCCTGGCTTTGGATCGGCACAGCTCTGGCCATTGTGGCCAATTGGGGAGTGAACCAGCGAATGGAAGACCTCTCTCTCTCTCTCTCTCTCTGCCTCTCATTCTCTCTCTGTGTAACTCTGATTTTCAAATACATAAGTAAATCTTAAAAAAAAGTTTTTCATTTTTGGGGCTGGCATTGTGGCACAGTGAGTTAAGTCACTGCTTGTGACGTCAGCGTCCCATATGGATGCCAGTTTGTGTCCCAGTTGCTCCACTTCCAATCCCGCTTCTTGCTAATGGTCTGGGAGAAGCAGCAGAAGATAGCCCAAGAAGTACTTGCATCCCTGCCACCCATGTGGGAGACCTGAGTAGATTCCTGGCTCCTGCTTTTGGCCCATTCTTGGCTGTTTTGGAAGATATTCTCTCTTTCTCCCTCTCTCTATCTCACTCACTCATTCACTTACTCTACCTTTCAAATAAATATTTTTTAATGGATATGTACTTTAAAAATGTTTTTAATTTTTAACTTTTTAAAAAAGATTTATTTATTATGTATTTGAAAGAATTTCACAGAGAGGGAGGGAGGGAGGGATTCCATCCGATGGTTCACTCCCCAATTGGCTGCAATGGCCAGAGCTATGCTGATCCAAAGCCAGGAACCAGGAGCTTCTTCCCGGTCTCCCACGTGGGTGCAGGGGCCCAAAGACTTGGGCCATCTTCTACTGCTTTCCCAGGCCATGACACAGAGCTGGATGGGAAGAGGAACAGGCAAGGCTCGAACCGGTGCCCATATGGAACGCCAGCGCTTCAGGCTAGGGCGTTAACTTACTGCACCACAGCATCAGCCCCGTAATTTTTAACTTTTTAAAAAAGATTTACTTATTTATTTTGAAAGTCATAGAGAGAGATTCTCCATCTGCTGATTCACTCCTCAGATGGCTGCAATGGCTAGTATTGGACCAGACCGAAGTCAGGAGCCAGGAGCTCCCTCCCAATGGGTGGTAGGGGCCCAAACACTTGGGCCATCTTTTGCTGCTTTTCCCAGACCATTAGCAAGAAACTGGATTGGAAGTGGAGCAACTGGGACACAAACTGGCACCCATATGGGATGCTGGCATTACAGGTAGCAGCTTTATCCATTATGCCACAGCTCTGGCCCCTAAGTTTTGTGAAACTTTGATTTGTGGGATTTTTTTTTTTTTTTTTGTATGAATGAGTCAGCGTTTTCTTTTCCTGGACAGTTGGACATTTACTTAGGATTACTGTCTAGCTGTAGGGGGATTCTCCCCCCCCCCCCCCCCCCCCGCCAAGTAAATCAGACTTTAATCCAGTGCATATGAAGAGCCTGATGTTGAGGACAGTTTTCATTACGTTTTGGGTTTTTGGCCGGATTTTAAACTGAAGTTATTAAAATGTCAAAATGACTACAATTTTAGAGGTGAGTGGTGTAGTAGTCTGAGTTTTTCTTTGGTAGTAGGTCATCGCTGGTTTTTTTCCCATTTATTTTGTCTGTTAGTATTTGAACCTATTCTGGTGTTCTACAGAATTCCCTTCTGGGTCACAGAGGGGTTAATTCTTCTTAGAACTCTGAAATTTCATTACTCTTGAGACTGAAAAAATGAAATTGGAAGTGCAACCATGATAGAAAGCTTGTTGGTGGGGAAAATAAGCTATGAAGATTTATAGTAATTGCCACTTAGAATTCTTTTCTTGGGATAAATTATTTTAAATTTTATTGTTTATTTACTTGAAAGACACGGAGAGGGAAAGGTTGATGGTGAGTGAGAGAGAGATTTTCCCCATCTGTTGGTTCACTGGGGCTGGGCTGGTCTGAAGCCAGGAGTCAGGGACTCAGTCTTGGTCTTCCATGCAGGTGTCAGGGAGTCTAAAACAAGGGGCCTCACTTCCTGCCTCCCAGGGTGTGCATTAGCAGGAACTGGATCAGAAGCAGAGCCAAGGTTTGAATCTAGACACTAAGATATGGGAATGGGCTGTATCCTAACCACCACCAGATGCCTGCCCCAGGATACATTTTTTAGAAGTTTCATTTTAATTTTTCTTTCTCAACCCAGAACATGAGAAAGAAAAAAAAATCTAACCTTTTGGATGGATTTGCAAAACTAGTATTTTGAGAGGCCGTAATGCAGAGAATTTTTTCTTTAAAGATTTAGTTTTTTTTTTTTTTACAGGCAGAGTGGACAGTGAGAGAGAGAGACAGAGAGAAAGGTCTTCCTTTTGCCGTTGGTTCACCCTCCAATGGCCGCCGCGGTCGGCGCGCTGCGGCCGGCGCACTGCGCTCGTCCGATGGCAGGAGCCAGGAGCCAGGTGCTTTTCCTGGTCTCCCCATGGGGTGCAGGGCCCAAGCACCTGGGCCATCCTCCACTGTGCTCCCGGGCCACAGCAGAGGGCTGGCCTGGAAGAGGGGCAACCGGGACAGAATCGGGTGCCCCGACCGGGACTAGAACCCGGTGTTTCGGCGCCGCAAGGCGGAGGATTAGCCTGTTGAGCCACGGCGCCGGCAAAGATTTAGTTTTTTATTTGAAAGAGTTACACAGAGAAGGAGAGGCAGAGAAGGAGGGGGGGGGGTCTATCTATCTTCATCTGCTGGTTCACACCCCAGTTGGCCACAACGGCTTGGAGCTGTGCCGATACAAAGCCAGGAGCTTCTTTTGGGTCTCCAACAGGGATTGCAGGGGCCCAAGGACGTGGACCATCTTCTACTGCTTTCCCAGGCCACAGCAGAGAGCTGGATTGGAAGTGGAGCAGCCAGGACTCAAACCTGTTCCCATATAGGATACCAGCATTGCAGGCGGTAGCTTCACCCACTACACTGCAATGCTGGCCCCTTTTTTCAGTTATTTAAGTGTGAAAATATTTGTCTTTTCTAGTGAATCAAAAATACTGTTAGTCATACAATTAGCCATTACTGGTCACTTAGGCAATTGAGATCAGAAACTTTGTTACTTAATTCTGGATCCCTGAATTCTCTCTGGGACTGAGATTTTAGAAGCATCAGCTGTTTGAATTTCTTGTGTGTATTTTATCAAGAGGTAGAACCATGACTTCCCTGTTCCCTACAAGCAGACTAAAGAACAGGATAAATGACAGAACTGTCTTTCTAGAATGTTATGTTTCTCCCAGGGACAGATGTCCTGGGTTCAGTTCTTGTTAGTGAACCTGCTTCATGTTCATGTGTACCCAGGGCTGCACTCAACAGCAGCCTTGTTTTCATGCCAGGTCCAGATCCCAGAAACACTTCTACCTCCTCTTGTCCTTTTGTCTCCCTTTAAACAAAGGCCGTTAAAGTCCAAGACTAAAACTCCTCCCCCCAGACCTGCTATCCTTGACCTTGGAATTGCCCAACTCCGAAGAGTTCTCAGTCTGATGAACAAGTAAACCTGTTCCCTGATTCGAGTTGTCCTTGGCAGGGGTCTGCTCGTGTCGAGAACCTGCCAGCTCCTTTCAGAGTCCCAGGCTGAGACTCTGGATCCATAGGAGGGGAAGCACGGTCATCCCTGCTCTGCGTCGGATGTCAGTCTTGGAGTTGGCAGAAAAGTTGTACTCCTGCAGCTGCTGCCTGTTCTCCGTGTTAAGAAGCATGCACTCCACAGAGGGACAGGATCCATAGCCATGTGTGGTTTTTTTCTTTTACGAGTTTTATGTATTTATATATACAAATTTAGGAATACAGTGCCATTTATAGCTGTGTTAATACCAGGGCTGAAGAAGTCATTTCCTCCAACCCCTGCCTTTTCTCCAAATAGCC